>CM026399.1:66039903-66120130 GCA_014843695.1 Archivesica marissinica | reverse complement strand
CAATAACAACAGTTTGTGAAGTTTGGAACGACTTTACTTTGCAGTATAGTCACTATGTTTTGCGAAGTTGCGGTTATAATGTTGACATTTGAAACATATATTTACATAGTCCCGGGATAAATTATACTAAAATATACACAGTCAGGCTGTGAACATCAGATGTGAGATATTCTCATTTCTTCTCTCATTTAGAATGGGGACTAGTATAACTTGGAAATGCATGACAGCATGATTAGGCACCTAAACACATATACATAAACATAATAGCTATTTCAGCTTAACTTTAGTGCAAGCCATTCATTAACAGTCAGTTCAAGCTTAGTGCAAGCCATTCATCAACAGTTAGTTTAAGCTTAGTGCAAGCTGTTCATCAACAGTCAGTTCAAGCTTAGTGCAAGCCGTTCATTAACAGTTAGTTCAACTTTAGTGCAAGCCGTTCATCAACAGTCAGTTCAAGCTTAGTGCAAGCCGTTCATTAACAGTTAGTTCAACTTTAGTGCAAGCCGTTCATCAACAGTCAGTTCAAGCTTAGTGCAAGCCGTTCATTAACAGTCAGTTTAAGCTTAGTGCAAGCCATTCATTAACAGTCCGTTCAACTTTAGTGCAAGTCGTTCATTAACAGTCAGTTCAAGCTTAGTGCAAGCCATTCATTAACAGTCAGTTCAACTTTAGTGCAAGTCGTTCATTAATAGTCAGTTCAAGCTTAGTGCAAGCCATTCATTAACAGTCAGTTCAACTTTAGTGTAAGTCGTTCATTAACAGTCAGTTCAAGCTTAGTGCAAGCCGTTTATTAACAGTCAGTTCAACTTTAGTGCAAGCCGTTCATTAACAGTCAGGTCAAGCTTAGTACAAGCCATTCATTAACAGTCAGTTCAAGCTTAGTACAAGCCGTTCATTAACAGTCAGGTCAAGCTTATTACAAGCCGTTCATTAACAGTCAGGTCAAGCTTAGTACAAGCCGTTCATTAACAGTCAGTTCAAGCTTAGTGCAAGTCATTCATTAACAGTCAGTTCAACTTTAATGCAAGAGGTTCATTAACAGTCAGTTCAACTTTTGTGCAAGCTGTTCATTAACAGTCAGTTTAAGCTTAGTGCAAGTCATTCATTAACAGTCAGTTCAAGCTTAGTACAAGCCGTTCACTTAACACAGTCAATTCAAGCTTAGCTCAGTTGGTTCAAGCTTAACACAGTTGGTTCAAGCTTAGCTCAGTCAGTTTAAGCTTAGCTCAGTCAGTTTAAGTGTACACAATTAGTTCAAGCTTAAGACAGCTACTTCAAACTTAGCTATGTCAGTTCAAGCTTAACTCAGGTCAATTCAAGTTTAGCTCAGTACAGTTAATGCAAGCATAACTTGGGTCAGTTCAAGCTCAGCTCAACTAGTTCTAGTTTAACCCAGTTCAAGCTCAACTAGTTCTAGTTTAACCCAGTCAGTTCAAGCTCAACTAGTTCTAGTTTAACTCAGTCAGTTCAAGCTCAGCTCAACCAAGAGTCTATGATACAAAATGTACATTTGTTTGATTCCTTGCAGTCTCAAAATAAATTTAATCTTACGTTACAAATTAATTCCAAACACTGTAATATGAAACTATTATAAAATATACTGGGATACAAGAATAGTAATGCCAAACACTGTATTATGAAACTATTATAACATATACTGGGATACAAAACTAGTAATTCCAAACACTGTATTATGAAACTATTATAAAATATACTGGGATACAAGAATAGTAATTCCAAACACGGTAATATGAAACAATTATAAAATATACTGGGATACAAAACTAGTAATTCCAAACACTGTATTATGAAACAATAATAAAATATACTGGAATACAAAACTAGTAATTCCAAACACTGTATTATGAAACTATTATCAAATATACTGGGATACAAAACTAGTAATTCCAAACACTGTATTATGAAACTATTATAAAATATACTGGGATACAAAACTAGTAATTCCAAACACTGTATTATGAAACTATTATAAAATATACTGGGATACAAGAATAGTAATCTCAAACACTGTAATATGAAACTATTATAAAATATACTGGGATACAAGACTAGTAATTCCAAACACTGTATTATGAAACTATTATAAAATATTCTGGGATACAAAACTAGTAATCCCAAACACTGTATTTACCAGTAAATCTCATAAATAATATACTGGGATACGAGACTAGTAATCCCAAACACTGTATTATGAAACAATTATAAAATATACTGGGATACAAAACTAGTAATTCCAAACACTGTATTATGAAACTATTATAAAATATACTGGGATACAAAACTAGTAATTCCAAACACTGTATTATGAAACTATTATAAAATATACTGGGATACAAGAATAGTAATCTCAAACACTGTAATATGAAACAATTATAAAATATACTGGGATACAAAACTAGTAATTCCAAACACTGTATTATGAAACTATTATAAAATATACTGGGATACAAAACTAGTAATTCCAAACACTGTATTATGAAACTATTATAACATATACTGGGATACAAAACTAGTAATTCCAAACACGGTAATATGAAGCAATTATAAAATATACTGGGATACAAAACTAGTAATTCCAAACACTGTATTGTGAAACAATTATAAAATATACTGGGATACAAAACTAGTAATTCCAAACACTGTATTATGAAACTATTATAAAATATACTGGGATACAAAACTAGTAATTCCAAACACTGTATTATGAAACTATTATAACATATACTGGGATACAAAACTAGTAATTCCAAACACGGTAATATGAAGCAATTATAAAATATACTGGGATACAAAACTAGTAATTCCAAACACTGTATTGTGAAACAATTATAAAATATACTGGGATACAAAACTAGTAATTCCAAACACTGTATTATGAAACTATTATAAAATATACTGGGATACAAAACTAGTAATTCCAAACACTGTATTATGAAACTATTATAAAATATACTGGGATACAAAACTAGTAATTCCAAACACTGTATTATGAAACAATTATAAAATATACTGGGATACAAAACTAGTAATTCCAAACACTGTATTATGAAACAATTATAAAATATACTGGGATACAAAACTAGTAATTCCAAACACTGTATTATGAAACTATTATAAAATATACTGGGATACAAAACTAGTAATTCCAAACACTGTATTATGAAACTATTATAAAATATACTGGGATACAAAACTAGTAATTCCAAACACTGTATTATGAAACTATTATAAAATATACTGGGATACAAGAATAGTAATCTCAAACACTGTAATATGAAACAATTATAAAATATACTGGGATACAAAACTAGTAATTCCAAACACTGTATTATGAAACTATTATAACATATACTGGGATACAAAACTAGTAATTCCAAACACGGTAATATGAAACAATTATAAAATATACTGGGATACAAAACTAGTAATTCCAAACACTGTATTGTGAAACAATTATAAAATATACTGGGATACAAAACTAGTAATTCCAAACACTGTATTATGAAACTATTATAAAATATACTGGGATACAAAACTAGTAATTCCAAACACTGTATTATGAAACTATTATAAAATATACTGGGATACAAGAATAGTAATCCCAAACACTGTATTATGAAACAATTATAAACATACTGGGATACAAAACTAGTAATTCCAAACACTGTATTATGAAACTATTATAAAATATACTGGGATACAAAACTAGTAATTCCAAACACTGTATTATGAAACTATTATAAAATATACTGGGATACAAAACTAGTAATTCCAAACACTGTATTATGAAACTATTATAAAATATACTGGGATACAAGAATAGTAATCTCAAACACTGTAATATGAAACTATTATAAAATATACTGGGATACAAGACTAGTAATTCCAAACACTGTATTTACCAGTAAATCTCATAAATAATATACTGGGATACGAGACTAGTAATCCCAAACACTGTAATATGAAACTATTATAACATATACTGGGATACAAGAATAGTAATTCCAAACACTGTAATATGAAACTATTATAAAATATACTGGGATACAAGACTAGTAATCCCAAACACTGTAATATGAAACTATTATAACATATACTGGGATACAAGAATAGTAATTCCAAACACTGTAATATGAAACTATTATAAAATATACTGGGATACAAGACTAGTAATTCCAAACACTGTAATATGAAACAATTATAAAATATACTGGGATACAAGACTAGTAATTCCAAACACTGTAATATGAAACTATTATAAAATATACTGGGATACAAGAATAGTAATCCCAAACACTGTATTTACCAGTAAATATCATAAATAATATACTGGGATACGAGAATAGTAATTCCAAACACAATTAGCATTAAAGTAACAACTTAAATGAAATGCAAGTTTAAATGGCAAGCCTCCTATCATGTTTGTGAATGGCAAGTGATTCAATCTGTTCACCTTGTCCATCAACTACCACCAGTAGTTAACAGCCAGGTAACCTATCTGACAAACCGCTTACTAATTACCTTCAAGCATTCATTTATAGTTAAATTTCTGTTAAAGGGAACGTACACACAATTAGCATTTCAAAATTAGATTAGTTTAAACGTTATTTATTTCAGTATTTGTACATGTAATCATGAAATGAACATTTTACATATAATTTAACAGCAGTAGACTGAAAGAAAACTTATGTAGTTCTTCTCCCGAAAATAATTAAAAATTAGATTAATCATTTACATGAATTTATATTTAAATAACAGGAATGAATCAAAATCCCTTTGTTTATTTTCAATGTTTTGCTCGAAAGTTGCAAAAAATCAAATCTATACAATACCATAGCCAGAGGCAAATTTCAACCGAGGTAATCTAGGGGTTCCGGGGGCATGCACCCCATTAAAATTGTTGGGGTATAGAAGTGATGTCCTGCGTTTTCTGATTTAATGAGTTTAGAAACTTTAAATGTATAATTATGTACTGACCTTTCAGCTCTCTAGCCGTCAATATTTTATACAGCAAAGGGATATTTTTTTGCATTTTATTTATTTAATTTTTCATTTATTTTTTGGTTTCTTTGGAAATTTTAACCGAGGCAAGTACCTTGGTGTGCTTCAGTGTAGCTACGGGCCTGCTATAGTACATGTAATATTATATACAAACACTTGTTACCTTATTGTTGCTAGCTAATACTAGAGCAAAGAAGACGTCTCATAACCCCCCCCAAACCGCCTCCCCCACCCTGCCCTCCTACTCCCACACACGCCTCTCATCTTAACCACCCAGTTAGTTTAAACAATATTTTATTAAAGAATGGTACATAACATAGGAATAGTTGCAACAGCACAGTTAGGATTGGGAAAAAAGTTACATAGTAACTTATTCGAATCCCTTTCCTTGAATTCACACGTTGAAATTAAGAATTAATCAACGTGCAGTGTATTAAAAACAGCGCAGCAGGAGCTGCTGAAACGCTAAGCCAAAGGTGCACAGCCGAGTGGGATCTGGACAAATGGTCTCGTGTTCATAACCAATTTGTTTTTAAAGCCATGATAGCGAATGTGTGTCACTTTAAAGCTGACTTGAATATGGCCTAAGCAAGTTACCCAGTTGCAAGTAAAACAATGTAATATATATAACAGCAATATTTTGTTCTTGCAATTTTGTTTATATTATTACATGTATACATGTAAATTGTTTCATGTACCTAACGTTGAACAAGATATCTATGTACATGTATATATGTAATTTTGTCTCATGTTGAATTGATATTTTACCTGGGTGAATAAAAGAAATGTTCTATTCTGTTCAAATGTAAAATACTAGAAACAGCAGTCACACCTGTGTTAGCAGCCACCTATATTAAGCAGCCACCTATATTAAGCAGCCAACCTGTATTAAGCAGCCAACCTATATTAAGCTGCCACCTATATTAAGCAGCCACCTATATTAAGCAGCCAACCTATATTAAGCTGCCACCTATATTAAGCAGCCACCTGTATTAAGCAGCCACCTATATTAAGCAGCCACCTATATTAAGCAGCCACCTCTATTAATCAGCACTTATATTAAGCAGCCACCTATATTAAGCTGCCACATATATTAAGCTGCCACCTCTATTAATCAGCACCTATATTAATCAGCACTTATATTAAGCAGCCACCTATATTAAGCTGCCACCTCTATTAATCAGCACCTCTATTAATCAGCACTTATATTAAGCAGCCACCTATATTAAGCAGCCACCTCTATTAAGCTGCCACCTATATTAAGCTGCCACCTCTATTAATCAGCACTTATATTAAGCAGCCGCCTATATTAAGCTGCCACCTCTATTAAGCAGCCACCTCTATTAAGCTGCCACCTATATTAAGCTGTCACCTATATTAATCAGCACCTCTATTAAGCTGCCACCTCTATTAAGCAGCCACCTATATTAAGCAGCCACCTATATTAAGCAGCCACCTCTATTAAGCAGCCACCTATATTAAGCAGCCACCTATATTAAGCTGCCACCTATATTAAGCAGCCACCTATATAAGCAGCCACCTATATTAAGCAGCCACCTCTATTAAGCAGCCACCTATATTAAGCAGCCACCTCTATTAAGCAGCCACCTCTATTAAGCAGCCACCTCTATTAAGCAGCCACCTATATTAAGCAGCCACCTATATTAAGCAGCCACCTCTATTAAGCAGCCACCTCTATTAAGCAGTCACCTATATTAAGCAGCCACCTATATTAAGCTGCCACCTATATTAAGCAGTATCTCTATTAAGCAGCCACCTATATTAAGCAGCCACCTATATTAAGCAGCCACCTATATTAAGCAGCCACCTATATTAAGCTGCCACCTCTATTAAGCAGCCACCTATATTAAGCAGCCACCTATATTAAGCAGCCACCTATATTAATCAGCACCTCTATTAAGCTGCCACCTCTATTAATCAGCCACCTCTATTAAGCAGCCACCTATATTAATCAGCCACCTATATTAAGCAGCCACCTATATTAATCAGCACCTATATTAAGCAGCCACCTATATTAATCAGCACCTCTATTAATCAGTATCTCTATTAAGCAGCACCTGTATTAAGCAGTGAACCTGTATTAGACAGCCATTTATCTCATTTCCAGTGAGGCAAATTCTGCTAACCTCTATTAAGCAATCACCTCTGCTAATGGATTCGAGCCCCCGCTCAGACCATGTCTCTTTATATGAAAGTTTCTTATGGAGGTTGGTGTACCAATTACTGGTTAACCACTGGAGCCTGCCCAGGAAAACTGTCCGTCGCTCAAATGGGCAACTGGTAGCGACGTTAAATAAACTTAAATATAAAAAAACACCTCTGCTAAGCATCCACTTTTTGTCACAACTTTGGTTGACTTACAACAGATTTGACTATACATACATTATAATATTAATATATACTTTCATATTCACTATATATATACTTGACGGCACTAAAAATGCAAAATTTTAGAATTTTATTTTCTATGTACAGTCAAACCTGTCTTAAGCAGCCAGCCAAGGGAGTCAGAGAAAGTGGCTGCTTAGCACAGGTGGCTGCTTAATAGAGGTCAATGTATAATAAAAACAACCGATCTGGAAACTGGCTGCTTAATACAGGTTGGCTGCTAAATGAAGGTGACCACTAATACAGGTTGGCTGCTAAATGAAGGTGACCACTAATACAGGTTGGCTGCTAAATGAAGGTGACCACTAATACAGGTTGGCTGCTAAATGAAGGTGACCACTAACACAGGTTTCACTGTACATACTCTTATATATACTATATACTCTATAATTATTGCAAATATTTTTCTAGTGATACACTTTAACTGCGAACTATTACATGAAACTGTGAGAAATGGATTAGCAGAGGTGATTGTCTAGTGCATAGACTGGCTTAATGAAATTAATAATTATATGCGTTGAAATTCAATGTTAATTGACCTTTCTGCAGACGCTACTTAGCCACGTCCCCCATAGTTACAGGTGTTCGCTGTAACCACGCGAGAAAAGCTATCTAACAAAATGGCGTCTAACGCAGACCTGCATCGAGTTGATCTAGATAAAATTCCGTCGAATTTCTCGGTTTTATTTCACCCAGATAAGAATATCTCGTTGAAAGCAAGACAGCAAGGGTTTAGGTTCTTCCGTGAAGGTTATTTCTCTAAAGTACAGATATATTTAACGGATGACCTATGCATACTAGAACGTAAGAAGACTTCAACACTGGTACAGTATGGTGCTCTCTCATATTGGAAACCAGCAACATATTTAAGTTAATCATTGAGAAAAACTGCATTTTTCCGTCTTGAGAGACTTGACCCTATGCCTCCTAGAAGACTCGAACATTAGGCCCAAAAACTGAACACCAGTACGTTCACTGAGCTAATATGGGAATGCATGGGTACTATTACTACTATCTGGTCCCTAGTCCACCATCCACGACAATATGTATGAACCACATGTATAATTTTAATCACCATTATACTCACATATCTCTTGTGAACGGTAGATCTATAAATGCAGAATATATTTTTTTGAAATATTTTATTATGTATAAATAAATTTCAACTTACTTTTGTGCAAATATATCTGTTTGCATTAATTTTGGATGTATTCAGCTGGTCGTTTGGTCGTCCACACAACTTGATCCACCTTAGACATTTTTCAAGATTTGTCTTAGGTTTTGGAAATGGCACGAATTTAACGTCACCTATCAATCGATCTGGATATCTACTATCACTGTCACACAGCCCGTAACTACATCTGTTCACCATTGTCAATGACAGACAGCATTAATTAATTGCAATTAATTTGTATTTAATTTTCAAAAAATAGATTTCAGATCACGATCCCTCGTTTACTAAATAACTTGTTTGTCTGACAGAACAATAAAACAATGATTTTATAATTGACCAATTAGCACAATCAGTGCTAAATTCCGATGTGCAATACTTTGATCTTGATCAGATCTGTATCAAGACATTATTTGTCGGCGGTCTCTGTGATGTACTGGTAGTCGGTAAGTTGTTGATTACTCCCAATAAACAGTCTGACACGCTTAAATTTGATTGCTGTGTTTGCGAGAAAAGAATGACAGTATGGGGTCAGTCGGTGTTTTTATAAATGCATTGTTTTTAAAGCAGCTGTCTGGCATTTTGTGGTTTATATACACACTTTTAGATTTGTCCAAGGATTTTGAAATGGGTTGAATTTAACGTCGATCACCAGGATATCGACTAATTTAGTACTATAACTAACCCACACACCAAAGCTACACATTTTCAACATCATTAAAACAATTTTAAACCCGTATTTTCGATCAAATTCACGCCTTTTCAAATTTGTCTACTCGTTACTAGTTTGTCTAATATGCATTGTTTGTCTAACAAGATGGTGGCGATAAACCGTTGCCGGGGGGGTGTGCGCGAATGGTGCGATGCGATTGGCTAACGCCAGCTGTCAATCAAAATCGGCAGAAAGGTCAATTATTAAATATTCTTATGTACCGTATATGGTTGCGTTTCTATCGCGCTTAAGTATAGCTAAAAATTGCTAAAAACTGTATGAACTATTTATAAATTTGCCCCTCACCACTGTAGGTTCAAATCCTATTGGGGATGTTGAATTCTTTGCGGAAGACATCCAGATGGCTTGCGGAAGATTGGTGGTTTTATCTGGGTGTCCATGTCTGAAATACTACTTGGATGTAGAGCTGGGATGGATAGAAATTTCATAACCGGGTACCCGAAATCTATTACCCGCTGGATACCGGGGTACTCGAGTTCATTACTTCCCTATGTTCTTGACACGACATCCAAGACATCTTTCCTTCTTGCCTCGACCTGTCATGGCTGCCAGTAACAATAATTTTAAAAGCCGAGTGTAAGTGTGGAAATATTGTAGTATAATTATTTTTTTTTATACTTTATTTATTTTACAACGATTGCGAAGCAAGTTTTAACAACTTATATTAATCACTCTAGTTGGCTCGGATGAAATGTGGTCATTCATGTGGGAGGAAACCGGAGTACCCGGAGAAAACCCACCTGTCCGATCTGGCGACCATCGTACCATCTCACATACTTCCCTGTCCGAGGATCAAACCTGGGTCGCATTGGTGAGAAGCGAGCGCACTAACCACTGCGCTAATCGGATGAATCAAGTCATACTACATTTTCAGGTCAAATATTTTATTCATTAACTGATCACCATAAAATGTTTGCGCTAAATATGCTATAATGGCGGTCGGGTAACGGATAATTGTTTCATACCCGTGTAGCAGCATTACCCGATCCGGGTACCCGAGTACTCGTCCTAGCTCCACTTCGATGGGCATCTGCAGTACCACCAGTAACACCAGTAACACCAGTAACACCAGTAACACCGTCGAGGAGCTGCAAGCTTCAAACCCTAAAAAACAAATATAAATATATGGTATTTATGGAGAAACTTAATTCTAAGGAGTTTTGAATTAAGCAGTCAACCTGTTATACAGCCAATCTCTATTAAGCAGCCAATCTGTATTAAACAGCCAATCTATTTTAAGCAACAAATCTTTAAAGAAGCCAATCTGTTTCAAGCAGCAAATCTCTATTAAGCAGCCAAACTCTTTTAAACAGCCACCCTGTATAAATGAGTCAACATGTATTAAGCAGCAAATCTCTATTAAGCAGTTAACCTGTATTAAGCAGCCACTTTCCAGATTCCCAATTTGTTGTTTTACTATATATTTGACTTCTATTAGGCAGCCACCTGTGTTAATCAGCCACTTTCTGTGATTCCCTTGGCTGGCTGCTTAAGACAGGTTTGACTGTAGTCCAAATATTTAGACTTGAAAATGTGACATTTTACTATCAAGGCATTTTTCAGAAATAACAGATCGAAAAAAAATTATGTAGAGGTTTTATATATAGGACTAACTTATTATGATATATATACTTAATAATGTATCTTCTGATTTTATTCGATTAAATATTTATATTGCATTTTTATATAGAATATATGTATACAGTAAATTTATGGAATATTTATCAAATCATCTTATAAATAATGCCCGGTAATAATAATCGGTAAAGATGTGGGTTTACTCTGTACATTGACCGGAAAAAATAAACATCCTGCGCATGCGCAAACTACGGCACCAGTTCAACAAAATGACAGTTCACTTAAAGGCGGATCTGTAGTCTGGTGGTAACACGCTGGACTGGTAATCCAGGGATCGCAAGTTTGATCCCCCGTCTGACCCTAATAAAATTAACAGTCTTTCAGATGGGACATTAAACCGAGGTCTTGTGTCCGTGCTGTACACAGTGCATGTAATAGACCAGAGGATACTGTATAGACACTGTCTGTATCATTGCACTATCCTCCAAAAATCTAAAGTGACTAATCTCTTCAGGAGGCGTCGCTCATATGGGCAACTGGTAGCGACAATAAATAAACATAAAGCACACATGACAGTTCACATTTTGTTTCATCTTCTGTCACTGTAGCCTATAATATGTTGTGATCGCGATAGTGTTATTATTAGTCGCTTTGGGCCGTCGCTTTATTTCCAATGTGAGAAGAGTTGTTTCCCCTTTTACAAATACGCCATTATTATCAAGTCACGATTTATATTCAATCCTAAATCTAGTCAGATATTGGCCCCCATCCACAGACGCCTGGGTCAAAAATGACACCCATCATTATCAAGTTCATAT
Organism: Archivesica marissinica; assembly: GCA_014843695.1. Lineage (NCBI taxonomy): Eukaryota > Metazoa > Mollusca > Bivalvia > Venerida > Vesicomyidae > Archivesica > Archivesica marissinica. The sequence goes on along the minus strand of CM026399.1, from coordinate 66,108,399 downwards.
ATCCCACTGTGAAGAGTTTTAAGCGACATCATGTTTTCACCGAACTGCGGAATAGCAATTAGCGAGATCACGTGATATTTCACGCTCCGGTTACCGGCAATGTCAATTAGAAATACATTTTACCTTCAAAGTCACTTTTTGGCTGATAATGTTAGATCAGACAGGTAAATAAACGATGGAAACTTCAAACCTACCCCAGTTTTCACTAATTTCACTATTCCAATTCATTTCCCCATCAGCAGACGTTTTTAACTTTTTACTTCGTCTGCAACACCAATATATTTACGAATAAATAATGTCACCATAGTCTCACTGTTCCATGTTTATGAGTTTCGTCTGTTATGACACACAATGGGTGCTTATGAAAACTATCAATTTTCACCGTTTTTCGTAATACAGGTTCATGTGTTGTCACATCTGATATTCATTGTTGTGTAAACCTAGTTTTTCTCTGTTGGGCACCGTGTGATATGTACGATGGATGAGTCCATTTACAGTTCTGCACTCAGTCAGAGGCGTTGTGAAGACTTCTTATGCCCCAGTCAAACTAAATGGTAGTGTTGTAGATACAGTATATACATGTAGACAAAATGTTGTCCAACAAATGAATATTGAGTGAAAAATGATACATTAAGCCTGTACTCTCCCTCCCCTCCCTCTCCCCTCTCCCCTCTCTATATATCTAGCTCGCTCTCTCTCTCTCTCTCTCTCTCTCTCTTCTCTCTCTCTCTCTCCTCTCTCTCTCTCGACTCTCTCTCTCTCTCTCTCTCTCTCTTCTCTGTCTCTTTTGCTTGCGGTGGTGGTGCTATCTGCTGAAATAGGATAGAGTGTTGGATGTTGGTCTTGCCTCTCTGCAATATATCGTACTCGTATCGATAAGGGATGAGGGAATACACTGAGGGATCGTTTCAATGTTCTTGTAACAATCAACATGGACATATTATCTGTTGAGAGGAATAATTTAAATGTCCAAACTCAGAAACAATGTTGAACAATACTGCATGCAAATATAAATTCACTAGTAAGCAGACTTTCCTTTTATATGGAAGAAATCTAAATGTTATCTTTGTGCTGATAGTCATATTTGTAAAGCAATGTACAAATCAAACAAACTATTTGCTTCCATCTTGATTAATATACAAACATTGACAACAACAATCTGCTCACTGAAGAGAAGCAATTCAATTTATTTCTCTCATATCATGTAAACATGACAATATGAGGTATATAACAACAACTCACGATATAACGAGGCAACTTGTAACATACAACTGTTAACATGATTTACAGAACAATAATGTTTTAAAATTAATTGTATAATAAGTAACATTATTACATTAAAATAAATTCTACGGGAGGGTAACTAAGACTGTTGGTGTTTTACTTAATATCTATAGAACAAATAACAACAATTACTGCATGAGAATATTGATACCACATGCTCTCAATATGTAAGTTATCATCTAAATTTAAGTATGATTTCCTTGATAAACATACATAATTTTTTTAATTCAGGGACATTTTTAACTTTCATATAAATAACAGAATCTAAGCTGTATATATTTAGATTTTGACGGTACTTACGATGTACGCAACTTTTTCTACTATTGTTAAATGTGGAGCATTCAAATAAATAATGAAATTAATCACCAATAGATGTATTACAAAGTAAGCATATGCATCTTGAATATACAGTTCAATTCCAGTTTCTACAGGAAATATGTGGTTTCTTATTCTAAACTTCACAACATACAACATAAATGGGGGGGGGGGCTAAATGTGTGCTTAATCTTTCTATAATTCCTACATTCATTAAATTGAAGGCAGAAATACAGTTTAACCCTTAACCTGTCCAATAAATTTGACGTATGTGCAAACAACATCGATCCAGACCAGCCAGTTAAAATGAAACCACTGCGCCTCATTTGCGTTTTAGATAAACATTATGTATATGATTAATTTGTTAAATGTTTCTGTATGCTTATTTTCTTATGCCGTTGCTCGCCGAATTGCCACATCAGGCGCGGCGCCGCTGATTAACACCACATAATCTAGGAAATGCATGCGAACAACTGATGTCTTCTACCATGCTGTGTGGCGATATGACCAGCTGTGTGTGTTTTACGTTTATTTTTCGTCGCTACCTGTTGCCCGTATGAGCGACTTCTCCTGAAGAGATTAGTCATTTTTGATTTGTGAGGATAGTGCAATGATACAGACAGAGACCCATTCCAGAATATCCTCTGGTTCTTTTACGTACATGGTGTAAAGCACCGACACAAGGCCTCGGTTCAAAATCCCATCTGAAAGACTGTTAATTGTATTAGGGTCAGACGGGGGATCGCACATATGACCAGCTAGATCTATCTGCCCAATATATACCAGAGTCTAATAAATTTGGATAAACTAACATTAGAAAACGGCCCGCACCAATACATGTATGTATAATTAAACAAAAGAACTGATTATGGCAAGGAAAGGAATTTTAAAAAACCTCAAAAAGACATAAATTAAACGAAAGCATATATGCAGCCCACAATTCCGCCCGCTGTTCCGCCCCTCTACACCAAGACCCTAATCAAAGACCAAGATAGCTGCAACAACGTGATATAAAAAGAATATATAACTACAAGGTTCTGTGATATTGACGTAGCCCAGTGACACCAAAATCAACAGAGGTCCCCTACTGCCAACTAGTGTTCCTATGAATTGGAAGTCAATAAGCGCACATTATTTTAGAATTGAGTTGTAACCGTGATATGATCTATTGGTTCAATATCAACTGACAAAGACCTATACGTCTACAATGTTTGAAGATTGTTAGTGATATGGGTCTCACGTTGACCTAGTTTTTGACCCCACTGAAACTAATTGAACAGAAGTCTTTTAAAGGTTTACCTTTCGGCTGATCTAGTGGCCTAGTTTTTCATCCTAGTCAGCCAATTTGAACAGACTTTGTGTAGAGATTGTTGTAAAGCTGCTAAAGCATGTATTCGGAAACATTATTACTGTTGGTTCATGAGAAGAAGCAATTCCAATGTTTTGTATTAGCTTGACCTAGTAACCTAGTTTTTATCCCAGTGATTCCAGTTGCTCAAATTAGGTTGAAGTTGTACTGATGCAACTGACCAACATTCCATCTACTGGTTCATGACAAAAGATTTCCCCCAGCCATGCCATTTGAAACAGTTCTACTACTGGTTCATTTGGTCCAGATATAAAGTCAACATAATGATTCGCCTTGAAGAACCCCATACAAGATGGTAACGATTTTAGCATCAACATGATCGGTGACTATTCGGATAATTACTTAAAGGTTATGGGCCTAGCAACGATACTGCATTATACTCATGGCATAATTAAATATTTTAAACAGTTAATGTAGAGCTATTCTTCAATACGAAGTTTATACAAATTTATTTTAGCTCCATTCCGAAATAAGTTCTTTCAACTTATATTTAATCACTCTCGAGACCTCATTCCTGGTGGAATCCATCGCCACGAGGGAGAGAGAAGAGGCAACGTGGAATTTAAATGCCTTGCCTAAGGGCACAATCGTAACGGCTCTAGCGGGGCTCGAACTCCGGACCGTTCGCACCTGAAGCGAACGCGCATCCACTGCGCTATCACGACTTCCACTAATACGAAGTGAAAGTACAAATAATTGTCGGATTGTTAGTTGCCAAGTTCTGTTTTTATTCATATTCCTAATAATGCGATAAATGAATGGAGATTGTAAATAATAAAATTGTGACAATAACTGTCTAAACTGATGTCATTCCGCCAGAAACATGGTATACAGGCGCGGCGCTAGGAATTTCTGGAGGGGGTTCGATACAAGTGCGACGGCCCGTAGGGCAGGTGGCTGCTAGGGGGGTCCGGGGGCATGTTCCCCCGAAAAAAAATTCTGGAAGCTCTGAAATGGCATTTCCTGCATTCTAGAGCTCAAAATGTATGGTAAAACAGATGACAGGAACAAGCATCAGCAGCTTCACAGCTCTCTGTGAAAGTTTGTTAAATCGTATATCCATCTCACTGATGATGCAGTCAAGAAGTGGAATGGCAACTGTACGGCGATAATATTCTTCTGGCGTATCAGCGGGCTGATTTTGACGATGGATCTGGCGTTTGGCAATGCGTGGCAAAGACGGATCAACGTTTAGTTTTTTTGCGATGCGTTCGGCTTGTTTGTAGATCTTTTTGAAACCTTCTTCAACGTTGTCACGTGTCGCTTTCATATCAGACGCGGTTTCATCAATCAACTGGTAAGCTTTTACCATGTCTATCGTTCGACCCTAAAGGTAGACGGTAACGCCATGAAGAGGGTGCAACAGGTAATACAGCGACACCAGACCAACAATAAATCCGAAATCCGTCATAGCTTTAGCGTGAGCAATTGCATCTTTCTTTGATTCCGAGTCCCAGCCTTCCGTAAACGCCTTATCAAAATCATCCATGTCCGGGTGAGTACCACTGATGATATCAAAGCACTCTACCAGGAATGGTAGGGCCAGGTAGAAATGCTCATAAGCGGTATCACGCTCCGACCAACGGGTCTTGCACATGCCAATTATCACTTTTCTAGTGGTGGCATTGTGAACGTGACGTTTTCCCGCTATCATTTCTATGAGCCTTTCCCGTTTTGGAGAGTAGTTGAAGAAGATAGCTACATCCTTCATGGTAGCAATCACATGCTGTATATTATTAGCTTTACAGCTAGCGGCAATGGAAATATTAAGAATATGTCCATTGCAATGGGTATATGGAGCATTTGGTGCATGCTGTGAAATGATTCCAGATACGCCTTTCTTCTCGCTAGAAATGTTTGAGGCACCATCATAACACTGCCCCTGAAGCTGATGAATATCCAAACCAACGTTTTTATGGAACTCCAGGATGGCATTAGCGATAGCTTCGCCAGTAATTCTATGAATGTTGATGAACTCAACGAACTCCTTTCGTATCTGTTTCACTTCTACAAAGCGAAAGCAAACTGATAGAATTTAATCATTGCTTGATGTTACCTCATCCACCATTACAGTGTGAAAACCTGATTTCTTAATCTCTGTAATAATATCTGCTTGGATGATGGAGTGGTCAATCAAATGAATCATCTCATTTTGTGACTGGTGATGATGATATGAAGCATTCCTTGAGATGGGTTGCACCATATGATCGTACACCATTAATTGAAAAAGGGGGTTCGTTCGCACCCCCCGAACCCCCCTGGCGCCGCCCCTGTTATAATAATAATAGTATACAATAGTTGAAATGATTTGCAACAGTTTCTGTCAGTGAAAAATGAGTGTGCCTCAAAGCCAAGAGAAACTAAAGGAACGAAAAGTAGACCGCTACAATTAGCACAAATATTTTGGATTGTCGGTATGGTGTATATGTATCTGGGGTTTGTAAATACCAAACGAAGAGTTAGATTTTCGGAAACTCTTTATTTCTCCATAGTAGACACTGTTATATTCGGGTTTTACGCCTGCATCAGCACCATTTCGGGTTATATCGCCGGTGGGCAGTTTACTTAACAACACCTTTCCAGGGCAGGCTCGAACCCGTGACCATCAGTGATGATAGGTTACAGTGGTATACAAGTCAGCGACCTTAACCACTCGACCACGGAGGGGGACCCATAGTAGACAAAGAGCCTATAATATAACTATTACCTAGATATAAACTATTTTTGAATGCCTCATTGTAAACAAGCTGTACATTATGTATGCTCCATTTATGTCGAACCCTTTGCGGAGACCTAGACATGTGTTTCCTGGGCAGACTCACTCCATGAAATCAGGAATGTAAATAAAATCGATCATAATGATGTTAATTCGTAATATAATGAGAACAAACTATCGTTTGAACTCTTGAACGTATATTGAAGCAAATTATGTGACTGAACTGCAAGATGAAGTTTCTACAAACTCAGTGCACTGGGTATCGATTTGTTCATGTTAGAGAAGTCCTCACGTCCTTCCAACATACGTCTGAGTTTCAGTTTTATCGGCAAGTTACTAGTCAACAGCACGAGTATGTACTTGAATGCGTTAATTCCAACTTGTTACATTAATTATGTAGACTCAACCTTGTCATGCTTCTGGTGTGAGTCATTTTCCGTTTGATTATGTTAAAACAAGTGGCCCAAATTATTTGCATTGTCATATTATGTATTGTATATGTATCAAAATGTGTTATTGCCACATTATGATGAATGTGTATATTTATACGATTTTAACCAATGAACCAGATATGTGTGTGTCCGGAATTTGACGGAGAGCTGCAACTATGTATGATCATCCATACTAATATCCTGATTTTACATATGCCCAGGGAATCTTTAATAGCTAACGCTGAAGCCATCCATGCACGTACACAGTAGATACATATCTTATTTCGCTTTAATGTCTATGCTTTACTTTTATTTTTCGTCGGTTGCCCAAATGAGAGATTAGTCATTTTATATTGTTGGAGGATAGTGCACTGATGCAGACATATACCCAATTCCAGAGTATTCTCTGATTCTTTTACGTACACGGTGTAAAGCACCGACACGAGACATCGGTTTAGAATCCCATTTGAAAGACTATTAATTTTATTAGGGTCAGACGGTGGATCGTAGCCTGGGTTCCTGTCTGTCGATTTTTCACTTTTTAGCTTCTGGCAATATGATCAAAAACTCAATACGGCCCAATTAATAGTCTCGATGTTAAAATATATTTATTTGACTGACCAGGCAAAATATATCGACGCCTGTTCCCAGGCTAAGTGGATCGGTCCATGGATTTAGTCCAACGTGTGAATATTGTTAGTTCGCTTGTTGTGGAGCTTTTCGTTTAAATATAAACGTTTCGCTATTAAAAAAAACTGTGAATCGTCAGAAAATGTAGTTCGGGCAGTATTTATTTGATCTTCTTAAAATAATAATATTTACACAATATCTTCCTCGTTTTGACAATTATTGCTATTGAACCAGATTATTGTTTAAACTATCTAACATTTTCTGTTTACAAAATTAGGCGTATGGATATCTGGCAGCCATCCCACAAAATGGACGACAACAAAATAAAAATATAACCAAAGTGATCCGAGTTTTGGAATACAATACATCTTCTTAGATTTTTACAAGAGGCGATTGTTGTTTCTTGAAACAAGAGAAGGTATTCTATATGCATGCACTATTTACCTCCTAGTTTACTTCCAAATATTTACGCTGGCAGTCCTTGGAACAACACTAACTCACGAAAACATGTGACTTAATTTGTATTATTGTATTTCTACAAATGTTCTGCAGTCCTTTGATCGATGCAAAAGATGAACATTTGAGTTTGTGGCATAGATCACCACTCATTTTAAACTTTAAGACCTCATTCAAAGCAGATTTTCCATTTAATGTACCTTCCTGGAAAATGTTTCTAAACACCTTTATAGTGATAATAGTCGGTGCACTAGTTCACTAAGAGCTTATCATTATGTTAGCAACATTCAATGATTTTATTAACAGCTATAATACATGTAAAACTATACATTTTCTGGTAGATCTCATCAAACCATTTGCAAAAATGTATAGTTTAACTTTGTTACACCACAAATTTTGAAATTAATGGACTTGTAGATGATGAAAAATTGCAGTCAGAAAAGGCTTGATTTTCAATTTCTTAAAAAAGTTGACCCCAGCTTATTATTTGATCATGAAACGGTATTCTACATAGTAGTCAGTGTTATGTTCTTCTATAAACATTTCTCACCTGTTCTGTAACAATTTTATGCACACAGTACTTACAACACACTTATAAATTAATATAGTTTTAATATACCGACTCGTAACCGAGTACGAATGAACGGTGTACGGTAACCGAGTACGAATGAACGGTGTACGGTAACCGAGTACGAATGAACTGTGTACGAACAGCCATTTTGATTTTAGAAAATTGCAAATACAAGCTAATTAATCTTCAGTCAGCGCAAATGCATATTTGCATTTATTCCAAACCACAATACCGTATCTATTTATACCTCAATCGAGCTTGAGAGAAGGACACACTTTGCAATATTTTAATGTTTTTTTTACTCTGCATGAATTACGATTACGACGGCGGAAGTGGAATATTGGTAATAGTTAAGTTTGATTTGTCCGGTGAGACTTGTCATGTCACTCGGATGCGAGCCAAATACACAGGATATATGTCAAATTACATTCTTGGAAGTGCCCAGAATGAAAAGAATACTGATATATCTATCATAAAATACCAATTTCATTAGCGTATATGGCCGTTTTGGACAAATTTATGATATTTGAAATTTTCACTCGGTTTTGAACTGTAAATATATACTGCGTAACAGCCAAATGGGCATATATATATCTCCTCCCACTTATGCAAATATTTCAATCGGAAAGCCTTTGCTCTGTTCATACAAGACCGTAATACACAGGACATATTTTGGGGTCAGTTTTTTATCGGAACACCGATTGCGCAATAATGCGCAGTAAAGATGCGTGGTGGTTGCTAATGTAGTGTACGTGGTTGCGCAGTAAAGATGCGTGGTGGTTGCTAATGTAGTGTACGTGGTTGCGCAGTAAAGATGCGTGGTGGTTGCTAATGTAGTGTACGTGGTTGCGCAGTAAAGATGCTACGTAGGTGGTTGCTAATGTAGTGTACGTGGTTGCGCAGTAAAGATGCTACGTAGGTGGTTGCTAATGTAGTGTACGTGGTTGCGCAGTAAAGATGCTACGTAGGTGGTTGCTAATGTAGTGTACGTGGTTGCGCAGTAAAGATGCTGTAGGTGGTTGCTAATGTAGTGTACGTGGTTGCGCAGTAAAGATGCGTGGTGGTTGCTAATGTAGTGTACGTGGTTGCTAGTGCGGTGGTTGCTAATGTAGTGTACGTGGTTGCGCAGTAAAGATGCGTGGTGGTTGCTAATGTAGTGTACGTGGTTGCGCAGTAAAGATGCGTGGTGGTTGCTACGGGTGTCGGTGGTTGCTAATGTAGTGTACGTGGTTGCGCAGTAAAGATGCGTGGTGGTTGCTACGGGTGTCGGTGGTTGCTACTTATGTTGATATCTTGTTGACTCAAAATAAAATTATCTTATCACCGTGAGAACTTCAGGAGACCACATCAATATCAGGCAGTCATTTAGTAACAGGGTGGACGATGCCTTCATCCGGTTGATGAGTATATGGACACCTTCTTCTCTGTTAATCAGTGTTAATGGCTAACAGTCAACAATTGAGCTATTATGGCCATGCGTTGATATACCTTGATGTCAAAGATATGTGTGGACTGTAAAACACAGCATTAAACTTTTCAGCATATCAGGATTGTCTTGATCCTGTGTTCTAGAAAATCCCAAGCGTGACATTACTATCCAAAGGATCTCGAAGGGGGATATTGGAGTCGTCCATCTCTGTTCGTTATGAGTCGTATCTCTGTAACCATTGGATGGAATTTCATGAATCTCTAATCAAATACGTATCATCATTCATCATAGTGCGTAGTGCACATGTATGCATGTATAAACTTAGTATAATAAGTCTGAGTCAAATTGTAAAACCAGAGTTATTGAATTGATTAAAATGTCCCCTTGAATTTTACTCTTAAATTCTTTAAAATTGCAATATTTTCACCATCACCATTTAACCATACTGGCATAAAACTTAAGTTATAAAACCATTACGTGTTATCCCCCGCCGATCTGACCAGAATTACTTCCCTTGATAATAAATACAACTTTATAATATACTTAAAGCAGCACTATATCGTAATAAAGGATGTTTTTGGTAAACTATTCGCTCAGAAACGATAAAAGTCCAATAAATATACACCGTCTTATTCGCGAATTGTTTATCAACAAAATGAAAACACGCACAGCGGATGTAGAAAACAACGTTGGAATGTCAACATATTTTGAACATGAAAGACTGACTATCTATCTATATTCTAATGTTGAATCCCTCATGTCCCTAAAAGACTTAGATAACAGAGGTATGAATCAACATCTCAATTACAGTGTTCTCCGGCGGCCGGCGATTTCGCCGACTACACGCTGACTGAGCGCCGGTTACTTTCCGGTATAATAAATATATTATTTCGAAACAAAACAGCGAATATTTAGGACGAAATCGTCAAATAAATCGATCCGGAAGTGATTCTGTGGGCGCATCCATTTTATCGGATGTTTTTGTTACAATGCGCATAAGAGACGCGCATCTAGTACAAATGCAAATGATCAGCGCTATCTACCAATCAAATCGCTGGAAAAATCTGGATTTTCTGTGAGTTTCTAAATTTAGACTTTTTTTTTTTGAAAATGAAGGCAAAAAAGAAAAGAAAACTTTCCAATAATCAAAGAGTTATGTCAGATTTTTATCACACAGGTAATGATCAGTGATGGTACAGGTAGTAGGGCAGTGCACATTTACCATGTGTGTATGGGTCTGTGTGTTTATTAGAGTTGTGGAACCTATGCTCGGCGTATATCCACATATAATAATGACCAGTATAAAATGTTAATTGCACTTGCCGTGTATATTGTTATTTTCTTAAGTCGTGAAAACAACTTTCAAAACACTCTTGTTGAATTTTTTAGCTTCATCACGTGACCTTGCTGCTCAATATCGCTATCGCAACGGTGTCGGTCGGCACCGGTTTATATGCCTGAATACTTCAGGGCACCTATGGCTATGCACTGTGTACTTGTTTTTTTTTTTTATTTATCCACCATAACTTATTGAATATCTTATTTTGATATAGTACATCATTGAGTAAAAACATTTATTGGTCTTAATCAGAAATGGTATAGAAACTATTTTTCGTGTTAGGTGTAGATTTTTTTAATTCGGATAGCTACCCGAATTGCTCATACACCGTAACAGTTTCGGTGGAAACATTAATGTCAGAGACTGCCTTTAGAAGAAGATAGTGTCGAGTGTGTTGCATACATAACTGGTATATAGTTGTACAAGTGGAAAGAACGGGTCAACAATAGTAAAACAAAGTATATGTACATGCTTGAAACTCCATGACACCAAGATCTAACATTTGTTATATAGTCTCAATCTGTGTTTAACAATTTATTTTTTTCTGTGAAAATAAAATGTGTAAAAATGATCAAAAAATTGGTGTAAATATTGCCTTAAAAATGCCCCCCAAACCCCCCCAGCAGGAGGGGAAACCCCTCCCGCACTCTCCCCCTCGTCGACTACGCCGGCTCGGTAGCGAGTGAATGCCGGTTACTTATAAATTAAAACCGGCTACTTCATATTCTACGGAGAGCACTGCAATTAATTCAATTAAAAATGACAACGTGGGACAAATGGGGACAATGCATTCCGAATGTAAACAAGTGCGGACAATGCGTAAAAAACATTCCGATTGAAAGCAAGTGCTTGACCGATCGACTCGGTTACGTCCTACTTTCGGTTTTGAGTTTGTTTTATCGCACACAAAAAACACTGTTTACTAATTGAACATAATTATACAAAGTATAATATAAGAATGTGTAGCAGCATTGCTACCCATACGTAAAATTTGAATTTTTCAATATCTTTTAGGGCTGCTGTACATTGTATATGCATTCTTTTATTTATTTTAAGCCCCTAAGGCCCCTATAGCCCCTATAATTATCTTTATACTCGATATAGGTTTAGCGTTGTTTGTCTGTCCCCGTGTTGGCGATTATATTTAGCTGGGGATACCAATTCAATGTTCGAGATTATATAAATAGTGATAGCAAATGTCGACAATACACAGCAATAACCAAATAAATATATTGGTGGATCTAAGTTCTTACAATAATCCATTAAGTTGTTGTATACATGTAATACCATCCATACTCACCTATGAGACAATCTCGTCTATTAGACGAACACCCCCTAATCTCATGCTGAAATCTGTGGTTTTGACTGATAAAATGGACACCAGACAAAGTATAAATTGCATGATTGGTCAGTGCAAGTTGAAGAAATGTTCAGTGTCGGAGTGCTTTCTTTTCTAAAACATAATTATGGATACCATTTTAAAACATTTTTAGCACTCACTTATAAAATGGGAAGCCACTTTGATGCCATAATCTGGTGTATAAAAACTCGTCTTATAGGCGAGTATGTACGGTACTATAAATTTTGAAATATATACATTAGTACTTGACATCAGACTTTACACTCAATTTAAACATTCAAACCAGTAGTGCAGTGTCTGAATTAGTGCTGAAATGGTTACTAGAAATTTGTAACCGGTTAATCGGTCGTATTAACCGCGATTAACCGGGTCTCTATTAGTACAACTTGCACGCCACCATTCAAATATTTCAGTTGGCACAGACGCCGTGAGTCTTAAGTACTAAATGAAACGCTCACAAGTGCAAACAGAATATAAAGTATAAATATTAATGTTGTCTGCGATATATTACTCACAATTACTACATGGGTACGTATTTTAATGTTCTTCGCACAAGAAATATTATAAATATTGCACAATATGTTGACTGTATTTCTGCCATTGTTTACAGCTATCAGCTGGTGAAATTCAAATTACCGTGACTTGCGATAAGTTACGAGAATCACCATGGCTACAGGGAGTCCAGGGATCGCCTTAAATTGTAATGTGACTAGGGAGACATTCAAACGTAATATGTTCTTTCACCGAGTGTGACTTAAACTTTCACTTGCAAAAAGAAAGCGAATTTTGATTAGTCGCTTATATAGTATATGTTGTAGCGTCTTATCCACATATAACATTTGACTGATGAATTTAGCTGGAGAGAATTTTATAGAGCAGCTACGAAATCATCCCTGATTGTATTAACAACAATTATGATGAAGGTTAAAATATTCTTAAATAATAAAAAAGTGCGGATATTTTCTACAGTTTTAATGAACACGAAAACAAATGAAGTTGTGATTTTTGAAAACAATGTTTTAACTAGCTTAAAACATATATAAACAATCATGTACTGCTATCTACCAACTGAGGCTTTTAAAGTTCTGAGTTCTGACATTGATCGATGACTAGTATTGACTACTCCTTTTCTGTTGGCAACTCGGGAAGTCTGGGTAAAGCAAGAGCTGTTTCACCGTCAGCCATACTAGGGCTAGGCCCAACAGTGTCGCTGGAAACCTCTTGCTTTACCGAGACTTTTGGCGCCCCACTTTTACGAGATCTCAAGTAGTTCCTAATGAATATAAGTTGGTCAAATGTATCGGAGTCCAGAGCTGTTCGCCTCTTAGTCATGAGATTTCCTGTGTCGGAGAATACTCTTTCTGACGTACCGGGAATACAGTGATAACATAGGGGAAGCAACTTTTACTAACTACAGCATTGGCTACTAACAAGGGAGATTACCGGCTGCTACGGACAACAATCGCGGAATTGGGAAGTAATCAGTCCGGTTAACTGGTTAGTGATTTTGTAACCGGTTAATCGGCAATTTTGTAATCGTACCGGTTAACCGGTTAATCTTTTCAGCACTAGTCTGAATCTAGGGTTTATTTATTATATATATGTGAGGGTGTATTTTGGGGTTAGCCTCTAGAAAATGTTGCTAACTTACCGTGATTGATCAAAGAGGAAGTAAGACAGTACATATTGGTGAAAAGTTCTAGGTTGTATATTTCTGCCTCACCTGTTGAGGCTTTTATGTAAAAATTTGTTTTAAAAAAATGCAGATATGTAGTCCAGTGGTTAACATGTTAGACTGGTAATCCAGGGATCGCAGATTCAATCCCCCGTCTGACCCTAATAAAATTAACAGTCTTTCACATGATGGGACTTTAAACCAAGGTCTTGTGTCGGTGCTTTACACCATGCACGTAACATAACTGTCTGTATCATTGCACTATCCTCTAAAGGAGGCATCGCTCATATGGGCAACCGGTAGCGATGATAAATAAACGTAAAACATACACAAATTTCAATAGGAAAAAGGGGTAGGGCTGGGACACTTGCTATTCTGCTCTAGAAAAAAACCCTAGAATCAGATTGACTTTGAATGTGTTCAATCTGATGACAGTTACACCCATTCCGACACAAACAAAAGTATTCATAAGCGAACAAAACATCTTGCTAGGTAAACTAAGTGCTACAAGCCAGACATGGGTTAATCATAAATACTTTATTATTGTTTACCATAAAATTGGGGCATTCTTCTGATTGAATTACAGGCAAAAAATAGGTAGTGATTATGAATACTTTATGTTGTACCAAGTACATTGTAGACATTTGTATAAACTTTAATTTATAATTATTATATTTTTCTACAGACGGATCTGTAGTCCAGTGGTAACACGCTGGACTGGTAATCCAGGGATCGCAGGTTCGATCCCCCCCGTCTGACCCTAATAAAATTAATAATCTTTCAGATGGGACTTTAAACCGAGGTCTCGTGTCGGTGCTGTACACTGTGCACGTAAAAGTACCAGCGGAGACTCTGGAATGGGTCTCTGTCTGTATCATTGCACTATTCTCCATAATTCTCTTCAGGAAGCGTCGCTCATATGGGCAACCGGTAGCGACGATAAATAAATGTAAAACACATAAATTATATTTTGGAATCCCTATATACCATCCATACTCGCCGATAAAACTATTTTTTACCACCAGATTATGGCCTCAAAGTGACTTCCCGTCTTATAAGTGAGTGTTAAAAAAATAATTTTTAATGTGTTTAACATTTATTATTAAATTGTATCCATAATTAGGTTTTGAAAATGTCTTTGAACAACTTGTACTGGCCAAACATACTATTTATACATGTGTCTGTTGTCCATTTTATCAACCCATCTTATATGCGAGTGCATGCCAAACCACACAGATTTCAGGGCTAACGTAGTGGGGACGGGACGTCTTATAGGTGAGTATGGACAGTGCATGTAACTAAAATGATAATATAAATGATCGTCCTAACATCAATAACATAGAGGCGTTTATTATTTCGGTTTATCTCCTTTATTATTCTCGTGGGATGTTGAGCAAATTGTTGTTGCATCACATAAATAAGCAACATGTTAACATCTATGGGAAAAAATAACATAATTTCAAAATATGACTTCTTGTGTTTATGAAGCTATGATATTGTTGCAACCATTTACTCTACATATGACATACAGTCAAACCTGTGTTAAGCAGCCAGCCAATGGAGTCACAGAAAGTGGCTGCTTAGCACAGGTGGCTGCTTGATAGAGGTCAAATATATACTAAAACAACATATTGGGAATCTGGAAACTGGCTGCTTAATACAGGTTGGCTGCTTAATGGAGATGATCACTAACATAGGTTTGACTGTACATGTAAACGCCATTCCAGGGCTGTACAAATATTTTTCAAGGCCACTTGTCCAGGACAAGTGACTTTCAAAAAGCCACTTGTCCTGACCAGGATGCCACTTGTCCAATATTATTTTGCCAAAACAGCAATTAAAAACGTGATATCATATCGAGGGCTTGGCGCAACACTAGTCTAACTAGGTTTTTGTAAACTTTTCAGGAGAAGGTAAAAACTGATTATTCCCAAAACTACTAGGACTAGAGATTTGATAATAATTCAGATAAAATATCAACTTGTTTTGTTTTTTTAATAATTGAAAATATATATTTGAAGAGTTAGACTTGTTGCGCACTGAAATTTTCAGCGCCACACTAGTTCAACTCAAGTTAGACTAGTTGCGCACTGAAATTTTCAGCGCAACACTAGTTCAACTCAAGTTAGACTAGTTGCGCACTGAAATTTTCAGCGCAACACTAGTCCAACTCAACTTAGACTAGTTTCACAGTGAAATGACCAGTGAAACAGTAGTCCATCTCAAGTTAGACTAGTTTTGTTCCAAAATATTTGCCACAATAGCAGATGTGTAATGATAACATAACTGTGTTTATACTTTATTTTATTTATTCAACATTGATATACATGTATGAGAATCTCTAGATTCAAAACAAGATCTTAACTCTTTACATGCTGGGTAAATCACGGTTAAAATAGTTCAAATTTTAGCAGCAGACGTCATTTCATATTTTAGTTTTTCTTACATCTCTCTGAAAACTGAAAATATGGTATGGCATATCATTAAATTGCATCATTATGATGCAATTCCTATGAAATTCCACAACATATTTGGCCGCTATGTTCGCCGCTAGCATGCAATGGGTTAAGTGATGATAATGTAGCATGACTTTCAAGATGTTTGCAATTGAAAACATTATGAAGTGGAAATTTCAACATCACATAAAAACTAAGACGACACCACAGTTTACAGTCTCATCCGTCAGATCATGGGTGTGGAAATACGGCAAACTTATTTTTCATTGATCCGCTGAGGACTGAACTAAATGACAAAATGGAAATGTTAATATTGTGTATTTTCAACACTAGACTAAGTGAGCAGGGGTTTATAGATACACCGACTCTAGTCTGACTAGTAATTTTTATTTTGTGATTGTAATATGAAATTTGGCATGTAAGACCAATGGGTGTGATAAAGAGGTATATAAAATTTAAAGTCCATCCGACTTACTATTGGCATCATTTTTAGAGCGCAACATACTAGGTATGGAGTCGGGAGGTGGGGGGGGGGGGGTGGGGTAATCAGAATATCAATCAATAAACCTTCACATATCTACATTAAGTGCATGTCAAATTAATCTGAATCACTGACTGCTTGCGACTTGTGGGGCAATGAATAGAAAAAAGTATGATGAACTTTGGGAATGATATTTGATGTACATAGCTGGGTTAATGCCTTGTATTTGGCCAATGCCACTTTTGGGGGCTCACTGTCGCAGTACAGTTTCTTCAGTGGTGGAAAATTCATTTGGGTAGAATATTGCTGTTGTGATCGAGCTAATCTTGTGCTACTGCGTTTCACACCAAGATTAACTCTTGCAGAAGTGAAGTCGTTGTATCTCAGATTCATAATTTCATATTCCTTTTCATCAAATGAGACCACCTTTATTTTCATCCATCGTATTTTTTTAGCATCTACATCAAAGTCAATATTTGGTATTGATTGCGACAGGCATTTAAAATCGAAGAAGTCGTCAGAATCAAGTTCTGCCACACTATATGGGTTTGCCTGACGAGCATTTCGTACCGTTGCAGCCCATTGAGGAGTAGTATATATCGATTTGCCTCGACTGCTGTGCTCAATTGTGGCATGAATGGCATCATTCTCATTCTGTGTGTGGCCCCGCTCCAAAAACTTGTGCTCCAGCCTGATGAAACCAAATTTTTGTTTTGCGTAACATAACATTGACACAAAAAATCTATTTTTATCACCACAGTTGTCAGAAAATAATGAAACTTCTTTTCGTCCTAATTCCGCTTGTTTTTCAAGATACTTATATACACAAGATGCAATTTCACATGTCCCTCTTCCAGATATGGCTTCGTGCCAGATATAACAAAATCCCTCTTTTGTTCCGAGATCGTAAACTGTGAGATTAAAGCTGCATAGTTTTCTACTGTAATACAGAACATACTCATTGCTTTTGGGGGTTACTAAAATTTGCTGGAGGTCAAAGCAGGCAGCAGCACAATCAGGATTATTTTTCGCTTTCATTTTATCCTCATCTTTCATGTCCCTTGCCAGCTGTTTATTCTTAATGTGATTATCATATTCTGTTTGCATGTCTAGCCGTTCTGCTTCTGACATATTTTCGAACCTGGCACACAGATCACATCTGTCTTTGGTAGGTGAGTGAAATCCAATGTTAAAGTGTGTATCAAAAATATGTCTGTAAGTATATATTGATACAGCTTCAAAATTGTTTACTTCACAATGTGATTGATAAAGGATGTACATTTTTGGCACACTCAGGCCTGGTTCAAGATAATGTTTAAATGTATCTTTCCGACAATAATGCGATTCAACCCTTGGGAAGGAGTTGATGTGAACTTTAACTTGATTTATCCTATCTTCCGGTACCTTGTTTGGCCTGTTATTGTGTTTGCCTCTTCTGTCCTCGGGCACAATCCCGGACACACTATTCTCCTTTTTAGCTTTCTCTAGAACGGTATCAACCATCTGGTGACTAATGTCTAAGGTATCCAGGAAGAACTTTTTACATACTTTGACATTCGATCCATCAATTCTAAACTGCCAGGTCCTCGTGTTTGTACGCCGAGGGGATATGTTTGGTCCGGCTAAAGATGCTACTTTCTTTGGTTTACTCTGTACCCAGTTGGACAATTGGTCTCTCTGTCTGTTAACATCTCCAAGACTCCAAAATTCATGAAAAATGTGTTCACGTTGATTTTGATTTATTCTATCATGACATTTGTATCGACATGCATGACCACATCCATTTCCCAATATTCGTGCTCGTTTTTCTTTGTTAGTTCTTGAAAGGTATGTTTTACCAGTGTTTTTTTGCTCCTTAGTAACATTTCGTTTCCAGCGTGATTCATTTCTTGTTCGTTTTCTTCCTCTTCTAGATTGCATGTGATGGTCTGATGGTGGAATTTCGACAGGGGATACTTCATCATGCTCAGAATCGACTGTGTTTGCAGTTGGTTCTTGAGAAACTGGACTAACATGGTTAACACAAGTGTATTTAATATTTTCTTGATTTCCATGTGTAGTTGACATTACATTCATATCAATGGGCTTTAGCGGTGTACTTACACTTGTCTCAATGGATGAGCTTTTTCTGTATTTACTCAATGGTATATCATCCTCAGACTCTGATCCATCAAGAAGATCAAATGAATTATCAATTTCAGATTCATTTAGCAACCCATGTTGTACTACTCTAGCCAAAAATGATTCATTAAAGTCATGTTCTGGATCCGCAGCTGGGACATTAGCTGTGACAGGTTCAAATAGATCATTGCGGTTCATGGTTTCATTCACTGGGACAGGTTCGGATAGATAATTGTGGGTCATGGTTTCACTAGCTGGCACAGGCTCGGATAGATCATTGTGGGTCATGGTTTCACTAGCCGAGACAGGCTCGGATAGATCATTGTGGGTCATGGTTTCACTAGCTGGGACAGGTTCGGATAGATCATTGTGGGTCATGGTTTCACTAGCTGGGACAGGTTCGGATAGATCATTGTGGGTCATGGTTTCACTAGCTGGGACAGGTTCGGATAGATCATTGTGGGTCTTGGTTTCACTAGCTGGCACAGGTTCGGATAGATCATTGTGGGTATTGGTTTCACTAGCTGGGACAGGTTCGGATAGATCATTGTGGGTCATGGTTTCACTAGCCGAGACAGGTTTGGATAGATCATTGTGGGTCATGGTATCACTAGCTGGCACAGGTTCG
Organism: Archivesica marissinica; assembly: GCA_014843695.1. Classification (NCBI taxonomy): domain Eukaryota; kingdom Metazoa; phylum Mollusca; class Bivalvia; order Venerida; family Vesicomyidae; genus Archivesica; species Archivesica marissinica. The sequence goes on along the minus strand of CM026399.1, from coordinate 66,089,138 downwards.
GATAGATCATTGTGGGCCATGGTTTCACTAGCTGGGACAGGTTCGGATAGATCATTGTGGGTCATGGTTTCACTAGCTGGGACAGGTTCGGATAGATCATTGTGGGTCGTGGTTTCACTAGCCGAGACAGGCTCGGATAGATCATTGTGGGTCATGGTTTCACTAGCTGGGACAGGTTCGGATAGATCATTGTGGGTCATGGTTTCACTAGCTGGGACAGGTTCGGATAGATCATTGTGGGTCATGGTTTCACTAGCTGGGACAGGTTCGGGTAGATCATTGTGGGTCGTGGTTTCACTAGCTGGCACAGGTTCGGATAGATCATTGTGGGTATTGGTTTCACTAGCTGGGACAGGTTCGGATAGATCATTGTGGGTCATGGTTTCACTAGCCGAGACAGGTTTGGATAGATCATTGTGGGTCATGGTATCACTAGCTGGCACAGGTTCGGATAGATCATTGTGGGCCATGGTTTCACTAGCTGGGACAGGTTCGGATAGATCATTGTGGGTCATGGTTTCACTAGCTGGGACAGGTTCGGATAGATCATTGTGGGTCGTGGTTTCACTAGCAGAGACAGGTTCGGATAGATCATTGTGGGTCATGGTTTCACTAGCTGGGACAGGTTCGGATAGATCATTGTGGGTCATGGTTTCACTAGCTGGGACAGGTTCGGATAGATCATTGTGGGTCGTGGTTTCACTAGCCGAGACAGGTTCGGATAGATCATTGTGGGTCGTGGTTTCACTAGCCGAGACAGGCTCAGATAGATCATTGTGGGTCATGGTATCACTAGCTGGCACAGGTTCGGATAGATCATTGTGGGTCATGGTTTCACTAGCCGAGACAGGCTCTGATAGATCATTGTGGGTCATGGTTTCACTAGTCGAGACAGGTTCGGATAGATCATTGTGGGTCATGGTTTCACTAGCTGGGACAGGTTCGGATAGATCATTGTGGGTCATGGTTTCACTAGCTGGCACAGGTTCGGATAGATCATTGCATGACACGGTTTCACTAGCTGGGACAGGTTCGGATAGATCATTGTGGGTCATGGTTTCACTAGCCGAGACAGGTTCGGATAGATCATTGTGGGTCATGGTTTCACTAGCTGGCACAGGTTCGGATATATCATTGCACGACACGGTTTCACTAGCTGGGACAGACTTGGATATATCATTGCATGACACGGTTTCACTAGCTGGGACAGACTTGGATATATCATTGCATGACACGGTTTCACTAGCTGGGACAGACTTGGATATATCATTGCATGACACGGTTTCACTAGCTGGGACAGACTTGGATATATCATTGCGGGTCACGGTTTCACTAGCTGGGACAGACTTGGATATATCATTGCAGGTCACGGTTTCACTAGCTGGGACAGATGGAGAGTCGCTATTGCATATCGTGCTTTCCTCAGCCATGACAGCATCAGAAATAGCAGCATGAGTCATGAGGTCAATACTTTGGACCATGGGGTGGTAACACACAGACAGTTTGCACAAAGCTCCATCATGCATTGGAGATGCGCTGTGCAATGAGTTGGAATCAAACTCATTTTCATCATGTTCAGAACTACTTAGTAAAAAAAGACTGTCAAGTTCACTGTCATGTACAGAGGAAACAGAGGAAACACTGGAAGTACTTTCATTTCCTATATGTGTCAGTATGATATCCCTATCCTCATTAAGAGCATAGAGCCGGCAACTATATTCACCATCACTCATGTTTGAATAACCACTGAAATCATCTTGCGATGAATCTATGTTGTCTGCATCACTGAAAGTCTGGATATTGTTGTATGCCGAGTCGCTGATTTCGGAAAATCCATCACTGTTCATACTGATGTCATCCTGTACTATTTGTGAGACACTCGAGATGTTACTGACTTCGTTCTGGGCTGTTTCTGTTCTACTCGGGCTGTTACTGACATCGTTTCGAGTTGTTTCTGTTCTACTCGGGCTGTCGGAAAACCCATCACTGTTCATACTGATGTCATCCTGTACTATTTGTGAGACACTCGGGCTGATACTGACATCGTTCTGGGCTGTTTCTGTTCTACTCGGGCTGTCAGAAAACCCATCACTGTTCATACTGATGTCATCCTGTACTATTTGTGAGACACTCGGGCTGATACTGACATCGTTCTGGGCTGTTTCTGTTCTACTCGGGCTGTCAGAAAACCCATCACTGTTCATACTGATGTCATCCTGTACTATTTGTGAGACACTTGGGCTGATACTGACATCGTTCTGGGCTGTTGCTGTTCTACTCGGGCTGATACTGACATCGTTCTGGGCTGTTTCTGTTCTACTCGGGCTGTCAGAAAACCCATCACTGTTCATACTGATGTCATCCTGTACTATTTGTGAGACACTCGGGCTGATACTGACATCGTTCTGGGCTGTTTCTGTTCTACTCGGGCTGTCAGAAAACTCATCACTGTTCATACTGATGTCATCCTGTACTACTCTACTCAAGTTAGACTAGTGTTGCGCTGGGAAAAATAGCGCACTATAAGTCCAACTCAAGTTAGACTAGTGTTGCGCTGAGGAAAATAGCGCACAATATGTCCAACTCAAGTTAGACTAGTGTTGCGCTGAGAAAAATAGCGCACAATAAGTCCAACTCAAGTTAGACTAGTGTTGCGCTAACAAAAGTTGTCAGTTTGAGATAGACTTATTGGTTTCTGGTTAATTAGGGTGTTAATTAATTAGCAATTATGGCCAATTTTTTCACAGAATGTGTATTTCAGGTCATATATTCAATTTATGCAAAAAAGTGATTTTCTGAAAAAATTGAGTTAGACTAGTGTTGCGCCAAGCCCTCGATATGTATCTTTACGTATAGGCTAATTGAGACAGCGACAAGATCATGATTAAGATGATTTAATTCAGTTTTTACTCTTATTAATTATCTAAATAAATAAAGAATCATTATTACACACTAACTAATAATAATTATTTACAACACCGGTCACACACATTTCTTAACACTTATGCCCGTGGACATGACGACCGCCTTTGCCACAGACAAGCCAGTGCCTGGTGGCCTTCTCAGCATCAAAGTCTTGCAGAGAAGGCCCAGTTCTCTTCAGTTCACTTAATGGCACTCGGGCTGGTCCTTAATAGTCTGGCGTACACCTCACTAACAGGCACCTCACTGCTTTGCTGATGTTGCCTCATAAGCACCTTCAACGGCACATACTCCATCGGAATCTGGCTGTGACTAGCCTCAGGGAACACAGCCATCATATGGTTCAGGATGTCCTATAGATCTGGCTGGCCAGCTGATGTCGCTCACTTGGGATGGACCTGTAGTCCAGGGCCTGGAAGGACTTCAGTGGTTTCTCGTTGAAGTTCTGGAACCTGCAAATATACATGCATATCACTACATAATTATGAATTCAAAATGGAATCATTAGTGAGTGTACTCACTCAATACTCAGTCTGTTCTTTTTAGCCTCCCCACTTTCACTTTCATCTTCACTTTTCCGTTTAGAATTAAAGAATTTAAGTAAACTCATATTGATCTTAACACGGCAGCGCAGTTTAATAGAATAATTAATATGGACGAAATATGCAGAGTCCGATAGTTATTTACAGTATATTTCTATATAAAATTGAGTAAATCATATCGGTTGGCTGATCTTGAACTTTAATTGCTCTAATTATATCACGAAATTAAAAAACACAACTTACCTCTTTAAAAATAGTGACATTTTCTGCGCCTCGGCAAAAAAGACAGAATTGACGCATGTATCGGCGAATATCAATCAGTGTTTGCAGTCTGTAATGGTAATCAGGCCACATTAATTGCCCACGTTTGTAGCACGCGTCCATCATAACAAATCAACCCAATCAGGCCTCATTCATCTATTATGTATGTCCACTCTTAATCTTTAAATTAGCGAATGTTTTCACAGTTCATCCATCGCATTGTTTACATTCGCAATCGGTATATGTGTGATCACATGATCTCACAACACATGCGTACACGGTGTTTCATTGGATTTCTACCGCAGTAATTCATCCGTTTTTTGGCGAAAGTAAATAGAGCCAGGTTTTTTTTAGATTTTCTGGGGTTTATTTTAGATTTTTGTCAAAAAAGATGATTCTGTTTTTTGAAAAAGGCACTTGTCCGGGACTAACGTTTTGAAATTAGCCACTTGTCCGCCGTAATTTTCGACTTGTCCCGGGCGTCGGGCAATAGGATTTGTACAGCCCTGCATTCAATACCGTTATCAAATTACAAATATATGTCGCATCACATATATTGTTCTATGGAAAACATAACATAACTTATGCTTAAAAGTTTCAAATTAACGATTAAATGTTGGCTTTATTTAATTTCTTTGGTTTAAAATGCACCAGAATGCAGGAGTTCTTGTATTTAGTCCCCGTTAGCCAGGGTAGAGTTTTAGCCGCGACGGTGGCTAAAACTGGCTAAAAAACTGGATTATGATTATTCTTCCTATATAAAAAAACATCTTGTTACATTCTAATAATCCAATCAGAACGCTCGTTTCAACGCTTGTTTCAACGCGAATTGCGCCGCTTTAGAAATTTTCAAAACATATTGAAAATGTTACGAAATCTCTTTTTGACGTACATTTTTGCCGAATAAACCTACACGTTAGTGTAAACACATTTTATTGATAATGTTATTCACAGTTAAAACTCTCCTGTCGAAGATTTTTTTTGTTGCTGACAGAACCCGTGTCCTAGTATGGAAATGTGACCTGCTATGGTCAATGTCTGTGGCAATTGTTTGCAAAGTATACATGCACGCAGCTTAAAGTTGTGTTTTATTTGAAGAACAATATAAAGACTCGGGATAGGCGTTATATTCGGATAGATGTGTACAAAATTGTTTCAGATTGGGCCATTTTACTGATCGATGCGAAATCTGACATCCAACAGAGTAGAATCCCTGTACTTAAATATATATACTAGTACCCCCAAACGTGCCGAATCCCTGTGGTCCATGTCAATTACTTGGTGTTGAAAGAGTTAACCGGCCAAAAGTGGCTATAACCGGCTAATACCTCCAGGATTGCATGTGACCATGGCTAATATGTAGGGAATGGATTACATACACACCTTGTCAGTTGTATGAACATTTTAAAGACTTAATTAATATCAATATGTTGTAGTACTACATTTTATTCACCGCAAAAAGTACAAGAGAGAATAAACAACAGCAAATACTATGATTCAAATTAACAATTATAAAATAGAGTTTACACAGAGCATTATGTGGAGATGTATAGCACACAAGTTCAAGTTCAGTTAATATCAGTTAATATCAGTTAATATCAGTTAATATCAGTTAATATCAGTTAATATCAGTTAATATCAATATGTTGTACTACATTTTATTCACCGCAAAAAGTACATAGAGCATTATGTGGACATGTATAGCACAGAGTCAACTTTAGCACACAAGTTCAGTTCAGCACAGTCTGGTTTAGCACGCAAGTTCAGTTCAGCACAGTCTGGTTTAGCACACAAGTTCAGTTCAGCACAGTCTGGTTTAGCACACAAGTTCAGTTCAGCACAGTCTGGTTTAGCACACACGGTCAAGTCTATCACTCTAATACTGCAGCTCTTGTGGTCCCCTCAATATCCTGTAGATGAAGACAAGCTTTGCTGCTTTCTGTAGCCCCAGCTTGTTACGGAGCTTGGTGAGCACAAGACCAAAGCTGCTGAACACTCTCTCTAGGGCAGCAGAAGATGCAACTGCAGACTGCAGGGACACCATGAAGTTGACAAACCCATCTGGAAGGTCGGCTGCTGAAGAGCCCAGAGCTTTCCACCAGTCACAGGGTGTGAGTTTCTGGCTCTTAAAATTGGGACAGTTTTTGCCATCTACATTTTAATTTTGACAGTTTTAGCCACTTATATATTCTGCTGTGAGGGATCGTTACATTACTCCTACCCCTCCCCATGACATCAAAAGGGGCACACAAGGTGTCCAAACTGTATTAGAAACAGTTTTGAACAATTATTCTTATGATTTTATGCACAGAGGAGAATATTTTTTGTTTTAGCCGTGGCGGTTTTAACCATGGTTTTAAGCGGTTTTAACCACATGTGGCTAAAACCCTGCAACCCTGCCGTCAGCCCACCCCATCCTCAGGTCATGGTCAGCCCCCCGGTCAATGTCAGCCCACCCCACCCCCAGGCCCCAGGTCAAGGTCACACTTCACTATTTAGCATGCTTGGGCCTAGATTCTGGAAAGTTTGGAGAGAGGTTTTTAGTGACCAGTAGATGACCCCTATACTATTGATTTTAGGATCAGCTGGTTAAAGGTTCATGGTTATACTTGCAGCAGTGACCTGTATCCACATGTGTGTTCACTCAGTAACTGAATGGTTTGTCAAATTGTCCTATCTTCTTGGAAACTATGTATGAAGGTTAATGATGTAGTCACAGTAATATTGCATAACATATATATATATTGCAATACAGCAATCTGATGAAAATATCGAAAAAGGTAAATCCTATTATTTTTTTAATGTGTAGGAATATTAATTGTGACCAGTGTATGACCCTAATTGATTGTAGGGCCAGTGAGTTCAAGGTCATCATACACATTTGGGGCCATCTATGTTTTAGAAATACCTCATGTTTTCTACTGCATGCACATTTGTATGTTTGGTTTTAAACCTCCATGTCGGAGTCAATTTGGTAAAGTTTTACCACTTTCTAACAGATCAACAGTAGTATTTACCTTTAATTTAAAGAGCTGAATTCAAGCATGAAATACTGACCAATGGATTATTGGATGTTTTGGTAATGACCAATGGTAGAAGTGCTGATCACATGCCTTGATATTGTGGTTTGTTTATGTACATGTATATGGAAACAGCTGACAGCTGGCTTGATTTGCTTTTCGTGTTTTTGTTAGGTGATGATTTATAAAGTTAGGATAACTTAGTATTTGTAGACTAGTACCTCCGGAATCCAACACCACAACAACTATTTAGGTAGGTTGGACACTTTTCTTAGTGACAGTGTTTATAAAATATACAGTTTACATTTTGCACTGGTCAGTATTGCGTATAATTATTTTTGGACTAATGTGTATTAAATTGTCTCTAAATGGCTGTACTAATGTGTGTTAAATTACATGTATCTCTGAATGGGTGTACTAGAGGTATATTTGGGTTATTTGTTGTACAAAATTGTTTGATGCATTTATATCTAATTGGAATTGTGTCAGATGTATTTATATCTAATTGGAATTGTGTCGGATACATTATATCTAATTGGAATTGTGTCAGATGCATTTATATCTAATTGGAATTGTGTCGGATACATTATATCTAATTGGAATTGTGTCAGATGTATTTATATCTAATTGGAATTGTGTCGGATACATTATATCTAATTGGAATTGTGTCAGATGTATTTATATCTAATTGGAATTGTGTCGGATGCATTTATATCTAATTGGAATTGTGTCTGATGCATTTATATCTAATTGGAATTGTGTCGGATGTATTTATATCTAATTGGAATTGTGTCTGATGCATTTATATCTAATTGGAATTGTGTCGGATGTATTTATATCTAATTGGAATTGTGTCTGATGCATTTATATCTAATAGGAATTGTGTCCAATACTGTTATATCTAATTGGAATTGTGGCCAATACATTTATATCTAATAGGAATTGTGTCCAATACTGTTATATCTAATTGGAATTGTGGCCAATACATTTATATCTAATTGGAATTGTGTCCAATGCATTTATATCTAATTTGAATTGTGGCCAATACTGTTATATCTAATTGGAATTGTGTCCAATACATTTATATCTAATTGGAAGTGTGTCCAATGCATTTATATCTAATTGGAATTGTGTCCAATACATTTATATCTAATTGGAATTGTGTCCAATGCATTTATATCTAATTGGAATTGTGTCCAATGCATTTATATCTAATTGGAATTGTGTCCAATGCATTTATATCTAATTGGAATTGTGTCCAATGCATTTATATCTAATTGGAACTGTGGCCAATGCATTTATATCTAATTGGAATTGTGTCCAATGCATTTATATCTAATTGGAATTGTGGCCAATGCATTTATATCTAATTGGAATTGTGGCCAATGCATTTATATCTAATTGGAATTGTGGCCAATGCATTTATATCTAATTGGAATTGTGGCCAATGCATTTATATCTAATTGGAATTGTGTCCAATGCATTTATATCTAATTGGAATTGTGTCCAATGCATTTATATCTAATTTGAATTGTCCACTTTTCCTTTGTTTTGAACTGAGGATTGCTTGAATGTCATTTCATGAGATCGTAGATAACAGCATCTATCTATCTATCTTCCTCTAATGTCAAACCCCTCGCGGGGATGTAGACATGTGCATGACATTATATACAACGTAAAACGATGCTGCTTAACAGTACAAATAATATGTGGCGTCCGTGGTCCAGTTGTAGATCGTAGGATTTGGAATCGGAGAGTCCCGGGTTCGATACTTCGTAAAGGCACCTCGTTCACACATTGCTTAGTACTTAGTGCTTATGTCGGCTAAGCCTGCCTAGGAAGACATGTCTAGGCCCCCGCATGGTGTTTGACATAAAAGGAACATATATGTACATATTATATGTAATATAGCTACTAGAAATATATGAACTAGCATTTCAAAATAGAAAGTTTCTTGTATATTATAAGTGAGACTTCTTCTCCCATGTTGCCCTCTGAATTAAGACATGAGGCCTCTGTGGTTACGGCAGTTGACTTGAAATCACTTGTCCCTCACCATTGCAGGCTCGAATCCCACTTGGGGGTGTTAAATTCTTTCATATGAGGAAGTTATCTAGCTGGCTTGTGGAAGGTCGGTGGTTCCACTCCGTGATTGTCCGTGCCTGAAATACTTCCCGGAGTCTTCCTCCACCAATAATAGCTGGAGAGTCGCCGTATGACCTAATCTGTTTGTGCAACGCAGGTTCTCCTCCACCAATAATAGCTGGAGAGTCGCCGTATGACCTAATCTGTTTGTGCAACGCAGGTTCTCCTCCACCAATAATAGCTGGAGAGTCGCCGTATGACCTAAGCTGTTTGTGCAACGCAGGTTCTCCTTCACCAATAATAGCTGGAGAGTCGCCGTATGACCTAATCTGTTTGTGCAACGCAGGTTCTCCTCCACCAATAATAGCTGGAGAGTCGCCGTATGACCTAAGCTGTTTGTGCGACTTTAAATCCCACAAACAAAGATTGAGCCCTGAAACAACTTTTAATGATGTGAAATTATGTATTATATATTATTCTAGAGTGACAAAAAGGGCAGGGTAGGTAAAAAAAGAAAAGGGAGAGGGTGGGTCAGAAAAGAGATAGGGTGTATTATGAACCACGATGAAGTGCTCGACAGGAAATTTTGGGGTTAGTCCCTAGAAAATTTTGCAACTTAATTATTGATCAAAGATGCAGTAAGGCTGTACATATTGGTGAAACGAGAGGACAAGTTCTAAGTTATATAGGTCTGCCCGTCCGAAATATAATTATATATATATATTTTTAAAAAGGTATAAAAATGTTTGTTCTAAAAGTAGAAGGGCGTTGCTAAAGTGCAATAGGGCGGGGCTAAAAGGGACAGTGCGCAGCCCTTCCTCTGTAGAAAAATCCTTGATATACTTGATGTAAAATTGCTACTCGATGCGGTTGTGCACTCCTTTAGACCTGTATAACACGAATGACTACCTTCTCATCACTCAGGAATGTGTCCTCTGTTTATTTACAGGAGAATTGATGCGTAGATGAAATGTCAACTTTGTAATATGAACATCTCATGAATAGGACAGCCATTTAATAACGATAAATATCTTGTCCAACTTTCTCCCAGCCTATATTGTATAATGCATTACAGACAGTGTCGGATACTAGATTCCCTCATTAGTCAAACGTGTAATAGTGTGTGTGCTGCGAATATTGCCGAGGTGTACAGGACACTATTCAAGTCGATGCGTTCATTGTGAAACAAGAAATAATTATCAATCTAGCGAAATGCATCAATAAAATTACTGAGGCTTAAATACGACATGAGACTAATGCAACACAGACTGGAACGCTGAGTAAATACTTACGGTTTATTCTAGAGTGGGGGAAAGGGTCAGGTTGAGTCAGAAAAGTGGCAGATGTGGGTAGGAGAAACGGCAATGTGTGTTTTGAGCCGCGTAGGTGGAAGATGTGGGAGTGTAACCCTAGACAGCTAATTATGTTTCTAAACGAGGCAGTAGGGCAATATTAGTGAATAGGGCAGACAAGTTGTAGTTTATATAGGATTGCCCGCCAGAAGACACTCATCTGTTGAGCATCTGTTGAGGCTAATATAAACTAAAATATAAAATAAAACAACAAAATTAATAAAAAAAAGGCAAAAGTCATTCTAGAAAAAACCCTAATACTAATATACTGCAATACAGACTGGAACTCTGAGTAAATACTAATGCAATATACAGACTAATGTAACACAGACTGGAACTCTGGGTAAATACTAATGCAACACAGACTGGAGGAACTCTGGGTAAATACTAATGTAATACAGACTGGAACTCTGGGTAAATACTAATGTAATACAGACTGGAACTCTGGGTAAATACTAATGTAATACAGACTGGAACTCTGGGTAAATACTAATGTAATACAGACTGGAACTCTGGGTAAATACTAATGTAATACAGACTGGAACTCTGGGTAAATACTAATGTAACTCAGACTGGAACTCTGGGTAAATACTAATGTAACACAGACTGGAACTCTGGGTAAATACTAATGTAACACAGACTGGAACTCTGGGTAAATACTAATGTAACTCAGACTGGAACTCAGAACTCTGGGTAAATACTAATGTAACTCAGACTGGAACTCAGAACTCTGGGTAAATACTAATGTAATACAGACTGGAACTCTGGGTAAATACTAATGTAATACAGACTGGAACTCTGGGTAAATACTAATGTAACTCAGACTGGAACTCTGGGTAAATACTAATGTAACACAGACTGGAACTCTGGGTAAATACTAATGTAACACAGACTGGAACTCTGGGTAAATACTAATGTAACTCAGACTGGAACTCAGAACTCTGGGTAAATACTAATGTAACTCAGACTGGAACTCAGAACTCTGGGTAAATACTAATGTAATACAGACTGGAACTCTGGGTAAATACTAATGTAATACAGACTGGAACTCTGGGTAAATACTAATGTAACTCAGACTGGAACTCTGGGTAAATACTAATGTAACACAGACTGGAACTCTGGGTAAATACTAATGTAACACAGACTGGAACTCTGGGTAAATACTAATGTAACACAGACTGGAACTCTGGGTAAATACTAATGCAACACAGACTGGAACTTTGCAGAAATCAACCAGTTTTATCATTTATGAAATACGTCAGTGCGGGTACATTATGTATATTAGTCATCCAATACAAAGTTAAATGAAATATAGGCCAGCGTGTTTAAATTCCAGTGATTTGATGCATGTGCATTGTCAATGGGTTATGTGAGATTTTGACAATACTGTACATTGTAAATCTTTTACGATTGACGTTTTATCTATGAGGGTTATCATGCACGGTATATATTGCTGAGTGTGCTGTTGTAGCAACCAACGGTTGTACCTTGACAGGTGAGTACATGTAGTTGTTGGAATGGTTTGGATTATTGATTGTTGCACATGCACACGGTGTGACTCACCGGCTCTCAATCATAATCCAGCATTCTCTCACACATTGAAAACATTTGTGTGATTTGTGTTTACCATACGTATCATTGCTAGTTTTTATACAAATTTATTTTTTGCTTGATTGCGAAACAAGTTCTTACTACATGTACTTATATTAATCATTCTCGAGACCTCATTCATGAAGGAGAGAGAAGAGGCAAAATGGAAATTTAATGCCTTGCCTAAGGGCACAATTATAATTGCTCCAGCTGGGCTCAAACTCCGGACCACTGTAATTACATTTTAAACATTTCTTGCACTTGCACTGGCCAAACATGCATTTTATACATGGTTTTGTTTCCATTTGATCAACCCGTCGTATGAGTGCATGCCAAAAACTTGCTGATTTCAGAACCAAAGTGGGGTTGTCGTCTTATACAATGTAGATGAGATCGCCGTATATAATTTGAATAGTAATACATAAGCAGGTTCCTTCTGTCTGAATTTTTGTCTGCGTCATTTCTGTCGCCAATTGAAAACAACTGGAGCCAATTTGAATAACTTGGAGCCAACGAAGAGCCATAATTATAGTTCACATATAAATATTTGAAGGCATGTATTTGACAAAACATGTTTAAATTTAGAAAAAAGATTGCGTCAAATACAATTCACAAAATTTAGCACCAGTATTTGATTTTTGTCGCAATTGGCGACTGTCAGCGGGAACTCTGCATAATTAATTTAAACCACATACTTGACAGAGTAATTAATAGTCATAAAATTACATTTGGAACTGTTCATTTATCAAAATGCGTAATTTTGTCTAAAACTAGTAATATTATTGGCAAAAAGTGGAGATCCTGATGATGAGCCGGCTCATCTGGATCTATACTTTTTGTAAACCTATTTAGAGGTCTGTGATGTTGAAGGAGTTAACTACCTGCACATGTATCTACAGTACAGTCAATCAGTTTCTTATAAGCCAATAATGATAGTGTATACAGATGTGACACTTTAGCCCAATATGACACAATTATAATAAATTTCCTTGACATATTTGAATATTTCCAGAGTTTTCGCTTTCGAATAATAAAAACAAATTAATGAATTGTTGTCTGCTACATTTATTTGAACTATTTATGGAAACGTTGGATGTTCTCTTGTTGGGTATGTTGGATTCTAGATAGCATTATTAGTTCAGGAAATACGGTATGAACGGTATTATCCTTGAATTAACCCATTACGGTATGAACTATATTATCCTTGAATTAACCCATTACGGTATGAACGGTATTATCCTTGAATTAACCCATTACGGTATGAACTATACTATCCTTGATTTAACCCATTACGGTATGAACTATACTATCCTTGAGTTAACCCATTATGGTATGAACTATACTATCCTTGAGTTAACCCATTACGGTATGAACTATACTATCCTTGAGTTAACCCATTACAGTATGAACTATACTATCCTTCAGTTAACCCATTACGGTATGAACTATACTATCCTTGAGTTAACCCATTACGGTATGAATGGTATTATCCTTGAGTTAACCCATTACGGTATGAACTATACTATCCTTGAGTTAACCCATTACGGTATGAAGTTATGAACTATACTATCCTTGAGTTAACCCATTACGGTATGAACTATACTATCCTTGAGTTAACCCATTACGGTATGAACTATACTATCCTTGAGTTAACCCATTACGGTATGAACTATACTATCCTTGAGTTAACCCATTACAGTATGAACTATATGATCCTCGAGTTAATCCATTATGGTATGAACTATACTATCCTTGAGTTAACCCATTACAGTATGAACTATATTATCCTTGAGTTAACCCATTACAGTATGAACTATATTATCCTTGAGTTAACCCATTATGGTATGAACTATACTATCCTTGAGTTAACCCATTACAGTATGAACTATATTATCCTTGAGTTAACCCATTACAGTATGAACTATATGATCCTTGAGTTAATCCATTATGGTATGAACTATATTATCCTTGAGTTAACCCATTACGGTATGAACTATATGATCCTTGAGTTAATCCATTATGGTATGAACTATATTATCCTTGAGTTAACCCATTACAGTATGAACTATATTATCCTTGAGTTAACCCATTACGGTATGAACTATATTATCCTTGAGTTAACCCATTACGGTATGAACTATACTATCCTTGAGTTAACCCATTACGGTATGAACTATATTATCCTTGAGTTAACCCATTACAGTATGAACTATATGATCCTTGAGTTAACCCATTACGGTATGAACTATATTATCCTTGAGTTAACCCATTACGGTATGAACTATATTATCCTTGAGTTAACCCATTACGGTATGAACTATATGATCCTTGAGTTAACCCATTACGGTATGAACTATATTATCCTTGAGTTAACCCATTACGGTATGAACGGTATTATCCCCGAGTTAACCCATTACAGTATGAACTATATTATCCCCGAGTTAATCCATTACGGTATGAACTATATCCTTGAGTTAACCCATTACAGTATGAACTATATGATCCTTGAGTTAACCCATTACGGTATGAACTATATTATCCCTGAGTTAACCCATTACGGTATGAACTATACTATCCTTGAGTTAACCCATTACAGTATGAACTATACTATCCTTGAGTTAACCCATTACAGTATGACCTATACTATCCTTGAGTTAACCTATTACGGTATGAACTATATTATCCTTGAGTTAACCCATTACGGTATGAACTATATTATCCTTGAGTTAACCCATTACGGTATGAACGGTATTATCCTTGAGTTAACCCATTACGGTATGAACGGTATTATCCTTGAGTTAACCCATTACAGTATGAACTATACTATCCTTGAGTTAACCCATTACGGTATGAACTATATTATCCTTGAGTTAACCCATTACGGTATGAACGGTATTATCCTTGAGTTAACCCATTACAGTATGAACTATACTATCCTTGAGTTAACCATTACAGTATGAACTATACTATCCTTGAGTTAACCCATTACGGTATGAACTATATTATCCTTGAGTTAACCCATTACGGTATGAACTATATTATCCTTGAGTTAACCCATTACGGTATGAACGGTATTATCCTTGAGTTAACCCATTACAGTATGAACTATACTATCCTTGAGTTAACCCATTACGGTATGAACTATATTATCCTTGAGTTAACCCATTACAGTATGAACTATACTATCCTTGAGTTAACCCATTTCGGTATGAACTATATTATCCTTGAGTTAACCCATTACGGTATGAACGGTATTATCCTTGAGTTAACCCATTACAGTATGAACTATATTATCCCTGAGATAATCCATTACGGTATGAACTATATCCTTGAGTTAACCCATTATGGTATGAACTATATGATCCTTGAGTTAACCCATTACGGTATGAACTATATTATCCCTGAGTTAACCCATTACAGTATGAACTATACTATCCTTGAGTTAACCCATTACGGTATGAACTATATTATCCTTGAGTTAACCCATTACGGTATGAACGGTATTATCCTTGAGTTAACCCATTACAGTATGAACTATATTATCCTTGAGTTAACCCATTACAGTATGAACTATACTATCCTTGAGTTAACCCATTACAGTATGAACTATACTATCCTTGAGTTAACCCATTACAGTATGAACTATATGATCCTTGAGTTAACCCATTACGGTATGAACTATATTATCCTTGAGTTAACCCATTACGGTATGAACTATATGATCCTTGAGTTAACCCATTACGGTATGAACGATATGATCCTTGAGTTAACCCATTACGGTATGAATGGTATTATCCTTGAGTTAACCCATTACGGTATGAACTATATGATCCTTGAGTTAACCCATTACGGTATGAACGATATGATCCTTGAGTTAACCCATTACGGTATGAATGGTATTATCCTTGAGTTAACCCATTACGGTATGAACTATATGATCCTTGAGTTAACCCATTACGGTATGAACGATATGATCCTTGAGTTAACCCATTACGGTATGAACGGTATTATCCTTGAGTTAACCCATTACGGTATGAACTATATTATCCTTGAGTTAACCCATTACGGTATGAACGATATTATCCTTGAGTTAACCCATTACGGTATGAATGGTATTATCCTTGAGTTAACCCATTACGGTATGAACTATATTATCCTTGAGTTAACCCATTACGGTATGAACTATATTATCCTTGAGTTAACCCATTACGGTATGAACGGTATTATCCTTGAGTTAACCCATTACGGTATGAACTATATTATCCTTGAGTTAACCCATTACGGTATGAACTATATTATCCTTGAGTTAACCCATTACGGTATGAACAGTATTATCCTTGAATTAACCCATTACAGTATGAACTATATTATCCTTGAGTTAACCCATTACGGTATGAACGGTATTATCCTTGAGTTAACCCATTACAGTATGAACTATATTATCCTTGAGTTAACCCATTACAGTATGAACTATACTATCCTTGAGTTAATCCATTACGGTATGAACTATATGATCCTTGAGTTAACCCATTACGGTATGAACTATATGATCCTTGAGTTAATCCATTACGGTATGAACTATATTATCCTTGAGTTAACCCATTACGGTATGAACTATATGATCCTTGAGTTAACCCATTACGGTATGAACTATATGATCCTTGAGTTAACCCATTACGGTATGAACTATACTATCCTTGAGTTAACCCATTACGGTATGAACTATATTATCCTTGAGTTAACCCATTATGGTATGAACTATATGATCCTTGAGTTAACCCATTACAGTATGAACGGTATTATCCTTGGAGTTAACCCATTACGGTGTGAACTATATGATCCTTGAGTTAACCCATTACGGTATGAACTATATGATCCTTGAGTTAACCCATTACGGTATGAACGGTGTTATACTTGAGTTAACCCATTACGGTATGAACGGTATTATCCTTGAGTTAACCCATTATGGTATAAACTATACTATCCTTGAGTTAACCCATTACGGTATGAACTATATGATCCTTGAGTTAACCCATTACGGTATGAACTATATGATCTTTGAGTTAACCCATTACGGTATGAACTATATGATCCTTGAGTTAACCCATTACGGTATGAACTATATGATCCTTGAGTTAACCCATTACGGTATGAACGGTATTATCCTTGAGTTAACCCATTACAGTATGAACTATATGATCCTTGAGTTAACCCATTACGGTATGAACGATATGATCCTTGAGTTAACCCATTACGGTATGAACGGTATTATCCTTGGAGTTAACCCATTACGGTATGAACTATATGATCCTTGACCCATTGCCATCTAGTTCTGGTTCTTTGCCTGCCAGTAAGGAGGTTAACCTACAGCATAGAGCTAGATCAGAATGCACTGATCAGGCTCTATGCTGTTTGCTATTTGGATAGTGGAGCTAAAACACTTGTCTGAAGAGCAAACAACATAGATCCTGATCAGTCGCGGCATAATAAGTATGACTACAAGTCTACAACACAAACCCAGTCTTCCCCTCGCTATAACTATATATACACTCTCTGTATTACACGTCTACAACACAAACCCAGTCTTCCCCTTGCTATATATACACTCTCTGTCTGTATTACACGTCTACACTATATATACACTCTCGGTCTGTATTACACGTCTACGCTATAACTATATATACACTCTTGGTCTGTATTACACGTCTACACTAACTATATATACACTCTGTCTGTATTACACGTCTACACTATAACTATATATACACTCTCGGTCTGTATTACACGTCTACGCTATAACTATATATACACTCTCGGTCTGTATTACACGTCTACACGATAACTATATATACACTCTCTGTCTGTATTACACGTCTACACTATAACTATATACACTCTCTGTATTACACGTCTACACTATAACTATATATACACTCAGGCTGTATTACACGTTTACACTCTGTCTGTATTACACGTTTACACGATAACTATATATACACTCTCTGTCTGTATTACACGTCTACACTATAACTATATATACACTCAGGCTGTATTACACGTCTACACTATAACTATATATACACTCTCGGTCTGTATTACACGTCTACACTATAACTATATATACACTCTCGGTCTGTATTACACGTTTACGCTATAACTATATATACACTCTCAGGCTGTATTACACGTCTACACTATAACTATATATACACTCTCTGTCTGTATTACACGTCTACACTATAACTATATACACTCTCGGTCTGTATTACACGTTTACACGATAACTATATATTCACTCTCTGTCTGTATTACACGTCTACACTATATATACACTCTCGGTCTGTATTACAGGTCTACACTATAACTATATATACACTCTCGGTCTGTATTACACGTCTACACTATAACTATATATACACTCTCGGTCTGTATTACACGTCTACACTATAAATATATATACACTCTCGGGCTGTATTACACGTCTACACTATATATACACTCTCGGTCTGTATTACACGTCTACACTATATATACACTCTGTCTGTATTACACGTCTACACTATAACTATATATACACTCTCGGTCTGTATTACACGTCTACACTATAACTATATATACACTCTCGGTCTGTATTACACGTCTACACTATAACTATATATACACTCTTGGTCTGTATTACACGTTTACACTATATATACACTCTCGGTCTGTATTACACGTCTACACTATATATACACTCTCTGTCTGTATTACACGTCTACACTATAACTATATATACACTCTCGGTCTGTATTACACGTCTACACTATATATACACTCTCGGTCTGTATTACACGTCTACACTATAACTATATATACACTCTCGGTCTGTATTACACGTCTACACTATAACTATATATACACTCTCAGGCTGTATTACACGTCTACACTATAACTATATATACACTCTCGGTCTGTATTACACGTCTACACTATATATACACTCTCTGTCTGTATTACACGTCTACACTATATATACACTCTCTGTCTGTATTACACGTCTACACTATATATACACTCTCAGGCTGTATTACACGTTTACACTCTGTCTGTATTACACGTCTACACTATAACTATATATACACTCTCGGTCTGTATTACACGTCTACACTATATATATACTCTCTGTCTGTATTACACGTCTACACTATATATACACTCTCGGTCTGTATTACACGTCTACACTATATATACACTCTCTGTCTGTATTACACGTCTACACTTTATATACACTCTGTATGTATTACACGTCTACACTATATATACACTCTCTGTCTGTATTACACGTCTACACTATAACTATATATACACTCTCGGTCTGTATTACACGTCTACACTATATATACACTCTCGGTCTGTATTACCTGTCTACACTATAACTATATATACACTCTCAGGCTGTATTACACGTCTACACTATAACTATATATACACTCTCAGGCTGTATTACACGTCTACACTATAACTATATATACACTCTCGGTCTGTATTACACGTCTACACTATATATACACTCTCTGTCTGTATTACACGTCTACCCTATATATACACTCTGTCTGTATTACACGTCTACACTATAACTATATATACACTCTCGGTCTGTATTACACGTCTACACTATATATACACTCTCTGTCTGTATTACACGTCTACACTATATATACACTCTCGGTCTGTATTACACGTCTACACTATAACTATATATACACTCTCGGTCTGTATTACACGTCTACACTATATATACACTCTCGGTCTGTATTACCTGTCTACACTATAACTATATATACACTCTCAGGCTGTATTACACGTCTACACTATAACTATATATACACTCTCGGTCTGTATTACACGTCTACACTATATATACACTCTCGATCTGTATTACACGTCTACACTATATATACACTCTCTGTCTGTATTACACGTCTACACTATATATACACTCTCGGTCTGTATTACACGTCTACACTATATATACACTCTCTGTCTGTATTACACGTCTACACTATAACTATATATACACTCTCGATCTGTATTACACGTCTACACTATAACTATATACACTCTCTGTCTGTATTACACGTCTACACTATAACTATATATACACTCTCGGGCTGTATTACACGTCTACACTATATATACACTCTCGGTCTGTATTACACGTCTACACTATATATACACTCTCGGTCTGTATTACACGTCTACGCTATAACTATATATACACTCTCGGTCTGTATTACACGTCTACGCTATAACTATATATACACTCTCGGTCTGTATTACACGTCTACACTATATATACACTCTCAGTCTGTATTACACGTCTACATTATATATACACTCTCGGTCTGTATTACACGTCTACGCTATAACTATATATACACTCTCGGTCTGTATTACACGTCTACACTATATATACACACTCGGTCTGTATTACACGTCTACACTATATAAATATATATACACTCTCTGTCTCCTCACTGATGGTCACGGGTTCGAGCCCCGCTCAGGCCGTGTCTCATTTATATGAAAAAGTTGGCAGTTTCTTACGGAGGTTGGTGCACCCAAGTACTGGTTAACCGCTGGAGCCTGCCCAGGAAAGGTGTTGTTAAGTAAACTGCCCGCCGGCGATATAGCCCAAAATGGTGCTGATGCAGGCGTAAAACCCGAAATATAACATAAAAATATAACATAACACTCTCTGTCTGTATTACACGTCTACACTATAACTATATATACACTCTCTGTCTGTATTACACGTCTACACTATATAACTATATATACACTCTCAGGCTGTATTACACGTCTACACTATAACTATATATACACTCTCTGTCTGTATTACACGTCTACACTATAACTATATATACACTCTCTGTCTGTATTACACGTCTACACTATAACTATATATACACTCTCGGTCTGTATTACACGTCTACACTATATATACACTCTCGGTCTGTATTACACGTCTACACTATAACTATATATACACTCTCGGTCTGTATTACACGTCTACACTATAACTATATACACTCTCTGTCTGTATTACACGTCTACACTATAACTATATATACACTCTCAGGCTGTATTACACGTCTACACTATAACTATATATACACTCTCTGTCTGTATTACACGTCTACACTATAACTATATATACACTCTGTCTGTATTACACATCTACACTATAACTATATATACACTCTCGGTCTGTATTACACGTCTACACTATATATACACTCTCGGTCTGTATTACACGTCTACGCTATAACTATATATACACTCTCGGTCTGTATTACACGTCTACACTATAACTATATATACACTCTCTGTCTGTATTACACGTCTACACTATAACTATATATACACTCTCGGTCTGTATTACACGTCTACACTATAACTATATATACACTCTCTGTCTGTATTACACGTCTACACGATAACTATATATACACTCTCAGGCTGTATTACACGTCTACACTATAACTATATATACACTCTCAGGCTGTATTACACGTCTACACTATAACTATATATACACTCTCAGGCTGTATTACACATCTACACTATATATACACTCTCTGTTTGTATTACACACTATAACTATATATACACTCTCGGTCTGTATTACACGTCTACACTATATATACACTCTCTGTCTGTATTACACGTCTACACTATATATACACTCTCGGTCTGTATTACACGTCTACACTATAACTATATATACACTCTCGGTCTGTATTACACGTCTACACTATATATACACTCTCGGTCTGTATTACCTGTCTACACTATAACTATATATACACTCTCAGGCTGTATTACACGTCTACACTATAACTATATATACACTCTCAGGCTGTATTACACGTCTACACTATAACTATATATACACTCTCAGGCTGTATTACACGTCTACACTATAACTATATATACACTCTCTGTCTGTATTACACGTCTACACTATATATACACTCTCGGTCTGTATTACACGTCTACACTATAACTATATATACACTCTCGGTCTGTATTACACGTCTACACTATAACTATATACACTCTCTGTCTGTATTACACGTCTACACTATAACTATATATACACTCTCAGGCTGTATTACACGTCTACACTATATATACACTCTCGGTCTGTATTACACGTCTACACTATATATACACTCTCGGTCTGTATTACACGTCTACGCTCTAACTATATATACACTCTCGGTCTGTATTACACGTCTACACTATATATACACTCTCGGTCTGTATTACACGTCTACACTATATATACACTCTCTGTCTGTATTACACGTCTACGCTATAACTATATATACACTCTCGGTCTGTATTACACGTCTACACTATATATACACACTCGGTCTGTATTACACGTCTACACTATAACTATATATACACTCTGTCTGTATTACACGTCTACACTATAACTATATATACACTCTCTGTCTGTATTACACGTCTACACTATATAACTATATATACACTCTCAGGCTGTATTACACGTCTACACTATAACTATATATACACTCTCTGTCTGTATTACACGTCTACACTATAACTATATATACACTCTCTGTCTGTATTACACGTCTACACTATAACTATATATACACTCTCGGCCTGTATTACACGTCTACACTATATATACACTCTCGGTCTGTATTACACGTCTACACTATAACTATATATACACTCTCAGGCTGTATTACACGTCTACACTATAACTATATATACACTCTCTGTCTGTATTACACGTCTACACTATAACTATATATACACTCTCGGTCTGTATTACACGTCTACACTATAACTATATATACACTCTCTGTCTGTATTACACGTCTACACTATAACTATATATACACTCTCTGTCTGTATTACACGTCTACACTATAACTATAGATACACTCTCTGTCTGTATTACACGTCTACACTATAACTATATATACACTCTCGGTCTGTATTACACGTCTACACTATAACTATATATACACTCTCTGTCTGTATTACACGTTTACACTATAACTATATATACACTCTCAGTCTGTATTACACGTCTACACTATAACTATATATACACTCTCAGGCTGTATTACACGTCTACACTATAACTATATATACACTCTCTGTCTGTATTACACGTCTACACTATAACTATATATACACTCTCGGTCTGTATTATACGTCTACACTATAACTATATATACACTCTCTGTCTGTATTACACGTCTACACGATAACTATATATACACTCTCAGGCTGTATTACACGTCTACACTATAACTATATATACACTCTCAGGCTGTATTATACGTCTACACTATAACTATATATACACTCTCAGGCTGTATTACACGTCTACACTATAACTATATATACACTCTCTGTCTGTATTACACGTCTACACTATAACTATATATACACTCTCTGTCTGTATTACACGTCTACACTATAACTATATATACACTCTCGGTCTGTATTACACGTCTACACTATAACTATATATACACTCTCTGTCTGTATTACACGTCTACACGATAACTATATATACACTCTCAGGCTGTATTACACGTCTACACTATAACTATATATACACTCTCAGGCTGTATTACACGTCTACACTATAACTATATATACACTCTCAGGCTGTATTACACGTCTACACTATAACTATATATACACTCTCAGGCTGTATTACACGTCTACACTATAACTATATATACACTCTCTGTCTGTATTACACGTTTACACTCTGTCTGTATTACACGTTTACACGATAACTATATATTCACTCTCTGTCTGTATTACACGTCTACACTATAAATATATATACACTCTCAGGCTGTATTACACATCTACACTATAACTATATATACACTCTCAGGCTGTATTACACGTCTACACTATAACTATATATACGCTCTCAGGCTGTATTACACGTCTACACTATAACTATATATACACTCTCGGGCTGTGTTACACGTCTACGCTATAACTATATATACACTCTCAGGCTGTATTACACGTCTACACTATAACTATATATACACTCTCAGGCTGTATTAAACGTTTACACTATAACTATATATACACTCTCAGGCTGTATTACACGTTTACCCTATAACTATATATACACTCTCGGTCTGTATTACATGTCTACACTATAACTATATATACACTCTCAGGCTGTATTACACGTTTACACTATAACTATATATACACTCTCGGTCTGTATTACACGTCTACACTATAACTATATATACACTCTCAGGCTGTATTACACGTCTACACTATAACTATATATACACTCTCTGTCTGTATTACACGTCTACACTATAACTATATATACACTCTCGGTCTGTATTACACGTCTACACTATAACTATATATACACTCTCTGTCTGTATTACACGTCTACACTATAACTATATATACACTCTCAGGCTGTATTACACGTTTACACTATAACTATATATACACTCTCAGGCTGTATTACACGTTTACACTATAACTATATATACACTCTCAGTCTGTATTACACGTCTACACTATAACTATATATACACTCTCAGGCTGTATTACACGTCTACACTATAACTATATATATTTATACACTCTCTGTCTGTATTACACGTCTACACTATAACTATATATACACTCTCGGTCTGTATTACACGTCTACACTATAACTATATATACACTCTCTGTCTGTATTACACGTCTACACGATAACTATATATACACTCTCAGGCTGTATTACACGTCTACACTATAACTATATATACACTCTCAGGCTGTATTATACGTCTACTGTCGGGGACTAAAAGCAAACTATAATGAGATTTTAATACTTATATCTCTGCTTTCACCAAATATCCTTTGTTTGCAAGAAACTTTCCTAAAATCGACTGACAATATATATTTTAAAGATTTTATCATGTTTAATTTTATAAATAATGATTGTCAAAAGGCATCTGGTGGATCATCCATTCTCATAAAAAAGACTGTTCCACATAGTAAAATAGACTTGACTACAAATTTACAGGCCATTGCTGCCAAGGTTACACTTTCAAAAACATTTACAATTTGTTCCATTTATATACCTCCAAACTCGCCATTAAAACAAAATGATTTAGAGAATCTTGTTGAACAATTACCTCGCCCTTTTATGTTAGTTGGAGATTTCAATGGACATAGTAAACTATGGGGATGTACAAATATCAATAATAAAGGAAAAATAATAGAAGACTTTATAACTGAAAATGATCTTTGTCTATTAAATGATAACAAATCGACATACCTTCATCCTGCCACAGGACATTTTTCTGCTTTAGATTTATGTATATGTCATCCAAACATTTTCTTAGATTTTGAATGGTCCGTACATGATGACCTACATGGAAGTGACCACTTCCCAATCGTAATCACAGAAATAAACAAATCAAAAGATGAATTTTACCCACAATGGAATCTACAAAAAGCTAATTGGGAAAAATTCCAAATTTTATGCAGAGAACATTTGATATTGGAAAAGATTGGGAACGAGGATCCAATCACCTCGTTTTCGAATTCACTTTTAAAAATTTCAACGGAATGCATTCCGAAATCCTCTACATCTTCTAAAAGAATTAGACCATGGTTTAATGACGATTGTAAAAATGTTATAAATAAACGAAAGAATGCATTGCGTAAATTTAATAAAACTCCCACAAAAGCAAATCTCTTAAACACACAAATTACACGAGCAAAAGCTCGAAGAACTATAAAAATTGCAAAACGCACTTCATGGCTAAAATATGTATCTACTATAAACTCTAATACATCAATGAAAAGGGTTTGGAATATGGTAGCAAAAATAAATGGCAAGAGGAAAAGCTCAAAAATTGTTCATCTAAATACATCTAATAATAGAACCCATTTAACAAAAAAGACATATCCAATGTTTTAGGTGAAAACTTTCAAAACAACTTTTCAACATCAAACTATAATGAGAAGTTTCAGAAATTTAAAACTGAGAAAGAGAAAGAAAAAATTGATTTTCATTCTAGAAATGAATAAAAATATAATCTACCATTCAATATGTCAGAACTCGAAACTGCTCTACAAAGAACAAAAGAAACGGCCACAGGTCCAGATCAAATCCATTATCAAATTATAAAACATTTACCAAATAATGCAATGATAACTCTTTTAGATATTTTTAATATGACGTGGGAAAGTGAGAACTTTCCCAAAGAATGGAGTGAAGCCATAATCATTCCTATTCCCAAACCAGGAAAAGATCATACAAATCCCACAAATTATCGTCCCATCGCACTAACTAGTTGTCTATGTAAAACCATGGAGAGAATGATTAACGATAGACTTGTTTGGTTCTTGGAATCAAACAGTTTGATTACGAGTTACCAAACGGGTTTTCGGAAAAATAAATGTACAACTGATCATCTAGTAAGACTAGAAACTTATATTCGTAATGCCTTCATCAAAAAAGAACATTTGGTAGCAGTTTTTTTCGATTTAGAAAAGGCATATGATACCACATGGAAATATGGTATTCTCAAAGATTTACACGATTTTGGTCTGAAAGGCCACTTGCCAAATTTTATTGCCAATTTTTTATCAAATAGAAATTTTAAAGTAAGAATTGGCTCAACGCTCTCCGATACATACAAACAAGAGCAAGGGGTGCCTCAAGGTAGTATTTTATCCCCAACACTTTTTAATATTAAAATAAATAGCATTGTGAAATGTTTAAACGAAACAGATTGCTCCTTATATGTAGATGATTTTGTAATGTTCTACAAATATGGAAACCATTGAACAAAAACTCCAACAATGTCTAAATAAACTTGAAGATTGGGCAAACAAAAATGGTTTCAAATTCTCTAAAATTAAAACTCAATGCGTACATTTCTGTCAATTGAGAGGATTACATCCAGATCCAAATTTAAAAATTTACGGTTCACAAATTCCTGTAGTAGAAGTAAAATTCCTAGGACTTATATTTGACAAAAAATTAACATTCATACCTCATATAAATTATCTACGGACGAAATGTCTAAAAGCTCTAAATATTTTGAAGGTGCTCTCCAATACAAATTGGGGAAGCGATTGTCCAGTTCTTATAAATCTATACAGATCACTTATCCGTTCCAAACTGGATTACGGATCCATTGTGTATGGATCGGCGAGAAAATCCTACTTGAAAAAGTTAGATACAATACATCATCAAGGTCTACGACTGGCTCTAGGAGCTTTTCGCACATCTCCCGTAGAAAGCTTATATGCTGAAACAAATGAACCCTCTTTATACATACGGAGAGAGAAACTCTCGTTACAATATACAACCACACTAGCTGCAAATCCCAAAAATCCTGCATTCAATTGCGTTTTCGAGCCTAAAAACAAAATAGTTTACGGAAACTCTCCATCCGCCATAAAACCACTAGGTCTCCGTATTAAACCATTATTAGTAGAAGCAAAATAGATACAACAATTATACAAGAAAACAAGTTGTTAAATAAAGAACCGTGGACTTTGACTACCCCAAACATTATTTTAGATCTTCATTTGTATGAGAATAAGAAAAGTGAAACTAGTCCAGATATTTTTAAAACAAAATTTTTAGAAATAAAATCTAAATATAAAGATTATATATCCATCTACACAGATGGCTCAAAAAGACTTGAAAAGGTTGCATGTGCAGCAGTTACCCATACTAAATCAAGTACTGTAAGATTACCTGATGACAGTTCAATTTTCTCTGCAGAAACACAAGCTATCGACCTAGCTCTTTCCCTTATAACTGTTAACGAAAACGACACATTTATTATATTTTCCGACTCTTTGTCGGTTTTAACATCTCTCAAACAACCAAACCATTCCAACCCCCTAATTCAACAAATCTTTAAAAGATACATATCTATTAGCTCCTCAAAAACTGTTGTTTTTTGTTGGATTCCCAGTCATATAAACATACGAGGAAATGATGAAGCTGATTTTCTAGCAAAGTCTGCTTTAGACTTGCCAATAACAAACTCTAAAATACCGCATACGGATTTAAAATCCAATATTAGGAAATATGTCGATAGTAAATGTCAAATAAATTGGGACAAACAAGTTGGAAATAAGTTACATGAAATTAAACCCATATTTTCAAGTACGTATCGTACAAAACTAAACCGAAAAGAACAAGTTCGTTTGACTCGGTGTCGTATTGGACACACTTGGATTACACATTCTTATATTTTAAATGCAGAAGAACAACCCATATGTATTCCTTGTGATGAGATATTCACAGTGAAGCACTTTTTGCTCCACTGTGCCGACCTCATCTTTACAAGGAATGCATACTTTAATACAAATAGTATACAAGAATTATTCGATTCAGTACTGCCAAGTACAATATTAGGTTTTTAAAAGAAACTCACCTTATAAATAGATTATAATGCAACTTATTGTGATTATCAAGTATATATATTATTTAAAATGTAACCTTTTAACATAGATCACGTTTTTTAAACAATTTTTATTTTTACAAATGTTTTCGACGCCACATGACCTTATTAGGTTGAGGCGTCGGTAAATAAGATATCGTCAAGATATCCATTAAATAAATAAATTATACGTCTACACTATAACTATATATACACTCTCAGGCTGTATTACACGTCTACACTATAACTATATATACACTCTCAGGCTGTATTACACATCTACACTATAACTATATATACACTCTCTGTCTGTATTACACGTCTACACTATAACTATATATACACTCTCTGTCTGTATTACACGTCTACACTATATAACTATATATACACTCTCAGGCTGTATTACACGTCTACACTATAACTATATATACACTCTCTGTCTGTATTACACGTCTACACTATATATACACTCTCTGTCTGTATTACACGTCTACACTATATATACACTCTCTGTCTGTATTACACGTCTACACTCTCTGTCTGTATTACACGTCTACACTATATATACACTCTCTGTCTGTATTACACGTCTACACTATATATACACTCTCTGTCTGTATTACACGTCTACACTATATTATACACTCTCTGTCTGTATTACACGTCTACACTATATATACACTCTCTGTCTGTATTACACGTCTACACTATATATACACTCTCTGTCTGTATTACACGTCTACACTATATATACACTCTCTGTCTGTATTACACGTCTACACTATATATACACTCTCGGTCTGTATTACACGTCTACACTATAACTATATATACACTCTCGGGCTGTATTACACGTTTACACTATAACTATATATACACTCTCGGTCTGTATTACACGTCTACATTATAACTATATATACACTCTGTATTACACGTCTACACTATAACTATATATACACTCTCGGTCTGTATTACACGTCTACACTATAACTATATATACACTCTCTGTATTACACGTCTACACTATAACTATATATACACTCTCGGTCTGTATTACACGTCTACACTATAACTATATATACACTCTCGGTCTATATTACTGTCTGGAGAAGATGAAAATGTAGCTTTATTCACATTGCCGGCAAAATGGTGACCAAATTACAAAGCAAGACATACAAATACCAGCCAATAATATGAAAATATACAGCACAATAATTGTTTATTAGGTATTTGTACAATACCTGGTGAGGCCAAAACAGATGTGGTTCTGGATCCCCCCACTGGAACAAATTTTATTGTATTTTTATGCGGGAAATAATTTGTTAATCCAAAAATACCTGGCATGTACCATGTGCTCACATGGCCTCATAAATGATCATTGACTGGATAAGTCTGAAAACGTTCCATGTTGATATTTCAAAGTTCCGCAGCCGAGAACCCATAAAATCCAATCCAGTAAGTTTATTTATGCTGGCCTCCGCCGAGGCATGTGGGCGAGTAAATCATCTAAGTAGCTTATGTCTATCAAAGTTGCTTTGTTGACACCAGGAGGAGGCATCCTCTCCCTTCACAGCGTGACAAGTTCTTTATTTCTTCTTCCGAAATGGTCCACCCCCATCACTGTTGGTCATCTCACAACAGCATAGAAACCATGCAGTTAGACATCAGCGTGTCGCATCCCGGTCTGCACGTGCGTCGCATGTCGCATCCCATTCTGCATGTGCGTCGCATGTTGCATCCCGGTCTGCATGTGCATCGCATGTCCGTACCCCTGTCTGCACATGTTGATCTTTTTGACTGCTGGATTAAGGCTGTGAGTACTCTTATAACTCCAGCATGGTCAAGTTGAAAAGACGATGCGCGCGCATACCGGAAGATAGTGCGACACGCCGAAGATCCATGTGTCATAGGCTGCTGCTGCATGTAGCAGGGATCATTCTAGAGGGCGATGTGGGCGAAATTGTGTCGCCCTAGGGACCCTGACTTCACCCTCTGACTTCACTTCTCCCTAAAAAAAAAAAAAAATATTTTTGGTTTTTACGATTTTCAAACAAAATTATGTCAAGTAAGATACACTGGCCCATTATAAAGCACTCCTTCTATTCAAATGTTGTATTTAATGGTTGTACTGTGCATTTTAACCCTATTTTGCAGAAGTATATTAAAGAACGCCATTTAAGGAAGCGATCACGCTCTTTCTCACTTCTCCCAAAAATTCTGACCTAGAATGAACTCTCAGAAATTTGCATATAAATATATTAGCTCCGCCCTCCAGTGATACCAATATGCAGTACACATCTGCATATATGGTTTCCCCCAAGGGAATAAAAAACTTTGAAATTCCCCCTTTGGAAAAGGAACCATGCCACATAGGTTTCATAAAGGAATATATTGGATTCTTGTAAAAGAACAGTTTCTCGATGTTCATTGTTTAAATGTAACAAGAATACGATAGCGGTGTTATTTTCTTTCAGTTTGTGAAGTAGGAATATGTGTACTCCTAAAACTGGGAAGATGTGTTCAAGTAAATGCAGGTGACCATGTAATTAATGTTGCATTTTCCTGGATATACTACCTTCAGAATGATGGGAACTACTTGAAACAGGATATCCACAGTTCTAGACATATACTTAATAATGTACGTATGAACTACTATATCCACTATATTATATATATATATGGTCCTCTACATCTGAATTTTCGGCTTAAAAAGCCTTTTTCAAGCAAAACAAAAATCATCCGGCTAATGCATTGTCTTTTAAGATTGTAGTCAAAAATCATCCGTCTAATGCATTGTCTAAAAAAAATTTGTCTTTTAAGATTGTAGCCAAAAATAATCCGGCTAATGCATTGTCTTAAGATTGTAGCCAAATATAATCCGGCTAATGCATTGTCTTTTAAGATTGTAGCCAAAAATCATCCGGCTAATGCATTGTCTTTAAGATTGTATACCAATTAAACAACCAGCCAATGGAATCACAGAGTGGCTGCTTAGTACAGGTGGTTGCTTAGCAGAGGTCAAATGTATTTATAACAAAACAACATATTGGGAATCTGAAAACTGGCTGATTAATGCAGGTTGGCTGCTTAATAGATGTTTGACTGTCTAACACAGGTTTGAATGTAGAGGTGACCACTAACAGAGGTTTGAATGTAGAGGTGACCACTAACACAGGTTTGACTGTAGAGGTGACCACTAACGCAGGTTTGACTGTAGATGTGACCACTAACAGAGGTTTGAATGTAGAGGTGACCACTAACAGAGGTTTGAATGTAGAGGTGACCACTAACACAGGTTTGACTGTAGAGGTGACCACTAACAGAGGTTTGAATGTAGAGGTGACCACTAACATAGGTTTGAATGTGGAGGTGACCACTAACACAGGTTTGAATGTAGAGGTGACAGCTAACACAGGTTTGACTAGAGATGACCCCTGCTTAATAGAGGTGTAGAGGTGACCACTAACACAGGATTGACAGTAGATGAGACCACTAACATAGATTTTACTGTAGAGGTGACCATTAACACGGGTTTGACCATAGAGGTGACCACTAACACGGGTTTGACCGTAGAGGTGACCACTAACACGGGTTTGACTGTAGAGGTGACCACTAACACAGGTTTGACTGTAGATGTGACCACTAACAGAGGTTTGAATGTAGAGGTGACCACTAACAGAGGTTTGAATGTAGAGGTGACCACTAACACAGGTTTGACTGTAGAGGTGACCACTAACAGAGGTTTGAATGTAGAGGTGACCACTAACATAGGTTTGAATGTGGAGGTGACCACTAACACAGGTTTGAATGTAGAGGCGACAGCTAACACAGGTTTGACTAGAGATGACCCCTGCTTAATAGAGGTGTAGAGGTGACCACTAACACAGGATTGACAGTAGATGAGACCACTAACATAGATTTTACTGTAGAGGTGACCATTAACACGGGTTTGACCATAGAGGTGACCACTAACACGGGTTTGACCGTAGAGGTGACCACTAACACGGGTTTGACTGTAGAGGTGACCACTAACACAAGTTTGACTGTAGAGGTGACCACTAACACGGGTTTGACTGTAGAGGTGACCACTAACACAGGTTTGACTGTAGAGGTGACCACTCCACTAACACAGGTTTGACTGTAGAGGTGACCACTAACACAGGTTTGACTGTAGAGGTGACCACTAACACGGGTTTGACTGTAGAGGTGACCACTAACACGGGTTTGACTGTAGAGGTGACCACTAACACGGGTTTGACTGTAGAGGTGACCACTAACACAGGTTTGACTGTAGAGGTGACCACTAACACCTGTTTGACTGTAGAGGTGACCACTAACACCTGTTTGACTGTAGAGGTGACCACTAACACGAGTTTGACTGTAGAGGTGACCACTAACACGGGTTTGACTGTAGAGGTGACCACTAACACGAGTTTGACTGTAGAGGTGACCACTAACACGAGTTTGACTGTAGAGGTGACCGCTAACACAGGTTTGACTGTAGAGGTGACCGCTAACACAGGTTTGACTGTAGAGGTGACCACTAACACAGGTTTGATTGTACACTAATTATTCAAGAATAGGTCAAATTGCAAGACAATCACCTTAAAATACATACCTACAGTTAAGTACAGGTATGTATATCAGATTTCTTCCTCTAGCATACAATCCTGTACATGTTCCTAGTGGAGTAGCTAAATTATTGTTTTTTTAAAGATTCTTTGTGTAGGATGACAGGCTAGTAGTAGAAGTCCGAAGTTTTATGATAGCATCAGAATTGGCTGTATTGTCTAGCGGATCTGGCATGTGGCGTGAGAAGACATCCGATCACCCGTAATTGCCATTATCCCCTCATTGATCTCTGTACAACCTTATTGTCTCCTGGTTTGTCAAGAGTAGTTGGTCCAGTCTATAATTAGATTTTCATATTAGAGTCATGGGTAATTGGCAGCAGTTTTCATTACTTTCAAATTGAATTTTCTTAATTATTCGAGATGTCAGGAAAAGATTTTAGGCTGCAAAGTTGCGACTGTTCTGTTAATAAAGAGAGAGTATTGGGAATTTCTGTGAGGCAAGATTGGTGTGATTGATGTCAAGTTTGACCTATCTTAATCGGAGAGTTGCTGCTTAGCACTTAGCACTTACAAGCATGAGAAATTGGTGCCGAAAAATTTAAATAAAAAATGGATTATTAGTATAAAAGAATTTGAGCAGTTTTAGTTTAGTTTATACAAATTTATTTTAGCTCGATTGCGAAACAAGTTCTTACAACTTATATTAATCACTCTCGAGACCTCATTCCTCATGGAATCCATCGCCATGAGGGAGAGAGAAGAGGCAATGTGGAATTTAAATGCCTTGCCTAAGGGCACAATCGTAAGGGCTCCAGCAGGGTGCAAACTCCTGGCCTTTCGCACTGAAGCGAACCCGCTATCACGACTTATCAGGCATGGTGGTAACACCCAAGTCCTCTTCCTAATTGCTGAGGACTCCTCAAACTCCGGACCTTTCGCACCTGAAGCGAACGCGCATCCACTGCGCTATCACGACTTCCACTCAGTTTTGTTATCTTCAAAGATTGGCAGGAAATGTTGCCATTTTTGATTTTGAATATAACTATCTTTTGAAATATCTTTTGCACTATAACTCTAAATATAAGTGGATTTATTGGAAAGTAATTGTTTTAAATAAAATATACAATGTTCTCACTCCAGCTTCCTACAACAAAATGTTAACCAGGTGTATGTGTTTTACTCTATTGTGTCTGCTACACATTTCAAAATAATCGACTTATATTATTAATAATCCTATTTTCATACAATTCTCGTAATACTAATTTAGTAATCGATCTTTTTGATCGTGTTGGGTTCATGTCAACTTTTTTCTTTCCTTTAAGCTGCTGAGTAAATAAAATCACATGTGCAAACAACATAGATCCAGATCAGCCGCGGCGTAGCACCACATCTGATCAGGATCTATGTTGTTTGCTATTCAACCAAATATGTTTTAGCTCCACTATCCGAATAGCAAACAGCATAGATCCTGATCATACGGCACCTTCTGTACCGTCTAATCTGGCACTTTGGTGTTTGCAAAAGTGATTTTTATCTGCTGCTAGCGTGCAAACGTTTTATTTAGGTGTAACTGGCAGTTTGCTTTTGTACTCAAATTTGGCAGATAAAACGTACCAATTGCTAATACAGGTTGACTGTATATAGATTGATAATGAAGTCCATATAATTATAATTATTGACAGTTTCCATTAGTTTCGTTTTGTTTTGCAGAGATGGATGGACGTCGGGTAGCAGACTACTTTGTGGTAGCTGGACTTCCCGATAACCCACAGCCTCTGGAGGAGTTCTCCAATGAGGCGGCCATCAAGCCCACGTATAAACAGGACCCTATCACTGACATAACCGTGATCAACAAGTCCCTGGGAGAGAAACTGCCACGTGGATATCAGTGCCTGGAAAAGACCCCCACTGAATACCCGGCTGACCTGAACCATGGCAGTATACGCGGGAGTGAAATGTACATCTGTTACAGACGTAGCAGGGATAAAGCGGCTCTCACAGACGTTGGGTACGTATCACAATATCTATCAGGTCTCACAGTCGTGGGGTACGTTATCACAATATCTATCAGCTCTCACAGTCGTGGGGTACGTTATCACAATATCTGTATACCACTTTATGAGAAGGTAATTTTGTATGCTTGTTTGATATTGTACAAGACTTACTTCTTGCAACTGGTACTTGTTCAGTGTCCCCTCTGTTATACTCTTTGTTTATGGAACGTCTCATTTCCTGTAGAAACACTTAGTGCTATATTAACGCTTCAGAAATCAACCTGTATTTTTTACATTTGCTACAAATTTTAATCTTGATAGTATCCTAGTAAGGGAGGGTCTCCGTGGCAGAGTGGTTAGGGTCGTTGAGTTAAAAATCACGTGCCCCTCACTACTGTAGGTTCGAATCCCAGTTCAGTTCTTTCAAGTGAGGATTCTATTCAGCTGGCTTGCGGGTGGCCGGTGATTCTACCCAGGTGCCCGTCCATGTCGGATATACTGCTGGTAGCGGCACTCTACCCAGGTGCCCGTCCATGTCGGATATACTGCTGGTAGTGGCACTCTACCCAGGTGCCCGTCCATGTCGGATATACTGCTGGTAGCGGCACTCTACCCAGGTGCCCGTCCATGTCGGATATACTACTGGTAGTGGCACTCTACCCAGGTGCCCGTCCATGTCGGATATACTGCTGGTTGTGGCACTCGGTGTCTTCTCCCATCAATAATAGCTGGAGAGTCGCCTTATGACCTGGCCCGAGGTTATAAAACGTTTTTCAGATCTCAAACTCAAGAAATTTGATTTGTTGACTATGAGTGTCACACTCAGCTGAACCAATCAGAAGCTTGAGACTGAGTTTGAGATTGGAGAAAAGGTTTATAACCTCCAGGCCTGAGCTGTTGGTTCGACTTTAAACCCCACAAACAAAGACTTGCTAGTAAACTATTGCCAGTCTTATGAAGCAGGTTAGCTGGATTGTTAATGTTGTATTGTTCTGGCATTGTTGCCTAGGCAATTGAGTTTGCTAAAGTGAAACAGGCCATATATTTGTATGCAGCCGCACGTGTTGTGTCTGGCATAATATCATTCAGTTTGTTGTCTCGAGGAATGTTTAACTCTTTTTGCATGCTGGGTAATATAAAGGCTATAAATTATTCATATAATTGTAGCAGACGACAATTCGGTAATGTGTTATTTTTATTTGTAACTGAAAACTCAGTAATATGTCACGGAATTTCATTAGAATTATGTTGTTACGATACAATTCTAGGTTAGCGCTCGCTTCTCACCAATGCAACCAGGGTTCGATCCTCGGACCGGGAAGTATGTGAGATGGTCGCCAGATCAAACAAGTTGGTTTTCTCCGGGTACTCCGGTTTCCTCCCACACGAATGACCACATATACGCTTTTATCCGCACCAACGAGAGTGATTAATATAAGTTATTAAAACTTGCTTCACAATTGTTGTAAAATAAATAAATAAAGTTTAAACAAAATTTTAATATGAAATTCAATGACATCTTCTACAGTTATGTTCATCGCTAGCGTGCAGAGTTATGCATCTTGTATTGAGGATTTGATTATTGTATTGCAGAGTTATGCACCTTGTATTGAGGATTTGATTATTGTATTGCAGAGTTATGCACCTTGTATTGAGGATTTGATTATTGTATTGCAGAGTTATGCACCTTGTATTGAGGATTTGATTATTGTATTGCAGAGTTATGCACCTTGTATTGAGGATTTGATTATTGTATTGCAGAGTTATGCACCTTGTATTGAGGATTTGATTATTGTATTGCAGAGTTATGCACCTTGTATTGAGGATTTTGTTATTGTATTGCAGAGTTATGCACCTTGTATTGAGGATTTTGTTATTGTATTGCAGAGTTATGCACCTTGTATTGAGGATTTGATTATTGTATTGCAGAGTTATGCACCTTGTATTGAGGATTTGATTATTGTATTGCAGAGTTATGCACCTTGTATTGAGGATTTGATTATTGTATTGCAGAGTTATGCACCTTGTATTGAGGATTTGATTATTGTATTGCAGAGTTATGCACCTTGTATTGAGGATTTGATTATTGTATTGCAGAGTTATGCACCTTGTATTGAGGATTTGATTATTGTATTGCAGAGTTATGCACCTTGTATTGAGGATTTGATTATTGTATTGCAGAGTTATGCACCTTGTATTGAGGATTTTGTTATTGTATTGCAGAGTTATGCACCTTGTATTGAGGATTTGATTATTGTATTGCAGAGTTATGCACCTTGTATTGAGGATTTGATTATTGTATTGCAGAGTTATGCACCTTGTATTGAGGATTTTGTTATTGTATTGCAGAGTTATGCACCTTGTATTGAGGATTTGATTATTGTATTGCAGAGTTATGCACCTTGTATTAAGGATTTGATTATTGTATTGCAGAGTTATGCACCATGTATTGAGGATTTGATTATTGTATTGCAGAGTTATGCATCTTGTATTGAGGATTTTGTTATTGTATTGCGGAGTTATGCACCTTGTATTGAGGATTTGATTATTGTATTGCAGAGTTATGCACTTGTATTGAGGATTTTGTTATTGTATTGCGGTTTGCTTGTATTAGGATTTGTTATTGTATTGCAGTGTTATTGTATTGCAGAGTTATGCACCTTGTATTGAGGATTTGATTATTGTATTGCAGAGTTATGCACCTTGTATTAAGGATTTGATTATTGTATTGCAGAGTTATGCACCTGTATTGAGGATTGTTATTGTATTGCAGAGTTATGCACTTGTATTGAGGATTTTTATGGTTTGTGTATTGAGGATTTTTATTGTATTGCGGAGTTATGCACCTTGTATTGAGGATTTTGTTATTGTATTGCAGAGTTATGCACCTTGTATTGAGGATTTTGTTATTGTATTGCAGAGTTATGCACCTTGTATTGAGGATTTGATTATTGTATTGCAGCGTCTTATACGAGAGTAAAGAACGTCTTATGGCGGGCTGTGAGGTTATACACGCAACATACTTTGGAACGCCAGCCAACGTTAACAACAGTAGCAATGGTAGAACGTACATCACATACAGACGGGCGGCAGAGAACGCTCCCAGCGACATGCTTGCCGTGGTCGACCTCTGTATCATAATGGAAAATAAGGTAGCAATTCTCTTCAGTTGAGAGCCCACTGTATCCATGCTTGTTGAGAGTGCACTGTATCCATGCTTGTTGAGAGTGCACTGTATCCATGCTTGTTGAGAGTGCACTGTATCCATGCTTGTTGAGAGTGCACTGTATCCATGCTTGTTGAGAGTGCACTGTATCCATGCTTGTTGAGAGTGCACTGTATCCATGCTTGTTGAGAGTGCACTGTATCCATGCTTGTTGAGAGTGCACTGTATCCATGCTTGCCGTGGAATTTGTTGGAGCTTTACCCAAATGCCAAACGCCAGTATATCTATCTATATAAATATACGTACGTTTTTAAACTCTAAAATGTTTGATGTTGAGTGAGAAATTCACTTCATTTATATCTGATACTTGAATAAATTTAAAACCAAATTAAGCCCAGACCTACCATCCATACTCGCCTATAAGACGACATTTTTACAACCAGATTATGGCCTCAAAGTTGTTTCCCGTCTTACTATAAGTGAGTGCTAAGATATATCTTTTTAATAATATCTTAAATGGTAAAAGAAAGCACGTTGAAACGGAACATTTCGTCAACTTGCACTTGCCAAACATGCAATTTATACTTTCATCAACCTGTCTTGTATATGTGAGTGCATGCCAACACCCACAGATTAGGGGGGTTTGTCTTATAAGTGGGGTTGTCTTACAAGCGAGGTTGTCTTATAGGCGAGTATGGACGGTAATTTGAATAAAATGAGAATCAAGATTAACTTTAGCAACACACGTTATGTATTAGAAAATCTTAATTTAAAAAGTGAATTACTTTTAAAAATGGAATCAAATTTCACTTTAGTGCTGATTAGTCCAAAATTATGTATTAGAAAGTTGATATAGAGATAGTCTTACACCTTAACTTATTAATATTATTATATATTATTATTATATTTATATATAATATCATTCTTGGATCTTTAAGAATACATACATGACGTAGAATCAACTTTCTTTCATGAGGCAACAACTGAAATATTCTCTTTGCCAGTCTGGTGAATTGAATTCTATTGTCAACTAATTTAATTACACTCCTCATTTCAAATGTTTTCTTTGTGGTACATGTACAGTACATTGTATGAAATGTAATCATAAAGTAATCATGATTACTTTCCTGCTAAGTAATCTTAAGTAATCGATTACATTGCATAGAACAGTAATTGTAATCAGTAATCATGGATTTGGAAGTAATTGTAATCGATTACATTGCATAGAACAGTAATTGTAATCAGTAATCATGGATTTGGAAGTAATTGTAATCGATTACATTGCATAGAACAGTAATTGTAATCAGTAATCATGGATTTGGAAGTAATTGTAATCGATTACATTGCATAGAACAGTAATTGTAATCAGTAATCATGGATTTGGAAGTAATTGTAATCGATTACATTGCATAGAACAGTAATTGTAATCAGTAATCATGGATTTGGAAGTAATTGTAATCGATTACATTGCATAGAACAGTAATTGTAATCAGTAATCATGGATTTGGAAGTAATTGTAATCGATTACATTGCATAGAACAGTAATTGTAATCAGTAATCATGGATTTGGAAGTAATTGTAATCGATTACATTGCATAGAACAGTAATTGTAATCAGTAATCATGGATTTGGAAGTAATTGTAATCGATTACATTGCATAGAACAGTAATTGTAATCAGTAATCATGGATTTGGAAGTAATTGTAATTGATTACATTGCATAGAACAGTAATTGTAATAATGAATTTGGAAGTAATTGTAATCGATTACATTGCATAGAACAGTAATTGTAATAATGAATTTGGAAGTAATTGTAATCGATTACATTGCATAGAACAGTAATTGTAATAATGAATTTGGAAGTAATTGTAATCGATTACATTGCATAGAACAGTAATTGTAATCATGGATTTGGAAATAATCGCAAAAAACCGACCCCAGGTCAGAGTAGGGCTCAAGCTAGATTCACATTTTAAGTTTATTTCTCCTGAAGAGATTAGTCATTTTAGATTTGGAGGATAGTGCAATGATACAGACAGTGACCCATTCCAGAGTCTCCTTTGGTTCTTTTACGTGCACAGTGTAAAGCACCGACACGAGACCTCGGTTTAACGTCCCATCTGAAAGACTGTTAATTTTATTAGGGTTAGACGGGGGGATCAAACCTGCGATCCCAGGATTACCAGTCCAGCGTGTTACCACTGGACTACAGATCCGTCTGTAAAAATAGGGTTAAAATACACAATGTGACCATTAAATACTATATTTGAATAGAATTTGAATAGAATGAGTGCTTTTCAATGGCCACTGCATCTTACTGGACAATAGTTTGTGTGAGAATTGTAAAAAAAATAATAGGGAGAAGTGGTGTCCCCAGACGGCGAAGTCAGGGTCCCACGGACGACTACTTCGCCAGTTCTAGCAACATTATACACAGTGATACGTGAAATATTGCTGCCCATACCCGCCTACTGTAGACCTGTCTGTCACTTGATCAATATGTAACTAGCATATTGAATTAGACTTCCAGACATCACATGCTTCGCCAGAATGCAATAAATAATTGGTAACATCTAGTATTTGCCATTTATAGCTTCATTTTGTACAGAAATATAATTCATGGATAAGATAATTGCAATCCCTCATTAATGTGTTTTATTTAGTTTATACAAATTTATTTGAGCTCGATTGCGAAACAAGTTCTTTCAACTTATATTAATCACTCTCGAGACCTCATTCCTGATGGAATCCATCGCGATTAGGGAGAGGAAAAGGCAATGTGGAATTTAAATGCCTTGCCTAAGGGCACAATCATAATGGCTACAGCCAGGCTTGAACTCCGGACCTTTCATACCTGAAGCGAACACGCATCCATTGCGCTATCACGACTTCCAGTGTGTTTTATTTACAAATGATATTAATTTACAAAAAATTGACTGTAAATGGTTTTATTTTAAAGTCATATTCCTGTTTAAACTGACAATTGTATTTGTTACAAAACAAGTATTATTAGTTTTTAGCATTTTTAATGTATGGTACAGTGTTCATTCTAGGTCAGAATGTTTGGGGGAAGTGAGAAAGCACGCGATCGATAAATTTCAACAAAATATAGTTAAAATACACAATATGACAATTCAATACAACATTTGAATAGAAGCAGTGCTTTATAATGGGCCACGTGTACAGGGCTTGACAAATCCACTCGTCCGCTCGTATTTACGAGTGAGTTTTCGATCTGGACGAGTAGAAATTCCAAGTCGCTTGCCCAGTCGGACGAGTGAAAATTTCAGCTAAATATCCAATATAAATCGTAGGAACAAAATAAAATAATATCCGTTTTACTTTTTTCGGAATGATTACCAAGCGTGATAATGGGAAATCACCGTGGATATTTTAATGTGTTTATGCTGCCACATAATTGCATTTATTAATAAATTAAAGTGCAATTCCGACGATTTTTAATTTTCCTAAAATACATGGGACGAGTGATAGTCCAATCTGGACGAGTGGGACAGTGGCATCACTCGCCCAGTAGGACGAGTAAGAAATTAAAAAATTGTCGAGGCCTGGTGTATCTTACTGGACAACATTTTGTATGAAAATTGTAAAAAAAAAAAATATTTAGGGAGAAGTGGGGCCCCCAAAGGAGCCCCTAAGGCAACTATTTCATCCACATGGCCCTCTAGAATGATCCCTGATGGTACTTGGACATTGTTGAAAAATATGTTATTTCGACTAGGATAGTCTTCTCATTTTTTTCATTCGTCTCATTTGTTCGTCTCCGTAACTCTGTTTCACCGTAGCAAATCATAATAGTATTATGAACAGTTTTGCTCCACGTGTGGAGACATTGTTAACACTGTGCAGCTCCGCGTGTGGAGCCATCGTTCAACACCGTGCAGCTCCGCATGTGGAGCCATCGTTCATCACCGTGCAGCTCCGCGTGTGGAGCCATCATTCAACACCGTGCAGCTCCGCGTGTGGAGCCATCGTTCAACACCGTGCAGCTCCGCATGTGGAGCCATCGTTCATCACCGTGCAGCTCCGCGTGTGGAGCCATCGTTCAACACCGTGCAGCTCCGCGTGTGGAAGCCATCGTTCAACACCGTGTAGCTCTGTGTGTGGAGCCATCGTTCAACACCGTGCAGCACCGCGTGTGGAGCCATCGTTCAACACCGTGCAGCTCCGCGTGTGGAGCCATCGTTCAACACCGTGCAGCTCCGCGTGTGGAGACATTGTTAACACCGTGCAGCTCCGCGTGTGGGGCCATCGTTCAACACCGTGCAGCTCCGCGTGTGGGTGGAGCCATCGTTCAACACCGTGCAGGGCTCATTCTAGGTCATAATTTTTGGGAGAAGTGACGAAATAGGGTTAAAATGCACAATATGACCATTTAATACATTTGAATAGCGGTGCTTTCTAAAGTGTATATTACTGAACAAAATTGTAAAAAAAATAATTTTTAAGGGAAAAGTCCCCTTTAGAATGAACCCTGTTCACAAAGATTTACGTAATGGAAATGTGTGCGTGCGTTTTTACAATTTATCTAAAATATAATAGAAGTCCAGCACACAGTCTTAAAGTGATCATACACAATATAATAGAAGTCCAGCACACAGTCTTAAAGTGATCATACACAATATAATAGAAGTCCAGCACACAGTCTTAAAGTGATCATACACAATATAATAGAAGTCCAGCACACAGTCTTAAAGTGATCATACACAATATAATAGAAGTCCAGCACACAGTCTTAAAGTGATCATACACAATATAATAGAAGTCCAGCACACAGTCTTAAAGTGATCATACACAATATAATAGAAGTCCAGCACACAGTCTTAAAGTGATCATACACAATATAATAGAAGTCCAGCACACAGTCTTAAAGTGATCATACACAATATAATAGAAGTCCAGCACACAGTCTTAAAGTGATCATACACAATATAATAGAAGTCCAGCACACAGTCTTAAAGTGATCATACACAATATAATAGAAGTCCAGCACACAGTCTTAAAGTGATCATACACAATATAATAGAAGTCCAGCACACAGTCTTAAAGTGATCATACACAATATAATAGAAGTCCAGCACACAGTCTTAAAGTGATCATACACAATATAATAGAAGTCCAGCACACAGTCTTAAAGTGATCATACACATATAATAGAAGTCCAGCACACAGTCTTAAAGTGATCATACACAAGTAATTAATAGTTTCACAAAGTCCTCACAGAAGTATTTTTCACAGAAAATGATAAAAGTTATGTTCTAATATTAACATCGTTATTGCATTTCCTTCGATGAACATATATGCCCTGATTGTATCCCTTTTCGTATGAATATTCCGACTAATGATATGCAGCTGACATGTGCACTCGAAGTTACGGGCATGCGCATTAGCAGTGTTTGGCAGCGTTCCTCGCAAGAAAAGGTGTGTCTTACAGTTCACTCTGTTCCAAGATGATATATTTAGCAGATCCGGCACTAAACACATTTTAAATACAAAGTGTGCTATGTTGGACATTGAAAAGAATAATTAATGTAAATATAAATAATGAATCGCAGTTTAATAGTTTTCATCTGGGTATGAACTACATTGAGAGTGTTTACGGTTAGCTTGTATGCATTCGGCTGATGTAGCTCATACCCCAATATAAATGTGTATAAACCCATTGCATATACCACTTTCATACCCAAATTTTCCCAAAACATTTATTTTAAAACGCGATGATTACACGGTCTGTATAACCTAGATGTCGTGAGCGATGTCACTTGAAGTGACTTCAGGTAGCATACCTTTTTTATGAATTTGAGTAGATGAATAAATATTTGTGTTTGTCTTTTCCAGGGAGAGAGTCCACCACATTCCTATTGCCAAATATCTAAGAATCTCAACAGGGGAATGGTAAGAACTTAGTGTATTTGTTCTGTAGCAACCATGCAACACTCTTGTTTGTTTTGAATCACACCAAGACCATCAGTAATATAGCCACTTACCAGGCTTAAGGTATACAAATTTATTTTAGCTCGATTGCGAAAGTAATATCTCATTGAAGTGAAATTGTGGGTTGCATTCATAAATTATATATTTTCGTTAGGGATGCACATATTTCTTCGAACGTCCGAATATTAAAACCATATTCGAATATTAAAAAATTTCAATCAAATTTTATTAAA
The DNA here is from genome assembly GCA_014843695.1 of Archivesica marissinica. Taxonomy (NCBI): domain Eukaryota; kingdom Metazoa; phylum Mollusca; class Bivalvia; order Venerida; family Vesicomyidae; genus Archivesica; species Archivesica marissinica. The sequence goes on along the minus strand of CM026399.1, from coordinate 66,044,949 downwards.
TTGCAGTTAAATCATAACTTAAAAGGATATATATGTTTGCTTAAATTTCAATCAATTAAGTTTCGAAAACAAAGAATGACCCAATGCGTGCCCGAAGGTGCGAAATGTCATTGCGATTTGGCTCCAAATAACAAAGGAGGGTGATGACATGTTGTTCACACCTTACAGGGGTCTCTAATTGATTAATGCAGTCTATTTGACGGGACACAAACTGAGAAGCATTTGTTTTACAGGTACTAACTGTAGCTCTTGAAAACATACAAAGAGTTTAATGATTCACACTAAAACATGACTGTCCCTGGTCGGAATGTTTGATGGCAACACATGTGCATATAATTAATGTTTATTAAACCTATTACTGTCGGCAAGCGGCACCGAGTAAAAGATGAAAATTAAGCTTCTTAGTGTATGACACCCCCGAGAAAGAACAATCGGACGAACTAAAATCGTACTTGCTAGAAAAAATTGATCCCCTAGAATGGTGGCGACAGAACGAACACACATTCCCAAAAGTGGCGCAAGTCGCAAAGAAAGTACTAGCCGTTCCGACAACGTCAGTTCCGTCGGAACGTATTTTCTCCCCCATGTCCAGTGACCTTGTGGACAGCATCATATTCTTGAATAAAAACAAGCTGCCTAAGGGGTGTGACATGCATGTATGTGACACTAACTGTTGTTAAATAGAATGGCCAGCTCTACGGGACTCAGAATATAATGTAAATGTGTTATATTTGTTTATTTGTTTGTTCCAATCTAATATAAAGAGATTGTGTTCACTAATTAAAATTGTTGTAATTTAAATTAGTTTATTTCTTCAAACTTATCCCCATTCAGAGAGCGAAATTTTATTTTCTCAAACCCACCAAGTCAACAAGCGGAGTTGTTTATCAATCAACACAAGCCACATATTTAAAACGCCGACAGTAGACTTCACGTTTACATAATTCTAACATGCCACCACTTTCAATAGAACGGTGTTACCTGTCAGTGATGCAAGAGTAAAGTGGAAATCGAAAGTTGGAGAAATTTGCGAATATTCGAATATTCGTTCGGAAGATCATCCGAATATTCGAATATCACAATCACCATTCGTTGCCATCCCTAATTTTCGTTGTAAGGTTTTTGCGTCGTTTGTGTTAGTTGGATTTTTACTTTTATTTTCTCTCAAAATCGGTCATTAATTTTAATTTATACAAATTTATTTTAGCTCGATTGCGGAACAAGTTCTAACAACTTATATTAATCACTCTCGAGACCTCATTCCTATTGGAATCCATTGCCATGATGGAGAGAGAAGAGGCATGTGGAATTTGTTTATATGCCTTGCCTAAGGGCACAATCGTAAGGGCTCCAGCAGGGCGCAAACTCCGGGCCTTTCGCACTGAAGCGAACACGCTATCACGACTTATCAGGCTTGGTGGTAACATCCAAATCCTCCTCCTAATTGCTGGGGACAAGGCTGGACATCCCGCTAAAACCACTGACCTTCTGCAAGTCTGTTGTAAAGAAGCAGACCAGAAGAATGTTTTATTTGCTCTTTATAGCATAATCCACAGTAATATACAAATTTAAACAAAAAGAAAAAAGGCAAAATGGGTTGGACAACTAAATTCTATCACATTATTCAATGTCATTCCCATGTCCGAGTAGTGCTTGTACCGGCAGCTTACAGGCCACAGGGGCAGATGTCGGGAGGGTAGAGATATGGTTGACAGGCAGGAATGCTAACCACTAGGTCATGCAGAATCTACAGATATTTAACAATGCTAGATAGGCGACAGATAATGTATGGGTGTCTGCATAATGATGAGAGGACAAGATTTAATTATAGATTATGCGCAAATAATATGTTGATTAATATTTTATAAGCAAAGAACTTTATGAAACTAAATAACCTTGTAATGAAGTGGTTCGTCTCGCTCTACGACAGACTGTATCCTAGCTTGAGGATACTTGGTTACCGGTTAATATAGCCGTAATTTAGCACAATAGAACCGTAACTGTGTTGGTGCACTCCGTAGCAACAAATAGCAGATAATGAAGAAAGTGTGTATGTGGTCATTCGTGTGGGCGGAAACTAGACTACCCGGTGAAAACACACCTGTCAGATTTAGCAACCATCTCGCATACATCCCTGTCAGTGGATCGAACCAGGGTAGTATTTGTGAGAAGCAATAGTGCTAACCACTGTGCTGATTGTACCACCAAAATGCACATGTAAGTAGAACATGCTGGTTCCACACAACAAAATAACATACACATGTATGCCTCGGTATATCTATTTATAGGTTGGGTTATACATGTATGCCTCGGTATATCTATTTATAGGTTGGGTTATACATGTATGCCTCGGTATATCTATTTATAGGTTGGGTTATACATGTATGCCTCGGTATATCTATTTATAGGTTGGGTCAGACGTGTTTTTGTGCTACAAGAAGGCAATGACAAAAACGGACATACTAGCATACAAACCGGGTAAGATTATTCATGTTCAATATAGGAAATATATATGTGGACAATACAATACTAAGAATGAATATGAAACTATGCACAATGCTTCAATACAGATTTTCTGGAATTATAATTTTTATTTTTAACGACCAAAATGTACCAAATTCAGGAAATATTTAGTATTTTCATGGCGTTATTCATAGCAAATTTGTGTTAATGAAAGCACTGTATGCAACAATAAACAATACTGTTAACCCGTAACCTGCCAAATAAAATGGATGGAATGCACAAACAACATAAATCCAGATCAGTCTCAGTGTAGCGCAGCATCTGATCAGGATCTATGTTGTTCGCTATTCAGACAAGTATTTTAGTTCTACAATCCGAATAGCAAACAGCATACAGCCTGATCAGAAGGCATATTCTACGTTCTGTGCTGTCAGATCTGGCTCTATGCTGTTTGCAAGAGCGACTTGTTGTGATTGGCAGGTTACAGGTTAAAAATGTCGAAAGTATTCATCAATTTTTCTACAGCCATCTTGGACCGTTACCCGGAGGAAGATTATCCTGAATTCCCATTGCCCCAATCGGTGGCGATGTTCTGTCTTCCAATGGGAGCCTCGGTGGAGTGTTGGTCGGCCAAGGCGCAGCATCCATACCCGGTCTTCTCTACCTTCATACTCACTGGCACAAAGTGGAATAAGGTTGGTCTCTATTTTATTTTTATCCCCGTTGCGTAGCAGGAGTAGTGTCATCATAGTATCCTATCGTATCGTAGTCAAGGTTTCTTCTGTCTGAATTTGTGTCTGTGCCACTAATGTCGCCAATTGAAAAAAAGTGGAGCCAATTTGAAAATCTTGGAGCCAACTAAGCACCAGATAGTTCACAGATAAATATTTGAAGCCATGCATTTGACAAAACATGTTGTGGCAAACAAAATTATTGCACCAAATATTTTCGCCAATTCACAAAATTTAGCGCCATTATTTTCTTTTTGTCGCAATTAGCGACAGGCAGCGTGAACCCTGGTAGTGGTGAACCTGTTTGGAACCCATATTTTCTTGTACTAATGCAAAGGACAATGGTTGTGAAAGAATAGTACACAAGTATCATCTGTAATTCATAACGTACAGGGTTTGAGCAAGAATGTGATTTTGGAGAGATAATCTAATTCTAACAACTTATATTAATCACTCTCGAGACCTCATTCCTGATGGAATCCAGTGCCACAATGGAGAGAGAAGAGGCATGTGGAATTTAAATGCAATTTCCTAAGGGCACAATCGTAACGGTTCCAGCTGGCCTTTCGCACTTGAATCGAATGCGGTACCACTGTGCTATCACGACTGTTTGAATTTATGGTGAAGACATATCATCTGATAATTAAAGAAACTTGAGTCACTCCAGATGTAGTGTTATACTTCACATGTATGGACAATGTATACTATGTAGGGTTATACTTCACATGTATGTACAATGTATACTATGTAGGGTTATACTTCACATGTATGGACAATGTATACTATGTAGGGTTATACTTCACATGTATGGACAATGTATACTATGTAGGGTTATACTTCACATGTATGGACAATGTATACTATACAGGGTTATACTTCACATGTATGGACAATGTATACTATGTAGGGTTATACTTCACATGTATGTACAATGTATACTATGTAGGGTTATACTTCACATGTATGGACAATGTATACTATGTAGGGTTATACTTCACATGTATGGACAATGTATACTATGTAGGGTTATACTTCACATGTATGGACAATGTATACTATACAGGGTTATACTTCACATGTATGGACAATGTATACTATGTAGGGTTATACTTCACATGTATGTACAATGTATACTATGTAGGGTTATACTTCACATGTATGGACAATGTATACTATGTAGGGTTATACTTCACATGTATGTACAATGTATGCTGTAGGGTTATACTCACATGTATGGACAATGTATGCAGTAGGGTTATACTTCACATGTATGGACAATGTATACTATGTAGGGTTATACTTCACATGTATGTACAATGTATACTATACAGGGTTATACTTCACATGTATGGACAATGTATATTATGTAGGGTTATACTTCACATGTATGTACAATGTATACTATACAGGGTTATACTTCACATGCATGGACAATGTATACTATGTAGTGTTATACTTCACATGTATGGACAATGTATACTATACAGGGTTATACTTCACATGTATGGACAATGTATACTATGTAGTGTTATACTTCACATGTATGGACAATGTATGCATGTAGGGTTATACTTCACATGTATGGACAATGTATAGTATACAGGGTTATACTTCACATGTATGTACAATGTATACTATACAGGGTTATACTTCACATGTATGGACAATGTATACTATGTAGGGTTATACTTCACATGTATGGACAATGTATACTATACAGTGTTATACTTCACATGTATGGACAATGTATACTATACAGTGTTATACTTCACATGTATGGACAATGTATACTATACAGTGTTATACTTCACATGTATGGACAATGTATACTATACAGTGTTATACTTCACAT
>CM026399.1:66000206-66038903 GCA_014843695.1 Archivesica marissinica | reverse complement strand
TGGACAATGTATACTATGTAGTGTTATACTTCACATGTATGGACAATGTATACTATACAGGGTTATACTTCACATGTATGGACAATGTATACTATGTAGTGTTATACTTCACATGTATGGACAATGTATACTATACAGGGTTATACTTCACATGTATGGACAATGTATACTATGTAGTGTTATACTTCACATGTATGGACAATGTATACTATACAGGGTTATACTTCACATGTATGGACAATGTATACTATGTAGTGTTATACTTCACATGTATGGACAATGTATACTATACAGGGTTATACTTCACATGTATGGACAATGTATACTATGTAGTGTTATACTTCACATGTATGGACAATGTATACTATACAGGGTTATACTTCACATGTATGGACAATGTATACTATGTAGTGTTATACTTCACATGTATGGACAATGTATACTATACAGGGTTATACTTCACATGTATGGACAATGTATACTATGTAGTGTTATACTTCACATGTATGGACAATGTATGCATGTAGGGTTATACTTCACATGTATGGACAATGTATAGTATACAGGGTTATACTTCACATGTATGTACAATGTATACTATACAGGGTTATACTTCACATGTATGGACAATGTATACTATGTAGGGTTATACTTCACATGTATGGACAATGTATACTATACAGTGTTATACTTCACATGTATGGACAATGTATACTATACAGTGTTATACTTCACATGTATGGACAATGTATACTATACAGTGTTATACTTCACATGTATGGACAATGTATACTATACAGTGTTATACTTCACATGTATGGACAATGTCTACTATACAGGGTTATACTTCACATGTATGGACAATGTATATTATACAGGGTTATACTTCACATGCATGGACAATGTATATTATACAGGGTTATTCTTCACATGCATGGACAATGTATACTATGTAGTGTTATACTTCACATGTATGGACAATGTATACTATACAGGGTTATACTTCACATGCATGGACAATGTATACTATACAGGGTTATACTTCACATGTATGGACAATGTATACTATACAGGGTTATACTTCACATGTATGGACAATGTATACTATACAGGGTTATACTTCACATGTATGGACAATGTATACTATACAGGGTTATACTTCACATGTATGGACAATGTATACTATACAGGGTTATACTTCACATGTATGGACAATGTATACTATACAGGGTTATACTTCACATGTATGGACAATGTATACTATACAGTGTTATACTTCACATGTATGGACAATGTATACTATACAGGGTTATACTTCACATGTATGGACAATGTATACTATACAGGGTTATACTTCACATGTATGGACAATGTATACTATACAGGGTTATACTTCACATGCATGGACAATGTATACTATACAGGGTTATACTTCACATGTATGGACAATGTATACTATACAGGGTTATACTTCACATGTATGGACAATGTATATTATACAGGGTTATACTTCACATGTATGAACAATGTATACTATACAGGGTTATACTTCACATGTATGGACAATGTATACTATACAGGGTTATACTTCACATGTATGGACAATGTATATTATACAGGGTTATACTTCACATGTATGGACAATGTATACTATACAGGGTTATACTTCACATGTATGGACAATGTATGCTATACAGGGTTATACTTCGCATGTATGGACAATGTATACTATACAGGGTTATACTTCACATGTATGGACAATGTATATTATACAGGGTTATACTTCACATGCATGGACAATGTATACTATACAGTGTTATACTTCACATGTATGGACAATGTATACTATACAGGGTTATACTTCACATGCATGGACAATGTATACTATGTAGTGTTATACTTCACATGTATGGACAATGTATACTATACAGTGTTATACTTCACATGTATGGACAATGTATACTATACAGTGTTATCACATGTATGGACAATGTATACTATACAGTGGTATTCTTCACATGTATGGACAATGTATACTATACAGGGTTATACTTCACATGTATGGACAATGTATACTATACAGTGTTATACTTCACATGTATGGACAATGTATACTATACAGTGTTATACTTCACATGTATGTACAATGTATACTATACAGGGTTATACTTCACATGGATGGACAATGTATACTATGTAGTGTTATACTTCACATGTATGGACAATGTATACTATACAGTGTTATCACATGTATGGACAATGTATACTATACAGTGTTATACTTCACATGTATGGACAATGTATACTATGTAGTGTTATACTTCACATGTATGGACAATGTATACTATACAGGGTTATACTTCACATGTATGGACAATGTATACTATACAGGGTTATACTTCACATGTATGGACAATGTATACTATACAGGGTTATACTTCACATGCATGGACAATGTATACTATACAGGGTTATACTTCACATGTATGGACAATGTATACTATACAGGGTTATACTTCACATGCATGGACAATGTATACTATACAGGGTTATACTTCACATGTATGGACAATGTATACTATACAGTGTTATACTTCACATGCATGGACAATGTATACTATACAGTGTTATACTTCACATGCATGGACAATGTATACTATACAGGGTTATACTTCACATGTATGGACAATGTATACTATACAGGGTTATACTTCACATGCATGGACAATGTATACTATACAGGGTTATACTTCACATGTATGGACAATGTATACTATACAGGGTTATACTTCACATGCATGGACAATGTATACTATACAGGGTTATACTTCACATGCATGGACAATGTATACTATACAGGGTTATACTTCACATGCATGGACAATGTATACTATACAGGGTTATACTTCACATGCATGGACAATGTATACTATACAGGGTTATACTTCACATGTATGGACAATGTATACTATACAGGGTTATACTTCACATGTATGGACAATGTATGCTATACAGGGTTATACTTCGCATGTATGGACAATGTATACTATACAGGGTTATACTTCACATGCATGGACAATGTATACTATACAGGGTTATACTTCACATGTATGGACAATGTATACTATACAGTGTTATACTTCACATGTATGGACAATGTATACTATACAGGGTTATACTTCACATGTATGGACAATGTATACTATACAGGGTTATACTTCACATGTATGGACAATGTATACTATGCAGTGTTATACTTCACATGTATGGACAATGTATACTATGTAGTGTTATACTTCACATGTATGGACAATGTATACTATGTAGTGTTATACTTCACATGTATGGACAATGTATACTATGTAGTGTTATACTTCACATGTATGGACAATGTATACTATACAGGGTTATACTTCACATGTATGGACAATGTATGCTATACAGGGTTATACTTCACATGTATGGACAATGTATACTATGTAGGGTTATACTTCACATGTATGGACAATGTATACTATGTAGTGTTATACTTCACATGTATGGACAATGTATACTATGTAGGGTTATACTTCACATGTATGGACAATGTATACTATACAGTGTTATACTTCACATGTATGGACAATGTATACTATACAGGTTTATGGAGCAGCTATCACATTCTATGAGGAGTTCCAGGAAGAGAAACTCACAGACTTACAGATGCGACATCTGGGGTTGAAGAATAAGCATATCCGAGAACAGTATCGTATCATGAAGACTGTACATTCCAACAAGAGTATCTGTCTACTATCACATTGGCCTTTCTTCGACCCATTTAAGAAGTTATTGAGTTATTTGTACAGGATATCTATCACAGGACCTCATACTGTACCCATAGAAAGGTAAGCCCCATACAAAGGTAGTCGTTACAAATATGTAGAAATCAAAGTCATGTGATTTATTGTTTGTACTGTGTTTGTGCATATCGTTGGCTGGATTGTAAACACAACGCTAATGAATTGATGCTGGCTTTCTCTCTGTATATTCGCATACATGAAAAGTATTTGTAGTTTTCAGCCTATAAAATCTGTCAAATGTTTGTTAATTTATTTGCCTGTTATGGCTTTTATTTTCACGTAGCCAATTCCTTATGATAAATATGTGCTGTCTTTAACCATTTCGGCGCGTACCACTGAACCAGTCTCTCCAATGCCTTTTGTAAGTAGATTATTTTTAATGTACTGTGTTAGTCCACCTCCGTGGTTGAGTGGTTACGGTCGCTGACTTGTATACCACTGTAACCTATCATCACTGATGGTCATGGGTTCGAGCCCCACTCAGGCCGTGTATCATTTATATGAAAAAGTTGGCAGTTTCTTACGGAGGTTGGTGCACCCAAGTACTGGTTAACTGCGGGAGCCTGCCCAGGAAAGGTGTTGTTAGGTAAACTGCCCGCTGGCGATATAGCCCAAAATGGTGCTGATGCAGGCGTAAAACCCGAAATATAACATATAATGTACCGTGCAATTGTACCACTTACCTATTGTATACCCATAAACTACAACTAAGGTAAATGTTACATTTATAGTTGTTATCTTTCATTTTTAGAATCATGTTAACATTGCATTCTGACACTAGTTTCAGTTGAACCTTTTTTTATATAAATTAAATTCCCAAATTATTGAAAGCAAAAACAATTACCGACCGATGTATTGCAATAAATGAAAATATCTTCATTTTGGTCTTATTTTATTCATTGACAGATCATGCAATATCTATCGTTCTCTTCAGTAGCATCTGCTTAAAATACTTATCTTTCGTGGCATATCGAATGCTTGCACAATAGTCAACATAATTTGTCCTGCAGTCAACAATGCTTCATTGTTTAGTTTAATCATATTTTATTGCAAATCAATAGTAAATATGTCGTATACAAACATATATAATCATAATGCATAGCATGAAAATGCAAATGGTTTGGGCCGCAAGTTTTATCAACATTAGACAACGGCCCGCACCATACATTGTTTATTGTTTCCTGTAAACTACTCGCTTGTATGATTCTATGACTGCTTATTGATTATACACGAAGTACTGGATAGGCGCGTAAATATTGGTAAATCCATCTTAAGAAATTTGTCGAGCATTGCACAATTTTAACTTGACCTGACCACTTTTCCACAAATAGCTTTGGGATTTTCCAACTGATTGCATTACGGTACTAAATTTCTCTGCGGGCGTGCTGGGTAGTACTTGTTGCTGCATATTGTGATATAGTATTTAGCTCGTAGAAATATATATTAGTGGTAAATATGATTTTCTACGGCTTTGACACACGTGCTAATAAGTTAACATGTTTATTTATTTTGCAGGCATATTTCCCACTTTATGTACGATGTACCCTACCCGTCTCCTCAAAGGCCTAGAATATTAGTTCAGGTAGGTGGATAATGTTCTAGAATAATGTAGAAGTGAACGATATTTCTCTTTCTATACAACACCCTATGCAACTCGTACAACGAATTGTGTTTGCTGCGAAAAGTTAATACATGAAAATAGAAACATTGCATATATTCGGTTTCATACAGCCATAGCATATATTCGGTTTCATACAGCCATAGCATATATTCGGTTACATACAGCCATCACATGTATTTGGTTTCATGCAGCCATCACATATATTCGGTTACATACAGCCATCACATGTATTCGGTTTCATACAGCCATCACATGTATTCGGTTACATACAGCCATCACATGTATTCGGTTTCATACAGCCATCACATGTATTCGGTTTCATACAGCCATCGCATGTATTCGGTTTCATACAGCCATCGCATGTATTCGGTTACATACAGCCATCACATGTATTCGGTTACATACAGCCATCACATGTATTCGGTTACATACAGCCATCACATGTATTCGGTTTCATACAGCCATCACATGTATTTGGTTTCATACAGCCATCGCATGTGTTCGGTTTCATACAGCCATCACATGTGTTCGGTTACATACAGCCATCACATGTATTTGGTTACATACAGCCATCACATGTATTCGGTTACATACAGCCATCACATGTATTCGGTTACATACAGCCATCACATGTATTTGGTTTCATACAGCCATCGCATGTATTCGGTTTCATACAGCCATCGCATGTATTCGGTTACATACAGCCATCACATGTATTCGGTTACATACAGCCATCACATGTATTCGGTTACATACAGCCATCACATGTATTCGGTTTCATACAGCCATCACATGTATTTGGTTTCATACAGCCATTGCATGTATTCGGTTTCATACAGCCATCACATGTGTTCGGTTACATACAGCCATCACATGTATTCGGTTTCATACAGCCATCGCATGTATTCGGTTTCATACAGCCATCGCATGTATTCGGTTTCATACAGCCATCGCATGTATTAGGTTTCATGCAGCCATCACATGTATTCGGTTACATACAGCCATCACATGTATTCGGTTACATACAGCCATCACATGTATTCGGTTTCATACAGCCATCACATGTATTTGGTTTCATACAGCCATCGCATGTATTTGGTTTCATACAGCCATCACATGTATTTGGTTTCATACAGCCATCGCATGTATTCGGTTACATACAGCCATCACATGTATACGGTTACATACAGCCATCGCATGTATTCGGTTACATACAGCCATCACATGTATTCGGTTACATACAGCCATCACATGTATTCGGTTACATACAGCCATCACATGTATTCGGTTACATACAGCCATCGCATGTATTCGGTTACATACAGCCATCACATGTATTCGGTTACATACAGCCATCACATGTATTCGGTTACATACAGCCATCACATGTATTCGGTTTCATACAGCCATCACATGTATTTGGTTTCATACAGCCATCGCATGTGTTCGGTTTCATACAGCCATCACATGTGTTCGGTTACATACAGCCATCACATGTATTCGGTTACATACAGCCATCACATGTATTCGGTTACATACAGCCATCACATGTATTCGGTTACATACAGCCATCACATGTATTCGGTTACATACAGCCATCACATGTATTCGGTTTCATACAGCCATCACATGTATTCGGTTACATACAGCCATCACATGTATTCGGTTACATACAGCCATCACATGTATTCGGTTACATACAGCCATCACATGTATTCGGTTACATACAGCCATCACATGTATTCGGTTACATACAGCCATCACATGTATTCGGTTTCATACAGCCATCACATGTATTTGGTTTCATACAGCCATCACATGTATTCGGTTTCATACAGCCATCACATGTATTCGGTTTCATACAGCCATCACATGTATTTGGTTTCATACAGCCATCACATGTATTCGGTTACATACAGCCATCACATGTATTTGGTTACATACAGCCATCGCATGTATTCGGTTACATACAGCCATCGCATGTATTCGGTTACATACAGCCATCACATGTATTTGGTTACATACAGCCATCGCATGTATTCGGTTTCATACAGCCATCACATGTGTTCGGTTACATACAGCCATCACATGTATTCGGTTTCATACAGCCATCACATGTATTCGGTTACATACAGCCATCACATGTATTTGGTTACATACAGCCATCGCATGTATTCGGTTTCATACAGCCATCACATGTATTCGGTTTCATACAGCCATCACATGTATTCGGTTTCATACAGCCATCACATGTATTCGGTTACATACAGCCATCGCATGTATTCGGTTTCATACAGCCATCACATGTATTCGGTTACATACAGCCATCACATGTATTCGGTTACATACAGCCATCGCATGTATTCGGTTACATACAGCCATCACATGTATTCGGTTACATAACGTTAACGGTAAGACAAGCGGAAATTTAAATGAAGTATTGACGTAATTATAACGCTGTTTAAAACATAATTATCATTTTTTGCATAGCGACGTCCCGACAATGTAATGACGTCATGAAAATGTAGCGACGTCCCGACAATGTAGCGACGCGACGTCCCGACAATGTAGCGACGTCCCGACAATGTAATGACGTCATGAAAATGTGCGCAGTTGCTTGGCGCCAAAATGAAGGTGGTAACGTCTTATACTCGAGATGATTTCATACCAAATTTGATGAAACTTGTTTGTCTGATGGGGTCTGTAATATCCACACTGTAACCTATCACCACCGATTGTCACCGGTTCGAGCCCCACTCGGGCCGTTTCTCATTTATATGAAAAAGTTGGCAGTTTCTTACGGAGGTTGGCCAGGAAAGGTGTTGTTAGGTAAACTGCTCGCCGGCGATATAGCCCGAAATGGTGCTGATGCAGGCGTAAAACTCGAACTATAAATAAATAAATAAATGAAACTTGTTTGCTATTGTATGAAATGACCACTCGTGTAAGATCTTAAATGTATCAACTTATCGCATTTAAGGCAGATTAATATTATTAAGTTTACATGTATAATTGTTTTGGATGTTTGTACTTTTTACATATCAGAGTTTGAAATATCGTTTGTAGCTAATGAACCTCAAAATGTTCATGGCTACATATAGAATAGACATTGTATAGTTTGTATAATTTTAGTCTGCCTCCGTGGTCGAGTGGTTAATGTTGCTGACTAGTATACCACTGTAACCTATCATCACCTGATTGTCACGGGTTCAAGCCCCGCTCAGACCATGTCTCATTATATAAAAAAGTTGGCAGATTCTTACGGAGGTTGGTGCACCAAGTACTGATTAACCGATGGAGCCTGCTGCCCAGGAAAGGTTTTAGGTAAACTGCCCGTCGCTCATATGGGCAACCGGTAGCTACGTTAAATAAACTTTAAAATAATATTCAGTGTGCAGTTGTGAAATGGCTTTTGTGAATTTTGGTGCTGTTAACTAGGGAAATGAATATTTCTAGATATGTTTAATGAAAGATGCATAGCAGAGAATGCAGTATAATGTCAGTATAATGTTAGACATTCACAGTATTGTGTACTACATGACAACTTGCCCGTTGTGTTTATTTGTATGTTTGTTTGTTACAGCTGAGCCATGATTCACTGTCGCTGTCCATGCCGGAAGATTCGCCCTTACCACAGAGGTTTGTTATTGTTTTGTAATTTTCATTATCTAAGTTATTGTCTTGGGGCATGATCGATCCTCCTGATGAAAATGTTTTGGAGGGCATGCATGGCACTTAGTGCAATGTCAGGAACGTTCACTATACTCGTATTTCCGTGTGAGCATGCAGCACTTAGTGCAATGTCAGGAACGTTCACTATGCTCGTATTTCCGTGTGAGCATGCGGCACTTAGTGCAATGTCAGGAACGTTCACTATGCTCGTATTTCCGAGAGAGCATGTGGCACTTAGTGCAATGTCAGGAACATTCACTATGCTCGTATTTCCGTGTGAGCATGCAGCACTTAGTGCAATGTCAGGAACGTTCACTATGCTCGTATTTCCGTGTGAGCATGCGGCACTTAGTGCAATGTCAGGAACGTTCACTATGCTCGTATTTCCGTGTGAGCATGCGGCACTTAGTGCAATGTCAGGAACGTTCACTATGCTCGTATTTCCGTGTGAGCATGCAGCACTTAGTGCAATGTCGGGAACGTTCACTATGCTCGTATTTCCGTGTGAGCATGCAGCACTTAGTGCAATGTCGGGAACATTCACTATGCTCGTATTTCCGAGAGAGCATGCGGCACTTAGTGCAATGTCAGGAACATTCACTATGCTCGTATTTCCGAGAGAGCATGCGGCACTCAATTTATTATCTCACCTGAGCTATGGTTTGGTATGAACTACTAGTATAAGCCCGTCATCCAGCGTCCATCTATGGGCGCTTTCGTGGTTTTGGTCGTTTACTTCAAATCACTTGTCCCTCGCCGCTGTAGGTCCGAATCCCACTTGGGGTATCAAATGATTTAATGTGAGGTAGCTATCCAGCAGACTTGTGGAAGGTCGATGGTTCTACCCAGGTGCATGTCCAATTAAAGTCGCTGTATGACCTAAGCTGTTGGTGCGACTTTAACCCCCCAAAACAAACCAACGTTCATCTTTGCCTATGTCTGTACAACTGTATGTCCATCTGTCCACAAATACTCCGGAAGCAGCAATGCCAATTTTGATGAAAATTGATGTGGAGCATCATTGCAACATGTAGATCAAATTCCGTATGCAACATGCTCTGTGCCTGCACATCTGCTGATGCAGCTGGTAGTTCTATTCCTTTGTCCTGTTTGTGCCAGAAACAATGTCCCCTCTTGGCTGTTGTATTCCTCCTATTGAAAAACAGGCAAGCAAACTCCAGCATATATTGTTACGATTTTAAAATAATTTTTCCTGAAATGTTGGTCTTTAACAAGACAATACTTGTACTCTGGAGGGCAGACCACACAGATGAAAGAGTCATCACCCTGAATCAAGTCCGTCTACCACAATTTGCCAACTCTCTAAATGACGCGGCTCCTCTAATTGCTCCCCCCCTCCATCTCCACGAATTTAATATCTTCCAATTTCAGGTGTATAATATTATGACACTGCCATATAACTGGTTATAGTCAAGTATAGCAATATTAGTAGCTTTTTATTATGTCCAATCAATGGTGTGGTCACATGTAGTATCCCCCAATTTGAGCCCCGTTGTATTGCAGTATGTACGGTGTATTACAGTATGTACGGTGTATTGCAGTATGTATGGTGTATTACAGTATGTACGGTGTATTACAGTATGTACGGTGTATTACAGTATGTACAGTGTATTATAGTATGTACGGTGTATTACAGTATGTACGGTGTATTACAGTATGTACGGTGTATTACAGTATGTACGGTGTATTACAGTATGTACGGTGTATTGATGTATTATAGTATGTACAGTGTATTACAGTATGTACGGTGTATTACAGTATGTACGGTGTATTATAGTATGTACGTTGTATTATAGTATGTACGGTGTATTACAGTATGTACGGTGTATTACAGTATGTACGGTGTATTACAGTATGTACGGTGTATTACAGTATGTACGGTGTATTACAGTATGTACGGTGTATTATAGTATGTACAGTGTATTACAGTATGTACGGTGTATTGATGTATTATAGTATGTACAGTGTATTACAGTATGTACGGTGTATTACAGTATGTACGGTGTATTATAGTATGTACGGTGTATTATAGTATGTACGGTGTATTACAGTATGTACGGTGTATTACAGTATGTACGGTGTATTACAGTATGTACGGTGTATTACAGTATGTACGGTGTATTACAGTATGTACGGTGTATTACAGTATGTACGGTGTATTACAGTATGTACGGTGTATTACAGTATGTACGGTGTATTACAGTATGTACGGTGTATTACAGTATGTACGGTGTATTACAGTATGTACGGTGTATTACAGTATGTACGGTGTATTACAGTATGTACGGTGTATTACAGTATGTACGGTGTATTGATGTATTACAGTATGTATGTTGTATTACAGTATGTACGGTGTATTACAGTATGTACGGTGTATTACAGTATGTATGGTGTATTACAGTATGTACGGTGTATTGATGTATTACAGTATGTATGGTGTATTACAGTATGTACAGTGTATTACAGTATGTATGGTGTATTACAGTATGTACGGTGTATTACAGTATGTACGGTGTATTACAGTATGTACGGTGTATTACAGTATGTACGGTGTATTACAGTATGTACGGTGTATTACAGTATGTACGGTGTATTACAGTATGTACGGTGTATTGCAGTATGTACGGTGTATTACAGTATGTACGGTGTATTATACTATGTACGGTGTATTACAGTATGTACGGTGTATTATACTATGTACGGTGTATTACAGCATGTACGGTGTATTATACTATGTACGGTGTATTACAGCATGTACGGTGTATTGCAGTATTATACGGTGTATTATAGTATGTACGGTGTATTGCAGTATGTACGGTGTATTACAGTATGTACGGTGTATTGCAGTATGTACGGTGTATTACAGTATGTACAGTGTATTGCAGTATGTACAGTGTATTACAGTATGTACGGTGTATTACAGTATGTACGGTGTATTACAGTATGTACGGTGTATTATAGTATGTACGGTGTATTACAGTATATACGGTGTATTACAGTATGTACGGTGTATTACAGTATGTACGGTGTATTGCAGTATATACGGTGTATTATAGTATGTACGGTGTATTACAGTATGTACGGTGTATTACAGTATGTACGGTGTATTATAGTATGTATGTTGTATTACAGTATGTACGGTGTATTGCAGTATGTACGGTGTATTATAGTATGTACGGTGTATTATAGTATGTACGGTGTATTACAGTATGTACGGTGTATTACAGTATGTACGGTGTATTACAGTATGTACGGTGTATTACAGTATGTACGGTGTATTACAGTATGTACGGTGTATTACAGTATGTACGGTGTATTACAGTATGTACGGTGTATTACAGTATGTACGGTGTATTACAGTATGTACGGTGTATTACAGTATGTACGGTGTATTACAGTATGTACGGTGTATTACAGTATGTACAGTGTATTATAGTATGTACGGTGTATTACCGTATGTACGGTGTATTACAGTATGTATGGTGTATTACAGTATGTACGGTGTATTACAGTATGTACGGTGTATTACAGTATGTACGTTGTATTGCAGTATGTACGGTGTATTGCAGTATGTACGGTGTATTATAGTATGTACGGTGTATTACAGTATGTACAGTGTATTACAGTATGTACGGTGTATTACAGTATGTACGGTGTATTACAGTATGTACAGTGTATTACACGTCGTATTACAGTATGTACAGTGTATTACACGTTGTAGTACAGTATGTACCTTGTGTTACAGTATGTACGTTATATTACAGTGGTGCGTCATTTGTCACGATGTTGAGGAACCTGGGGCCGGAGAACTGTATGACGATACTGCTGTACGTGTTGAACGAGCACAAACTGTTGATACATTCCTTGCGACCCGCGGTGCTTACCAGTGTAGCCGAGGCTGTATCCAATGTAAGCTAACCAATAACTCCACTAGTTGATACATTCCTTACGACCCGCGGTGCTTACCAGTGTAGCCGAGGCTGGATCCAATGTAAGCAATAACTCCACAAGTTGATACATTCCTTACGACCCGCGGTGCTTACCAGTGTAGCCGAGGCTGTATCCAATGTAAGCTAACCAATAAATCCACAGGTTGATACATTCCTTACGACCCGCGGTGCTTCCCAGTGTAGCCGAGGCTGTATCCAATGTAAGCAATAACTCCACAAGTTGATACATTCCTTACGACCCGCGGTGCTTCCCAGTGTAGCCGAGGCTGTATCCAATGTAAGCTAACCAATAAATCCACAGGTTGATACATTCCTTACGACCCGCGGTGCTTACCAGTGTAGCCGAGGCTGTATCCAATGTAAGCTAACCAATAAATCCACAGGTTGATACATTCCTTACGACCCGCGGTGCTTACCAGTGTAGCCGAGGCTGTATCCAATGTAAGCTAACCAATAAATCCACAAGTTGATACATATTACAAGCATCGGAAATAGATTACGTTTAATTTTGCCAAGTTTAAACAATTTCTTCATTACATCGCCGTATGTATAAACGACGACGGTCGACGATTGATTTTTGGAGCACATTTTAGGGGATATTGAGGGATGTTTGCTTCTGGAATTGTTATTTTCACATGCACATTATACACATCGTAACTCGCGTCCCCCCCCCCCCCCCCCCAGATTATTGGGGCAAAACATAGGTCAGCATTATGCATAGATAAATGCAGTATCGTACAGCCCTAATTTCGCATAAATGCCTGTATATTGTTTGCTTTTAATTTGTTTGTGGCCACTCGTGATGTAATGCTTTCAATGTTCATTCGGTGAAATATAATTCGATCATACACTGAAACAAACAAATATCCTCTTAGTCTTCCTTAGATGTCAAGCCCCTTGCGGGGTATCACGGAGATGTAGTTGTGTTACTTCTATGATGTCTGTTGCTTGAACCCTTTATTGGCTTTCCCTGTTCATATGTAGTGCCTATTTCATATTACATGTCTTTACTGATGGTTATTAATCTGGCTGATGCAGGCGTAAAACCCGAAATATAATAATAATAATATTCCGGATCTTGTAGCCTTGCTTTACCTCAGTTTGTACATTGAACAAATCATTGAATTTCGTTATCATTGCTGCAGATTTCTTTTTATTATGAAAAACTATTGTCGAGTTGGAAATTTGTCTGAACTTTGGAAATGAAATTTAATTGTTTTATTGTGTATTTATGTTTTAGCTGATATTCCCGCTACAGTGGCAGTGCCCATACATTCCTTTATGTCCCCTTGGGCTCTCTGATGTACTTAATGCCCCAACACCATACATTATAGGTAAGTTCACTTCTGTATCGTCATTAGCTTGCCAAAACGTACAGTAAAATCACATAATAATTACATCATGGAAGTTGTGATGGCGCAGTGATAGTGCAAAAGGTCCGGAGTTCGAGTCCGTCTGGAGCCGTTACTATTGTGCCCTTAGAAGGCATTTAAATTCCACATTGCCTCTTCTCTCTCCCTAGTGGCGATGAATTCTATCAGGAATGAGGTCTCGAGAGTGATTAATATAAGTTGTAAGAACTTGTTTTGCAATCGAGCTAAAATAAATTTGTATAAACTAATAATTACATTATTGTAAAATTCACTCTTAGATCGGCATTAGCTTGCCAAAACATAACATAAAATCTCAGAATCATCACCATAGTATGGTGTGCACAACTATTTGACATGTTTGGTGTAAGTTGTTTGTTTTTAAATCGCTGTTAATCACGAAAATATTTTAACTGAATATAAATACAATAGTTTTGCTGTCAACCCTGGAAATGTGGTATGGAAACTTGTGAACCAGGCACTTTAGCCTCAAGACATTACAGCCCTCATTCACTTGGGTGCTGGACTGTTCACCTCGAGACATTTCGGAGCTTTCCCTCCACCACTACCCAAAATGCTTCGGCTCGGCCCTTATTGTCTTCAAGGCAAATGCTATTCTCAATTAGTTATTATTGATGGACAATGTTTACCTGACATAATATGTGTCTATAAAGTGTCTTATGGCTGAAGTGTCTTTGGGTTGAAGTAAAATATCGAAACTGCAGTAGATTGGCAGTACATGGAATACATAACATGATCAGGAATTAGACTCCGAGTTACACCTTAAACCCCCCCCCCCCAAATTACTTAGATTTGTATGTTTTTGTTTATATAAACAATAATTCTTGAATAAAAAACAATTCCTGGAAATCTGTATTCCCCAAAGCACGAATGAATTTTAAACTGCAAGTACTTTTCTTGATTGTGTTGTAATATGTTGCGATATATGTTGCTGTATTTCAGGTTTAGATTCTCGATATTTTGACCTGTTTGATCCCCCCCCAGATGTGATATGCATAGATCTAGACACAATCCGGATCTGGCCGTAAGTTCATTTTACACTCTTATCTTTTCTGCAACTACCTAATATATATTTTGCATATTTGTCTGCCATCGAGTCCCAATGGCAGGATGTGTGATAGGACTGCAATAGGCAGTCTAAATTCATTACTACCATACATACTCGCATATAAGACAAGTTTTTTACCACCAAATTATGGCATCAAAGTTGCTTCCCGTCTTATAAGCGAGTGCTAAAAAATGTTTATTATATATAAATTATTATAGGTTTCCATAATTATGTTTTAGAAAAGAAACCGACACTAAAAATGTCTTCAACTTGCACTTGACACATGCAATTTATACATGGTCTGGTGTCCATTTTATCAACCTGTCTTGCATGCGCGTGCATGCCAAAACCCACAGATTTCAGGACGGGAGTAAAGACAGAGTATGGACCGTATATAGGAAATGTTTGAGATACATATATCTCGTATATTGTTATTCATAAGCCAGGACCTCCTTGTTTGAGATAGATATATCTCGTATATTGTTATTCATAAGCCAGGACCTCCTTGTTTGAGATAGATATATCTCATATATTGTTATTCATAAGCCAGGACCTCCTTGTTTGAGATAGATATATCTCATATATTGTTATTCATAAGCCAGGACCTCCTTGTTTGAGATAGATATATCTCGTATATTGTTATTCATAAGCCAGGACCTCCTTGTTTGAAATACATTGCCACTTCCATGCTATAATTGTCATACTTGCTTCATGACTAAAGTAGGACGGATTTGATGAAATGTTTTTTGTCAGTTACAAAGTCCTTACCTTGCTGTAGCCTCTCATTTGGTGAAGGTGAGTGGAAGGGAAGGCATCAGTAAGATAAGATAACTATTTATTTTGAGTCGCCATTAACATAAGCTCTAATGAGCTTTTATATATTAACATATGTGTGTTAACCCATTTGATTCTGGATACCGTTCAAACAGTATTTGCAAAGAACATAGAGCCAGATCAGCCGCCATGGAACGTGCCGTCTGATCAGGCTCTATGCTGTTTGCTCTTCAGATGATTTTGCTAAGACACTTGGCTATGTAGAAAAGAATTGCCACGTTTTGAATGCTTTAAAAGCTATCTAAATATTAAAATTAATTTAGAACGGGAGATTGCTTTACGAACAGACAAATTAGAAAAATACAACTCCAAGTGGGTAGCGTTTATATAATCAATTAATTCCTCTATTTATATTTTTTGTGTGTAATTTGAAATTAAATAAATGGAAACGATCACCCATATGCTTTTTCTTTCTCACCCTTCTCTTTTTGCTTTAATTTTTTTTTTTCAAACTAGGGATACTTATCCAGAAATAACCCTTTTGTGTTATATATATATATACATGGAAGGCAAACTTCTTATGATATCATTTATGTTGTAACATTGTGTAAATGCTTTTTATGTACATACAAGAAAGAAATAAACGGGGTTACTCGAAAAGGGGCCTCAAAATTTAAAAAAAAAAAGACACTGCTATGTAGCATTAACAACATAGATCCTGATCAGCACGCAGCGTCACGCTGCGGCTGATCTGGATCTATGTTGTTTGCAAAAGCCTTTAAATTTATCCAGAATGAAATGGGTTAATAATGAGTAAAAGATCTATGGAAAATCATGAATTAAATTAAACATATTATGACAATATATGCTTATTTAGCCTAACAGATTTATGTCGGCATGGAATGCATACAACATCTAAAACAACATGTACAGTATATAAAGAAAAAGATCACATACATGAGAATAAATATACCATGGCATCAGGGCTCGCGCTGGCAATCGCCAGAGTAGCCATTGGCAAAATTGGCTAATAAAAACTCAGTTTGGCTAAAATGATAAAAACGGCAAAAATCTGTAAAATTGGAAAATTACAAATGTAACTCTTACCTCAGTTTATGGGCATATAGCATTGATGTGGTACAATTGCAAGATACATTAAAATATATTATAAAAATATACTATAAAAACTCTGTTTGGGAAAAATGGCATGCGCCGGAATTGGCTAAAGGAAGCACAGATTTGGCTAAAAATAATTTGCTACAAAAAAATAAGACCACCACACCAAACACCGAGGATAACACAACAAGAGAGATGAACATAGGAAGCTAAATGATAAATGAATAATACAACAACCATGCGCGCGATATAGTCTGAACTGTGCTGATGCGCCATTAAACAAATACTCACAACAATCGTGCAACTAAGACGAGTTATAAAATGAGAAATAAAAATGCACTTTAAGCTGTCTCTAAACTAAATTTAATCAGTTTACAAAAAACCAAACCAAAATCTGAACTATGTTTTAGACCCGACGACAAGAAGAGTATCTCGTACAAGTTACTGCCGAAGAAGGCAACCAAGGTGCTACAGGAGTCGCTACACAAGTTGTATGATAGACTGAGCCAGGAACTACCGCGGCAGAGTCACGACGAGGTGACGTTAGAAATAGCTCCCATAGACCAGGATTTCAAGAGGAAACATAAAGAGGTATGTAGATTTACAAATATAAATATAGCTCCCATGGACCAGGACTTCAAGAGGAAACATAAAGAGGTATGTAGATTTACAAATATTTGGCAAAGCATTTAAATTCCACATGCCTCCTCTCTCTTCTTTCTCTCTCTTCTCTCTCTCGTTACGAATGTGCCAAGGCATTTAATTTCCACGTTCTCCCTCATGGTGATGGATTCCGTCAGGAATGAGTCTCAATAGTGATGAATATAAGTGGTAAGAAATTGTTTCGCCAAACTATAATTGAATTGATTTGTATTTCAGACGATTCTTGAGCTACAGATCCAGGAGACATTCCTCAGATTCATGGCCTGTATCATGAAAGGTTACAAACATTATCTCAAACCGATAGAGAATGCACCCGACCTCGATACCACCAACGCTGCCTCCTTGTTTGATATGACTGGTTTTCTAAAGAGCCGAGAGAAAGCCAACCACAAGTTCTTCCAGACCATGTTGAGGACTCAGCTATTCAATAGGTTCATAGAGGAGCGATCGTTTGTCTCTGACAAGGATGACAGTCTAGCCTTCTTCGATGAATGCACAGAGAAGGTCGGGACATTTATGAATAGATTGCTGTATATATTCATCCCCACCAATCCAGTCTGTCTGCATTGAGTAAAGACATATTTAAAAAATTATCTAATGTTTGCACTTTCAAAAAGCATTTAGCCCCTGTTGTCTTTCACCCTTCCTTTTACATGTAACCAGGAAAGAACTAAACATATGCATTTTCTTTAATGTCCATTTTAGAAGAGTCTGCCTCCGTTGTCGAGTGGTTACGGTCACTGTAACCTATCACTGAGGGTCACGGGTTCGAGCCCCGCTCAGGCTGTGTCTATTTATATGAAAATGTTGGCAGTTTCTTACGGTGGTTGGTGCATACTGGTTGACCGCTGGAGTCTGCCCTGGAAAGGTTTTGTTAGGTAAACTGACCGTCGTCGATAGCCCAAAATGGTGCTTATGAAGGTGTAAAACACACCAACACCATTTAGAAGACATTCTACGTTGTAAATAGTGTACTTATAATTGTGTTTCAGACAAAGTATTATACATGTACATAATTATAGTGAATCCGTTGTGATGTTTTACAGAAAGACATGGTAACGGTTTTCTCTATTTATATTGCAATAGGTTGAAGAAACCAAAGATGAACCAAGATTGATTGAATTGGACGATTCCTCTAAGAGGTATGAACCAATGATGGTTGGTATGTAGATGATAGTGGATTTGTGCCCTTTTCCACAACTCCTTTGTATGTTGACCGTGACCTTTTATTCAAGGTCAACTTCATCTCTTGCCAGATTTAGATGAAATTCGCTCACAGTTCTCCTAGGCAACGGTGCATTAGCATATACGTGTATGAACAGTTTATGGCCAAGTGTCCGTCCACCTCCGTTGTCGAGTGGTTACGGTCGCTGACTTGTATACCACTGTAAACTATCATCATTGATGGTCACGGGTTTGAGCCCTGCTCAAACCGTATCTCTTTATATGAAAAAGTTGGCAAGTACTAGTTTACCGCTGGAGCCTGCCCGGGAAAGGTGTTGTTAGGTAAACTGTCTGTCGCTCAAATCGGCAAACGGTAGCGACGTTAAATAATCTTAAATAATCCCAAAAAAATGGCCGAGTCTTGCTCACAAGTTGATTGATCTTGAAACTGTATATGTAGATGTCAGTGATTTGTAAGCTAAACTTGGCCATAGCACCTACGTCTCTACAGATTTAGCCGACACATTGATACAGTGAGCTTTGAATCTTCAAACCTACTAAATTAGGGTCAATGGGTCATGGTCTCCGATGTCCCAGATTCAAAATCCAGTTTAGCTGGATAACTTTTGGATAACTATTGGGTGTACAATCTCAAAATGCAAATTTCAGTTGTGTATTATGAAACAGTCTGCGTGACGGGTAAATTGTACATTTATGTTTCAGTGAGAGGACGATGTTTATCTTGCCGCCAGAACCGCTCGGACTACCGGAGGGAATGACGTACAGGTTTGTCCAAATTGTTTGTACTCGTAGGTATTTGTTCATAATTCTACTGTGCTTCACCTCCCTATCTGTCGATGCTGCTCTGAATCATAGCCATTGTTTGTGGCATTAAACATTAAATGATGTCCACTTGGTATCTGGAGAGTGTTTAATCTTAAGATTTGTTATGCGTTGTGGCGATGTATTTAATGGTCATACTGTGCATTTTAACCATATTTTGTTGAAATTTATTAAATAAAACCATTTATCGATCGAGCCCCAGGTAACCTTAACCCTTTCAACACCACAGACCTCTCAATAGGCTTACAAAAAGTGTAGATCCAGATGAGCCGGCTCGTGACGAGCCGTCTCATCAGGATCTGCACTTTTTGCCAGTAATATTACTATTATTAGACAAAAATTACCCATTTTCATAAATGAACTGGTCCAAATGTAATTTTCTTATTAATTTATTGGTCTGAAATTATCATGCACCAGTCCATGTCAGTTACTTGGTGTTGAATGGGTTAATTTGTTAATAACAAACATGTACAAATATATTACATAAGTACTTGTGACCTGCTTGTGTCTTGAAACTGTGTAGATCTAAGTAGCATACAGAAAATGTTTACATTTAAACCAGCGGACAGTTGAGACATGCACCAAGTACTGGTTAACCACTGGAGACTTCCCAGAAATGGTGTTTTTAGGTAAACTGCCCACCGGCGATATAGCCCAAAAATGTGCGGATGACCCAAGCTCCCGGGTTTTGACGCATGAAAATCAGTAAAGACACTTGTTTGACTCTTGGTGAAAATGCGTAGTGGGTCAACTTTGACCCGGGACGATGAGCGGTCAAGCGTCATCGAATATTTTCAACAGTGTAATTATCCTAATCTGCCTGTCAAATGCGATTGGAGAGGGCGGAGTCCCGTCTAAAAATACACGCCGTAACTCCGGCCAATGTATGAAGATGTCTGTAAAATTTGCCAACAATCATAAACCTAGATATATTCTCATAAATTTGGAGTCAAATTTATATGAAAATACGACTTTTCTGCTGATTGAATATTTATTAAAAGGTCATGCTTTTATCTTATTGTTGATACAAAAATCATTTCCGGAACAAACTATAAGCTACCCACATTTTGTTTTGAAATCGGTGACTCCAGCCTTAAATCTAAGTGCGTCCATTTTGAATATACTGATGCTGGGGCTAGTAAAACTTCTTTGTAGCCAATAAACAATTTAATTTACAATTTTTATGATTTATTGCAATTCGTAACTAAATATATTTTATGAAAATCACTTCTTTTCATAGTAATTCCGAGTGTTCACGTCGTTATCATTCATTATGAATTAACATTTTCAGATTCGTTCCAGTTTGGGAACAGCTGATCAAAAATCTCTTTCACTCGCCATAATAACTCAGAATTTTAGTTGATTTCGCAAATGATACTACTATATTACATATGCATAGAAATGTGCTTAAATTAAAAAATGCATAGCTATTGAATTGAATACGTTCCCTTTATATAAGAAATTCATGTTTTACAATGTCGTGGAACAGTACTCGATCCGTTTCGTACTCGATCCGTTTCGTACCAATTTCATGAAAGATAAAAAATTAAATGCAGATCAGCTAAAAAATTGTATTTTGTATAATCGACATTTCTATTGGTTTGTCAAGGCTAATCTGGATGCAGGACCCCAGAAGGCTCATGTTGATATCAACTACTCGTGATCATTTGGTGACCTTTGCAACTGGGATACAATGTGTAGAACTATACAAGTTGTATTTATGTATGATACATTTATGTCAAGCCACTTGCGGGGACCTAGACATGCTTTCATGGGCAGGATTAATCGACATAAATGGTTAACCAGTACTAAGCAATTTGTGTGAGGTGCCTTGCTTAATGACACTACCCACGTGGCCTGACCGAGTATCAATCCCGGACCGTTCTATTCCGAATCCAATGCTATACATGTACCACGGACGCCACACTGTAACATAAATACTTCTAAACCCAGATGCAAAGCTCAGCAAACTAGTCGATTGTTTCTCTAATTATGATATAAAACAAAATTACTGGTTGCACCCAAGACACACCTTGGTCCAGAGGTTATTATATGGCCGGGAAAAAGTTATTTGTACGAAAAGTACCAATATGCATATTGACTCTTGAAAAATCCAGTTTGACTCTTGAAAAATCCAGCTTGACTCTTGGAAAAATCCAGCTTGACTCTTGAGATTTTGACCTCAAGGGTCACTAACTCTTGACTTTCAAAGTCTAGTGAACACCCTGATGAAGGCATAAAACCCGAACAAACAAACAAACAATGGTTCACATAAATGTCATTTTTAAATTCAGCTACAACGGGTTTCCCAGCCTGCAGTCCGAGTTATTTCTAGAGAAGAACAAGCCAACACAGACCTTGTCTAGAACTAAGGAGAGCAGTCAGTACAGCCCCGTGGCACGTAGAACCAAGCAGGAGAGCAAGACCTCACAGAAACTGGCACAGCAGTGTATCACACAGCCGGCAATGTGGGCAAAATGTCTTCTTAGTCACTGTTACAGGTGAGGCATTCTGGGGGTTAGTTAGGTGAGAGCCAGGGGGTAGCTGCTGCCTAATGCTTGCCGAAATACTGAAGGACAATTTCTGTCCGAACTTTCCATCAAACTATGTCTGAAGATCTGGAGCCAGTACCCACCAATTTCCATCAAACTCTGTCTGAAGGTCTGGAGCCAGTACCCACCAATTTCCATCAAACTCTGTCTGAAGATCTGGAGCCAGTACCGACCAATTTCTATCAAACTCTGTCCAAAGCTGAGGCTTAGATATCATGATCGATGCGTTATTTGCAATAACTGATGTAGCTTACAATGGGACATACATGGAGATATTCCATGGTGTGGAGGATTAGATATCAGGATTAATGGATCGGAGGATTAGATATCATGATCGATGCGTTATTTCCAATAACTGATGTAGCTTACAATGGGACATACATGGAGATATTCCATGGTGCAGGGGATTAGATATCAGGATTAATGGGTCGGAGGATTAGATATCATGATCGATGCGTTATTTCCAATAACTGATGTAGCTTACAATGGGACATACATGGAGATATTCCATGGTGCGGGGGATTAGATATCAGGATTAATGGGTCGGAGGATTAGATATCATAATCGATGCGTTATTTCCAATAACTGATGTAGCTTACAATGGGACATACATGGAGATATTCCATGGTGCGGAGGATTAGATATCAGGATTAATGGGTCGGAGGATTAGATATCACGATTAATGGGTTATTTCCAATAACTGATGTAGCTTACAATGGGACATACATGGAGATATTCCATGGTGTGGAGGATTAGATATCACGATTAATGGGTTATTTCCAATAACTGATGTAGCTTACAATGGGACATACATGGAGATATTCCATGGTGCGGAGGATTAGATATCAAGATTAATGGGTCGGAGGATTAGATATCACGATTAATGGGTTATTTCCAATAACTGATGTAGCTTACAATGGGACATACATGGAGATATTCCATGGTGCGGAGGATTAGATATCAAGATTAATGGGTTGGAGGATTAGATATCATGATTAATGGGTTATTTCCAATAACTGATGATGGTCTTAAGCAAAGTTTTGAAGATCTGCCTACAGATTAACTGGTTTTTGTGACATTGCTATTTGTAAATTACCTCCCTTCATGGAGATTTATTTTGACAAAATTATCAATAACATTTGAATTTGCTATAAGCATATGACTATGTTTTATGCAATAAATTATTGTTGTTGTTATTGTTGTTGAATTATAGCTATTCCGTTTGAAGATAAATAAAACCTTATGTAGAGTGTTCAAGTGTTAATGCTATGCATGATTTTATATCGTGTACGGATTTGTATGATTCTATTGCCATGCTAGTGATGGTCCATAATTGGATTAATAAAGTTGTTTTCTGTTTTTGTGTATTTGTTCAGCTTGTGGTTTATGACACTACCTGCGTACATCAAGAGTAGCACATCTGTTGCTCAAACCCTGTCACGGGCGTATGACGTCATTAAAGATATGCAGAGACAGAAACTGAAACCTCCAGATGAGGTAAGAATACAATGTTAGTTACCTGTGTAACTTGATGAGGTAAGAATGCAATGATAGTTACTTGTGTAACTTGATGAGGTAAGAATGCAATGATAGTTATTTGTGTAACTTGGTGAAGTAAGAATGCAATGATAGTTACCTGTGTAACTAGATGAGGTAAGAATGCAATGATAGTTACCTGTGTAACTTGATGAGGTAAGAATGCAATGATAGTTACCTGTGTAACTTGATGAGGCAAGAATGCAATGATAGTTACCTGTGTAACTTGATGAGGTAAGAATACAATGATAGTTACCTGTGTAACTTGATGAGGTAAGAATACAATGATATTACCTTGTAACTTGTGAGGTAAGACTCAATGATAGTTACCTGTGTAACTTGATGAGGTAAGAATGCAATGATAGTTACCTGTGTAACTTGATGAGGTAAGAATGCAATGATAGTTACCTGTGTAACTTGATGAGGTAAGAATGCAATGATAGTTACCTGTGTAACTTGATGAGGTAAGAATGCAATGATAGTTACCTGTGTAACTTGATGAGGTAAGAATACAATGATAGTTACCTGTGTAACTTGATGAGGTAAGAATACAATGATAGTTACCTGTGTAACTTGGTGAGGTAAGACTGCAATGATAGTTACCTGTGTAACTTGATGAGGTAATAATACAATGTTAGTTACCTGTGTAACTTGATGAGGTAAGAATGCAATGATAGTTACCTGTGTAACTTGATGAGGCAAGAATGCAATGATAGTTACCTGTGTAACTTGATGAGGTAAGAATACAATGATAGTTACCTGTGTAACTTGATGAGGTAAGAATACAATGATAGTTACCTGTGTAACTTGATGAGGTAAGAATACAATGATAGTTACCTGTGTAACTTGGTGAGGTAAGACTGCAATGATAGTTACCTGTGTAACTTGATGAGGTAAGAATGCAATGATAGTTACCTGTGTAACTTGATGAGGTAAGAATGCAATGATGGTTACCTGTGTAACTTGATGAGGTAAGAATACAATGATAGTTACCTGTGTAACTTGATGAGGTAAGAATACAATGATAGTTACCTGTGTAACTTGGTGAGGTAAGACTGCAATGATAGTTACCTGTGTAACTTGATGAGCTTATTGTTTCAGCTGTGTTACCGTGTGATGTTACAGCTGTGTGGCCAGTACAACCAGCCTATCCTTGCTGTGAAGGTGTACTCCGAGATGAAACACGCTGGTGTACAACCTAATGCTATCACTTACGGTTATTATAATAAGGTAAATATGTTTGACTGCATACACAATTAGCTTGTATATAAACGTAAGTTTGACTGCATACACAATTAGCTTGTATATAAACGTAAGTTTGACTGCATACACAATTAGTTTGTATATAAACGTAAGTTTGACTGCATACACAATTAGCTTGTATATAAACGTAAGTTTGACTGCATACACAATTAGCTTGTATATAAACGTAAGTTTGACTGCATACACAATTAGCTTGTATATAAACGTAAGTTTGACTGCATACACAATTAGCTTGTATATAAACGTAAGTTTGACTGCATACACAATTAGCTTGTATATAAACGTAAGTTTGACTGCATACACAATTAGCTTGTATATAAACGTAAGTTTGACTGCATACACAATTAGCTTGTATATAAACGTAAGTTTGACTGCATACACAATTAGCTTGTATATAAACGTAAGTTTGACTGCATACACAATTAGCTTGTATATAAACGTAAGTTTGACTGCATACACAATTAGCTTGTATATAAACGTAAGTTTGACTGCATACACAATTAGCTTGTATATAAACGTAAGTTTGACTGCATACACAATTAGCTTGTATATAAACGTACGTTTGACTGCATACACAATTAGCTTGTATATAAACGTACGTTTGACTGCATACACAATTAGCTTGTAAATAAACGTACGTTTGACTGCATACACAATTAGTTTGTAAATAAACGTACGTTTGACTGCATACACAATTAGCAAAAACAAGTTTGACTGCATACACAATTAGCTTGTAAATAAACGTACGTTTGACTGCATACACAATTAGTTTATAAATAAACGTAAGTTTGACTGCATACACAATTAGCTTGTAAATAAACGTATGTTTGACTGCATACACAATTAGCTTGTATATAAACGTAAGTTTGACTGCATACACAATTAGCTTGTAAATAAACGTACGTTTGACTGCATACACAATTAGTTTATAAATAAACGTAAGTTTGACTGCATACACAATTAGCTTGTATATAAACGTAAGTTTGACTGCATACACAATTAGCTTGTAAATAAACGTAAGTTTGACTGCATACACAATTAGTTTATAAATAAACGTAAGTTTGACTGCATACACAATTAGCTTGTATATAAACGTAAGTTTGACTGCATACGCAATTAGCTTGTATATAAACGTAAGTTTGACTGCATACACAATTAGCTTGTAAATAAACGTATGTTTGACTGCATACATAATTACAATCAAGAGTTTATCAACTACCATTGTATTCTTCATGTAGACTGCATTCATACGACCGGAAGTCTTCATGTAGATTGGCATCCATACGACCGGAAGTCTTCATGTAGACTGGCATCCATACGACCGGAAGTCTTCATGTAGACTGGCATCCATACGACCGGAAGTCTTCATGTAGACTGGCATCCATACGACCGGAAGTCTTCATGTAGACTGCATCCATACGACCGGAAGTCTTCATGTAGACTGCATCCATACGACCGGAAGTCTTCATGTAGACTGCATCCATACGACCGGAAGTCTTCATGTAGACTGGCATCCATACGACCGGAAGTCTTCATGTAGATTGGCATCCATATGACCGGAAGTCTTCATGTAGACTGCATCCATACGACCGGAAGTCTTCATGTAGACTGGCATCCATACGACCGGAAGTCTTCATGTAGACTGGCACCCGTACGACTATAAGTCTTCATGTAGACTGGCACCCGTACGATATATAAGTCTTCATGTAGACTGGCATCCATACGACCGGAAGTCTTCATGTAGACTGGCATCCGTATGACTGGAAGTCTTCATGTAGACTGGCATCCGTACGACTGGAAGTCTTCATGTAGACTGGCATCCATACGACCGGAAGTCTTCATGTAGACTGGCACCCGTACGACTGGAAGTCTTCATGTAGATTGGCATCCATACGACTATAAGTCTTCATGTAGACTGGCATCCGTATGACTGGAAGTCTTCATGTAGACTGGCACCCGTACGACTATAAGTCTTCATGTAGACTGGCACCCGTATGACTGGAAGTCTTCATGTAGACTGGCACCCATATGACTGGAAGTCTTCATGTAGACTGGCACCCATACGATATATAAGTCTTCATGAAGACTGGCACCCGTATGATATATAAGTCTTCATGTAGACTGGCACCCGTACGATATATAAGTCTTCATGTAGACTGGCACCCGTACGATATATAAGTCTTCATGTAGACTGGCACCCGTACGATATATAAGTCTTCATGAAGACTGGCACCCGTATGACTATAAGTCTTCATGTAGACTGGCATCCGTACGACTGGAAATCTTCATGTAGTCGGGCTTTCAGTCGACTGGAAGTCTTCATAATTACAATAATGAAGCATATGAAAGTCTGTGGGTGGCTCGTGCTACTATTGCTTGCATTCCAGTACCATTACAACTTTCTCAAACGATTCTCCTATGTTCAACTCTATACAGTGACTTTGATATAATATTAATCCTTTTGGTTTTTTATCGCAGGCAGTGTTAGAAGGACAGTGGCCTTCAAGTATCAGTAAAGGGAGATTACTGTGGAGGAATCTTAGAAATGTAATTATTGGAGTGGCCAAATTCAGAAAGGCGATTCGTCGGCGTAGTTTGTCTGTATACTCGAACTCCGGTAGTGAATACGATCAGATTAGCCATGCCAGCTTTGACAGCTTCTTAGAGGATGAGAAGGGCGATGCAAAACACGAGTCCATCATGAAAAGCGACGGTCATTACGAGGCGGGTCGTGTAGGAACGATGACAAAGGGAATGGATGAAGTTGAAAGTACGGGTAAGTTTTCACCACAGTCGCTATGGTTCATAGACGCAACTCACTCGGTAGATTCAATCCTGTGTGATGGATTTATATATTTGTTGATTGATGGAGCATTATGTCTCTCTTCCACTGAGCTGCTGTTGATTGATGCAGCATTATGGCTCTCTTCCACTGATCTGCTGTTGATTGATGCAGCATTTTGGCTCTCATACACTGAGATGCTGTTGATTGATAGAGCATTATGTCTCTCATCCAATGATATGCTGTTGATTGATGGAGCATTATGCCTCTCATACACTGAGCTGCGTCTATGAATACAACCCTGTCCCTCTCTGCTAACGGAATGCTTGCACATATTCTTGGCACATACACACATTACCCTTTAGAATTCCACCAGCATCTTGGCATCATTTGCTTCTGCTTGCACTAATGCTCAAACTGTAGCTTTAGTTTAAACATTATTTATTTCAGTATTTGTACATGTAATCAAGAAATGAACATTTTGCATATAATTTTAACAGCAGTAGATTGAAAGGGATTAGAACAAAATAAAACTTATATAGTCTTCTCCCTATCAATTGGTTGATATACAATAGGCAGGAGAATAATATATCTAACAATGAAACGTGAAATCTCTTATGTAGAATTTCAGAAGTTATTGCATTAGTGAGTAAATAGTTTTGGATGTAAAAAAGAAAATTGTTAACATTTAAATGAATATTTGAAGAAAATTCAAGAACATGATATATCAAATCTGAGCACGAGAAGAAGAGATTGGTTTAAAGAAAAGTGGTTGTATAGGATCGGTTGTTGTGTAGCTTTCCCGCCGTTATTGTATTGTACAAGCTAACCGGTGACTTTAAAATACCAGTTTGTTGACATCAGAAGGGAATTGCATCCGGGTCAATCTTTTATCTGCTTGTCCTCTCTATCGACTGGCTCTATATAATCATGATTAAGTTGATCGAGATCAATTGATGGGAGGGGGGGGGGGTGTTTGTGATTTCTAAGCCTTGTCTGGGAGAATCTCTGAAACAATTCTCGTAGAATCTCGGGAGCATTCATGTTCCATAAATCAATGATGTTAGTGCATTGTTGAATTTTTTATGAAACGAGTGTGGGGGGGGGGGGTGAGAAAACAAGAATTGGGGGGTATGTGAAAACAAGAGTTGGGGGGTGTGGGAAACAAGAGTTGGGGGTATGTGAAAACAAAGAGTTGGGGGGTATGTGAAAACAAGAGTTGGGGGTGTGGGATAAGAAGAGTTGGGGGTATGTGAAAACAAGAGTTGGGGGGTATGTGAAAACAAGAGTTGGGGTGTGTGAAAACAAGAGTGGGGGGGGGTATGTGAAAACAAGAGTTGGGGGTATGTGAAAACAAGAGTGGGGGTGTGGGATAAGAAGAGTTGGGGGGTATGTGAAAACAAGAGTTGGGGGGTATGTGAAAACAAGAATTGGGGGTTTTGTGAAACAATAGTTGGGGGTGTGGGAAAACAAGAGTTGGGGGGTATGTGAAAACAAGAGTTGGGGGGTATGTGAAAACAAGAGTTGGGGGGTATGTGAAAACAAGAGTTGGGGTATGTGAAAACAAGAGTTGGGGGTATGTGAAAACAAGAGTTGGGGGGTATGTGAACAAGAGTTGGGGGGTATGTGAAAATAAGAGTTGGGGTATGTGAAAACAAGAGTTGGGGGGTATGTGAAAACAAGAGTTGGGGGGTATGTGAAAACAAGAGTTGGGGGGTATGTGAAAAGAGTTGGGGGTATGTGAAAACAAGAGTTGGGGGGTATGTGAAAACAAGAGTTGGGGGTGTGGGATAACAAGGAATTGTTTATGTGCTTAATGCTTGTAATTTAGGAGCAGCATCCGATCGCGGCTACAACTCCATGACACATGAAGAAGCAAAGAACTTCTCCAAGCTTATTGACGAAGAGCGCAAGGATTTGGAATCTAAGCTAAAAAAAGATATAAAAAATGTGCTGAGGTTTAGTTTCAGAAGAAAACGTAAAGAACTGGAGATCCAGGAGGAAACTGGAGGTAATGTTTCAACATGCTGCATGGTGGAGTAGTATATAGAGTAGTATATCATCTGTAACAGTCAATCTGTACTAACAAAACACTTAAGATATAAGGAAATCTTGTTTTGCAGGTTTTGAAACCTGTGGCTGAGATGTTATTGTTGTTCAAACCGCGTGCCCCTCACCTTGCCAGGTTTCAGTTTACTTCAAACCACTGCCCCTCACCTTGCCAGGTTTCAGTTTACTTCAAACCACTGCCCCTCACCTTGCCAGGTTTCAGTTTACTTCAAACCACTGCCCCTCACCTTGCCAGGTTTCAATTTACTTCAAACCACGTGCCCCTCACCACGCCAGGTTTCAGTTTACTTCAAACCATGTGCCCCTCACCACGGCAGGTTTCACATTACTTCAAACCACTGCCCCTCACCACGGCAGGTTTCAGTTTACTTCAAACCACTGCCCCTCACCTTGCCATGTTTCAATTTACTTCAAACCACGTGCCCCTCACCACGCCAGGTTTCAGTTTACTTCAAACCACGGCCCCTCACCACGCCAGGTTTTAGTTTACTTCAAACCATGTGCCCCTCACAACAGCAGGTTTCAGTTTACTTCAAACCACGTGCCCCTCACCACGGCAGGTTTCAGTTTACTTCAAACCACTGCCCCTCACCACGGCAGGTTTCAGTTTACTTCAAACCACAGCCCCTCACCACGCCAGGTTTCAGTTTACTTCAAACCACAGCCCCTCACCACGCCAGGTTTCAGTTTACTTCAAACTACGGCCCCTCACCACGCCAGGTTTCAGTTTACTTCAAACCACGTGCCCCTCACCACGGCAGGTTTCTGGGGTGTTTATTTTGGCGATATAGTCTTAGTGGTTAAAGCTTCAGCCTACAGAGCAGGAGGCTGAAGGATCGAATCTTGTCGGGGTTCGTTCTGATATGGCCGATTGGTGAACCACCAGCTAGTTAAATAATGGTTTCCGATTGCCTATCAGCCTGTCACCTGGGCTACAAGGAGAGGATTCGAGACATAAGTCAGTAATGGCTGGCCCTTTCAATAGGGTGACACTATAATAAACAATCGCTCTACTTTATACTGCAAAAGAAATGAAGTCTATGCCACGATTACACCCCAATGTGAATACTATCTGCGTGCATAGAGTCTTCAGAAATGTTAATGACAAGTTTGCTGCAATCTGACCAGCAACGTTGTTGGCTGTTGATGATATATATATTTGCCTTGGTAGATATCGGAATATCGGCACTGAATCGTGGTTTTGAAGAATTAAGTCCCTTATTGCAAATTAAAAATACCGTTACCTTTGTTGTTGGTAATCATTATCTTGCAAATAGAGCCCTGGACGGACCACCCTCCCCTCTGAAGACTCGATGGAGACATCTTCCCCTCCGAAAACATGTGGGGCACAACCGCTCTTCAGTCAGGAGACACACAGTGCATATTATAGCTTTGCCACGTTAGTTCGTCAGTAGCTATATTCTGCTTGCTTTGCATTCTGGTTGTTATTTTGTTTCCCTATTTTTGTTGGCAATCTGTGCTTATGTATGTCGCTTTATAATACATGTATACAAGCGATATAGTTTCACATACTATGTAACAGTCAATATTGCCATCCGTGGAACATTTCTTACCATCACCCTGTGAGAGAAACATATTGTAACACTGAAATGAAGTTATTGAGTTGATGTGTTTAGTGTTCATGATGCACTACTCACTGGGGTATCTGTGATGAACTATAGCCTAGATAGTATCAAATGGGTTATACCTGTTTTTCAAGAAATATTCAAGAAATATTCATTTGTCCTAAATGTCTCAAATATATGGTCTGAATGTCTCAAATATAGGGTCCTGAATGTCTGAAACATAGGGTTTTAAATGTCTCAAATAAGGGTCCTGAATGTCTCAAAATACATGGTCCTGAATGTCTCAAATATAGGGTCCTGAATGTCTCAAATATAGGGTCCTGAATGTCTCAAATATATGGTCCTGAATGTCTCAAATATATGGTCCTGAATGTCTCAAATATATGGTCCTGAATGTCTCAAATATAGGGTTCTGAATGTCAAATATAGGGTCCTGAATGTCTCAAATATATGGTCCTGAATGTCTCAAATATATGGTCCTGAATGTCTCAAATATAGGGTCCTGAATGTCTCAAATATAGGGTTCTGAATGTCAAATATAGGGTCCTGAATGTCTCAAATATATGGTCCTGAATGTCTCAAATATATGGTCCTCAAATATAGGGTCCTGAATGTCTCAAATATAGGGTTCTGAATGTCAAATATAGGGTCCTGAATGTCTCAAATATATGGTCCTGAATGTCTCAAATATATGGTCCTGAATGTCTCAAATATATGGTCCTGAATGTCTCAAATATAGGGTCCTGAATGTCTCAAATATATGGTCCTGAATGTCTCAAATATAGGGTTCTGAATGTCAAATATATGGTCCTGAATGTCTCAACTATAGGGTCCTAAATGTCTCAAATATAGGGTCCTGAATTCTTAAAAAACAGTGTCATGTCTAATTGAGGTTGATATTGACAAAAATGACTTTAGTCGTGATTGGCAGGTTAAGGGTTAAAACATTATGGTGTATGGGTATATAGTATGATATATATAGATGTGTTTATGGTGTATGGGTATATAGTATGATATATATAGATGTGTTTATGGTGTATGGGTATATAGTATGATATATATAGATGTGTTTATGGTGTATGGGTATATAGTATGCTATATATAGAAAAAATATGATATATATAGAAGTGTTTATGGTGTATGGGTATATAGTATGCTATATATAGAAGTGTTTATGGTGTATGGGTATATAGTATGATATATATAGAGTGTTTATGGTGTATGGGTATATAGTATGATATATATAGAAGTGTTTATGGTGTATGGGTATATAGTATGATATATATAGAAGTGTTTATGGTGTATGGGTATATAGTATGGTATATATAGAAGTGTTTATGGTGTATGGGTATATAGTATGATATATATAGAAGTGTTTATGGTGTATGGGTATATAGTATGATATATATAGAAGTGTTTATGGTGTATGGGTATATAGTATGGTATATATAGAAGTGTTTATGGTGTATGGGTATATAGTATGGTATATATAGAAGTGTTTATGGTGTATGGGTATATAGTATGGTATATATAGAAGTGTTTATGGTGTATGGGTATATAGTATGATATATATAGAAGTGTTTATGGTGTATGGGTATATAGTATGATATATATAGAAGTGTTTATGGTGTATGGGTATATAGTATGGTATATATAGAAGTGTTTATGGTGTATGGGTATATAGTATGGTATATATAGAAGTGTTTATGGTGTATGGGTATATAGTATGGTATATATAGAAGTGTTTATGGTGTATGGGTATATAGTATGATATATATAGAAGTGTTTATGGTGTATGGGTATATAGTATGGTATATATAGAAGTGTTTATGGTGTATGGGTATATAGTATGATATATATAGAAGTGTTTATGGTGTATGGGTATATAGTATGATATATATAGAAGTGTTTATGGTGTATGGGTATATAGTATGGTATATATAGAAGTGTTTATGTATATGGTATATAGTATGATATATATAGAAGTGTTTATGGTGTATGTGTATATAGTATGATATATATAGAAGTGTTTAGGTGTATGGGTATATAGTATGATATATAGATTTTATGGTGTATGGGTATATAGTATGGTATATATAGATGTGTTTATGGTGTATGGGTATATAGTATGATATATATAGATGTGTTTATGGTGTATGGGTATATAGTATGGTATATATAGAAGTGTTTTGGTGTATGGGTATATAGTATGTATATATAGAAGTTTTATGGTGTATGGGTATATAGTATGATATATATAGATGTGTTTATGGTGTATGGGTATATAGTATGATATATATAGAAGTGTTTATGGTGTATGGGTATATAGTATGATATATATAGAAGTGTTTATGGTGTATGGGTATATAGTATGATATATATAGATGTGTTTATGGTGTATGGGTATATAGTATGGTATATATAGAAGTGTTTATGGTGTATGGGTATATAGTATGATATATATAGAAGTGTTTATGGTGTATGGGTATATAG
The DNA here is from genome assembly GCA_014843695.1 of Archivesica marissinica. Classification (NCBI taxonomy): domain Eukaryota; kingdom Metazoa; phylum Mollusca; class Bivalvia; order Venerida; family Vesicomyidae; genus Archivesica; species Archivesica marissinica. The sequence continues at coordinate 66,004,519 of CM026399.1, read as the reverse complement.
TATGGTATATATAGATGTGTTTATGGTGTATGGGTATATAGTATGATATATATAGAAGTGTTTATGGTGTATGGGTATATAGTATGGTATATATAGATGTGTTTATGGTGTATGGGTATATAGTATGATATATATAGAAGTGTTTATGGTGTATGGGTATATAGTATGATATATATAGAAGTGTTTATGGTGTATGGGTATATAGTATGATATATATAGAAGTGTTTATGGTGTATGGGTATATAGTATGATATATATAGAAGTGTTTATGGTGTATGGGTATATAGTATGATATATATAGAAGTGTTTATGGTGTATGGGTATATAGTATGATATATATAGAAGTGTTTATGGTGTATGGGTATATAGTATGATATATATAGAAGTGTTTATGGTGTATGGGTATATAGTATGATATATATAGAAGTGTTTATGGTGTATGGGTATATAGTATGGTATATATAGAGTTTTATACAGAAGCATGGTAAGAATGCATTTATACATCACCTATAAGAGGCATTAAACCCACTACAGAAGCATGGTAAGAATGCATTTATATATCACTCTATAAGAGGCATTAAACCCACTACAGAAGCATTGTAAGAATGCATTTATACATCACCTATAAGAGGCATTAAACCCACTACAGAAGCATGGTAAGAATGCATTTATACATCACCTATAAGAGGCATTAAACCCACTACAGAAGCATGGTAAGAATGCATTTATATATCACTCTATAAGAGGCATTAAACCCACTACAGAAGCATGGTAAGAATGCATTTATACATCACCTATAAGAGGCATTAAACCCACTACAGAAGCATGGTAAGAATGCATTTATATATCACCTATAAGAGGCATTAAACCCACTACAGAAGCATGGTAAGAATGCATTTATACATCACTCTATAAGAGGCATTAAACCCACTACAGAAGCATGGTAAGAATGCATTTATACATCACTCTATAAGAGGCATTAAACCCACTACAGAAGTATGGTAAGAATGCATTTATATATCACCTATAAGAGGCATTAAACCCACTACAGAAGCATGGTAAGAATGCATTTATACATCACCTATAAGAGGCATTAAACCCACTACAGAAGTATGGTAAGAATGCATTTATATATCACCTATAAGAGGCATTAAACCCACTACAGAAGCATGGTAAGAATGCATTTATACATCACTCTATAAGAGGCATTAAACCCACTACAGAAGTATGGTAAGAATGCATTTATATATCACCTATAAGAGGCAATAAACCCACTACAGAAGCATGGTAAGAATGCATTTATACATCCCTCTATAAGAGGCATTAAACCCACTACAGAAGTATGGTAAGAATGCATTTATACAGCACCTATAAGAGGCATTAAACCCACTACAGAAGCAGCATGGTAAGAATGCATTTATATATCACTGTATAAGAGGCATTAAACCCACTACAGAAGCATTGTAAGAATGCATTTATACATCACCTATAAGAGGCATTAAACCCACTACAGAAGCATTGTAAGAATGCATTTATACATCACCTATAAGAGGCATTAAACCAAATACAGAAGTATGGTAAGAAGGCATTTATACATCAATCTATAAGAGGCATTAAACCCACTACAGTAGTATGGTAAGAATGCATTTATATATCACCTATAAGAGGCATTAAACCCACTACAGAAGCATGGTAAGAATGCATTTAAACATCACTCTATAAGAGGCATTAAACCCACTACAGAAGTATGGTAAGAATGCATTTATATATCACCTATAAGAGGCATTAAACCCACTACAGAAGCATGGTAAGAATGCATTTATATATCACTCTATAAGAGGCATTAAACCCACTACAGAAGCATGGTAAGAATGCATTTATACATCACCTATAAGAGGCATTAAACCCACTACAGAAGCATGGTAAGAATGCATTTATATATCACCTATAAGAGGCATTAAACCCACTACAGAAGCATGGTAAGAATGCATTTATACATCACCTATAAGAGGCATTAAACCCACTACAGAAGTATGGTAAGAATGCATTTATATATCACCTATAAGAGGCATTAAACCCACTACAGAAGTATGGTAAGAATGCATTTATATATCACCTATAAGAGGCATTAAACCCACTACAGAAGCATGGTAAGAATGCATTTATACATCACTCTATAAGAGGCATTAAACCCACTACAGAAGCATGGTAAGAATGCATTTATACATCACTCTATAAGAGGCATTAAACCCACTACAGAAGCATGGTAAGAATGCATTTATATATCACCTATAAGAGGCATTAAACCCACTACAGAAGCATGGTAAGAATGCATTTTTATATCACTCTATACGAGGCATTAAACACACTACAGAAGCATGGTAAGAATGCATTTATACATCACCTATAAAAGGCAATACACCAAATACAGAAGTATGGTAAGAAGGCATTTATACATCAATCTATAAGAGGCATTAAACCCACTACAGTAGTATGGTAAGAATGCATTTATATATCACCTATAAGAGGCATTAAACCCACTACAGAAGCATGGTAAGAATGCATTTATACATCAATCTATAAGAGGCATTAAAACTACTACAGAAGCATGGTAAGAATTCATTTATATATCACTCTATAAGAGGCATTAAACCCACTACAGAAGCATGGTAAGAATGCATTCATACATCACTCTATAAGAGGCATTAAACCCACTACAGAAGCATAGTAAGAATGCATTTATACATCACTCTATAAGAGGCATTAAACCCACTACAGAAGTATGGTAAGAATGCATTTATATATCACCTATAAGAGGCATTAAACCCACTACAGAAGCATGGTAAGAATGCATTTATACATCACCTATAAGAGGCATTAAACCCACTACAGAAGCATGGTAAGAATGCATTTATATATCACCTATAAGAGGCATTAAACCCACTACAGAAGCATGGTAAGAATGCATTTATATATCACTCTATAAGAGGCATTAAACCCACTACAGAAGCATGGTAAGAATGCATTTATATATCACTCTATAAGAGGCATTAAACCCACTACAGAAGCATGGTAAGAATGCATTTATACATCACCTATAAGAGGCATTAAACCAAATACAGAAGTATGGTAAGAATGCATTTATACATCAATCTATAAGAGGCATTAAACCCACTACAGAAGTATGGTAAGAATGCATTTATATATCACCTATAAGAGGCATTAAACCCACTACAGAAGCATGGTAAGAATGCATTTATACATCACTCTATAAGAGGCATTAAACCCACTACAGAAGTATGGTAAGAATGCATTTATATATCACCTATAAGAGGCATTAAACCCACTACAGAAGCATGGTAAGAATGCATTTATATATCACTCTATAAGAGGCATTAAACCCACTACAGAAGCATGGTAAGAATGCATTTATACATCACTCTATAAGAGGCATTAAACCCACTACAGAAGCATGGTAAGAATGCATTTATATTCACCTTACTATAAGAGGCTTAAACCCACTACCGAAGTATGGTAAGAATGCATTTATATATCACCTATAAGAGGCATTAAACCCACTACAGAAGCATGGTAAGAATGCATTTATACATCACTCTATAAGAGGCATTAAACCCACTACAGAAGATGTAGAATGCATTTATACATCACCCATAAGAGCATAAACCCACTCAGAAGCATAGAAGATGCATTTATACATCACTCTATAAAGCATAACCCACTACAGAGTATGGTATGGTAAGAATGCATTTATATATCACCTATAAGAGGCATTAAACCCACTACAGAAGCATGGTAAGAATGCATTTATACATCACTCTATAAGAGGCATTAAACCCACTACAGAAGCATGGTAAGAATGCATTTATACATCACTCTATAAGAGGCATTAAACCCACTACAGAAGCATGGTAAGAATGCATTTATATATCACTCTATAAGAGGCATTAAACCCACTACAGAAGCATGGTAAGAATGCATTTATACATCACTCTATAAGAGGCATTAAACCCACTACAGAAGTATGGTAAGAATGCATTTATACATCACCTATAAGAGGCATTAAACCCACTACAGAAGCATGGTAAGAATGCATTTATACATCACCTATAAAGGCATTAAACCCACTACAGAAGCATGGTAAGAATGCATTTATACATCACTCTATAAGAGGCATTAAACCCACTACAGAAGTATGGTAAGAATGCATTTATATATCACCTATAAGAGGCATTAAACCCACTACAGAAGCATGGTAAGAATGCATTTATACATCACCTATAAGAGGCATTAAA
>CM026399.1:65974645-65999206 GCA_014843695.1 Archivesica marissinica | reverse complement strand
ATATATAGAAGTGTTTATGGTGTATGGGTATATAGTATGGTATATATAGAAGTGTTTATGGTGTATGGGTATATAGTATGATATATATAGAAGTGTTTATGGTGTATGGGTATATAGTATGATATATATAGAAGTGTTTATGGTGTATGGGTATATAGTATGGTATATATAGATGTGTTTATGGTGTATGGGTATATAGTATGATATATATAGAAGTGTTTATGGTGTATGGGTATATAGTATGATATATATAGAAGTGTTTATGGTGTATGGGTATATAGTATGGTATATATAGAAGTGTTTATGGTGTATGGGTATATAGTATGATATATATAGAAGTGTTTATGGTGTATGGGTATATAGTATGCTATATATAGATGTGTTTATGGTGTATGTGTATATAGTATGGTATATATAGATGTGTTTATGGTGTATGGGTATATAGTATGGTATATATAGAAGTGTTTATGGTGTATGTGTATATAGTATGCTATATATAGATGTGTTTATGGTGTATGTGTATATAGTATGATATATATAGAAGTGTTTATGGTGTATGGGTATATAGTGTGATATATATAGATGTGTTTATGGTGTATGGGTATATAGTATGCTATATATAGAAGTGTTTATGGTGTATGGGTATATAGTATGCTATATATAGAAGTGTTTATGGTGTATGGGTATATAGTATGCTATATATAGAAGTGTTTATGGTGTATGGGTATATAGTATGGTATATATAGAAGTGTTTATGGTGTATGGGTATATAGTATGCTATATATAGAAGTGTTTATGGTGTATGGGTATATAGTATGATATATATAGATGTGTTTATGGTGTATGGGTATATAGTATGGTATATATAGAAGTGTTTATGGTGTATGGGTATATAGTATGCTATATATAGAAGTGTTTATGGTGTATGGGTATATAGTATGGTATATATAGAAGTGTTTATGGTGTATGGGTATATAGTATGGTATATATAGAAGTGTTTATGGTGTATGGGTATATAGTATGATATATATAGAAGTGTTTATGGTGTATGGGTATATAGTATGATATATATAGAAGTGTTTATGGTGTATGGGTATATAGTATGATATATATAGAAGTGTTTATGGTGTATGGGTATATAGTGTGATATATATAGAAGTGTTTATGGTGTATGGGTATATAGTATGATATATATAGAAGTGTTTATGGTGTATGGGTATATAGTATGATATATATAGAAGTGTTTATGGTGTATGGGTATATAGTATGATATATATAGAAGTGTTTATGGTGTATGGGTATATAGTATGGTATATATAGAAGTGTTTATGGTGTATGGGTATATAGTATGATATATATAGAAGTGTTTATGGTGTATGGGTATATAGTATGTATATAATAGAAGTGTTTATGGTGTATGGGTATATAGTATGATATATAGAAGTGTTTATGGTGTATGGGTATATAGTGTATATATATAAGTGTGTTTATGGTGTATGGGTATATAGTATGGTATATATAGAAGTGTTTATGGTGTATGGGTATATAGTATGATATATATAGAAGTGTTTATGGTGTATGGGTATATAGTATGGTATATATAGAAGTGTTTATGGTGTATGGGTATATAGTATGGTATATATAGAAGTGTTTATGGTGTATGGGTATATAGTATGATATATATAGAAGTGTTTATGGTGTATGGGTATATAGTATGATATATATAGAAGTGTTTATGGTGTATGGGTATATAGTATGGTATATATAGAAGTGTTTATGGTGTATGGGTATATAGTATGGTATATATAGAAGTGTTTATGGTGTATGGGTATATAGTATGGTATATATAGAAGTGTTTATGGTGTATGGGTATATAGTATGATATATATAGAGGTGTTTATGGTGTATGGGTATATAGTATGATATATATAGAAGTGTTTATGGTGTATGGGTATATAGTATGATATATATAGAAGTGTTTATGGTGTATGGGTATATAGTATGATATATATAGAAGTGTTTATGGTGTATGGGTATATAGTGTGATATATATAGAAGTGTTTATGGTGTATGGGTATATAGTATGATATATATAGAAGTGTTTATGGTGTATGGGTATATAGTATGATATATATAGAAGTGTTTATGGTGTATGGGTATATAGTATGATATATATAGAAGTGTTTATGGTGTATGGGTATATAGTATGGTATATATAGAAGTGTTTATGGTGTATGGGTATATAGTATGATATATATAGAAGTGTTTATGGTGTATGGGTATATAGTATGATATATATAGAAGTGTTTATGGTGTATGGGTATATAGTATGATATATATAGACGTGTTTATGGTGTATGGGTATATAGTATGATATATATAGAAGTGTTTATGGTGTATGCGTATATAGTATGGTATATATAGAAGTGTTTATGGTGTATGGGTATATAGTGTGATATATATAGATGTGTTTATGGTGTATGGGTATATAGTATGGTATATATAGATGTGTTTATGGTGTATGGGTATATAGTATGGTATATATAGATGTGTTTATGGTGTATGTGTATATAGTATTGAGATATAAGGATGTTTGTTTTAAGATGATGACAGTGCCTTGAAGGGTTCAGACAATGGTACAGCGGAGCAGGTGAAGTCGAGGCTTGGTGGTATAGTAAGGATATATTCTGTGGGGGACACCGACAGACACCAGGATACATTAACAGGTGAATTAACGTCTTAACAAGTGTGTACACATCTCTTGTAACTAATGGAGAAACCTAGCGTGTGTACGTATCTCTTGTAACTAGTGTTTGGAGACACCCAGCATGTGTATGTATCTCTTGTAACTAGTGTTTGGAGAAACCCAGCGTGTGTACGTATCTCTTGTAACTAGTGTTTGGAGACACCCAACATGTGTACGTATCTCTTGTAACTAGTGTTTGGAGAAACCCAGCGTGTGTACGTATCTCTTGTAACTAATGGAGAAACCCAGCGTGTGTACGTATCTCTTGTAACTAATGGAGAAACCCAGCGTGTGTACGTATCTCTTGTAACTAATGGAGAAACCCAGCATGTGTACGTATCTCTTGTAACTAATGGAGAAACCCAGCATGTGTACGTATCTCTTGTAACTAATGGAGAAACCCAGCATGTGTACGTATCTCTTGTAACTAGTGTTTGGAGACACCCAGTATGTGTATGTATCTCTTGTAACTAGTGTTTGGAGAAACCCAGCGTGTGTACGTATCTCTTGTAACTAGTGTTTGGAGAAACCCAGCGTGTGTACGTATCTCTTGTAACTAGTGTTTGGAGAAACCCAGCGTGTGTACGTATCTCTTGTAACTAGTGTTTGGAGACACCCAGTATGTGTACGTATCTCTTGTAACTAGGGTTTGGAGAAACCCAACGTGTGTACGTATCTATTGTAACTAATGGAGAAACCCAGCGTGTGTACGTATCTCTTGTAACTAGTGTTTGGAGACACCCAGCATGTGTACGTATCTCTTGTAACTAGTGTTTGGAGAAACCCAGCGTGTGTACGTATCTATTGTAACTAATGGAGAAACCCAGCATGTGTACGTATCTATTGTAACTAATGGAGAAACCCAGCGTGTGTACGTATCTCTTGTAACAAGTGTTTGGAGAAACCCAGCATGTGTACGTATCTCTTGTAACTAGGGTTTGGAGAAACCCAGCGTGTGTACGTATCTCTTGTAACTAGGGTTTGGAGAAACCCAGCATGTGTACGTATCTCTTGTAACTAGGGTTTGGAGAAACCCAGCGTGTGTACGTATCTCTTGTAACTACGGTTTGGAGAAACCCAGCGTGTGTACGTATCTATTGTAACTAATGGAGAAACCCAGCATGTGTACGTATCTATTGTAACTAATGGAGAAACCCAGCGTGTGTACGTATCTCTTGTAACTAATGGAGAAACCCAGCGTGTGTACGTATCTCTTGTAACTAATGGAGAAACCCAGCGTGTGTACGTATCTCTTGTAACTAATGGAGAATCCCAGCGTGTGTACGTATCTCTTGTAACTAATGGAGAATCCCAGTGTGTGTACGTATCTCTTGTAACTAATGGAGAATCCCAGCGTGTGTACGTATCTCTTGTAACTAATGGAGAAACCCAGCGTGTGTACGTATCTCTTGTAACTAATGGAGAATCCCAGCGTGTGTACGTATCTCTTGTAACAAGTGTTTGGAGAAACCCAGCATGTGTACGTATCTCTTGTAACTAATGGAGAAACCCAGCGTGTGTACGTATCTATTGTAACTAATGGAGAAACCCAGCGTTTGTACATATCTCTTGTAACTAGGGTTTGGAGAAACCCAGCGTGTGTACGTATCTATTGTAACTAATGGAGAAACCCAGCGTTTGTACATATCTCTTGTAACTAGGGTTTGGAGAAACCCAGCGTGTGTACGTATCTATTGTAACTAATGGAGAAACCCAGCGTGTGTACGTATCTATTGTAACTAGGGTTTGGAGAAACCCAGCGTGTGTACGTATCTCTTAAAACACTGTACGTCTACCCTAGGACCCCCCCCCCTCTGTTATAAGTATAGTTATTACTATACTAGTGGGGGTAGTCCTTGTCCCTGTCATGTCTAAATGTCCCTGTCCGGTCTCAATGTCTGACTTCCTTCTGCATCATTAATTAGTGAACTGACTGCTGTTAAAACTGTTATGTTTGTTTTCATCTAGTTGGTTCCTCGGCTGGATTGTTGATGATTAGTAAATCGCTCATCAGTGGCTCGTTATCCAAAAGTATGGGCCCTTCACTCGGACATCCTGATGAACAACAGTATGTTGGAAACAGGAAACGTCATATGAGTGCCGAAGACCAACTTTGCACCAAAGTTCGCTCAAATAGTCTCTTTGCCGACTGGAGACATCGACACTTTAGTGGTGATGAAAAAGGCGATCAATATTCTGAACTAACATTGAAGGAAGACAAACTATTGCTGAACCAAGTGAAAAATGATATTTGTCTTGGAAGTAGTGAAATGCAGGAGATTTCAGAAGAAATCAAAGACAGCGGTGTTGATTTGGATGAGAATCATGAAGTTGGGAATATGTGTACTGAAACTTTTGATGCGGAAAACAGTGAAATACTGCTGGAAAATGATGAAAGAACAATAAGTGAAAAGGTCAGAATTAGTGAAGATTTAGATGCATCAAATGAAAATGAGGATGGTTTATGCGAAGACAGACTCGAGAGTATTACAGAGGTGACGAGTAGAGCAGATAGTTTGAGATCAGTTACATCTAGTCCATTACACGTGACTGCCACTCCGGTCACAGAGAATGATCCATTAGGGCTGTTTGTGGAGAGTCAACAGCAGGTAGCTCTCTATCGTAAAAGTCAGCCAAAGGCATCGCCAGAGAAAATCAGAGACAAGTATGTAGAAACCAAACCATTCGCTAATGAAGTTAAACTGAGAAAAAATCTGGCCAAATTAGATTTGGGTAAGTGCAATATTGAAGATTCTAACAGGGTAGGTAACTCCAATGGAAAAATTTTGAACAAAATTATGTCGCCAGTTGAAAAAGTACAAAGAGGTTTCTTTAAAATAGAGCGAACAAGTAGTTTTCCAGACAACATTGGCGGAAGTTCCGGGCAAACTGGAAGTGACAAAAGGAAATCGGACACATATAATGCAGATGTTGCATCACTTGGTAGATCGAGTTCCTCGCTCTGTGAGCAAAGATCGGAGACATTAGCAGGCACTCCAAAATCTGATTTCCGGTTGTTTAGAACAGGAAGCTTCCGAAGACACAAAGAAAACTTCAGTGGTATGCTCAAAATTGCCACAGGTGCTGTAGCAAACAAACTAACTGAGATAAAACTGTCTATGACGCCGGGTAAACTGGGGTCAAATTCGTCACTAACTCCATCATATGATGATATAGACTCAGAGGATGACAGAGAGTTGGCAAAGAAGCGAGGCAGCCTCGATGTTCTTCATAGAAGTATAGACCGCCTTGATACGTCCAGTATCAATGGTGGACACGGTATGTTTTGGCTTCGAGTCATTTTCTTTCTATATCTGGCTCCTTATTTTGTCTCAAATTGTCCGGAAATATCTAAATTTCTGTATTGTTAGTATTGTATGGTACATTGTTGCTTGGTTTACCGGTAGTTAAATATACTGAGTTTTTGTGAATCGAGGGCAAGTGTGAGAGTATACTAAAGAATTAGGAATTTGAAGAAAAAGAGTTGCCAAGTGGTTCATGTCATTGAATTCAAATCGCCTGCGTCTCACTGCTGTAGGTTCGAATCCACTGGGGTGGTCTAATTCTTTGATGTGGAGAAGAGTCTAAGAGCGATTAAACTTCTGTTGTAAGAACTTGTTCAACTAAAATAAGTTTGTATAAACTGGGAAGCCGAACACAGAATGACATGTACATGTACTTACACACTTCAAGATGCATACATTATACATTTGATTCGGGTGTTCATGGATATACATGCATGTAGCACCATGTTTTCTTTGCTGATTTCTTAGTTCCTTCTTATTCACGTAAGTATGGGTGTGTTTGATGATATATAGGTGTGTTTGCAGTGATGACGAGGAGCTAATCTAATCCAGACGTATTTTATGTGGAATAAACATCATTGCTTGTCCATTCTGATCTTCTCAAGCTTAAATTAATTCTGACAAGATTGCTGTGAACATGGGATAGAAACTGGTGCAGGATGTATGGTGTAACACTGGTGCAGGGTGTATGGTGTAACACTGGTGCAGGCAGTATGGTGTAACACACTGGTGCAGGCAGTATGGTGTAACACTGGTGCAGGGTGTATGGTGTAACACTGGTGCAGGGTGTATGGTGTAACACTGGTCCAGGCAGTATGGTGTAACACTGGTGCAGGATGTATGGTGTAACACTGGTGCAGGGTGTATGGTGTAACACTGGTCCAGGCAGTATGGTGTAACACTGGTGCAGGATGTATGGTGTAACACTGGTGCAGAGTGTATGGTGTAACACTGGTGCAGGATGTATGGTGTAACATTTGTGCAGGCAGTATGGTGTAACACTGGTGCAGGCAGTATGGTGTAACACTGGTGCAGGATGTATGGTGTAACACTGGTGCAGGCAGTATGGTGTAAGACTGGTGCAGGCAGTATGGTGTAACACTGGTGCAGGATGTATGGTGTAACACTGGTGCAGGCAGTATGGTGTAACACTGGTGCAGGATGTATGGTGTAACACTGGTGCAGGCAGTATGGTGTAACACTGGTGCAGGATGTATGGTGTAACACTGGTGCAGGGTGTATGGTGTAACACTGGTGCAGGCAGTATGGTGTAACACTGGTGCAGGCAGTATGGTGTAACACTGGTGCAGGATGTATGGTGTAACACTGGTGCAGGATGTATGGTGTAACACTGGTGCAGGATGTATGGTGTAACATTTGTGCAGGCAGTATGGTGTAACACTGGTGCAGGCAGTATGGTGTAACACTGGTGCAGGCAGTATGGTGTAACACTGGTGCAGGGTGTATGGTGTAACACTGGTGCAGGCAGTATGGTGTAACACTGGTGCAGGATGTATGGTGTAACACTGGTGCAGGGTGTATGGTGTAACACTGGTGCAGGATGTATGGTGTAACACTGGTGCAGGCAGTATGGTGTAACACTGGTGCAGGGTGTATGGTGTAACACTGGTGCAGGGTGTATGGTGTAACATTTGTGCAGGATGTATGGTGTAACACTGGTGCAGGGTGTATGGTGTAACACTGGTGCAGGCAGTATGGTGTAACACTGGTGCAGGCAGTATGGTGTAACACTGGTGCAGGCAGTATGGTGTAACACTGGTGCAGGCAGTATGGTGTAACACTGGTGCAGGCAGTATGGTGTAACACTGGTGCAGGATGTATGGTGTAACACTGGTGTAGGCAGTATGGTGTAACACTGGTGCAGGATGTATGGTGTAACACTGGTGTAGGAACTATGGTGTAACACTGGTGCAGGATGTATGGTGTAAAACTGGTGCAGGCAGTATGGTGTAACACTGGTGCAGGCTGTATGGTGTAACACTGGTGCAGGATGTATGGTGTAACACTGGTGCAGGATGTATGGTGTAACACTGGTGCAGGCAGTATGGTGTAACACTGGTGCAGGATGTATGGTGTAACACTGGTGTAGGATGTATGGTGTAACACTGGTGCAGGCATAATGGTGTAACATTTGTGCATGCAATAAGGTGTATGTTTTTATAAGCAAGCTAGGAGAACTCTTATATCAAGCTAAGGTAACTATCAATAATCAACAGCTTGTCACAGTAATTTTTCATTAATACATTAAATGGTTTCCAGCTGCATCATTAGCTTTTCATGTACTGTTTACCACACTCGATTTCTCTTTTATTGTATACTGCCATCAGTTTCCATCTGCATCATTAGCTTCTCATGTACTGTTTACCACACTCGATTTCTCTTTTATTGTATACTGCCATCGGTTTCCATCTGCATCATTAGCTTCTCATGTACTGTTTACCACACTCGATTTCTCTTTTATTGTATACTGCCATCGGTTTCCAGCTGCATCATTAGCTTTTCATGGGCAGTATTTGCTACACGGTTTGCAATCGCCACATTAGCTTTTAACACAGTATTTTCTATGCAGTTTCCCCGCGGCAACATTTGCTTATTAATGTACAATATTTTCCATGCTGTTTGCCGCTGTAACACTGTCTGCACAGTTCCCATGCATATTTACTATATCTCAGGAATCATTCTAGAGGGCGATGTGGGCGAAATAGTCGCCCTAGGTACCCTGACTTCGCCCTCTGGGGGCCCCACTTCTACCTTTCATACACAATTTGGTCCAGTAAGATACACTGGCCCATTATATAGCACTCCTTCTATTCAAATGATTTAATGGTCAGAGTGTGCATTTTAACCATATTTTATTGAAATTTATTAAATAACACCATTTAAGGATGCGATTGCATGCTTTCTCACTTCTCCCAAACATTCTGACCGAGAATGAACCCTGGAAGATAATCATCATCTGTTATATCCATATTCGTCCATTTTGACCCGAGTCCAGGCCTGGAGGTTATAGAAACTTTTCTCATACTCATCTCAAGCTTCTGATATGTTCAGCCGAGTGTAAATCTCGGAACCAACCAATCAAAACACTTGAGCTCGAGTTTAAGATATGAGAAAAAGTTTTGTAACCTTGAGTCCAGGCCTGGAGGTTATAAAATCTTCCCAAGCTCAGTCTGAAGCCATTAATGACCTCAGAATCATGTGACATTATCTTTTTAAATAGGGTGTGAAGATTTATTTGAATTTGTTTTTGCTCAATAAAATTGCAGTGTTGGAATACTTTAGTTTTACAGTCGTATTTACCACATTGTTTACCTCGTGATCTACCTCATCGTTTACCGCATGGTTTACCTCGTTGTTTGCCACATGGTTTACCTTGTGATCTACCTCGTTGTTTGCCACATGGTTTACCTTGTGATCTACCTCGTTGTTTTCTGCATGGTTTACCTTGTGGTTTACCTCGTTGTTTGCCACATGGTTTACCTCGTGATCTACCTCGTCGTTTGCCACATGGTTTACCTTGTGGTTTACCTCGTGATCTACCTCATCGTTTACCACATGGTTTACCTTGTGGTTTACCTCGTTGTTTGCCACATGGTTTACCTTGTGATCTACCTCGTTGTTTGCCACATGGTTTACCTTGTGATCTACGTCGTTGTTTTCTGCATGGTTTACCTTGTGGTTTACCTCGTTGTTTGCCACATGGTTTACCTCGTGATCTACCTCGTCGTTTGCCGCATGGTTTACCTTGTGGTTTACCTCACGGTTTTCCTCGTGGTGAGTATTTTTGAGCTGGCCGTGATCAGCATCCAGTAGGCTAGTGCGATACTTTAGTACCTCGTTGAAATTTATCATGTATGTTTATGGCTTTGAGATTCATGTTTGTCATACTTTTTATTCTTATTAGATTCTAAATACCGACTTGTTGCTTTATATAAAAGGGTTGTGTTAATTGTTATCATGTATAACAGTAATAATTGCATGACATACTAACATCAGGGCTGGAGGTTATAAAACTTCTCCAATCTCAAACTCAGTCTCAAGCTTCTGATTGGTTCAGCTTAGTGTGAAGGTCACAATCAACCAATCAAATTTCTTGAGTTCGAGTTTGAGATCTGAAAAAAGTTTTATAAACTTGAGGTCAGGGCTTTGTAACGTAGACCAAATTATGGAGAAGTTGGAGGTATATAATTCTCTACTTTTTCTGTCTTTCCGTCATTATTGAAATTAACACAAATTCGATGAGACAATATTATGTGGTAGGGAGGGGGTGTGGTACCTGGACACCGGTTTGTCACTGGTTGAAATATACTAGATCACCGGAAACATCCAGACTGGTCTTACATCAACAATGTTTCAGTCTGGAAATGTTTGAAAATTACGTGTATAACTGTCACCAGTCTGTGTCTCTAGTGGCTGTACACAACCCGCAGTTTGATTGGTCGGAAATCGTATTTTCTATGCGATGTAGCCAATGAAATCAATTCCATAAATTAACTTGTATGTTGAAAAGAAAATGGCATAAAAACAGAATCAATTCAGGATCAAATTTGTCAATCTGAAAAATCAGACTAAATTAAAGACAATTTTTATTGTCCTTAAAACAGGGGAGAATCTCGAAGCATCGAGATTTTAAATAATTACGGGATGGGGATCCGGGCCACCCTAGCTTTTCGGACCACAATGTGGCTCTCAATGGATTTCGTTTTATTTTCAGCTTTTTTCCACTTTCCTCCCTGATATGTTCATGTGCATGTAAGGAAGTAAGATTAACTTCCGTCCTGCGTACTAGCATTACCGAATTCATTAAGCTAGATTTTGCACAAATGCTTTGCTAATCTATATCTATATAGCTGCAACATCAAAATGGTGAGGAGATATTTACAAGTCGTACGCAGTACAATTCCGGTATATTAATATAAACTTCTGTCTTAATCACAGTGTTTGTTTCTCATTGCAAAACAACATTGTGTCATGCTTACAAGGTAAATTAAAGCGGCATTACATCGCAAAAATCAAATACAATGCATTTTTTCACGTATAAATGCATTGCTACTACAAATTCTTCCGAATACATTCGAACACTAACATTGAATCAATAAACAGTGTTTTTGTGGTCTTATATATAAAATTGAAAGTAGGATTTCATATAACAGTCATCCATGTTCCTGAATTGACGTTTGTTTGTCATCGGAGTCGATACTAAACGCGAGATAATGTCGTTTAGAGATAATTTAACTAAGATTAGTCTACAAATAAATGTGTATTGGCACAAATGTGAGATATAACTCTGAATCTGTACCATAAATCGTGTCTCCGGATACACAAGTTGATTTACGCATGGATGTCGGCCCTATTTACATTATTTTGTTATGTCAACAAACCGCCTATACGACGTTTGTGTATTACCGGGTAATTGAAATACTCAGTTATTGAGGCAAATATTTGGAGAAATAAATTATACCAAATAATAGGAAAATACATTCTGGAGAAATTTGCATTTTCTCTGATGTAATGTCGCTTTAAAGGAGTTTGGCGGGACGTTCTTGAATCTTGTTGGGCTGCTAGAAAAACTCTATAGAACATCTGTGCAGACTCTCACTATTTACTGTACATTGAGTAGATAATATTTGTGTACAAGCTCAAACACACATCTCCGTGAGTGGTAATCATGCAATTAGCACAAAACTGTTCAGTCTTAGTTTATATATGGACGACATACATGTATGGCATTCTTAGTTTATATATGGACGACATACATGTATGGCATTCTTAGTTTATATATGGGCAGCAGATGTCATTCTTAGTTCATATATGGGCAGCAGATGTCATTCTTAGTTCATATATGGGCAGCAGATGTCATTCTTAGTTCATATATGGACAGCAGATGGCATTCTTAGTTCATATATGGACAGCAGATGGCATTCTTAGTTCATATATGGACAGCATATGTCATTCTTAGTTCATATATGGACAGCATATGTCATTCTTAGTTCATATATGGACAGCAGATGGCATTCTTAGTTCATATATGGACAGCATATGTCATTCTTAGTTCATATATGGGCAGCAGATGGCATTCTTAGTTCATATATGGACAGCATATGTCATTCTTAGTTCATATATGTACAGCATATGTCATTCTTAGTTCATATATGGACAGCATATGTCATTCTTAGTTCATATATGGGCAGCAGATGTCATTCTTAGTTCATATATGGACAGCAGATGGCATTCTTAGTTCATATATGGACAGCAGATGGCATTCTTAGTTCATATATGGACAGCATATGTCATTCTTAGTTCATATATGGGCAGCAGATGGCATTCTTAGTTCATATATGGACAGCATATGTCATTCTTAGTTCATATATGTACAGCATATGTCATTCTTAGTTCATATATGGACAGCATATGTCATTCTTAGTTCATATATGGGCAGCAGATGTCATTCTTAGTTCATATATGGACAGCAGATGGCATTCTTAGTTCATATATGGACAGCAGATGGCATTCTTAGTTCATATATGGACAGCATATGTCATTCTTAGTTCATATATGGACAGCATATGTCATTCTTAGTTCATATATGGACAGCAGATGGCATTCTTAGTTCATATATGGACAGCAGATGGAACGGTTTTGCTCTAAGCCCACAAACTGTACATACACTATTTATCTATCCGTGCGACACCCTGTAACATGGGGACACCCTGTAACATGGGGACACCCTGTAACATGGGGACACCCTGTAACATGGGGACACCCTGTAACATGGGGACACCCTGTATAATCGGATCAATGTGTTTACTTGTGCATCGTGTTTCTCTTCAGAAAGTGCACCGAGTCACCCTTCCTTCATGGATAAGATGGACCGTCTGCTGGAGGCCGAGCGTCACAGCATGCACGTACAGATCTCCGACAACACGCAGAGAAAGCACATTGCCATAGAGGTGGAGATAAGCAGCTGTTCTCGCTGTGTACGATGCCGCTGTTTGCTGTACGATGAAGAGATCATGGCAGGTTGGAGTGCTGATGATTCAAATCTCAATACCAGGTATGTATACTTGTGAATCATTCACAAGCGTTTGTTACCAACCATCTATGTATACTTGTGAATCATTCACAAGCGTTTGTTACCAACCATCAATGTATACTTGTGAATCATTCACAAGCGTTTGTTACCAACCATCTATGTATACTTGTGAATCATTCACAAGCGTTTGTTACCAACCATCAATGTATACTTGTGAATCATTCACAAGCATTTGTTACCAACCATCTATGTATACTTGTGAATCATTCACAAGCGTTTGTTACCAACCATCTATGTATACTTGTGAATCATTCACAAGCGTTTGTTACCAACCATCTATGTATACTTGTTCATTCACAAGCGTTTGTTACCAACCATCTATGTATACTTGTGAATCATTCACAAGCGTTTGTTACCAACCATCTATGTATACTTGTGAATCATTCACAAGCGTTTGTTACCAACCATCAATGTATACTTGTGAATCATTCACAAGCGTTTGTTACCAACCATCAATGTATACTTGTGAATCATTCACAAGCGTTTGTTACCAACCATCAATGTATACTTGTGAATCATTCACAAGCGTTTGTTACCAACCATCTATGTATACTTGTGAATCATTCACAAGCGTTTGTTACCAACCATCTATGTATACTTGTGAATCATTCACAAGCGTTTGTTACCAACCATCTATGTATACTTGTGAATCATTCACAAGCGTTTGTTACCAACCATCTATGTATACTTGTGAATCATTCACAAGCGTTTGTTACCAACCATCTATGTATACTTGTGAATCATTCACAAGCGTTTGTTACCAACCATCTATGTATACTTGTGAATCATTCACAAGCGTTTGTTACCAACCATCAATGTATACTTGTGAATCATTCACAAGCGTTTGTTACCAACCATCAATGTATACTTGTGAATCATTCACAAGCGTTTGTTGCCAACCATCTATGTATACTTGTGAATCATTCACAAGCGTTTGTTACCAACCATCTATGTATACTTGTGAATCATTCACAAGCGTTTGTTACCAACCATCTATGTATACTTGTGAATCATTCACAAGCGTTTGTTACCAACCATCTATGTATACTTGTGAATCATTCACAAGCGTTTGTTACCAACCATCAATGTATACTTGTGAATCATTCACAAGCGTTTGTTACCAACCATCTATGTATACTTGTGAATCATTCACAAGCGTTTGTTACCAACCATCAATGTATACTTGTGAATCATTCACAACAGCTAAGGTTATACCTACACTATATTTACAGTGCTAACATATTTATTGGGACAAGTTGATGCAACAATCGATTGAAATAACTGACGACGAGTTGAAGTTGTCTCGATCTAATTGCTGTGTTTCATTCTATCAACTCTTTCTTTTGAGTCGAGTATGTTTATCCTGCCTTAACCCTTTCAACACCAAGTAACTCACATGGACTGGTCCATGATATTCATAAACCAATAAATGAATCAGAAAATCACATTTGGACAAGTTCATTTATCAAAATGGGTAATTATGTCTAAAAATAGTCATATCACTGGCAAAAAGTGCAGATCCTGATGAGACGGCTCGTGACGAGCCGGCTCATCTGGATCTACACTTTTTGTAAGCCTATTTAGAGGTCTGTGGTGTTGAAAGGGTTAAGTCAAATAAATTGTTCTCATTTCATCCGCGCACTAATGAATAAACCTGGAACGTTGTATGTTTGTGGCTTGTGTTCAATGCTTTATAAAACATCAGCTGCATATCATGTAGCTACTCTGTCCTGGCTAAAGCTGAATTATTTCAAACTGATGATAGCATAGATAGAATATTATGGTCCGCCTCCGTAGTCGAGTGGTTACGGTCGCTGACTTGTATACCACTGTAACCTATCATCACTGATGGTCACGGGTTCGAGCCCCGCTCAGACCGTGTCTCATTTATATGAAAAAGTTGGCAGTTTCTTACGGAGGTTGGTACACCCAAGTACTGGTTAACTGCTGGAGCCTGCCCAGGAAAGGTGTTGTTAGGTAAACTGCTCGCAGGCGATATAGCCCAAAATGATGCTGATGCAGGTGTAAAACCCGAAATATAACATAACATAAGAATATTATGTTAAAGACTGATAAATCTAATGTTATTAGGTTTGTCCTCGAAAAAGTAATGACTGATAAAATTAAAATTGAAAGTTTCCACTAATTATGTAAGATGGACAGGCATTTTTATAGAACCTTTAAGCTAGAGAGCTTAATGTGAAACAACATGAGACAATCCCACAGCATAAGTGGCAAGTTTAAACTTTATTTATTTTACAACGATTGCGAAGCAAGTTCTAACAACTTTTATTAATCACTCTCGTTGGCGCGGATGAAAGCGTATATGTGGTCATTCGTGTGGGAGGAAACCGGAATACCCGGAGAAAACCCACCTGGCCAATTGGACAGCCAAATGGTCTATGGCCAAGCCATAGAGATGTGTCAGTCCATGGCCAAGCCATAGAGAAGAGTTAGTCTGGGTCGGCAATACAGATATTTCTTCCAAGAATAATATTCTTAAATCGACATTTGTTCAGTTTGTTCTTTACTTGCTTGTATTTTTCAGTTGCCAGTTCTGTAATACAAAGATGGTGCCTCACTTACTCGTATATATAAAGGTAATTGTTTATGCTCAGCGCTCATTCTAGAGGGTAACAAGGGTGGAGTATGGGCGGAGTAGTCACCCTTGGGACACAAACGAAATTGCGCGCTTTCTCACAATAAGTTGGGTCTAGCTTCAGCTCTGATGCTATGTAATACATGTGAAGTATCTCCCTCTGGTGGGGGTGGAGGGGCTCTGGACTGTGAAGTATCTGGTAGAATGTAGCAGTTGTGTGTTGTGTGTGTCGCTGTCTGGTAGAATGTAGAAGTGATATGTTGTGCGAGTCGCTGTCTGGTAGAATGTAGAAGTGGTATGTTGTGTGTGTCGCTGTCTGGTAGAATGTAGAAGTGGTATGTTGTGCGAGTCGCTGTCTGGTAGAATGTAGAAGTGGTGTGTGTCGCTGTCTGGTAGAATGTAGAAGTGGTATGTTGTGTGTGTCGCTGTCTGGTAGAATGTAGAAGTGGTATGTTGTTTGTGTCACTGTCTGGTAGAATGTAGCAGTTGTATGTTGTGTGTGTCGCTGTCTGGTAGAACGTAGAAGTGGTATGTTGTGTGAGTCGCTGTCTGGTAGAATGTAGAAGTGGTGTGTGTCGCTGTCTGGTAGAATGTAGAAGTTGTGCGAGTCGCTGTCTGGTAGAATGTAGAAGTGGTATGTTGTGTGAGTCGCTGTCTGGTAGAATGTAGAAGTGGTATGTTGTGTGAGTCGCTGTCTGGTAGAATGTAGAAGTGGTATGTTGTGTGAGTCGCTGTCTGGTAGAATGTAGAAGTGGTATGTTGTGTGAGTCGCAGTCTGGTAGAATGTAGAAGTTGTGCGAGTCGCTGTCTGGTAGAATGTAGAAGTGGTATGTTGTGTGTGTCGCTGTCTGGTAGAATGTAGAAGTTGTGCGAGTCGCTGTCTGGTAGAATGTAGAAGTGGTATGTTGTGTGAGTCGCTGTCTGGTAGAATGTAGAAGTGGTATGTTGTGTGAGTCGCTGTCTGGTAGAATGTAGAAGTGGTATGTTGTGTGAGTCGCTGTCTGGTAGAATGTAGAAGTGGTATGTTGTGTGAGTCGCTGTGTGGTAGAATGTAGAAGTGGTATGTTGTTTGTGTCGCTGTCTGGTAGAATGTAGAAGTGGTATGTTGTGTGTGTCACTGTCTGGTAGAATGTAGAAGTTGTATGTTGTGTGTGTAGCTGTCTGGTAGAATGTAGAAGTGGTATGTTGTGTGTGTCGCTGTCTGGTAGAATGTAGCAGTTGTATGTTGTGTGAGTCGCTGTCTGGTAGAGTGTAGAAGTGGTATGTTGTTTGAGTCGCTGTCTGGTAGAATGTAGAAGTGGTGTGTGTCGCTGTCTGGTAGAATGTAGAAGTGGTATGTTTGTGTGTGGAGTTTCTTGTTTGTCTTCTAGCGTTCCAACGATTTGTTGGCAGAGTGTTATGAACGGTGACCAGATGAGAGAGTGTGATATGTTGGCAGAGTGTTATGACCGTTGATCAGATGAGAGAGTATGATATGTTGGCAGAGTTTTATGACCGTTGATCAGATGAGAGAGTGTGATATGTTGGCAGAGTTTTATGACCGTTGATCAGATGAGAGAGTATGAGAATGGTTGGTAAATATGAACGAGGAACCTAATTCTGGGAGCTGATAGCGAAGGGAAGATATATATATATATGTAATTTAAACTGGTTTGCCATCAGGGGATATAAATAATTGGAGAATCTTGAATCAAATTCCAAAGATGTTACTGACGAGTACAACACATGAATATAGTCATAGCAAATCTACGTCGTGCCATTGTCCATTATCGCCAGTTGTCTCTACGTCATGCCATGGTCGATCATAACTCGCCTCTACGTCATGCCATGGTCCATCATTACTGGTCTCTACGTCATGCCATGGTCAATCATTACTGGCCTCTACATCATGCCATGGTCGATCATAACTCGCCTCTACGTCATGCCATGGTCGATCATAACTCGCCTCTACGTCATGCCATGGTCGATCATAACTCGCCTCTATGTCATGCCATGGTCAATCATTACTGGTCTCTACATCATGCCATTGTCCATCATTACTGGTCTCTACATCATGCCATTGTCAATCATTACTGGCATCTACGTCATGCCATGGTCAATCATTACTGGCATCTACGTCATGCCATTGTCAATCATTACTGGTCTCTACGTCATGCCATTGTCCACCATTACTGGCCTCTACATCATGCCATTGTCCATCATTACTGGTCTCTACATCATGTCATGGTCCACCATTACTGGTCTCTACGTCATGCCATTGTCCATCATTACTGGTCTCTACATCATGCCATTGTCAATCATTACTGGCATCTACGTCATGCCATGGTCAATCATTACTGGCATCTATGTCATGCCATTGTCAATCATTACTGGTCTCTACGTCATGCCATTGTCCACCATTACTGGCCTCTACATCATGCCATTGTCCATCATTACTGGTCTCTACATCATGGCATGGTCCATCATTACTGGTCTCTATGTCATGCCATGGTCCATCATTACTGGTCTCTATGTCATGCCATGGTCAACCATTACTGGCATCTACGTCATGCCATGGTCAATCATTACTGGTCTCTATGTCATGCCATGATCAACCATTACTGGTCTCTACGTCATGCCATGGTCCATCATTACTGGTCTCTACATCATGCCATGGTCCACCATTACTGGTCTCTACGTCATGCCATTGTCCATCATTACTGGTCTCTATGTCATGCCATGGTCCATCATTACTGGTCTCTATGTCATGCCATGGTCAACCATTACTGGCATCTACGTCATGCCATGGTCAATCATTACTGGTCTCTATGTCATGCCATGGTCAACCATTACTGGTCTCTACGTCATGCCATGGTCCATCATTACTGGTCTCTACATCATGCCATGGTCCACCATTACTGGTCTCTACGTCATGCCATTGTCCATCATTACTGGTCTCTATGTCATGCCATGGTCAACCATTACTGGCATCTACGTCATGCCATGGTCAATCATTACTGGTCTCTATGTCATGCCATGGTCATTACTGGTCTCTACATCATGCCATGGTCAACCATTACTGGTCTCTACGTCATGCCATTGTCCGTCATTACTGGTCTCTACGTCATGCCATTGTCCATCATTACTGGTCTCTACGTCATGCCATGGTCCATCATTACTGGCCTCTACATCATGCCATGGTCAACCATTACTGGCATCTACGTCATGCCATGGTCCATCA
Source organism: Archivesica marissinica (assembly GCA_014843695.1). Taxonomy (NCBI): domain Eukaryota; kingdom Metazoa; phylum Mollusca; class Bivalvia; order Venerida; family Vesicomyidae; genus Archivesica; species Archivesica marissinica. The sequence continues at coordinate 65,980,222 of CM026399.1, read as the reverse complement.
TTACTGGTCTCTACGTCATGCCATTGTCCATCATTACTGGTCTCTACGTCATGCCATTGTCCATCATTACTGGTCTCTATGTCATGCCATGGTCCATCATTACTGGCCTCTACATCATGCCATGGTCAACCATTACTGGCATCTACATCATGCCATGGTCAATCATTACTGGTCTCTATGTCATGCCATGGTCAACCATTACTGGTCTCTACGTCATGCCATGGTCCATCATTACTGGTCTCTACATCATGACATGGTCCACCATTACTGGTCTCTACGTCATGCCATTGTCCATCATTACTGGCCTCTACGTCATGCCATTGTCTATCATTACTGGTCTCTACATCATGCCATGGTCAACCATTACTGGTCTCTACGTCATGCCATTGTCCATCATTACTGGTCTCTATGTCATGCCATTGTCCATCATTACTGGTCTCTACGTCATGCCATGGTCCATCATTACTGGCCTCTAATCATGCCATGGTCAACCATTACTGGCATCTACGTCATGCCATGGTCCATCATTACTGGTCTCTACGTCATTGTCCTCATTACGGTCTTACGTCATGCCAGGTCCATCATTACTGGCCTCTACATCATGCCATGGTCAACCATTACTGGCATCTACGTCATGCCATGGTCCATCATTACTGGTCTCTACGTCATGCCATTGTCCATCATTACTGGTCTCTACGTCATGCCATTGTCCATCATTACTGGCATCTACATCTTGCCATGGTCCATCATTACTGGCCTCTACATCATGCCATGGTCAACCATTACTGGCATCTACATCATGCCATGGTCCATCATTACTGGTCTCTACGTCATGCCATGGTCCATCATTACTGGTCTCTATGTCATGCCATGGTCAATCATTACTGGTCTCTATGTCATGCCATTGTCCATCATTACTGGTCTCTACGTCATGCCATTTTCCATCATTACTGGCCTCTACATCATGCCATGGTCAACCATTACTGGCATCTACATCATGCCATGGTCCATCATTACTGGTCTCTACGTCATGCCATGGTCCATCATTACTGGTCTCTATGTCATGCCATGGTCAATCATTACTGGTCTCTATGTCATGCCATTGTCCATCATTACTGGTCTCTACGTCATGCCATTTTCCATCATTACTGGTCTCTACGTCATGCCATGGTCCATCATTACTGGCCTCTACATCATGCCATGGTCAACCATTACTGGCATCTATGTCATGCCATTGTCCATCATTACTGGTCTCTACGTCATGCCATTGTCCATCATTACTGGTCTCTACATCATGCGATGGTCCACCATTACTGGTCTCTATGTCATGCCATGGTCAACCAGTACTGGTCTCTACGTCATGCCATTGTCCATCATTACTGGCCTCTACGTCATGCCATTGTCCATCATTACTGGCCTCTACGTCATGCCATTGTCCATCATTACTGGTCTCTACGTCATGCCATTGTCCATCATTACTGGCCTCTACATCATGCCATGGTCCACCATTACTGGTCTCTATGTCATGCCATGGTCCATCATTACTGGCCTCTACATCATGCCATGGTCCACCATTACTGGTCTCTGTCATGCCATGGTCCATCATTACTGGTCTCTACATCATGCCATGGTCCATCATTACTGGTCTCTACATCATGCCATTGTCAATCATTACTGGTCTCTACGTCATGCCATGGTCAATCATTACTGGTCTCTATGTCATGGTCAACCATTACTGGCATCTACATCATGCCATGGTCAACCATTACTGGTCTCTACATCATGCCATGGTCAACCATTACTGGTCTCTACGTCATGCCATTGTCCATCATTACTGGTCTCTACGTCATGCCATTGTCCATCATTACTGGTCTCTATGTCATGCCATTGTTCATCATTACTGGCATCTACGTCATGCCATTGTTCATCATTACTGGCATCTACGTCATGCCATTGTTCATCATTACTGGCATCTATGTCATGCCATTGTTCATCATTACTGGTCTCTACGTCATGCCATTGTCCATCATTACTGGCCTCTACGTCATGCCATTGTTCATCATTACTGGCATCTATGTCATGCCATTGTTCATCATTACTGGCATCTATGTCATGCCATTGTTCATCATTACTGGCCTCTCCGTCATGCTTTTGTCAAGTCTCTAGTTTGAGAACGTAATGTTGATTTATATATCAGTAATGAGCGTTGTGTACTTGCAGGATAATCGAGGAAGGAAGAGAACAAAGCTGGTGGATATGGAGAACGGCGATGATCTCTTGGAATATGATGTTGACGACAGTCCGAGTCATCCACGCTCACCCAGCGATCACTCGTATGGAAAAGATGCGAGCATCTGTCCGTCATTATCACCAGATTCTCAATTAGTGTTTGGAGAAGATATCGAGGACAATAACTCTATGAAAACTCCAGGTTCCCCTCAAGATCCATGGATGCGCCAGTCCACTCACATTCCATCTGAACCAACCGATATTCCATCAAAACCTAGATCACATAACTCCCCGAGTCTGTCAGAAATGGCTCGTCTCGGTCATCGGCGCACAGGAAGCGAGTGTCTTACGAGTGCTACCGAGCTTATGTTTAGTTCCTCTGTAGATTCCTTGGAAAGTTTAACATTCCGTAACCCGAGATCGCCGCTCAATATCTCGATCGACGAGAGTGAGCCACTACCTACACATCCGTCGCTGTCGCCAGAAACCAAGAGAGCTGCCTTTAATGGGTACGTTTTACCATTCTATTCATTTTGGAACAAATCTGGAATAACACCGAATGTAAGCGCAGTGTTGTTCCACAAACTTCAGGGTATTTTGAATAGAGACTAATATGCTACGGTTGCATGATCATAGGTTCTGAACATTTGACTCCAACTACGCACATAGCTACTATAAGGCACCGAGTGTGGAAGTCGTGATAGCGCACACTTCAGGTGCGAACGGTCTGGAGCTGTTACGATTGTGCCCTTAGGCAAGGCATTTGAATTCCACATTGCCTCTTCTCTCTCCTTCATGGCGATGGATTCCATCAGGAATGAGGTCTCGAGAGTGATTAATATAAGTTGATAGAACTTGTTTCGCAATCAAGCTAAAATAAATTCGTATAAACTAAGGCACTGATGGCCATGGCCTGCAGATTGTCCCTGAAAATGAAAACTCTAAAATATCGAAAATGCAATAGAAACTGTAGGGGGCATGAAGGAGGTACATCTCTGAAAATATTAGCATTTTAACGCCCGAGATGTACATTAACATGCGTCAGAGTGCACCATTGATGTTCTAGGTTTCAAAGATTTTCCTTATTTGCCAAAGTCTCTCTAGCAACATCGCATCTTCGATGCTCAATTTATTAGTCGGGTCTGCAAATTCAAAATCGATAGCTACGCACCTGCCAACAGATATGAATAGATTGATTGCATGCTTGCTCATATCTCTATCTTAATGTAAATGAGACTTGAAAGAAAAATGTTCAGTCATGTTTGGTGTCGTATAAACAACTGCTCTGTTGCTGTCATAGAAGTCAAAGTAATAAACTAGTTCATCTTATTTCTAGTATTTGGGGGGAAAATGTAGTGATATGAAGTTTGTTTGTCTATGAAATTCTGTGCATAGATCTGTGGTTATCGATAGTAATTTGACAATAGGCCAAATTCCATTGCACCTACCAGAGGACCTGTCCACTTCAATGGAAGAATAAATGAAAGGAAAAAATCTTAAGCAGCCAGCCAAGGGAATCACAGAAAGTGGCTGCTAAACACAGGTAGATGCTTAATAGAAGTCAAATGTACAATAAATTGGGATCTGGATACTGGCTGCTTACTACAGGTTGGCTGCTTAATAGAGGTGGCCACTAACACAGGTTTGGCTGTAGATATTTTGTGTATGATTGAACATTCACATGATGTTAAGGAAGCTTACATGTATGCAGTGGATCTTGTCTGGAGTAGCCAGTCGAGAATATGACTGCTTAGTAGATGCTAGTCAGTATGTTCTTAAACGAAATTTGTTTCCGCCAAAGAATGATGCAATGTACATGCATTTTTTTCAGTGGATTGTCTTCCCTTGACCCAGTGTCTGTACCATACCTAAGTCCACTTGTACCGAGGAAGAACTTGTTTGTTTTCAGTGGTATGTCTTCCCTTGACCCAGTGTCTGTACCATACCTAAGTCCACTTGTACCGAGGAAGAACTTGTTTGTTTTCAGTGGATTGTCTTCCCTTGACCCAGTGTCTGTACCATACCTAAGTTCACTTGTACCGAGGAAGAACTTGTTTGTTTTCAGTGGTATGTCTTCCCTTGACCCAGTGTCTGTACCATACCTAAGTCCACTTGTACCGAGGAAGAACTTGTTTGTTTTCAGTGGATTGTCTTCCCTTGACCCAGTGTCTGTACCATACCTAAGTTCACTTGTACCGAGGAAGAACTTGTTTGTTTTCAGTGGTATGTCTTCCCTTGACCCAGTGTCTGTACCATACCTAAGTCCACTTGTACCGAGGAAGAACTTGTTTGTTTTCAGTGGTATGTCTTCCCTTGACCCAGTGTCTGTACCATACCCAAGTCCACTTGTACCGAGGAAGAACTTGTTTGTTTTCAGTGGTATGTCTTCCCTTGACCCAGTGTCTGTACCATACCTAAGTCCACTTGTACCGAGGAAGAACTTGTTTGTTTTCAGTGGTATGTCTTCCCTTGACCCAGTGTCTGTACCATACCTAAGTCCACTTGTACCGAGGAAGAACTTGTTTGTTTTCAGTGAATTGTCTTCCCTTGACCCAGTGTCTGTACCATACCTAAGTCCACTTGTACCGAGGAAGAACTTGTTTGTTTTCAGTGGTGTTTTTGGTGTTGTTTGTTTGTGGGGATTGTCTTCCCTTGACCCAGTGTCTGTACCATACCTAAGTCCGCTTGTACTGAGGAAGAACTTGGAGAGTATTATAGAGAGTGAGGGAAACTCGGCGCTCGCTGTCGACACGTTTGTTGATGAACATCCCATCCTCTTCTGGAACCTTGTAAGTAATTTCAAAGTCTATTCATCACCTATATTTAGTTTTCGTAGTTTAACCCCTTGCACGCTAGCGGCAGATAAAATCACTTTTGCAGACAGCATAGAGCCAGATCAGGCGTCGCAGAACTTGCCGTCTGATCAGGCTCTATGCTGTTTGCTATTCGGATAGTGGAGCTAAAATATATTGCTCAATAGCAAACAGCCGTTATATGCCACGGCTGATCTGGATCTATGTTGTTTGCAAATGTGATTTTATTTACTCAGCAGGCAAAGGGTTAAGACACAAATTAGACATGTATTTGCAACATATATTTAAAGCGACACAACATCGGTGAAAATGCAAATTTCAACATAATGTAATTTCTTATTATTATAAATATAATCTCTTTCCAAATATTTGCCCTGAAAACTGAATATGTTGACATAGCAAAATAATGTGAATATGGTCGACTCCCAGACATAATGTGAATATGGTCGACTCCCAGACATGTGTGAATATGGTCGACTCCCAGACATAATGTGAATATGGTCGACTCCCAGACATAATGTGAATATGGTCGACT
>CM026399.1:65899287-65973645 GCA_014843695.1 Archivesica marissinica | reverse complement strand
GTCTTCCCTTGACCCAGTGTCTGTACCATACCTAAGTCCACTTGTACCGAGGAAGAACTTGTTTGTTTTCAGTGGTATGTCTTCCCTTGACCCAGTGTCTGTACCATACCTAAGTCCACTTGTACCGAGGAAGAACTTGTTTGTTTTCAGTGGATTGTCTTCCCTTGACCCAGTGTCTGTACCATACCTAAGTCCACTTGTACCGAGGAAGAACTTGTTTGTTTTCAGTGGTATGTCTTCCCTTGACCCAGTGTCTGTACCATACCTAAGTCCACTTGTACCGAGGAAGAACTTGTTTGTTTTCAGTGGATTGTCTTCCCTTGACCCAGTGTCTGTACCATACCTAAGTCCACTTGTACCGAGGAAGAACTTGTTTGTTTTCAGTGGTATGTCTTCCCTTGACCCAGTGTCTGTACCATACCTAAGTCCACTTGTACCGAGGAAGAACTTGTTTGTTTTCAGTGGATTGTCTTCCCTTGACCCAGTGTCTGTACCATACCTAAGTTCACTTGTACCGAGGAAGAACTTGTTTGTTTTCAGTGGTATGTCTTCCCTTGACCCAGTGTCTGTACCATGCCTAAGTCCACTTGTACCGAGGAAGAACTTGTTTGTTTTCAGTGGTATGTCTTCCCTTGACCCAGTGTCTGTACCATACCTAAGTCCACTTGTACCGAGGAAGAACTTGTTTGTTTTCAGTGGTATGTCTTCCCTTGACCCAGTGTCTGTACCATACCTAAGTCCACTTGTACCGAGGAAGAACTTGTTTGTTTTCAGTGAATTGTCTTCCCTTGACCCAGTGTCTGTACCATACCTAAGTCCACTTGTACCGAGGAAGAACTTGTTTGTTTTCAGTGGATTGTCTTCCCTTGACCCAGTGTCTGTACCATACCTAAGTCCGCTTGTACTGAGGAAGAACTTGGAGAGTATTATAGAGAGTGAGGGAAACTCGGCGCTCGCTGTCGACACGTTTGTTGATGAACATCCCATCCTCTTCTGGAACCTTGTAAGTAATTTCAAAGTCTATTCATCACCTATATTTAGTTTTCGTAGTTTAACCCCTTGCACGCTAGCGGCAGATAAAATCACTTTTGCAGACAGCATAGAGCCAGATCAGGCGTCGCAGAACTTGCCGTCTGATCAGGCTCTATGCTGTTTGCTATTCGGATAGTGGAGCTAAAATATATTGCTCAATAGCAAACAGCCGTTATATGCCACGGCTGATCTGGATCTATGTTGTTTGCAAATGTGATTTTATTTACTCAGCAGGCAAAGGGTTAAGACACAAATTAGACATGTATTTGCAACATATATTTAAAGCGACACAACATCGGTGAAAATGCAAATTTCAACATAATGTAATTTCTTATTATTATAAATATAATCTCTTTCCAAATATTTGCCCTGAAAACTGAATATGTTGACATAGCAAAATAATGTGAATATGGTCGACTCCCAGACATAATGTGAATATGGTCGACTCCCAGACATGTGTGAATATGGTCGACTCCCAGACATAATGTGAATATGGTCGACTCCCAGACATAATGTGAATATGGTCGACTCCCAGACATAATGTGAATATGGTCGACTCCCAGACATAATGTGAATATGGTCGACTCCCAGACATAATGTGAATATGGTCGACTCCCAGACATAATGTGAATATGGTCGACTCCCAGACATAATGTGAATATGGTCGACTCCCAGACATAATGTGAATATGGTCGACTCCCAGACATAATGTGAATATGGTCGACTCCCAGACATAATGTGAATATGGTCGACTCCCAGACATAATGTGAATATGGTCGACTCCCAGACATAATGTGAATATGGTCGACTCCCAGACATAATGTGAATATGGTCGACTCCCAGACATAATGTGAATATGGTCGACTCCCTGACATAATGTGAATATGGTCGACTCCCAGACATAATGTGAATATGGTCGACTCCCAGACATAATGTGAATATGGTCGACTCCCAGACATAATGTGAATATGGTCGACTCCCAGACATAATGTGAATATGGTCGACTCCCAGACATAATGTGAATATGGTCGACTCCCAGACATAATGTGAATATGGTCGACTCCCAGACATAATGTGAATATGGTCGACTCCCAGACATAATGTGAATATGGTCGACTCCCAGACATAATGTGAATATGGTCGACTCCCAGACATAATGTGAATATGGTCGACTCCCAGACATAATGTGAATATGGTCGACTCCCAGACATAATGTGAATATGGTCGACTCCCAGACATAATGTGAATATGGTCGACTCCCAGACATAATGTGAATATGGTCGACTACCAGACATAATGTGAATATGGTCGACTCCCAGACATAATGTGAATATGGTCGACTCCCAGACATAATGTGAATATGGTCGACTCCCAGACATAATGTGAATATGGTCGACTCCCAGACATAATGTGAATATGGTCGACTCCCAGACATAATGTGAATATGGTCGACTCCCTGACATAATGTGAATATGGTCGACTCCCAGACATAATGTGAATATGGTCGACTCCCAGACATAATGTGAATATGGTCGACTCCCAGACATAATGTGAATATGGTCGACTCCCAGACATAATGTGAATATGGTCGACTCGTTGACATAATGTGAATATGGTCGACTCCCAGACATAATGTGAATATGGTCGACTCCCAGACATAATGTGAATATGGTCGACTCCCAGACATAATGTGAATATGGTCGACTCCCAGACATAATGTGAATATGGTCGACTCCCAGACATAATGTGAATATGGTCGACTCCCAGACATAATGTGAATATGGTCGACTCCCAGACATAATGTGAATATGGTCGACTCCCAGACATAATGTGAATATGGTCGACTCCCAGACATAATGTGAATATGGTCGACTACCAGACATAATGTGAATATGGTCGACTCCCAGACATAATGTGAATATGGTCGACTCCCAGACATAATGTGAATATGGTCGACTCCCAGACATAATGTGAATATGGTCGACTCCCAGACATAATGTGAATATGGTCGACTCCCAGACATAATGTGAATATGGTCGACTCCCTGACATAATGTGAATATGGTCGACTCCCAGACATAATGTGAATATGGTCGACTCCCAGACATAATGTGAATATGGTCGACTCCCAGACATAATGTGAATATGGTCGACTCCCAGACATAATGTGAATATGGTCAACTCGTTGACATAATGTGAATATGGTCGACTCCCAGACATAATGTGAATATGGTCAACTCCCAGACATAATGTGAATATGGTCGACTCCCAGACATAATGTGAATATGGTCGACTCCCAGACATAATGTGAATATGGTCGACTCCCAGACATAATGTGAATATGGTCGACTCCCTGACATAATGTGAATATGGTCAACTCCCAGACATAATACAGGGCTAATTCTAGAGGGCAACTTTGGTGAAATAGTCGCCCTAGGGACCCTGACTTCGCCCACTGGGGCTTCTCCCTAAAAAACATTTCATAAGGACCTCTTGTGTTACATAGTATGTGTTGTTTTTTTTTTACAATTTTCATACAAAATGTAGGGAGCCCTACTTCTACCTTTCATACAAAATTTTGTCCAGTAATATGCACGTGGCCCATTATAAAGCACTCCTTCTATTCATATGTTGTATTTAATTGTCATATTGTATTTTAACCATATTTTGATGAAATATATTATATAATACCATTTAAGGAAGCGATAGCGCTTTATCACTTCTCCCAAATATTCTGACCTAGAATGAACCCTGTAATACAACGCATGTATCCTGAATAATACGATTAAATTTCAGGTATGGTATTCCAAGCGAATACAGGCATCAAGCCATTTGCCAGGTCTACTGCTCACAGCTAAGTCATTCAATGGTGCAGATGTATGTATAACTTCTTTTTGTCTGGGGAGGGTGTGTACCATTACTTGTGTGTCTTTAAAAGGCATGTCAGGATTATCATTGATCTATCTGGGCCGTGCGATTTATCGGCCATGCGATCTATCGGGTCATGTGATATATAGAGCCTGCCCAGAAAAGGTGTTGTTAGGTAAACTGCCCGCCGGCGATATAGCCCAAAATGGTGCTGATGCAGGCGTAAAACCCGAAATATAACATATAACATGTGATATATAGGGCAGTATGATCTATTGGGCCATGTAATATACTGAGCCGTGCGATCTATCGGGCCATGTAATATTCTGAGCCGTGCGATCTATCGGGCCATGTAATATACTGAGCCGTGCGATCTATCGGGCCATGTAATATACTGAGCTGTGCGATCTATCGGGCCATGTAATATACTGAGCCGTGCGATCTATCGGGCCATGTAATATACTGAGCCGTGCGATCTATCGGGCCATGTAATATACTGAGCCGTGCGATCTATCGGGCCATGTAATATACTGAGCTGTGCGATCTATCGGGCCATGTAATATACTGAGCCGTGCGATCTATCGGGCCATGTAATATACTGAGCCGTGCGATCTATCGGGCCATGTAATATACTGAGCCGTGCGATCTATCGGGCCATGTAATATACTGAGCTGTGCGATCTATCGGGCCATGTAATATACTGAGCCGTGCGATCTATCGGGCCATGTAATATACTGAGCCGTGCGATCTATCGGGCCATGTAATATACTGAGCCGTGCGATCTATCGGGCCATGTAATATACTGAGCCGTGCGATCTATCTGGCCATGTAATATACTGAGCCGTGCGATCTATCTGGCCATGTAATATACTGAGCCGTGCGATCTGTCTGGCCATGTAATATACTGAGCCGTGCGATCTATCTGGCCATGTAATATACTGAGCCGTGCGATCTATCTGGCCATGTAATATACTGAGCTGTGCGATCTATCGGGCCATGTAATATACTGAGCTGTGCGATCTATCTGGCCATGTAATATACTGAGCTGTGCGATCTATCTGGCCATGTAATATACTGAGCTGTGCGATCTATCGGGCCATGTAATATACTGAGCTGTGCGATCTATCGGGCCATGTAATATACTGAGCCGTGCGAGCTATCTGGCCATGTAATATTCTGAACCGTGCGATCTATCTGGCCATGTAATATACTGAGCCGTGCGATCTATCTGGCCATGTAATATACTGAGCCGTGCGATCTATCTGGCCATGTAATATACTGAGCCGTGCGATCTATCTGGCCATGTAATATACTGAGCCGTGCGATCTATCTGGCCATGTAATATACTGAGCCGTGCGATCTATCTGGCCATGTAATATACTGAGCCGTGCGATCTATCTGGCCATGTAATATACTGAGCCGTGCGATCTATCGGGCCATGTAATATACTGAGCCGTGCGATCTATCGGGCCATGTAATATACTGAGCCGTGCGATCAATCGGGCCATGTAATATACTGAGCCGTGCGATCTATCGGGCCATGTAATATACTGAGCCGTGCGATCTATCGGGCCATGTAATATACTGAGCCGTGCGATCTATCGGGCCATGTAATATACTGAGCCGTGCGATCTATCGGGCCATGTAATATTCTGAGCCGTGCGATCTATCGGGCCATGTAATATACTGAGCCGTGCGATCTATCGGGCCATGTAATATACTGAGCCGTGCGATCTATCGGGCCATGTAATATACTGAGCCATGCGATCTATCGGGCCATGTAATATACTGAGCCGTGCGATCTATCGGGGCCATGTAATATACTGAGTCGTGCGATCTATCGGACCATGCATCGCTATTAGGTCTATGCACAAATCTGCATTTCTGTTTAACAAAAAACGTACTGCTAATAACAGTGCAATATCAGTTCTGAACCAGGATCAAATATGTAGTCGGTTTGTACCGTGAAATAAATCTTACGGTAAGATTTGGATTATATTTGCATATCTATGGAAACATTAATTACAATCAAAAGCTGTGGTATGTGTATGTTTTTATGTACAACACGTAATGCGTCCGCCTCCGTGGTCGAGTGGTAACGGTCGCTGACTTGTATACCACTGTAACCTACCATCACTGATGGTCACGGGTTCGAGTCCCGCTCAGACTGTGTTTCATTTATATGAAAAAGTTGGCAGTTTCTTACGGAGGTTGGTGCACCCAAGTACTGGTTAACTGCTGGAGCCTGCCCAGGAAAGGTGTTGTTAGGTAAACTGCCCACCTGCAATATAGCCCAAAAATGGTGCTGATGCAGGCGTAAAACCCGAAATATAACATAACAACACGCAATGCCAATATATTTTCTGTTGGAAAACCTGCATATGAAGCATGCACATTCACAGTGTTTATAAACATGCATTGTTGTTCACAATACCCGCCTTACCAATCATCTGCCGAATTAATTAGCTATAGTGGACTGAATTTTACTCAAACATAGGTGACAATATTACATAAAAGATCATCACCTGTATTTTGTTGATAATATCTGATCAACAAACTGAACCAAATGTGAATTCACACACAAAAACAGATATGCTGTCTATTGCTAGGTCATATTGAATGAAACCTAATACCTGCTGCAATACATCCATTATTGACCCAATTTATATTTAAACTTGACAAAAGCTTGATTCGTCTTGATGGTCATACATCTCCATAAATACTAGGTATATATATTTAAGGAGAAACCATTGTTTTGTTTTTTTACGTTTATTTATTGTCGCTACCGGTTGCCCATATGAGCGACGCCTCCTGAAGAGATTAGTCATTTTAGATTTTGGAGGATAGTGCAATGATACAGACAGAGACCCATTCCAGAATCTCCTCTGGTTCCTTTATGTACACGGTGTAAAGCACCGACACTAGACCTCGGTTTAACGTCCCATCTGAAAGACTGTTCATTTTATTAGGGTCAGACGGGGGATCGAACCTGCGATCCCTGGATTACCAGTCCAGCGTGTTACCACTGGGCTACAGAACCGTCTGAAACCATTGGTAGCTTGGCTGCTTTTTTATACAATAGGCTTTATACTCGTTTATGCCATTTTATAGGTGATAGTGTTTTGTGTACATTTATTTTTGTCTATTATAGAGTGTTGGTAGCTCAGAATTTACTAGCGATAACGTGTTGATACGTCCGATGTGGGACAACTATCGTATACACCAGGAGATTGGACTGCCCATGCACTTAGCCTGGAACAAACGTCAGAGTTCAACAACTGTGGATGCTCTACTAACAGAGTCTCAGCCATTCAATAGAGCGTAGGTATTATCCTGGTAGTAGCAGCTGTCATTGTGTCTGATACACATTCAATAGAGCGTAGGTATTATCCTGGTAGTAGCAGCTGTCATTGTGGCTCATACACATTCAATAGAGCGTAGGTATTATCCTGGTAGTAGCAGCTGTCATTGTGGCTCATACACATTCAATAGAGCGTAGGTATTATCCTGGTAGTAGCAGCTGTCATTGTGGCTCATACACATTCAATAGAGCGTAGGTATTATCCTGGTAGTAGCAGCTGTCATTGTGGCTCATACACATTCAATAGAGCGTAGGTATTATCCTGGTAGTAGCAGCTGTCATTGTGGCTCATACACATTCAATAGAGCGTAGGTATTATCCTGGTAGTAGCAGCTGTCATTGTGGCTCATACACATTCAATAGAGTGTAGGTATTATCCTGGTAGTAGCAGCTGTCATTGTGGCTGATACACATTCAATAGAGCGTAGGTATTATCCTGGTAGTAGCAGCTGTCATTGTGTCTGATACACATTCAATAGAGCGTAGGTATTATCCTGGTAGTAGCAGCTGTCATTGTGGCTCATACACATTCAATAGAGCGTAGGTATTATCCTGGTAGTAGCAGCTGTCATTGTGGCTCATACACATTCAATAGAGCGTAGGTATTATCCTGGTAGTAGCAGCTGTCATTGTGGCTCATACACATTCAATAGAGCGTAGGTATTATCCTGGTAGTAGCAGCTGTCATTGTGGCTCATACACATTCAATAGAGTGTAGGTATTATCCTGGTAGTAGCAGCTGTCATTGTGGCTGTACCATTCAATAGAGGTGGTATTTTGGTAGTAGCAGCTGTTTGTGTTGTACCATTTGAGCGTAGGTATTATCTGGTAGTAGCAGTGTTTGTGGTTTTTGGGTGTTTTGGTAGTAGCAGCTGTCATTGTGGCTCATACACATTCAATAGAGCGTAGGTATTATCCTGGTAGTAGCAGCTGTCATTGTGGCTCATACACATTCAATAGAGCGTAGGTATTATCCTGGTAGTAGCAGCTGTCATTGTGGCTCATACACATTCAATAGAGTGTAGGTATTATCCTGGTAGTAGCAGCTGTCATTGTGGCTCATACACATTCAATAGAGCGTAGGTATTATCCTGGTAGTAGCAGCTGTCATTGTGGCTTTTTAGGGTAGTATTTTGGTAGTAGCAGCTGTTTGTCATACACATTCAATAGAGCGTAGGTATTATCCTGGTAGTAGCAGCTGTCATTGTGGCTCATACACATTCAATAGAGCGTAGGTATTATCCTGGTAGTAGCAGCTGTCATTGTGGCTCATACACATTCAATAGAGCGTAGGTATTATCCTGGTAGTAGCAGCTGTCATTGTGGTTAATTCAATAGAGTAGGTATTACTGGTAGTAGCAGCTGTATTGTATACACATTTAGAGTGTAGGTATTATCTGGTAGTAGACTGTATTGTGGCTGTTTATAGAGCGTAGGTATATCCTGGTGTAGCAGCTGTATTGTGTCTGATACTTCAATAGAGGTAGGTATTACTGGTAGTAGCAGCTGTATTGTGGTATACACATTCAATAGAGCGTAGGTATTATCTGGTAGTAGCAGCTGTATTGTGTATACACATTCAATAGAGCGTAGGTATTTTGGTAGTAGCAGCTGTTTGTGGTTTTTAGAGGTAGGTATTTGGTAGTAGCAGTGTTTGTTTTATGAGGAGGTATTTGGTAGTGCAGTGTTTGTGTTTCAGAGTGTGTATTATTGGTTGTAGCAGTGTATTGTATTACTTATAGAGAGTATGTATTACTGGTAGTAGCAGGTGTATTGTATGTACATTTGAGCGTAGGTATTATCCTGGTAGTAGCAGCTGTCATTGTGGTATACACATTCAATAGAGCGTAGGTATTATCCTGGTAGTAGCAGCTGTCATTGTGGTATACACATTCAATAGAGCGTAGGTATTATCCTGGTAGTAGCAGCTGTCATTGTGGTTGTAGCAGTGCAGGAGAGTATTGTATGTACTGTTGTTTTAGCAGGAGAGTATTGTATGTACTGTTGTTTGTTTTAGCAGGAGAGTATTGTATGTACTGTTGTTTGAGCAGGAGAGTATTGTATGTACTGTTGTTTTAGCAGGAGAGTATTGTATGTACTGTTGTTTTAGCAGGAGAGTATTGTATGTACTGTTGTTTTAGCAGGAGAGTATTGTATGTACTGTTGTTTTAGCAGGAGAGTATTGTATGTACTGTTGTTTTAGCAGGAGAGTATTGTATGTACTGTTGTTTGAGCAGGAGAGTATTGTATGTACTGTTGTTTGTTTTAGCAGGAGAGTATTGTATGTACTGTTGTTTGTTTTAGCAGGAGAGTATTGTATGTACTGTTGTTTTAGCAGGAGAGTATTGTATGTACTGTTGTTTTAGCAGGAGAGTATTGTATGTACTGTTGTTTGTTTTAGCAGGAGAGTATTGTATGTACTGTTGTTTGTTTTAGCAGGAGAGTATTGTATGTACTGTTGTTTTAGCAGGAGAGTATTGTATGTACTGTTGTTTGTTTTAGCAGGAGAGTATTGTATGTACTGTTGTTTTAGCAGGAGAGTATTGTATGTACTGTTGTTTTAGCAGGAGAGTATTGTATGTACTGTTGTTTTAGCAGGAGAGTATTGTATGTACTGTTGTTTTAGCAGGAGAGTATTGTATGTACTGTTGTTTGTTTTAGCAGGAGAGTATTGTATGTACTGTTGTTTGTTTTAGCAGGAGAGTATTGTATGTACTGTTGTTTGTTTTAGCAGGAGAGTATTGTATGTACTGTTGTTTGTTTTAGCAGGAGAGTATTGTATGTACTGTTGTTTGTTTTAGCAGGAGAGTATTGTATGTACTGTTGTTTGTTTTAGCAGGAGAGTATTGTATGTACTGTTGTTTGTTTCAGAGTGCTACACCAGATCATTACAAACATACAGTGTAACGATGTGCTCAGTCCCATCAAAATGGTGATGAATGGAAGACGACGACTGCGACCGAGACGCAAGCGTTTCCGCAGTCTCTACAGAGAGATACTCTATCTGTCTCTCATTGCCTGTGGTAGAGACAATATTGATAATGGTAAGCTATGATTTTTAACTCCGGCTGAATTGTTGACAGACTTTTCATGTGATTAACCCTTAACCTGCCAATCACGACTTAACCTGCCAATCACGACTTAACCTGCCAATCACGCGTAACCTGCCAATCACGACGTAACCTGCCAATCACGACGTAACCTGCCAATCACGACGTAACCTGCCAATCACGACGTAACCTGCCAATCACGACGTAACCTGCCAATCACGACATAACCTGCCAATCACGAAGTAACCTGCCAATCACGACTTAACCTGCCAATCACGACGTAACCTGCCAGTCACGATTAAAGTCTCTTTTGCAAACAGCATTGAGCCAGATCAGACGTCGCAGTATGTGCTGTCTGATCAGGCTCTATGCTGTTTGCTATTCGGATAGTGGAGCTAAAACACTTGTTTGAATAGCAAAGAATGTAGATCCTGTAGCAACGATATTGTATTGAGATTTATTTCTCTTTGTTGCAATATGATGTTTGACCGTTTTGATTCGTCGGAAAATGTTATCGAGTTCAAAACTGAACAAAGGTATAAGATGCAGCAGGATTGGACAGGATTTTGGAGGAAAAAACGTGCGTCTTGTACATAAACTATTGCTGTACGTATATATAGTATCAGGGTACCTACTGTACATATATATAGCCCCAGGGTACCTGCTGTATGTATATATAGCCCAGGGTACCTGCTGTATGTATATATAGAGCCCCAGGGTACCAACTCTCGATCGAATTTCGAACAAAATTTAAAAAGAAGCATAGGCATTCAATGAATATAAACAAACTGTTTCCGTGGTCCAGTGGTTAAGACGTCCGGAGCGAACCTCGTCAGGGGTTTGTTCTGATATGGCCGGTTGGTGAGCCACCAGCTAGTTAAATAATGGTTACCGATTGCCTACCAGCCTGGCGCCAGGCATACAAACATAGGATTCAGGGAAGTACTGATATTCATAAGAAAAGGTGTCTCATAAGTCAGAAATGGCTGGCCCAATAGGGTGACACTATAATAAACAAACACTCTACTTTTTATATTACCATATACTGCAAAAGAAATGAAGTCTATGCCACGATTACACCCCAATGTGAATACTATCTGCGTGCATAGAGTCTTCAGAGATGTTAATGACAAGTTTGCTGCAATCTGACCAGCAACGTTGTTGGCTGTTGATGATATATATATTTGCCTTCGTAGATATCGGAATATCGGCACTGAATCGAGGTTTTGAAGAATTAAGTCCCTTATTGCAAATTAAAAATACCGTTACCTTTGTTGTAGGTAATCATTATCTTGCAAATAGAGCCCTGGACGGACCACCCTCCCCTCTGAAGACTCGATGGGGACACCCTTCCCTCCTTAAATAGGGGTGACACTATAATAAACAAACACTTTACTTTTACATAAACTGAATAATAAAGAGATTGCATAAAACAGTTAAGTAACACTTCACCATTCACCATTCACATACTATAATTAGCAGTGACAGTCTGATCGAGTTACTATACTTGGACCACAATATCATTCACCTGTATAATATGTATACATACGGTTAGTGAAGTAATTCTGTTAGATATTGTACAGCTTCCTACCTGTATGTCATAAATAGAGCACGGCTATATTCGCAATGGGTGTCAGTACTTGCACTTTCACGGCTATATTCGCAATGGGTGTCAGTACTTGCACTTTCACGGCTATATTCGCAATGGGTGTCGGTACTTGCACTTTCACGGCTATATTCGCAATGGGTGTCGGTACTTGCACTTTCACGGCTATATTCGCAATGGGTGTCAGTACTTGCACTTTCACGGCTATATTCGCAATGGGTGTCAGTACTTGCACTTTCACGGCTATATTCGCAATGGGTGTCGGTACTTGCACTTTCACGGCTATATTCGCAATGGGTGTCGGTACTTGCACTTTCACGGCTATATTCGCAATGGGTGTCGGTACTTGCACTTTCACGGCTATATTCGCAATGGGTGTCAGTACTTGCACTTTCACGGCTATATTCGCAATGGATGTCAGTACTTGCACTTTCACGGCTATATTCGCAATGGGTGCACTTTCAGTCTGGATGGCATACTTTTCACAGACATAAATCAACCCCTTTCCGTAATATTCTGCATGGTTAGACATTGTTTTCTGATATGAATATTTTCAAAGTACGTTCCTAAGTGTATGTATTTCCAAATATATTCGTCTGCAATGCTGAAATTCAAAAAGGCCAGAAACTTGGACCTATGCCAAACTTTATAAACGTGCAAGGATATCTATAGTCTAGTTTGCCTTGTCGTGTTTCAGATGCATTTGACAGGGAGTACCGGGAGGCATTTTCACGCCTATCACCTGGGGAGATGAAACGGCTACAGCGTGATGACAAGCCGCGGACTCCAGCCGTCCAGTGCTGCCGTCGAGTATTCTTGGAATTGGAAATATGAAACTGAACGACTAGAAATGTTTGTTTACTAAAGAAATGGAGGTCTTGGCTTTTGAAGCATGGATGATTTCTTGACACGAAATATTTACCGGATTACAACTTCTAATAGCCTTACAGTTGACCGTATCTGTAAAACAACCATCAACAGTATGCATCAACAGCATCACTAATAGTCATCTTCATTTACAACCTGTTAAAATGCATTGATAATTACTTGATGCAAGATTAACATGTTAGTGTTTAGAGACTGGATTTTAAGAGACGGCCTTCATTTGGAAACAGTCTTCATTCGGAGGTGGTCTTTATTCAGAGGTGGGCTTCATTTGGAAGCAGTCTTCATTTGGAGGTGGTATTCATTTGGAGGCTGTCGTCATTCAGAGGTGGTCTTCATTTGGAAGCAGTCTTCATTTGGAGTTGGTCTTCATTTGGAGGCTGTCGTCATTCGTAGGCGGTCTTTTGCACAGGTTTAACAGTATTATAACCTGTGTTATATAAAGCTTGTACGTTTCGACAATTTTTGGAACGAATATTCCAATTAAGAGTCGAGAGTGTGAAACTTCAGAAAGGTCGTTGGTTCTACCCAGGTGGCCACCTGAGCCTGTGAACTACTGCAATACCGGAGTAAACATGGTTGTAGAACAATGATAGGTGATAAACTGCTTCCAGAAGTGTAATGAAATATGTATATCGGAGATGATGTAAACGGGTTCCAGTAGTGTGAATTGTTATGAGGGTTACTATTTATTACAGAGAAACTATAGATTATATATTGCAAGCATTGCTTTTATTTGCTCACTGTATAATAAGCATTCATTATATTGAAGGGTGATGTTCCTGCTAGTCCAAGATAAAACCACTCCGTAAATTATTATCTCGACTATCCCATCCCCCAGTGAGATTGCATCACTGATATCTCTATCTATGAGGTTTCATCATTGATATATCATGATCAATTTCATCTTTGATATCTATATATATATGAGATTTCATCATTGATGTCTCTATATATGAGATTGCATCATTGATATCTCTATCTATATGAGATTTCATCATTGATATCTGGAATTATTGATGGTCACATCTCCCAGTGTGATCTCATTGATATCTCTGATCACATCCTTGAGAGTTCATCATTGATATCTCTGTGGTCACATCTTGCAGTGTGATCTCATTGATATCTCTGTGGTCACATCTCGCAGTGTGATCTCATTGATATCTCTGTGGTCACATCTCGCAGTGTGAACTCATTGATATCTCTGTGGTCACATCTCGCAGTGTGATCTCATTGATATCTCTGTGGTCACATCTCGCAGTGTGATCTCATTGATATCTCTGTGGTCACATCTCGCAGTGTGATGACTGTGATCTTATTGATATCTCTGTGGTCACATCTCGCAGTGTGATTTATCATTGATATCTCTGTGGTCACATCTCGCAGTGAGATTTCATCATTGACTTGTTGTATTGAAGTCGGAGATGCAGCATACCCATGTTATAATGCTGGATATAGTATTGTTTCACCATATTCTGCAATGGTTTAGTCAGACTTGTTTAAGTAGTTGGTACAATGTTCGGTTTAGTCAGACTTGTTTAAGTAGTTGGTACAATGTTCGGTTTAGTCAGACTTGTTTAAGTAGTTGGTACAATGTTTGGTTTAGTCAGACTTGTTTAAGTAGTTGGTACAATGTTCGGTTTAGTCAGACTTGTTTAAGTAGTTGGTACAATGTTCGGTTTAGTCAGACTTGTTTAAGTAGTTGGTACAATGTTCGGTTTAGTCAGACTTGTTTAAGTAGTTGGTACAATGTTCTTTTTATTGTTGATTGAGTTACTGATCCATTTTCACTAATTCTTACAAACCATTATTCCCAGATCTACCCGACTTCTTATTGCATTATTCCCAGATCTATCTGGCATCTTATTGCATTATTCCCAGATCTACCCGACATCTTATTGCATTATTCCCAGATCTACCCGACATTTTATTGCATTATTCCCAGATCTACCCGACATCTTATTGCATTATTCCCAGATCTATCCGACATCATATTGCATTATTCCCAGATCTACCCGACATCATATTGCATTATTCCCAGATCTACCCGACATCATATTGCATTATTCCCAGATCTACCCCACATCTTATTGCATTATTCCCAGATCTACCCCACATCTTATTGCATTATTCCCAGATCTACCCCACATCTTATTGCATTATTCCCAGATCTACCCGACATCTTATTGCATTATTCCCAGATCTACCCGTCATCTTATTGCATTATTCCCAGATCTACCCGACATCTTATTGCATTATTCCCAGATCTATCCGACATCATATTGCATTATTCCCAGATCTACCCGACATCTTATTGCATTATTCCCAGATCTACCCATCATCTTATTGCATTATTCCCAGATCTACCCGACATCTTATTGCATTATTCCCAGATCTACCCGACATCTTATTGCATTATTCCCAGATCTACCCGTCATCTTATTGCATTATTCCCAGATCTACCCGACATCTTATTGCATTATTCCCAGATCTATCCGACATCATATTGCATTATTCCCAGATCTACCCGACATCTTATTGCATTATTCCCAGATCTACCCATCATCTTATTGCATTATTCCCAGATCTACCCGACATCTTATTGCATTATTCCCAGATCTACCCGACATCTTATTGCATTATTCCCAGATCTACCCGACATCTTATTGCATTATTCCCAGATCTATCTGACATTGCATTTCTTTATGATACCCTAGTTTAAATTAGATAAGGAAATACTTTTTGAACAAACTGTATATTCTTTAAGCAAATAATGCTGTGATGATGTGATTTGATATATTATTTACATTAACTAAGTTTAGCTTAACTTCAGATGTGTACAGACCGCTGTAAAAGCTAATCGAAAGTGTTATGTTCTTTAAAATAAATGTTTCTTTTAAAAAAGCTGATTTCTTATGGCAGATCCTACAAATGTTACTTTCATCTATCTATATGAAGGCAATGTTTGCAAGTTAAACATGAGAAAATGTAGATTGATTGATATCTCCTCTGTTTTAATGCAGAAAGTAGTCCCATGTTGTGTTGGTCCAGAAACTGCAATGCTTGTCGGATTATGTTATGAAAATGACCGTATAAAGTACTCGTGTATTGATTATACCACATGTCAATTTAAAGCCAAAATTAAAATATCTGAGCGTCTGCCTCCATTATAGAGTTGTTATGGTCGCTGATTTGTATACCAGTGTAACCTATCATCACTGATGGTCACGGGTTCGAGCCTCACTCAGTCTGTGTCTCATTTATATGAAAAAGTTGGCAGTTTCTTATGGAGGTTGGTGCTCCAATTACTGGTTAACCGCTGGAGCCTGCCCAGGAAAGGTGTTAGGTAAACTGCCCGCCTGCGATATAGCCCAAAATGGTGCTGATGCAGGCTTAAAACCCAAGCAAACAAAATGTGAGCACATTGTAGTATGTATTTCATAGACCATGTTATAGCTGTGTATATTATACAGTGCCCCAAGTTGTTATGTTAAGACTGTATAAGTGCAATATTACGTATTTACATAGATTGTGTAGCTTATGTACTGTGTAGTTAGTGTATCGACAGTTTACATATAGACCAACTGCATAATGTGTAACTATTGTTGACAACCTTTTAATGGAAGGTCTCGTATATTCTTGTAGCTGTTTTAGGACGTGTTGTAATGAAGAAGGAATATTTGTCTTTGCGTTATTTATCGGCAAATAAAACACTGAAGTTCTGATCAACAAAACAATGTTCTGTTCCACGATAAATAACAGAAAAACTAATACGGTATTATTTCCATTCTAACTTGACCCGATAATGCAATTAACAAATAAATGTTGGTGGTATTTTGTCGTCGTGTCGTTGGCTTTTCAAATTACTTCCCTGAAATTTTCCAAAAAGCTAATTGATATTTAAGCATGTGGACTAAGTCAAAGCACTTCAAAAAACGTTTTTTAATTGCAAAAGCTAGATTTGTTCTTTGCAAAATAGGAACAAAATAGCAAGTCATTCTGGAATTTTCCAAAAAATGAAAGATAACCACTTTAACCGTGTCCTACCCGCTTTAGTATAGCGTTGTTACGGTAGGTTTGGTATAATGTTGCACAAGACCATTGTGGGGTGCTACCTAAAATGTTGCGCGAGGAAGACAAGACCATTGTGGGATGTGGTGCACGAAGTACTAGTTACTTTATCTGTGATTTTGACGTCTTGTCAACTTGCATTATGGCCTATGGAGAAAAA
The DNA here is from genome assembly GCA_014843695.1 of Archivesica marissinica. NCBI lineage: Eukaryota > Metazoa > Mollusca > Bivalvia > Venerida > Vesicomyidae > Archivesica > Archivesica marissinica. Next base: position 65,956,613 of record CM026399.1, on the reverse strand, counting down.
TAGTAACATTGTGGATTTAAGCTCCCAAGTAAAATAAAGTTGTCCCGCTAAAATAAATGTCCGGTGATATTTTATAGAAATTTAATAGTATTTGAACTTCTTTACATGAGGTTGCGTATAGGACATAGTTTAGCCGATGTACTTTGAACATTCCATTGAGAGATTGTTATTATTTGTTAACCTTATGTACTTTTTAAAGTCCCTATTAGTTTTTTTTCCAAAATGCAGTACATCAAGACATGTTCCTATGTAGTGTTGAGACATTACAAAACAAGATTACTGTCTTTTATTTCAATTTATGAATAATTTATTCTGATGTTCAGCAACATTTTTGAAGAATCTGTCCGACATACACTGGTTTTGTGAAATTATTTTATGTAACTTACCTCCCTTTAATGACATTTATTTACAAAATCATCAGTAGCTTTGTACATAGATGTTTACTAAAGTTAACATTTGGACATATATGAATTACAGGTTTATATTTTCTATTTAAGGAACGAAAAATGCATCATGCAATCTTGTTTTAAAGATTGTTGCTGTGCTGATTGGTCGTGAAACCCTTTAAAATCCGAGACTGTGTGAAGAAACCCTTCATAGCCCCAGAATGTGCAAAGAAATGCATTTAGGCATGTAAGGAAACATTTATTAATGTGACTAGTTCACCACCCACTATGTATCATGTGACTAGTTCACCACCCACTATGTATCATGTGACTAGTTCACCACCCACTATGTATCATGTGACTAGTTCACCACCCACTATGTATCATGTGACTAGTTCACCACCCACTACGTATCATGTGACTAGTTCACCACCCACTATGTATCATGTGACTAGTTCACCACCCACTACGTATCATGTGACTAGTTCACCACCACTATGTATCATGTGACTAGTTCACCACCCACTACGTATCATGTGACTAGTTCACCACCCACTACGTATCATGTGACTAGTTCACCACCACTATGTATCATGTGACTAGTTCACCACCCACTACGTATCATGTGACTAGTTCACCACCACTATGTATCATGTGACTAGTTCACCACCCACTACGTATCATGTGACTAGTTCACCACCACTACGTATAATGTGATGTATGTATATTATAATTGATATATTCTGAAGAAACACTTATTCATAGAGTATATATACATGTATGTAAATGTATCTTAGCAAAGGCTGCATACAGTATACCTTGGTACTAATGCACCACATATTTTAAAACACATATGCCCATCGATTGTGCAAACATAGAAACATATTGTTCCAACTGAACATTTTCTTTGTCCTTACGATTTCCTTTATGTATTCGTTTCTAGAAACCCTGACGACATTTCTGAAAATTGGGAGTATTTGAAATGCAAAATTATGCCTGAAAACCAAATGACTTACATCAAAAATGTTACTCGTGTACTCCCGACTTCCGGGCGGAAAGCCAGGGTTGCTATGGTGATTGTGGTTGGATGTAAGCGTAACATTTGATATTTTGAATTTGTGAACCAAAGATATATTTCATATTTATTTAATTGGAAAAAATGGTGGCTGATACTATAAATAGATTCGTTTTACATTCCATTTCCTGAAAAACTAACGAGTCATCGGATGGATCCCGGATCCTTGCTGCTACAATTGGTTTACATTTTGGTTTAAACATATTTATTCATTCATAAAGTACAGTACATATATATTGTATACAGAACGAAAATGGATTAAATCGAAAGCTTATAGCTTATTGAGATTATTTCCATTGTGTTTCTTAATAAGCTGCTTTAGTGTTATATACCTGTGTGGGTTATTTGAACTTAGTAGTTCTGGGTAATTTAGAATTGGAACCATTGCCTTGCCGTTGATCACAAGAGGCACCTAGAGCGTGTGGTTGTGCAGCACCCTTGCGATTCCAGCAGGTGCGAAAGTTGTGGCTTCTTGTCTCATTTTTTTAATTTCGATACAAATGAGAATTGGGAACCACAATTTCGGTCAAATAACAATATGGCACAACTATGCCTTTACTTGGAACACAGAGATATTCTCGGGAATGGATAATTAGCACATATCCAAGATGGTGACCTTCGTATTACAGTGTGTATCTAATGTTCCATTTCACTGAACACTGAATATTTTAGGAGATTTGTATGGTGTATTTACCATCCATACTTGCCTATACGACGACCCCTCTACTTGGTCCTGAAATATGTGGGGTTTGGCATGCATTCACATATAAGGCGGCTTGATAAAATGGAGCATGTATAAAATGTTGGCCAGTGCAAGTTGATGAAGAAATTTCAATGTCGGTGTGTTTTTTTTCTCTAAAACGTAAATATGGATACCATTAAAAACCAAAATTACCCCTAAATGGGTTTTTTTAGCACTCGGGAAGCAACTTTGAGGCTATAATCTGGTGGGCAAATATTTTATTATTTTTATGTTTATTTATCGTCACTACCGGTTGCCCATATGAGCGACGCCTCCTGAAGAGATTAGTCATTTTAGATTTTTGGAGGATAGTGCAATGATACAGACAGACAGACAGACAGACAGACAGACAGACAGACAGACAGACAGACAGACAGACAGACAGACAGACAGACAGACAGACAGACAGAGACCCATTCCAGAGTCTCCTCTGGTTCTTTTATGTGCACGATGTAAAGCACCAACACGAGACCTTGGTTTAAAGTCTCCTCTGAAAGACTGTTAAATTTATTAGGGTCAGACGGAGGATGGAACTATAAAATACTGGTCTTATAGGCGAGTATGTATAGTAGTGGATGGAGGCGGCTGTTGCATAAACAATACCGTGACACTGATGTAGCTGCTGTATTTGTTTAACCCATTTAATTCTGGATACCGTTCAAACAGTATTTGCAAAGAACATAAGAGCCAGATCAGCTGCCATAGAACGTGCCGTCTGATCAGGCTCTATGCTGTTTGCTATTCTGATGATCTAGCTATGGATTCCAGAATGAAATGGGTTAAATAATTTTCATTTAATAGACCATGATTGGGGAGTGAAGGGTGCTAAGAATTGTCACAAATCTATATGAAAACAAATTGTGCTGTCCAAGATTGCAGGATGGCCATCTTTTTACCATTAATAATTTTGCATGTATTGAACTATTCCACATATGAAATTCATCAAATGGACAAGACACGCTTGGATACATATTTGTTCAATGTAAAATTCACCAATGCAATTTTGAAACAAATGTCTGTAATACAAACTGTTTTTTAAATTGAATTCAAATGTGGCCTTGTTAAGAAATGGGCATCTAATGTTTTGTTTGTGACGAGACTACTATACATGTCTTTATGCCGTTCATCCAGGCTCTCCGCGCTCTACAAGGCATCGAGACATATTATCAGGAGAAAACGTGGGTATTGTTTCATCGTGGATGGCCGACTTGCTACTCTATAGTATACATTAACATGGAACTTCAATCTTGTTTCATCGTGGATGGCCGACTTGCTACTCTAGTGTACATTAACATGGAACTTCAATCTTGTTTCATCGTGGATGGCCGACTTGCTACTCTATAGTGTACATTAACATGGAATTTCAATCTTGTTTCATCGTGGATGGCCGACTTGCTACTCTATAGTATATATTAACATGGAACTTCAATCGAGAAGCTTCAGTAATCTGTAGGATGGAAGATGGCTGGTTGTTACTTTATAACTAGTGTAAATAACTTTATTATTATGTATAATGTTATTGAGCAAATGTTACATACTTCGTTTTTATATGTTTGGCTTGACATCACCATCCATGTTTCATCTTATTTGACTTTGAATTTCTAGGTTTAGCTCCGTTTTCCATCACCCCCCCCCCCCCCCCCCCCCCCCCCTGTTTGATCCTTGTTTGATGTTGCATCCAATCAAGTCATTCCTCATAATTCAAAGCATTGTTTGTGTGGCGATAGTTTGGGGGCATTAGGTGGTGGGTTTATTGAATTAAATACTAATAATTATTCACTTACTCATTACGTGTTCATTTGTGTTGCATTGTTGGAAAACATAGTGAACTACAAAATGTGAACCACTGTGGAAAACATAAGTTTGAATATATGTATGTACAATTAAAATATTAATATAAGTTCCCTTTGAAACTTGTTAATTATCATAAATATATGCTAGAATATCGTACCACGGAACATGTTGTTTGTGGTTCACGTTTGTGGTTCACGAGTTACTTGGTTTTATATTGTCATCTTGTTTGTTTTCCCGCAGTATGACTCGTTAATAAAAGGGCCTAAGAAGAATCATCTGCTCAGTATTTTACGTGCTTATCGCATGCATCCGTTTCTTGTTATTTCATACTTTGAATAAGCATTGTATATAATGATCACATCTATGTACAATGTAAATTTGTCTGGAATGAGTTTGTATTGGTTCTTGTGATATGAAGGTATTTATTCCGTCTGATTCCATGCCGTGTATCTTTATTTTCATGTAAATACGAGGTGAAACCAATATGTTAAGTTCCGTTTTAGCACCATATAAATTATTCTGTGTCAGTCTGTTCTGTTGACCGTATCACATATACCGTGTTGGTGCACCAGTCGGTTCTGTTTACCATATAACATATACTGTGTCGGTGCACCAGTCAGTACTGTTTACCATATAACATATACTGTGTTGGTGCACCAGTCGGTACTGTTTACCGTATAACATATACTGTGTCGGTGCACCAGTCGGTACTGTGTTGGTGCACCAGTCGGTACTGTTTACCATATAACATATACTGTGTCGGTGCACCAGTCGGTTCTGTTTACCGTATAACATATACTGTGTTGGTGCACCAGTCGGTACTGTTTACCGTATAACATATACTGTGTCGGTGCACCAGTCGGTACTGTTTACCATATAACATATACTGTGTCGGTGCACCAGTCGGTACTGTTTACCGTATAACATATACATTGTCGGTGCACCAGTCGGTTCTGTATACCGTATAACATATACCGTGTCGGTGCACCAGTCGGTTCTGTATACCGTATAACATATACTGTGTTGGTGCATCAGTCGGTTCTGTATACCGTATAACATATACTGTGTTAGTGCACCAGTCGGTTCTGTATACTGTATAACATATACTGTGTTGGTGTACCAGTCGGTTCTGTATACCATATAACATATACTGTGTTGGTGCACCAGTCGGTATTGTTTACCATATAACATATACTGTGTCGGTGCACCAATCCGTTCTGTTTACCGTAAACCATATAGGTGCACCAGTCGGTTCTGTTTACCGTATAACATATACTGTGTTGATGCACCAGTCCGTTCTGTTTACCGTATAACATATACTGTGTTGGTGCACCAGTCCGTTCTGTTTACTGTATAACATATTCTGTGTTGGTGCACCATTCGGTTCTGTTTACCGTAAACCACATAGGTGCACCAGTAGGTTCTGTTTACCGTATAATATCTACTGTGTCGGTGCACCATTCAGTCCTACAAGAGATTGTATCATACATTGAGATGTAAAATTAACGGTGTCGTTGGTATCGAGTCACAAACGCTAAGCTGTTTGCTTAATCAAAAATATATATGGGTAATAATGCGGGCATATATGGGTTTACAGTAATTCTAGCATTGTTGTATATTGTGCATCTAATTCTGACAATGCATTTGATTTGCATATTGCATTACCGGGAAACCTTCACTAAAGTTCCAATTCTCATTATTATTTCGATGTAAATCAGATTAGCCATATAGCTTGAACAGCGCTGGTAAACCCCAATTGAACAGCAACACATATCTGTTGTGTTGTATACTTGTTGCATGTTATCCGCGAAAAAGGTAATCTTTAAAAAATAGTGTCTTATCGTTTAATAGTGAGATTAAAATGCTAGAAGACATCTGGTTCCAGGTTTCCATTTTCCATCCAGTTTGCTGTTACGGGATGCTTCTATAATGTTTAACTAAATTGTTCACTGTGTATTCTGCCATGATATATGTAATTTTATCATGAAATAAAGATTTTAAAGTGAACCAGGATTTCTTATTGTATGCACTTATATCCTACAATTCTCATACAGGGATATATCCTACAGTTCTCATGCAGGGATATATCCTACAGTCCTCATACAGGGCCATATCCTACAGTCCTCGTGCAGGGATATATCCTACAGTCCTCATACAGAGATATATCCTACAGTCCTCATGCAGGGATATATCCTACAGTCCTCATACAGGGATATATCCTACAGTCCTCATGCAGGGATATATCCTACAGTCCTCATACAGGGATATATCCTACAGTCCTCCTACATGGATATATCCTACAGTCCTCATACGGGGATATATCCTACAGTCCTCCAACAGGGATATATCCTACAGTCCTCATACAGAGATATATCCTACAATCCTCATACAGGGACATATCCTACAGTCCTCGTACGGGGATATATCCTCATACAGAAATATATCCTACAATCCTCATACAGGGATATATCCTACAATCCTCATACAGAAATATATCCTACAATCCTCATACGGGGAAATATTCTACAATCCTCATACAGGGATATATTCTACAGTCCTCATACAGGGGATATATCCTACAGTCCTCATACAGGGGATATATCCTACAGTCCTCATACAGGGGATATATCCTACAGTCCTCTTACAGGGGATATATCCTACAGTCCTCATACAGGGACATATCCTACAGTCCTCATACAGGGATATATCCTACAGTCCTCATACAGGGATATATCCTACAGTCCTCATACAGGGATATATCCTACAATCCTCATACAGGGATATATCCTACACTCCTCATACAGGGATATATCCTACAATCCTCATACAGTGATATATCCTACAATCCTCGTACAGGGATATATCCTACAGTCCTCGTACAGGGATATATCCTACATCCTCGTACAGGGATATATCCTACAATCCTCGTACAGGGATATATCCTACAGTCCTCGTACAGGGATATATCCTACAGTCCTCGTACAGGGATATATCCTACAGTCCTCATACAGGGATATATCCTACAGTCCTCATACAGGGATATATCCTACAGTCCTCATACAGGGGATATATCCTACAGTCCTCATACGGGGATATATCCTACAGGGATATATCCTACAGTCCTCATACAGGGGATATATCATACAGTCCTCATACAGGGGATATATCTTACAGGGGATATATCCTACAGTCCTCATACAGAGATATATCCTACAATCCTCATACAGGGACATATCCTACAGTCCTCATACGGGGATATATCCTCATACAGAAATATATCCTACAATCCTCATACAGGGATATATCCTACAATCCTCATACAGAAATATATCCTACAATCCTCATACGGGGAAATATTCTACAATCCTCATACAGGGATATATTCTACAGTCCTCATACAGGGGATATATCCTACAGTCCTCATACAGGAATATATCCTACAGTCCTCATACGGGGATATATCCTACAGTCCTCATACGGGGATATATCCTACAGTCCTCATACAGGGATATATCCTACAGTCCTCGTACGGGGATATATCCTACAGTCCTCATACAGGGATATATCATACAGGGATATATCCTACAGTCCTCATACAGGGATATATCCTAAATCCTCATACAGGGATATATCCTACAGTCCTCATAAAGGGATATCTCATACAGGGATATATCCTACAGTCCTCATACAGGGATATCTCATACAGGGCCATATCCTACCGTCCTCGTACAGGGATATATCCTACAGTCCTCCTACAGGGATATATCCTACACTCCTCATACAGGGATATATCCTACAGTCCTCATACAGGGAAATATTCTACAGTCCTCGTACAGGGATATATCCTACAGTCCTCATACAGGGATATATCCTAGTCCTCATACAGGGAAATATTCTACAGTCCTCATACGGGATATATCCTACAGTCCTCATACAGGGATATATCCTACAGTCCTCATACGGGATATATCCTACAGTCCTCATACAGGGATATATCCTACAGTCCTCATACAGGGAAATATCCTACAGTCCTCATACGGGGATATATCCTACAGTCCTCATACAGGGATATATCATACAGGGAAATATTATACAGTCCTCGTACAGGGATATATCCTACAGTCCTCATACGGGGATATATCCTACAGTCCTCATACAGGGATATATCCTACAGTCCTCATACAGGGATATATCCTACACTCCTCATACAGGGAAATATTCTACAGTCCTCGTACAGGGATATATCCTACAGTCCTCATACGGGGATATATCCTACAGTCCTCATGCAGGGATATATCATACAGGGACATATCCTACAGTCCTCATGCAGGGACATATCCTACAGTCCTCATGCAGGGATATATCCTACAGTCCTCATACAGGGATATATCCTACAGTCATCATACGGGGATATATCCTACAGTCCTCATACAGGGACATATCCTACAGTCCTCACACGGGGATATATCCTACAGGGATATGTCCTCATACAGGGGATATATCCTACAGTCCTCATACAGGGTATATATCCTACAGTCCTCTTACAGGGGATATATCCTACAGTCCTCATACAGGGGATATATCCTACAGTCCTCATACAGGGATATATCCTACAGTCCTCATACAGGGATATATCCTACTGTCCTCATACAGGGATATATCCTACAGGGACATATCCTACAGTCCTCATACAGGGATATATCCTACAGTCCTCGTACAGGGATATATCCTACAGTCCTCATACAGGGATATCTCGTACAGGGATATATCCTACAATCCTCCTACGGGGATATATCCTACAGTCCTCATACAGAGATATATCCTACAGTCCTCATACAGGGATATATCCTACAGTCCTCGTACAGGGATATATCCTACAGTCCTCATACAGGGATATATCCTACAGTCCTCGTACAGGGATATATCCTACAATCCTCATACGGGGATATATCCTACACTCCTCATACGGGGATATATCCTACAGTCCTCATACAGGGATATATCCTACAGTCCTCATACAGGGACATATCCTACAGTCCTCATACGGGGATATATCCTACAGGGATATATCCTACAGTCCTCATACAGGGATATATCCTACAGTCCTCATACAGGGATATATACTACAATCCTCATACAGGGATATATCCAACAGGGATATATCCTACAGTCCTCATACAGGGATATATCCTACAGTCCTCGTACAGGGATATATCCTACAGTCCTCGTACAGGGATATATCCTACAGTCATCATACAGGGATATATCCTACAGGGACATATCCTACAGTCCTCATACAGGGATATATCCTACAGTCCTCATACAGGGATATATCCTACAGTCCTCATACAGAGATATATCCTACAGTCCTCCTACATGGATATATCCTACAGTCCTCATACTGGGATATATCATACAGGGATATATCATACAGGGATATATCCTACAGTCCTCATACAGGGATATATCCTACAATCCTCATACAGGGATATATCATGCAGTCCTCATACAGAGATATATCCTACAGTCCTCATACAGGGATATATCCTACAGTCCTCGTACAGGGATATATCCTACAGTCCTCATACAGGGACATATCCTACAGTCCTCATACGGGGGTATATCCTACAGTCCTCTTACAGGGATATATCCTACAGTCCTCATACGGGATATATCCTACAGTCCTCATACAGGGGATATATCCTACAGTCCTCATACAGGGGATATATCCTACAATCCTCTTACAGGGGATATATCATACAGGGGATATATCCTACAGGGATATATCCTACAGTCCTCATACAGGGATATATCCTACTGTCCTCGTACAGGGATATATCCTACAGGGACATATCCTACAGTCCTCATACAGGGATATATCCTACAGTCCTCGTACAGGGATATATCCTAAATCCTCATACAGGGATATATCATACAGGGATATATCCTACAATCCTCATACAGGGATATATCCTACAATCCTCATACAGGGATATATCCTACAGTCCTCGTACAGGGACATATCCTACAGTCCTCATACGGGGATATATCCTACAGTCCTCTTACAGGGATATATCCTACAGTCCTCATACGGGATATATCCTACAGTCCTCATACAGGGGATATATCCTACAGTCCTCATACAGGGTATATATCCTACAGGGACATATCCTACAGTCCTCATACGGGGATATATCCTACAGTCCTCATACAGGGATATATCCTACAGTCCTCATACAGGGATATATCCTACAGTCCTCATACAGGGATATATCCTACAGTCCTCATACAGGGATATATCCTACTGTCCTCATACAGGGATATATCCTACAGGGACATATCCTACAGTCCTCATACAGGGATATATCCTACAGTCCTCGTACAGGGATATATCCTACAGTCCTCATACAGGATATCCTACAGTCCTCGTACAGGGATATATCCTACAATCCTCATACGGGGATATATCCTACAGTCCTCATACAGAGATATATCCTACAGTCCTCATACAGGGATATATCCTACAGTCCTCGTACAGGGATATATCCTACAGTCCTCATACAGGGATATATCCTACAGTCCTCGTACAGGGATATATCCTACAATCCTCATACGGGGATATATCCTACAGTCCTCATACAGGGATATATCCTACAGTCCTCATACAGGGACATATCCTACAGTCCTCATACGGGGATATATCCTACAGGGATATATCCTACAGGGATATATCCTACAGTCCTCATACAGGGATATATCCTACAGTCCTCATACAGGGATATATACTACAATCCTCATACAGGGATATATCCTACAGTCCTCATACAGGGATATATCCAACAGGGATATATCCTACAGTCCTCATACAGGGATATATCCTACAGTCCTCATACAGGGATATATCCTACAGTCCTCATACAGGGATATATCCTACTGTCCTCATACAGGGATATATCCTACAGGGACATATCCTACAGTCCTCATACAGGGATATATCCTACAGTCCTCGTACAGGGATATATCCTACAGTCCTCATACAGGGATATATCCTACAGTCCTCGTACAGGGATATATCCTACAATCCTCATACGGGGATATATCCTACAGTCCTCATACATAGATATATCCTACAGTCCTCATACAGGGATATATCCTACAGTCCTCGTACAGGGATATATCCTACAGTCCTCATACAGGGATATATCCTACAGTCCTCGTACAGGGATATATCCTACAATCCTCATACGGGGATATATCCTACACTCCTCATACGGGGATATATCCTACAGTCCTCATACAGGGATATATCCTACAGTCCTCATACAGGGACATATCCTACAGTCCTCATACGGGGATATATCCTACAGGGATATATCCTACAGGGATATATCCTACAGTCCTCATACAGGGATATATCCTACAGTCCTCATACAGGGATATATACTACAATCCTCATACAGGGATATATCCTACAGTCCTCATACAGGGATATATCCAACAGGGATATATCCTACAGTCCTCATACAGGGATATATCCTACAGTCCTCGTACAGGGATATATCCTAGTCCTCATACAGGGACATATCCTACAGTCCTCATACGGGGATAAATCATACAGGGATATATCCTACAGTCCTCGTACAGGGATATATCCTACAGTCCTCATACAGGGATATATCCAGTCCTCATACAGGGATATATCCTACAGTCCTCATACAGGGATATATCCTACAGTCCTCGTACAGGGATATATCATACAGGGATATATCCTACAGTCCTCGTACAGGGACATATCCTACAGTCCTCATACGGGGATATATCCTACAGTCCTCTTACAGGGATATATCCTACAGTCCTCATACAGGGATATATCCTACAATCCTCATACGGGGATATATCCTACACTCCTCATACAGGGATATATCCTACAATCCTCATACGGGGATATATCCTACAGTCCTCATACAGGGATATATCCTACAATCCTCGTACAGGGATATATCCTACAGTCCTCATACAGGGATATATCCTACACACCTCATACAGGGATATATCCTACAGTCCTCATACAGGGATATATCCTACACTCCTCATACAGGGATATATCCTACAGTCCTCATACAGGGATATATCATACAGGGATATGTCCTCATACAGGGGATATATCCTACAGTCCTCATACAGGGGATATATCCTACAGTCCTCTTACAGGGGATATATCCTACAGTCCTCATACAGGGATATATACTACAGTCCTCATACTGGGATATATCCTACAGTCCTCATACTGGGATATATCATACAGGGATATATCATACAGGGATATATCCTACAGTCCTCATACAGGGACATATCCTACAGTCCTCATACGGGGATATATCCTACAGTCCTCTTACACGGATATATCCTACAGTCCTCATACGGGATATATCCTACAGTCCTCATACAGGGGATATATCCTACAGTCCTCATACAAGGGATATATCCTACAGGGACATATCCTACAGTCCTCATACGGGGATATATCCTACAGTCCTCATACAGGGATATATCCTACAGTCCTCATACAGGGATATATCCTACAGTCCTCATACAGTGGATATATCCTACAGTCCTCCAACAGGGATATATCCTACAGTCCTCATACATGGATATATCCTACAGTCCTCGTACAGGGATATATCCTACAGTCCTCATACATGGATATATCCTACAGTCCTCATACAGGGATATATCCTACAGTCCTCGTACATGGATATATCCTACAGTCCTCGTACAGGGATATATCCTACAGTTCTACGGGATATATCCTACAGTCCTCTTACAGGGATATATCTACAGCTACAGTCCTCTACAGGGATATATCATACGGGAATATCCTACAGTCCTCATACGGGATATATCTACAGTCATACAGGGAATATCCTACAGTCCTCATACAGGGACATATCCTACAGTCCTCATACAGGGATATATCCTACAGTCCTCATACAGGGATATATCCTACAGTCCTCATACGGGATATATCCTACAGTCCTCATACAGGGGATATATCCTACAGTCCTCATACAGGGATATATCCTACAGTCCTCATACGGGGATATATCCTACAGTCCTCATACAGGGATATATCCTACAGTCCTCATACAGGGATATATCCTACAGTCCTCATACAGGGATATATCCTACAGTCCTCATACAGGGATATATCCTACAGTCCTCATACAGGGATATATCCTACAGTCCTCATACAGGGATATATCCTACAGTCCTCATACAGGGATATATCCTAAATCCTCATACAGGGATATATCCTACAGTCCTCATAAAGGGATATCTCATACAGGGATATATCCTACAGTCCTCATACAGGGATATCTCATACAGGGCCATATCCTACCGTCCTCGTACAGGGATATATCCTACAGTCCTCCTACAGGGATATATCCTACACTCCTCATACAGGGATATATCCTACAGTCCTCATACAGGGATATCTCATACAGGGATATATCCTACAGTCCTCATACAGGGAAATATTCTACAGTCCTCGTACAGGGATATATCCTACAGTCCTCATACAGGGATATATCCTAGTCCTCATACAGGGAAATATTCTACAGTCCTCATACGGGATATATCCTACAGTCCTCATACAGGGATATATCCTACAGTCCTCATACGGGATATATCCTACAGTCCTCATACAGGGATATATCCTACAGTCCTCATACAGGGAAATATCCTACAGTCCTCATACGGGGATATATCCTACAGTCCTCATACAGGGATATATCATACAGGGAAATATTATACAGTCCTCGTACAGGGATATATCCTACAGTCCTCATACGGGGATATATCCTACAGTCCTCATACAGGGATATATCCTACAGTCCTCATACAGGGATATATCCTACACTCCTCATACAGGGAAATATTCTACAGTCCTCGTACAGGGATATATCCTACAGTCCTCATACGGGGATATATCCTACAGTCCTCATGCAGGGATATATCATACAGGGACATATCCTACAGTCCTCATGCAGGGACATATCCTACAGTCCTCATGCAGGGATATATCCTACAGTCCTCATACAGGGATATATCCTACAGTCATCATACGGGGATATATCCTACAGTCCTCATACAGGGACATATCCTACAGTCCTCATACGGGGATATATCCTACAGGGATATGTCCTCATACAGGGGATATATCCTACAGTCCTCATACAGGGTATATATCCTACAGTCCTCTTACAGGGGATATATCCTACAGTCCTCATACAGGGGATATATCCTACAGTCCTCATACAGGGATATATCCTACAGTCCTCATACAGGGATATATCCTACTGTCCTCATACAGGGATATATCCTACAGGGACATATCCTACAGTCCTCATACAGGGATATATCCTACAGTCCTCGTACAGGGATATATCCTACAGTCCTCATACAGGGATATCTCGTACAGGGATATATCCTACAATCCTCCTACGGGGATATATCCTACAGTCCTCATACAGAGATATATCCTACAGTCCTCATACAGGGATATATCCTACAGTCCTCGTACAGGGATATATCCTACAGTCCTCATACAGGGATATATCCTACAGTCCTCGTACAGGGATATATCCTACAATCCTCATACGGGGATATATCCTACACTCCTCATACGGGGATATATCCTACAGTCCTCATACAGGGATATATCCTACAGTCCTCATACAGGGACATATCCTACAGTCCTCATACGGGGATATATCCTACAGGGATATATCCTACAGTCCTCATACAGGGATATATCCTACAGTCCTCATACAGGGATATATCCTACAGTCCTCATACAGGGATATATCCTACAGTCCTCATACAGGGATATATCCTACAGTCCTCATACAGAGATATATCCTACAGTCCTCATACAGGGATATATCCTACAGTCCTCCTACATGGATATATCCTACAGTCCTCATACTGGGATATATCATACAGGGATATATCATACAGGGATATATCCTACAGTCCTCATACAGGGATATATCCTACAATCCTCATACAGGGATATATCATACAGTCCTCATACAGAGATATATCCTACAGTCCTCATACAGGGATATATCCTACAGTCCTCGTACAGGGATATATCCTACAGTCCTCATACAGGGACATATCCTACAGTCCTCATACGGGGGTATATCCTACAGTCCTCTTACAGGGATATATCCTACAGTCCTCATACGGGATATATCCTACAGTCCTCATACAGGGGATATATCCTACAGTCCTCATACAGGGGATATATCCTACAGTCCTCTTACAGGGGATATATCATACAGGGGATATATCCTATAGGGATATATCCTACAGTCCTCATACAGGGATATATCCTACTGTCCTCGTACAGGGATATATCCTACAGGGACATATCATACAGTCCTCATACAGGGATATATCCTACAGTCCTCGTACAGGGATATATCCTAAATCCTCATACAGGGATATATCATACAGGGATATATCCTACAGTCCTCATACAGGGATATATCCTACAATCCTCATACAGGGATATATCCTACAGTCCTCGTACAGGGACATATCCTACAGTCCTCATACGGGGATATATCCTACAGTCCTCTTACAGGGATATATCCTACAGTCCTCATACAGGGGATATATCCTACAGTCCTCATACAGGGGATATATCCTACAGTCCTCATACAGGGGATATATCCTACAGTCCTCATACGGGGATATATCCTACAGTCCTCATACAGGGATATATCCTACAGTCCTCATACAGGGATATATCCTACAGTCCTCATACAGGGATATATCCTACAGTCCTCATACAGGGATATATCCTACTGTCCTCATACAGGGATATATCCTACAGGGACATATCCTACAGTCCTCATACAGGGATATATCCTACAGTCCTCGTACAGGGATATATCCTACAGTCCTCATACAGGGATTTATCCTACAGTCCTCGTACAGGGATATATCCTACAATCCTCATACGGGGATATATCCTACAGTCCTCATACAGAGATATATCCTACAGTCCTCATACAGGGATATATCCTACAGTCCTCGTACAGGGATATATCCAACAGGGATATATCCTACAGTCCTCGTACAGGGATATATCCTACAATCCTCATACGGGGATATATCCTACACTCCTCATACGGGGATATATCCTACAGTCCTCATACAGGGATATATCCTACAGTCCTCATACAGGGACATATCCTACAGTCCTCATACGGGGATATATCCTACAGGGATATATCCTACAGGGATATATCCTACAGTCCTCATACAGGGATATATCCTACAGTCCTCATACAGGGATATATCCTACAGTCCTCATACAGGGAAATATTCTAGTCCTCATACGGGATATATCCTACAGTCCTCATACAGGGATATATCCTACAGTCCTCATACGGGAAATATCCTACAGTCCTCATACATGGATATATCCTACAGTCCTCATACAGGGAAATATCCTACAGTCCTCATACAGGGATATATCCTACAGTCCTCATACAGGGATATATCCTAGTCCTCATACAGGGAAATATTCTACAGTCCTCATACGGGATATATCCTACAGTCCTCATACAGGGATATATCCTACAGTCCTCATACGGGAAATATCCTACAGTCCTCATACAGGGATATATCCTACAGTCCTCATACAGGGAAATATCCTACAGTCCTCATACGGGGATATATCCTACAGTCCTCATACAGGGATATATCCTACACTCCTCATACAGGGAAATATTCTACAGTCCTCGTACAGGGATATATCCTACAGTCCTCATACGGGGATATATCCTACAGTCCTCATACAGGGATATATCCTACAGTCCTCATGCAGGGATATATCCTACAGTCCTCATACAGGGACATATCCTACAGTCCTCATGCAGGGACATATCCTACAGTCCTCATGCAGGGATATATCCTACAGTCCTCATACGGGGATATCTCATACAGGGATATATCCTACAGTCATCATACAGGGATATATCCTACAGTCCTCATACAGGGACATATCCTACATTCCTCATACGGGGATATATCCTACAGGGATATGTCCTCATACAGGGGATATATCCTACAGTCCTCATACAGGGTATATATCCTACAGTCCTCTTACAGGGGATATATCCTACAGTCCTCATACAGGGGATATATCCTACAGTCCTCATACAGGGATATATCCTACAGTCCTCATACAGGGATATATCCTACTGTCCTCATACAGGGATATATCCTACAGGGACATATCCTACAGTCCTCATACAGGGATATATCCTACAGTCCTCGTACAGGGATATATCCTACAGTCCTCATACAGGGATATCTCGTACAGGGATATATCCTACAATCCTCATACGGGGATATATCCTACAGTCCTCATACAGAGATATATCCTACAGTCCTCATACAGGGATATATCCTACAGTCCTCGTACAGGGATATATCCTACAGTCCTCATACAGGGATATATCCTACAGTCCTCGTACAGGGATATATCCTACAATCCTCATACGGGGATATATCCTACACTCCTCATACGGGGATATATCCTACAGTCCTCATACAGGGATATATCCTACAGTCCTCATACAGGGACATATCCTACAGTCCTCATACGGGGATATATCCTACAGGGATATATCCTACAGGGATATATCCTACAGTCCTCATACAGGGATATATCCTACAGTCCTCATACAGGGATATATACTACAATCCTCATACAGGGATATATCCTACAGTCCTCATACAGGGATATATCCAACAGGGATATATCCTACAGTCCTCATACAGGGATATATCCTACAGTCCTCGTACAGGGATATATCCTACAGTCCTCGTACAGGGATATATCCTACAGTCATCATACAGGGATATATCCTACAGGGACATATCCTACAGTCCTCATACAGGGATATATCCTACAGTCCTCATACAGGGATATATCCTACAGTCCTCATACAGAGATATATCCTACAGTCCTCATACAGGGATATATCCTACAGTCCTCCTACATGGATATATCCTACAGTCCTCATACTGGGATATATCATACAGGGATATATCATACAGGGATATATCCTACAGTCCTCATACAGGGATATATCCTACAATCCTCATACAGGGATATATCATACAGTCCTCATACAGAGATATATCCTACAGTCCTCATACAGGGATATATCCTACAGTCCTCGTACAGGGATATATCCTACAGTCCTCATACAGGGACATATCCTACAGTCCTCATACGGGGGTATATCCTACAGTCCTCTTACAGGGATATATCCTACAGTCCTCATACGGGATATATCCTACAGTCCTCATACAGGGGATATATCCTACAGTCCTCATACAGGGGATATATCCTACAGTCCTCTTACAGGGGATATATCATACAGGGGATATATCCTACAGGGATATATCCTACAGTCCTCATACAGGGATATATCCTACTGTCCTCGTACAGGGATATATCCTACAGGGACATATCCTACAGTCCTCATACAGGGATATATCCTACAGTCCTCGTACAGGGATATATCCTAAATCCTCATACAGGGATATATCATACAGGGATATATCCTACAATCCTCATACAGGGATATATCCTACAATCCTCATACAGGGATATATCCTACAGTCCTCGTACAGGGACATATCCTACAGTCCTCATACGGGGATATATCCTACAGTCCTCTTACAGGGATATATCCTACAGTCCTCATACGGGATATATCCTACAGTCCTCATACAGGGGATATATCCTACAGTCCTCATACAGGGGATATATCCTACAGGGACATATCCTACAGTCCTCATACGGGGATATATCCTACAGTCCTCATACAGGGATATATCCTACAGTCCTCATACAGGGATATATCCTACAGTCCTCATACAGGGATATATCCTACAGTCCTCATACAGGGATATATCCTACTGTCCTCATACAGGGATATATCCTACAGGGACATATCCTACAGTCCTCATACAGGGATATATCCTACAGTCCTCGTACAGGGATATATCCTACAGTCCTCATACAGGGATATATCCTACAGTCCTCGTACAGGGATATATCCTACAATCCTCATACGGGGATATATCCTACAGTCCTCATACAGAGATATATCCTACAGTCCTCATACAGGGATATATCCTACAGTCCTCGTACAGGGATATATCCTACAGTCCTCATACAGGGATATATCCTACAGTCCTCGTACAGGGATATATCCTACAATCCTCATACGGGGATATATCCTACAGTCCTCATACAGGGATATATCCTACAGTCCTCATACAGGGACATATCCTACAGTCCTCATACGGGGATATATCCTACAGGGATATATCCTACAGGGATATATCCTACAGTCCTCATACAGGGATATATCCTACAGTCCTCATACAGGGATATATACTACAATCCTCATACAGGGATATATCCTACAGTCCTCATACAGGGATATATCCAACAGGGATATATCCTACAGTCCTCATACAGGGATATATCCTACAGTCCTCATACAGGGATATATCCTACAGTCCTCATACAGGGATATATCCTACTGTCCTCATACAGGGATATATCCTACAGGGACATATCCTACAGTCCTCATACAGGGATATATCCTACAGTCCTCGTACAGGGATATATCCTACAGTCCTCATACAGGGATATATCCTACAGTCCTCGTACAGGGATATATCCTACAATCCTCATACGGGGATATATCCTACAGTCCTCATACATAGATATATCCTACAGTCCTCATACAGGGATATATCCTACAGTCCTCGTACAGGGATATATCCTACAGTCCTCATACAGGGATATATCCTACAGTCCTCGTACAGGGATATATCCTACAATCCTCATACGGGGATATATCCTACACTCCTCATACGGGGATATATCCTACAGTCCTCATACAGGGATATATCCTACAGTCCTCATACAGGGACATATCCTACAGTCCTCATACGGGGATATATCCTACAGGGATATATCCTACAGGGATATATCCTACAGTCCTCATACAGGGATATATCCTACAGTCCTCATACAGGGATATATACTACAATCCTCATACAGGGATATATCCTACAGTCCTCATACAGGGATATATCCAACAGGGATATATCCTACAGTCCTCATACAGGGATATATCCTACAGTCCTCGTACAGGGATATATCCTAGTCCTCATACAGGGACATATCCTACAGTCCTCATACGGGGATAAATCATACAGGGATATATCCTACAGTCCTCGTACAGGGATATATCCTACAGTCCTCATACAGGGATATATCCAGTCCTCATACAGGGATATATCCTACAGTCCTCATACAGGGATATATCCTACAGTCCTCGTACAGGGATATATCATACAGGGATATATCCTACAGTCCTCGTACAGGGACATATCCTACAGTCCTCATACGGGGATATATCCTACAGTCCTCTTACAGGGATATATCCTACAGTCCTCATACAGGGATATATCCTACAATCCTCATACGGGGATATATCCTACACTCCTCATACAGGGATATATCCTACAATCCTCATACGGGGATATATCCTACAGTCCTCATACAGGGATATATCCTACAATCCTCGTACAGGGATATATCCTACAGTCCTCATACAGGGATATATCCTACACACCTCATACAGGGATATATCCTACAGTCCTCATACAGGGATATATCCTACACTCCTCATACAGGGATATATCCTACAGTCCTCATACAGGGATATATCATACAGGGATATGTCCTCATACAGGGGATATATCCTACAGTCCTCATACAGGGGATATATCCTACAGTCCTCTTACAGGGGATATATCCTACAGTCCTCATACAGGGATATATACTACAGTCCTCATACTGGGATATATCCTACAGTCCTCATACTGGGATATATCATACAGGGATATATCATACAGGGATATATCCTACAGTCCTCATACAGGGACATATCCTACAGTCCTCATACGGGGATATATCCTACAGTCCTCTTACACGGATATATCCTACAGTCCTCATACGGGATATATCCTACAGTCCTCATACAGGGGATATATCCTACAGTCCTCATACAAGGGATATATCCTACAGGGACATATCCTACAGTCCTCATACGGGGATATATCCTACAGTCCTCATACAGGGATATATCATACAGTCCTCATACAGGGATATATCCTACAGTCCTCATACAGTGGATATATCCTACAGTCCTCCAACAGGGATATATCCTACAGTCCTCATACATGGATATATCCTACAGTCCTCGTACAGGGATATATCCTACAGTCCTCATACATGGATATATCCTACAGTCCTCATACAGGGATATATCCTACAGTCCTCGTACAGGGATATATCCTACAGTCCTCGTACAGGGATATATCATACAGGGACATATCCTACAGTCCTCATACGGGGATATATCCTACAGTCCTCTTACAGGGATATATCCTACAGTCCTCATACGGGATATATCCGACAGTCCTCATACAGGGGATATATCATACAGTCCTCATACAGGGGATATATCCTACAGTCCTCATACAGGGGATATATCCTACAGTCCTCTTACAGGGGATATATCCTACAGTCCTCATACAGGGATATATACTACAGTCCTCATACTGGGATATATCCTACAGTCCTCATACTGGGATATATCATACAGGGATATATCATACAGGGATATATCCTACAGTCCTCATACAGGGACATATCCTACAGTCCTCATACGGGGATATATCCTACAGTCCTCTTACACGGATATATCCTACAGTCCTCATACGGGATATATCCTACAGTCCTCATACAGGGGATATATCCTACAGTCCTCATACAAGGGATATATCCTACAGGGACATATCCTACAGTCCTCATACGGGGATATATCCTACAGTCCTCATACAGGGATATATCCTACAGTCCTCATACAGGGATATATCCTACAGTCCTCATACAGGGGATATATCCTACAGTCCTCCAACAGGGATATATCCTACAGTCCTCATACATGGATATATCCTACAGTCCTCGTACAGGGATATATCCTACAGTCCTCATACATGGATATATCCTACAGTCCTCATACAGGGATATATCCTACAGTCCTCGTACATGGATATATCCTACAGTCCTCGTACAGGGATATATCCTACAGTCCTCGTACAGGGATATATCATACAGGGACATATCCTACAGTCCTCATACGGGGATATATCCTACAGTCCTCTTACAGGGATATATCCTACAGTCCTCATACGGGATATATCCGACAGTCCTCATACAGGGGATATATCATACAGTCCTCATACAGGGGATATATCCTACAGTCCTCATACAGAGATATATCCTACAGTCCTCATACAGGGATATATCCTACAGTCCTCATACAGGGATATATCCTACAGTCCTCATACAGAGATATATCCTACAGTCCTCATACAGGGATATATCCTACAGTCCTCATACAGGGATATATCCTACAGTCCTCATACGGGATATATCCTACAGTCCTCATACAGGGATATATCCTACAGTCCTCATACAGGGAAATATCCTACAGTCCTCATACGGGGATATATCCTACAGTCCTCATACAGGGATATATCATACAGGGAAATATTATACAGTCCTCGTACAGGGATATATCCTACAGTCCTCATACGGGGATATATCCTACAGTCCTCATACAGGGATATATCCTACAGTCCTCATACAGGGATATATCCTACACTCCTCATACAGGGAAATATTCTACAGTCCTCGTACAGGGATATATCCTACAGTCCTCATACGGGGATATATCCTACAGTCCTCATGCAGGGATATATCATACAGGGACATATCCTACAGTCCTCATGCAGGGACATATCCTACAGTCCTCATGCAGGGATATATCCTACAGTCCTCATACAGGGATATATCCTACAGTCATCATACGGGGATATATCCTACAGTCCTCATACAGGGACATATCCTACAGTCCTCATACGGGGATATATCCTACAGGGATATGTCCTCATACAGGGGATATATCCTACAGTCCTCATACAGGGTATATATCCTACAGTCCTCTTACAGGGGATATATCCTACAGTCCTCATACAGGGGATATATCCTACAGTCCTCATACAGGGATATATCCTACAGTCCTCATACAGGGATATATCCTACTGTCCTCATACAGGGATATATCCTACAGGGACATATCCTACAGTCCTCATACAGGGATATATCCTACAGTCCTCGTACAGGGATATATCCTACAGTCCTCATACAGGGATATCTCGTACAGGGATATATCCTACAATCCTCATACGGGGATATATCCTACAGTCCTCATACAGGGATATATCCTACAGTCCTCATACAGGGATATATCCTACAGTCCTCGTACAGGGATATATCCTACAGTCCTCATACAGGGATATATCCTACAGTCCTCGTACAGGGATATATCCTACAGTCCTCATACGGGGATATATCCTACAGTCCTCATACGGGGATATATCCTACAGTCCTCATACAGGGATATATCCTACAGTCCTCATACAGGGACATATCCTACAGTCCTCATACGGGGATATATCCTACAGGGATATATCCTACAGTCCTCATACAGGGATATATCCTACAGTCCTCATACAGGGATATATCCTACAATCCTCATACAGGGATATATCCAACAGGGATATATCCTACAGTCCTCATACAGGGATATATCCTACAGTCCTCGTACAGGGATATATCCTACAGTCCTCATACAGGGATATATCCTACAGTCCTCATACAGGGATATATCCTACAGGGACATATCCTACAGTCCTCATACAGGGATATATCCTACAGTCCTCATACAGGGATATATCCTACAGGGATATATCCTACAGTCCTCATACAGGGATATATCCTACAGTCCTCATACAGGGATATATCCTACAGGGATATATCCTACAGTCCTCATACAGGGATATATCCTACAGTCCTCATACAGGGATATATCCTACAGTCCTCATACAGGGATATATCCTACAGTCCTCATACAGGGATATATCCTACAGTCCTCATACAGGGATATATCCTACAGTATTCATACAGGGATATATCCTACAGTCCTCATACAGGGATATATCCTACAGTCCTCATACAGGGATATATCCTACAGTCCTCATACAGGGATATATCCTACAGTCCTCATACAGGGATATATCCTACAGTCCTCATACAGGGATATATCCTACAGTCCTCATACAGGGATATATCCTACAGTCCTCATACGGGGATATATCCTACAGTCCTCATACAGGGATATATCCTACAGTCCTCATACAGGGATATATCCTACAGTCCTCATACAGGGGATATATCCTACAGTCCTCATACAGGGGATATATCCTACAGTCCTCATACAGGGATATATCCTACAGTCCTCATACGGGGATATATCCTACAGTCCTCATACGGGGATATATCCTACAGTACTTCTACCAGGATAGTATAACTAGTCCAACTTGCAGGGAATCGACCCGGGTGAACGGTATTCTATGGCAAAGCTAATGGTACTGGGAACCGGTATTTGGGGCGAAATGACCCGGGACCCAAACGTGATCATTCATTCGGCGCATGCGCATGATATACCGGATGTTGTCGAATCAGTTTAATAAATGTTTAGATTTAAAATAAGCTTACCAATTTATCTGTTACATATATTATGTTGGTACAAATAAATATCCAATACATGTACATATATATTGTATATAAAAAATACAATCAATATTTAAACGAACACAGGCATGAGAATTGGTATATAGGTAGAAATGTTCGTTATCTTATTAGAAGCAGGCCGGTTAGCACAGACGACTGAGACGCTTGATTGCCCCACTTAATAATCTGATATCTACGTGATACCGTGCGCGTCGCGTCCTAGTCGAATGAACCAGCGACACTGTGTCCACCAATTTTTAATTCATGGCGAAGTTGTATTTTATTCATATCTAATTTATTCTCCAATTCAAAATGAAAATTTATGTTTTTTTGCGCAGACGGTTGGGATCTGGATGGTGCGGGTTCAAATCCAAATAATTTTTTTTTTTTTAAGAACATTATGATAGAAATCTACACCATAGACTTGGCACCATACAATTTGGCCATATCTAATCAAGTTAAGATTAAAAAATTGATATTGTCGCCCCGTCACTCACTATCAAAACCATACACTGCTTTAATAGTTACAGGTGTCATTTTTGATTGTTTTGTGGAAGGTCGGTGGTTCTACATAGGTGCCCGCTCGTCTGTGACTTAAATACTGCTTGGAGGGGCCGTGGTCTTCCTCCAACAATAATAGCTGGAATATCGCCATATGACCTAAGCTGTTGGTGCAACGTTAAACCCCAAAAAACGCAATCAAAGATGTTTGAATTGCGTACACATTCTTTGAAATGTTGGTCAGTCAATCTAGATTACATAATATTTAATGTGGTACTGCTTGTTATTGACTTTAATTGAATAACATTATCAATTGGATTATTAGAATGTAACAAGATAGGTTTTTTTATATGAAGAATAATCATAATCCAATCAGAACGCTCGTTTCAACGCGAATTGCGCCGCTTTAGAAATTTTCAAAACAAATTGAAAATTCTACGAAATCTCTTTTTGACGTACATTTTTGCCGAATAAACCTACACGTTAGTGGAAACACATTGTATTGATAATGTTATTCACAGTTAAAACTCTCCCGTCGAAGATTTTTTTTTGTTGCTGACAGAACCCGTGTCCTAGTATGGAAATGTGACCTGCTATGGCCAATGTCTGTGGCAATTGTTTGCAAAGTATACATGCATGCAGCTTAAAGTTGTGGTTTATTTGAAGAACAATATAGACTCGGGATAGGCGTTATATTTGGACAGATTTGTACAAAATTGTTTCAGATAGGGCCATTTTACTGATTGATGCGAAATCTGACATCCCACAGAGTAGAATCCCTGTACTTAAATATATATACTAGTACCCCCAAATGTGCCGAATCCCTGTGTGATAAATAATACTCGTGCAAAAGTTTTGTCCTTAAGTATACTTTTATATCACTTTTGTATCACCTTGCATTGTTTCTAGCTGACTTTACTATATAGTGTCAATATTTTATGGAGCGGCGCCTCGAAACTAACGACATACCAAATTTCACATAATTATATATACCGGTACTCTGTTCTCGGTTGGCGGCCATTTAGTATTATCAGTTTATTATGAATTGAACCGTCGGAAATACATGTAATTGGAAGTAATGTATTATGATATTTTACATGAGGTAGTAAATATGTTTCTTGGAAAAAGAGAACCTGAGTAGACCGAATGTAGTTAAATGAAAATATATCAAGTTGAAGTATAAATACAAAACAGGTAGCCATTTTCAATGTGTGGGCCTGACTAATCAATTGTGCACCGAGTGTTCATTAGAGATGGACAAGTATGGGGACACGCCCCCATGGAACATTTGAATCCTAGAATGCCGATGATGCAGTCTGGTGCATTTTAATGTACATTTTAGACATTCAAATTTTGATGTATTTTACAAAATGTTACCTAGGTAATTGAGTTTATTTAAAATTGCTATTGACAGAGATGAAATGTTATATTGACTACACAAATATACGATCATGTCATGAGATATGTGAGCCCTGGTCTATATTCTATACTATACTTTACCTACTCCACTTGTATTGCATTTTTGGCCTATTTGGATTTTTTATTTTCTGTGCCTTATAGGAGCTACGCGCCTGCAAACGTATTTTTTAATTGGTGAGAACAATTGTTCATAATCATAAAACCATACACTGATGACTTTGAAAGTGACAAGTTGTCATTTTTAACAAGCTCTAACTCTTGTGTACCCTTGTGTATATCACTGTCTGAATGGATCAGCCAACCAACTCTTGTGTGTATCAACATCTGGACGGACCCGCTCACCAACCCTTCTTGTGTATAGCAACATCTAAATGGATGAGCCAACCAACACGTATGCGTATCAACACGTAAATGAATCAACCTAACAACCTTTTGAGTGGATCAACATCTAAATGAATAAGCACATTAACACTTGCATGTATCAACAGTGAAATGGATCAACAGAGCAATATTTGTCGAGGTATTCAACTGAGTATGGGGACCATCTTCAAATCCACCAATTGAACTCGATCAAAAATTGTGACGTCTTCTGGTTGTGACTTGTACATATCAACATCTAAATGGACCAGCCTAACAACACTTGAGTGGATCAACACCTAAATGGACCAGCCCAACAACACTTGAGTGGATCAACATCTAAATGAATAAGCCCACCAACCTTTGCATATATCAACATTTGAATGGATCTGCCCATCAACCCATGCATGTATCAACATCTAAATGGATCTATCCATCAACCCATGCATGTATCAACATCTCAATGGATCCGCCAATCAACCCTTGCATGTATGAACATCTCAATGGATCAGTCCATTAACCCATGCATGTATCAACATCTCAATGGATCAGCCCATCAACCTTTGCATGTATCAACATCTCAATGGATCTGCCCATCAACCCATGCATGTATCAACATCTCAATGGATCTGCCCATCAACCCATGCATGTATCAACATCTCAATGGATCAGCCCATCAACCTTTGCATGTATCAACATCTCAATGGATCTGCCCATCAACCCATGCATGTATCAACATCTCAATGGATCCGTCCATCAACCCATGCATGTATCAACATCTCAATGGATCCGCCCATCAACCCTTGCATGTATCAACATCTCAATGGATCAGCCCATCAACCCTTGCATGTATCAACATCTAAATGGATCAGTCCATCAACCCATGCATGTATCAACATCTAAATGGATCAGCCCATCAACCCTTGCATGTATCAACATCTAAATGGATCAGTCCATCAACCCATGCATGTATCAACATCTAAAGGAACCAGTCCACCAACCCATGCATGTATCAACATCTCAATGGATCAGCCCATCAACCCATGCATGTATCAACATCTAAATGGATCAGCCCATCAGCCCATCAACCCATGCATGTATCAACATCTCAATGGATCAGTCCATCAACCCATGCATGTATCAACATCTCAATGGATCAGCCCATCAACCCATGCATGTATCAACATCTCAATGGATCAGTCCATCAACCCATGCATGTATCAACATCTAAAGGAACCAGTCCACCAACCCATGCATGTATCAACATCTAAAAGAACCAGCCCACCAACCCATGCATGTATCAACATCTAAAGGAACCAGTCCATCAACCCATGCATGTATCAACATCTAAAGGAACCAGTCCATCAACCCATGCATGTATCAACATCTAAAGGAACCAGTCCACCAACCCATGCATGTATCAACATCTAAAGGAACCAGTCCACCAACCCATGCATGTATCAACATCTAAAGGAACCAGTCCACCAACCCATGCATGTATTAACATCTAAAGGAACCAGTCCATCAACCCATGCATGTATCAACATCTAAAGGAACCAGTCCACCAACCCATGCATGTATCAACATCTAAAGGAACCAGTCCATCAACCCATGCATGTATCAACATCTAAAGGAACCAGTCCATCAACCCATGCATGTATCAACATCTAAAGGAACCAGTCCACCAACCCATGCATGTATCAACATCTAAAGGAACCAGTCCACCAACCCATGCATGTATCAACATCTAAAGGAACCAGTCCACCAACCCATGCATGTATCAACATCTAAATGAACCAGTCCACCAACCCATGCATGTATCAACATCTAAAGGAACCAGTCCATCAACCCATGCATGTATCAACATCTAAAGGAACCAGTCCACCAACCCATGCATGTATCAACATATAAATGAACCAGTCCACCAACCCATGCATGTATCAACATCTAAATGGATCAGTCCACCAACCCTTGCATGTATCAACATCTAAAGGAATAGGTCCATCAACCCATGCATGTATCAACATCTAAAGGAACCAGTCCACCAACCCATGCATGTATCAACATCTAAAGGAACCAGTCCACCAACCCATGCATGTATCAACATCTAAAGGAACCAGTCCACCAACCCATGCATGTATCAACATCTAAAGGAACCAGTCCACCAACCCATGCATGTATCAACATCTAAATGAACCAGTCCACCAACCCATGCATGTATCAACATCTAAAGGAACCAGTCCATCAACCCATGCATGTATCAACATCTAAAGGAACCAGTCCACCAACCCATGCATGTATCAACATCTAAAGGAACCAGTCCACCAACCCATGCATGTATCAACATCTAAAGGAACCAGTCCACCAACCCATGCATGTATTAACATCTAAAGGAACCAGTCCATCAACCCATGCATGTATCAACATCTAAAGGAACCAGTCCACCAACCCATGCATGTATCAACATCTAAAGGAACCAGTCCATCAACCCATGCATGTATCAACATCTAAAGGAACCAGTCCATCAACCCATGCATGTATCAACATCTAAAGGAACCAGTCCACCAACCCATGCATGTATCAACATCTAAAGGAACCAGTCCACCAACCCATGCATGTATCAACATCTAAAGGAACCAGTCCACCAACCCATGCATGTATCAACATCTAAAGGAACCAGTCCATCAACCCATGCATGTATCAACATCTAAAGGAACCAGTCCACCAACCCTTGCATGTATCAACATCTAAAGGAACAGGTCCATCAACCCATGCATGTATCAACATCTAAAGGAACCAGTCCACCAACCCATGCATGTATCAACATCTAAAGGAACCAGTCCATCAACCCATGCATGTATCAACATCTAAAGGAACCAGTCCACCAACCCATGCATGTATCAACATCTAAAGGAACCAGTCCACCAACCCATGCATGTATCAACATATAAATGAACCAGTCCACCAACCCATGCATGTATCAACATCTAAATGAACCAGTCCACCAACCCATGCATGTATCAACATCTGATGGATCAGCACTGCAACACTCGACACCCTTCAAATCCACCAGTTGAGCACATTTATTGTCCGGTATATATAACTTGGTCAAAAAGTGTGAAGTTTTCTGGTGGGGACTTTCAACATCCACATACCCATGGAGCCTCTTTTGTTGATTGAGCAATGCTGGAAGTGTTGTGCTGATTGGTTTTATATATCCGACTTACCGGTCATTAATCAATTGACCAGTGCTGGGTGTTTATTGGCACAGGCTATTTTTCTTTCTGAGCTGCGATAGCTCGGAGGAAGATTGACGAGTGCTAGAAGTCTTGATTGGTACAGTCGGTTATTATCAGTAAATGAAGTAAACATGCAAAGGGCGATAACTGTTTCAAAAATGAACCGAGTAAAACGTAGAGGTCATTGACATTGCTACAGATTTATCAGAAGTAGTCTGGACAAACTGTATTCTTCACAAATCTTCAAAGGGCAATAACTGTGTCAACAAGGAAATATCGGGAGAATTGATACAATATGTCCGGAGTTCACATTATACTTATTGGAATGTGTCATACAGTATGGACAATTTTGGGCTGTTCAAAGTGGACAAGAATAGCGGGATGGACAGAATTAAAAGGCCATATCTCCATGAAAATCAGTCAAGTGGAACAACCAGTGGATGCAGAGAAATAGTGCGGAAAAGAATAGCAGGACAGATGTAATCAAAGGGCCATAGCTCAATGAAAAATCATTGGAGTGGAAGGCGCTGATGATATTCACAACTAGGCTTGGCACCAATCACACGTATGAAGTTTCACTGATTCCTGGCCAGTGGTAGCTGACAAATAGCGTAGACAAGAATAGAGTGATGCACATAATTAAAGGGCCAACACTCAGTGAATATTCAGTTAACAGGAACACGCTGACAGACGGACAGACACAAAGGGCCATAGCGCAATGAGAAATCATCCGAGAGGAACGTGTCAACGATATGCACAAACATGCACCATGTTCCTCTGACCATCAATGTTGACAGATGCCAGAGCCCAGTGTTCCTCTCTGACCATCAATGTTGACAGATACCAGAGCCCAGTGTTCCTCTCTGACCATTAATGTTGACAGATGCCAGAGCCCAGTGTTCCTCTCTGACCATCAATGTTGACAGATACCAGAGCCCAGTGTTCCTCTATGACCATCAATGTTGACAGATACCAGAGCCCAGTGTTCCTCTCTGACCATCAATGTTGACAGATACCAGAGCCCAGTGTTCCTCTATGACCATCAATGTTGACAGATACCAGAGCCCAGTGTTCCTCTCTGACCATCAATGTTGACAGATGTCAGAGCCCAGTGTTCCTCTCTGACCATCAATGTTGACAGATGTCAGAGCCTAGTGTTCCTCTCTGACCATCAATGTTGACAGATGCCAGAGCCCAGTGTTCCTCTGACCATCAATGTTGACAGATGTCAGAGCCTAGTGTTCCTCTCTGACCATCAATGTTGACATATGTCAGAGCCTGGTGTTCCTCTCTGACCATCAATGTTGACAGATGTCAGAGCCTAGTGTTCCTCTCTGACCATCAATGTTGACAGATGCCAGAGCCCAGTGTTCCTCTGACCATCAATGTTGACAGATGTCAGAGCCTAGTGTTCCTCTCTGACCATCAATGTTGACAGATGTCAGAGCCCAGTGTTCCTCTCTGACCATCAATGTTGACAGATGTCAGAGCCTAGTGTTCCTCTCTGACCATCAATGTTGATCAACATCATCCTGTCTCACCTCATGGTGCCAGCTGGAACATGGTTTCATATAGTATAACTAGTTTAAATGCGGACATTCCTATATGAAACCATGGCTGACGTGACAGGAAATATTACTACATGTACATTGAATATAATAATTAGGGCGAATGACCATGGGGCGAACGGGAACTACTAGGGCGAAACGACTCATAGTGCGGGTATTTGTTGCAAAACGACCCGGAACCGTTTTAGGCGTACGGGTTTTATCCGTGCTCTACAGAAGCAACTTCCTTTTCCGGTTCTCATTTCACAAGAAAGATGGTAAATATGTTAATCTACATGAATCTAACAAAATCGGGCACTTATCGAATGTCGGTGACATAGCTAATCAGTCAATGCCTATCAGCTTATGTGATGCGGTACTTTTGATGTATATCAAGTTCCTGCATTACACGAAAATGTATTTTTATGGAGGGATTTATGATTTGTACATTTTATTCTTCGTTGTTTCAGTATTAGATATGTGCTGCGTTAGTATAATATGAACTAGGCGCTACCTATCAACGGGGAATGCCAATATCAATTACTGAACTATACATTATATGAGTATGATGGCTACATCCCTGCGTAGGGGGGAATTCACAGATAGAATGATGAAAACGAGTGCTTTTCTTGTAAACTCGCTAAGGTAGATTATTTAGTCGACGCTAAAATTGTCAAACACAAATGAGCAAAAACAGATTAATATTCACCATTTATTTCGAAGGTTTGTAAATGTTTTCATAAGTCTTGTTCATGTGTAACCTAAAAATCCCTTAAACAAAGTTATATACAAAGATGAAAGAAATATTGGTTGAATTTTGGAGCACAATAAGTCTAATGCTTGGCTTTACAAGGTCGCATATCAATCAAGTCGGGCTTAGGATTTCTACACACCTGCGAATGAATACATTGTTCCTCACGCTGCAGGGTGCATTATACGACCACATTCGTGTGCATCCATAAATGGTAGAGTGGTGGAAACCTATGCTCAGTGTAAATCCCACATATAATGACCAGTTTAAACTGTTAAATCACATGATGCTGTATATTATGGGTCTCCCTATTCACAGACAAGAACCGACAAGAGATGAAAAATGGTTAAATAGGCATACAAGACGTCTACAAGAGATGGTTACTGAACAAATATGATATCATAAAGTCATCTAAAGTATTAAATATAACATGTGTTTGTCTTATAAAGTTATATTGGCTTATTCCATCCAAAAAACTCAACACGATCAAACGCCGTCTTGACGGTCCGCCATACTGTAAAGGGACTTGACTCTTAACACACACGGGGGAACAGGTGCCTGTTCTCGTGTCGGCTGCTGGGTCAGACAGAGTTAAGTCCCTTTACACTATGGCGGACCGTCAAGACGGCGTTTGATCGTGTTGAGTTATTTTTGGATGGAATAAGACAAACACATGTTATATTTAATACTTTAGATGACTTTATTATATCATATTTGTTCAGTAACCATCTCTTGTAGACGTCTTGTATGCCCCCGTTTAAACGCCCCCTCCCATTTTGAAGCAAAACAACATAATTCTCCCCTCGGTGTCTGCTGCTATCATAGTCTGTACTGATACACAGTGGTCTGTGTCAATGTCAGATACCGACAACTCCACAGTGGAGCGTCCCTGGACCAGAGTGTCGGTGGCCCCCTCAATCATTTCACTGACCTAGTTCGTTTTCCGTGAATCATTCAGTCTTCTTGATCGTCCTCCTGGTCAGACTGCTCACCGACATGTAATTCCACACTGTTTGAAAGAACGGCGAATGATAGCTGGTGTGATATTGTCCCATGCTTCTTTAATCCAGCGCATCAATAACACTTTCGGTGGTGCATGTCTGTTTGCTTTAGGTGTCACATCGACTAGGCCCTGCAAGTTTGGATTCGAACACTTTGACTTCACTTTGACTGCTTTTAATTTAAATGCAGCAGAATATGACCGATGCCCACGTGATGTTGATTCCATTTTTATGACGCATGTGGGAAAGCTGCAGGGAGGGAACAATCACATGATATTTTTCGCTGAAATTACATTGCTCGTCGGTGAATTATTTTCCCGCTTCATCCCATGTCCATATATGGTAATCGATGCAAGGTTAAACTGCTCTCCAGATACTCGCACTACACACGTGTCGGTTCGTTGCTATGGATACGCTATACTAGTAGATAATAGGGACTGTTTCAAGAGGTACGAAGAAAGGGGGGCGTTTAAAGGAGTCCCACATATACTTTGAATATAATTAGTCGCAAATTGCATCCCCCCCCCCCCGGGTGTTTAAACGGGTGTATACGGTATTTAACCATTTTTCATCTCTTGTCTGTGAATAGGGAGACCGTATATTATTATTTTTTACACTATTGTATTAACAGTTTTAGCTTCATCACGTGACCTTGCTGCTCAATACAGCTATCGCAGCGGTGTCGGACGGCACCCGTTTATATGGGGAATTGAAGACTTCGGGGCACCTATTAAATTTTTATTTATCCACCAAAACGTGTTGAATATCATATTTTGATATAGTACATCATTGGGTAAAAACATTTATTGGTCTTAATCAGAAATGGTATAGAACCTATTGTTCAGGTTAGTGTAGATTTTTTTAATTCAGATAGCTACCCGAATTGCTCATACACCGTAACAGTTTTGCTGGAAATATTCTCCCAATGATTTGCTTGTTTATATTCGTCTGCTGGACAAGTCGGGTGCAGTTGCACCAGCCTTCCTATACACGGAATGCTATTGAACCATGCTTCAACTCTGTCGGTGTAATTAGCCTAGAACTATATAAATATTTTAAATACGAATGGAAAATATGCCGAGCATAGGTTCCACCACTATTTCAACTAAATGGGTTAAAATGCACATTACCATTAAATTGATGGCATGCTTACTGGACAAAATATGGTGTGAAAATTGTAAAAAATAAATAATTGAAATTTAGGGAGAAGCCCTAGGGCGACTATTTCGTCCATGTCTGGCCTCTAGAATGAACCCTGCTTATACTTCTCGGTCATTTCCGTAAATAACTAACAAAGAAAACTGTATTACAGGCTTAAAAGTAAAGTGAAAAAGATAGGTCACAAAATTGTGTTTGTTCTGTTGTCTCTGATTAATGACCAAAGATGACTTGTGCAGAAAAGAGTGCTAGAGCTGTAGTCGGCTCTGGTTGAGAAGAAAGTTTTACAATTTGTGATCCTTATATTATTTAGGCCGATGTAGATGTGGTGAAGAAGAAGCGAACCTTCAGAAAGTATGCATATAGAGGTGTCGACCTTGATCAATTGCTCGACATGACTAGGTATGTATACAGTATGTCTTGGTTTGTAGAGATTTAGATAACTGCAAACTACAGTTTATAGAAACGGTTCATGAACATGCTTGCTTAGACGACACTACATGAAAACGTAAATGTCTGCAGAATGTAATTTGTTATTATATGGTAGAATCCCCCCCCCCCCCCCCCCCCCCCCCCCAGTATTTCAACAAATAAACAAACATCGTATACACGGTTTGTTGACATAACAAAATAATGTAAACATCCATGCGTAATACAACCAGTGTATTCCGAATAACACGATTACAAAATAATGTAAACATCCATGCGTAATACAACCAGTGTATTCCGAATAACACGATTTTAGGTACAGATTAAATGTTATGTCTAGTTGTGCCTACCTCGCGTATATTATTATTCTTAATTAAATTATCTCTATAAACGACATTACCTCGCGTTTAGTATTGACTCGGATCACAAACAAATGTCAATTCAGGAGCATGGATGACAGTTATATGAAATAATACTTTCAATCCACAAAAACAGTTTATTGATTCAATGTTAGTGTTCGAATGTATTTGGAAGAATGCATTAGTAGCAATGCATTTATACGTGAACAAATTTTATTTGCTTTTTTTGCAATATAATGTCGCTTTAAGTAACATTACTATTTACAGGTTAATAATCAATGTAATTATATTTCTAATGATGTTTGTTTCAGTAATTAACTTAATTTAGTTAGTTAACACACATTATATATGATTTGTGCTTGTATTTTATCACTTGAAATTTCTACATGGGAACATGGTAGTTATCAATGCAGAGTAAGCATGCTTACACATATATATTATTCATCATCTAAGTGCCAAGTACATTTGACTGCTTGCTGGGGGAACATAAGCAGAGTGCATTGTTGTTAGAATCATGTTGTTGGAATCAATGCGGTGATCCGGTTTGATAGACATATATTTACAAGAAACTGTAAACTGGTTACTAACTTTGGCTGTAAAAACCCATACAATCTGTGCTGTGCCTAAATCATTGGCAGCATATAACCCTAACCCTAACTAACATTTGTGAAATATGAATTTTAGGCTGCCTAAGCCAATACAAAACTAGTTTTAGTTGAAACTAGCCCTGCCTTGGTGTCGCAACAAACGGCCATCTTGTCTATACAGGTTATACAACCCATATGCGATCTAGGTAGAGTAGCTTGTGTTTTTGGTTGTACTTGTGATTTCGTACTGCTTACGACTATTAAGAGTATTGTCAGATTTGATTTTTGTATTTAAAATACAATGTAAATACTGTGAAAAAACTGGTTACCATGAAAAATGAAGTTGTTAATTTAATGAGTAAACATGATCAGCCCCCACTACACTGTTCCCTGGTACATTTGTGCATATATTCCATCTAACTAGTAACATTTGAATTGTTCTATTTATATGTTACATAAAATACTCTTTGCGTACCCCCAACATTCAGGTGTGATAAACTATTAAATATAATTGGGAAAATGAACCATTGCTTGAAACGGGTTTCAAATTTTACCTTTATTGATTCCAAGCGAGCAGTTGACAGAATTATTCACCTGCCGTATACGACGTCGTTTCCAACGTGGACTGAAGAGAAAACCATTGGCTCTCATCAAAAGACTGAGGAAAGCCAAGAAAGAGGCACCAGCACTTGAAAAACCTGAGGTTAGTTGCACTGTATCGCTCGTGCGAGTAGTGGGGATACGTCCACATTCGTTTATTGTTACAAACCATTTGGATAATGTTTGAAGCGATGTATTCAGGTTAAATTACATTATTGCAAACAATTTGCAGTCACATGTTGCAAAATATATGAATTTCGACATCTCAACGTTGTCCCAATTCATGTTAATTAATATCTTTAGCAGCTTTTCTGTAGCTTGGATTTATAAATGGCTGGCCTTGCAATTTGGAGCATTTAATATGCAGTTATATCTGTATTAAGCAGCCAGTCAAGGGAATCGTAGAAAATGGCTGCATAGCACAGACAGGGTTCCCTATGGCTGTTTTTTTGGTACCACCTTTGTCGCCAATTTGAAAAAGTTGGAGCCAATTAGAATAAAATGGAGGATCTGGGAGTCAAACATTTTAGCTCTGCATGTATTGTCCTATATTATAGTTTTCTTTTGTTGATGTGTATCCACGCCTAATAAAATTTGAATTGTATTGTTGTATAATTCCATGATACCAGTACTAAGTACTTCCATGCATAAAAGACAAACTAACAAACATAGCTAGAAACAATCTTTCAGGCTTTATTTAAAGAAAATGAACGCACAAAGCACAATTCCCGTATCCAATATTAAAATGTATTTAACAAATTATCAAGCGGTCTATTTATTATATCATCAGTTTCATAATTTGTCCCGTTTATTATCCTCAACAACTTTGTTTCACAATGTCCATGTTTTCACAATACCTGCATCTGCATGTATATGCCCATGCATGTAACGGTATTTGTGTTACTTGCATACAAAGCCCGTATGTAGCGCTTTATTCCCAAACTTGTCAGATTATTGTGATCGTTGCATTGAAATAACAACCACTTTCTGTGCTCACTTAGTTCTCCAATGTTTAACATCTGAGAATACAACTGGGGAAGGAAGTATTGAAAATGAGTATATTTCAATTATCGAGTGCTCTGGTCATCAGTTGTACCGTCTTGGTCTATATCGTCATACAGTGATGAAACTTACTCAGCTCACTCTAAGGATTCTATGCTGATAAGTGTTTTTCTGAGTATGATACATTGAATACATTTCAGGGTCCAGTGTGACTTACTGATCGCAAACATTACAACCATTGTTGAGTGGTTACCGTTTGTTGACTTCTAATCATTTGCCTCTCATCGCTGTACATTTGATGAATCCCATCATTTGCCTCTCACCGCTGTACATTTGAATCCCATCATTTTCCTCTCACCGCTGTACATTTGAATCCCATCATTTGCCTCTCACCGCTGTACATTTGAATCCCACTGGGTGTCAATTCTTGTAAGGAAGATATCCAGCTGACTTGCGGACAATCGGTGTCCGCCCGTGCCTAAACTCCTGCTCTGAGGGGCATCCGGGTTCTTCCTCCACCTATAGTAGCTGGAGACGTGCCATATGACCACAAAACACATACAGACATTGTACTGTAGCCTCGCAGGTGTAATTGGTTGAGTCACCATCAGAGACACAAGTGATTTTGTTCTTTGGCAAACATTTCCATTTCTGTCTCACTCGTGGCCAATTCCTTTAACATGTGTTACAGAATAAAGTTTGTCCAAGCTTCTTGGTGCCAGGCTTAATAGGCGATCAGTATAATTTTGCATCTGTAGGAATCTCCATGTTCACTTTTTCCAGGTTATTTACGGGAATAGTGGCTTTAATGTTTACATGTTTTGTATACCATGATGAAACTTCTCAGCTCACTCTTATACTCTGTGACCAGAGTACTGTGCTGATCTTCCATTCTGAGTATACTTCATATGTTGTCTGTCGCATAACCATTCTCTTGTCTATAGCCACCCACCATTCCCTCGTCTAGAACCGTTTCCCTCCTAGTCGTCCGTAGCGCGCACCATTCTCTCATCTATAACTGTCTTGGTCTATTGCATCGCACATGATGACACTGCACTGTGTTGCGCCTTCGACATCACTGGTACCATCTTTGGCTAATATCACCGATACCGTCGTGGTCTATATCGTCGATGCCATCTTGGTCTATTTCGTCATACAGTGATGAATCTTACTCAGCTCACTCTAAGGATTCTATGCTGATTTTGTTTTTCTGAGTATGATACATTCATCCACCATTCCCTCGTCTAACCATCCACCTTTTCCCTCATCCATAACACGCACCATTCTCTCATCTATAACTGTCTTGGTCTATTGTATCGTACATGACCACACTGCACTGTGTTGCGCCTTCGACATCACTGGTACCATCTTTGGCTATATCATCGATACCGTCATGGTCTATATCGTCGATGCCATCTTTGTCTATTTCTCCATACAGTGATGAATCTTACTCGGCTCACTCTAAGGATTTTATGCTGATTTTGTTTTTCTGAGTATGATATATTCAGCTCACTCTAAGGATTTTATGCTGATTTTGTTTTTCTGAGTATGATATATTCCAGCATGACACGTTGCTAATTACTAACATTACAGACATTGTACGGCATATGTAATATTGATGAGGTTATCCTCGTACCCATTTGAAGTTGTTTGGCCGAGACCCATCGGAACCAGTGATCGAGTTTTTTGGCAAGCATTTAAATTTCTGTCTTCCTCATGGCCAGTTCGTTTTGCATGAATTGCAGAATGAAGTTTGTCCTGGTTGATCAGATTTCAACGGTGCAAACTTCTTTTTGCTTGCTGCCAAGCATGGATTAAGTTGGCATCCGCAAGGAATCGAAATATTAATATTTTACAGGGTTATTTATGGGGGAAATGC
The DNA here is from genome assembly GCA_014843695.1 of Archivesica marissinica. Taxonomy (NCBI): domain Eukaryota; kingdom Metazoa; phylum Mollusca; class Bivalvia; order Venerida; family Vesicomyidae; genus Archivesica; species Archivesica marissinica. Next base: position 65,916,966 of record CM026399.1, on the reverse strand, counting down.
TCCAATGTTAGATGGCAACGTTTTGTATACCATGATGAAACTTCTCAGCTCACTCTTATACTCTGTGACCAGGGTACTGTGCTGATCTTCCATTCTGAGTATACTTCATACGTTGTCTGTCGCATAACCATTCCCTTGTCTATAACATACCAACCATTCCGACCTTGTCAAATAGGTTTCCATATTACATATAGTCCTTGTTATTATTATTCCCTTGTCTGTTTGCCACACACCATTCCATCGGCTATAAGATCCCACCATTCCCGTGTCTACAATACCCTCAGTTATCTAGATGACGAGGCTGTATGTCCATGGAATTCTACCTAGATGCTTGTTCTTTACGTAATGACTGCCCGGATTGACACTTGTGGGTGGGTCGCCACCAAAAAAGCTTATAAATAAACAAAATCCCTAAAGCAAACCAGCTTTCCTCCGTCGTCTAAGTAAGCACATCCGAGTACAGCTTGTGATGTTTTAGCGAACATGTCTGCCAATGAGGTTTGTATAGCAACTACACGTGTGTTTATACTGTGATGAAACTACTCAGCTCACTCAAAGAACTCTCAGGGAGTACATGCTGATGTAACCTTCCTGAGTATAGCCATCACATGTGTTAATATAAGACCGACGTCACTGACTGCTCGAGTTTGAAAGTGTTAACTTTGTCGATATTCAACAGTGACTGGAAACCATTGATATATATGCGTAACGTATTGAGGAGAAGTTGAGAAATAAGATGTTAAGCACTGTTATAAGCACAAGTTATAAGCACTGGAATAACACATTATAACACATTATAACTTGTGGAATAACACATTATAACCTGTGGAATAACACATTATAACCTGTGGAATAAATCAAGCATAAAATAAAACCCCACATTGTTGTCAAAACATGAATGAAAAATGGTAATATTATGTGATTTAGTCATTTTGTTTTACAGGTAGTTAAAACTCATCTGAGAAACATGGTGATAGTTCCCGAGATGATTGGCAGCATTGTGGGCGTGTACAACGGCAAGACGTTCAACCAGGTGGAAATCAAGGTATGCAATGTTCGTGGTGCAATAGGAGGAAGCTATCTACTTGGATTGGCCGAGGGTTGATGGTTCTATGTGGATCTCTGCCACTAAAACTCTCCGATTAGCACAGTGGTTAGCATGCTTGCTTCTCGCCAATGCAACCCTGGTTCGATCCTCGGACCGGGAAGTATGCAAGATCTGCCTCCCATGTAGAGTGCAGTCGGGTATTTGGTGACCATTAGCAGATTTGGGAGTTGCTGGTTTCATATATCTGATATATAAGGGATTCTGATCACTGTTGTCTTTGTTGTTAAGTTGAGTAATTTTATTGTTATTGAGAATGGGGTTGATTCGGAAATATGCAACTTCGATATAGGGCCACCATTGTCTAGTGCTTATTGTCGTTTACTTCAAATCACTTGCCCCACCCTGCTATAGGTTCTACTACAAATCACTTGCCCCACCCTGCTATATGTTATACTACAAATCACTTGCCCCACCCTGCTATAGGTTCTACTACAAATCACTTGCCCCACCCTGCTATATGTTCTACTACAAATCACTTGCCCCACCCTGCTATATGTTATACTACAAATCACTTGCCCCACCCTGCTATAGGTTCTACTACAAATCACTTGCCCCACCCTGATATATGTTCTACTACAAATCACTTGCCCCACCCTGATATAGGTTCTACTACAAATCACTTGCCCCACCCTGCTATAGGTTCTACTACAAATCACTTGCCCCACCCTGATATAGGTTCGAATCCCATGTGTGGTTCTCTAATTCCATCAAATGAGGAAGCATTCCAATTGGCAAGGGGAATGTCCAGCTTTTATATGGATGCCCCTCCATACTTGAAATACTGCACGGGGGGCATCCTGGGTCTTCCTCCACCAATAACAGCTGGAGAGTTGTCTACGCTAATATTGGTGCAACTTAAAACCCCAAAACAACTTTTGTGCCCTACTATTAGTATTTCTTGTTTTCTATGACTGTTGGGTGTTGATGGAAAGTGGCATATAACTGACCCTGCAGAACATCTTTGCTCGTCATGTATGGGTTTCACCACAATGATGATAACACCCAGCTCTCTGCAAGTCTCCTGAGAGAGACTGATGAAGCACAATTTTATAATCCGAGTGGTGACAACATACAAACCACTTACCGCATGGTGTATTATTAAAGCCATACAACATTTGATCAACTCCATTGCTATGGATACACTCTGTAAGTCTCCTGAGAGAGACTGATGAAGCACAATTTTATAATCTGATTGGTGACAACATACGACCAATTTACCACATGGTGTCTTATTAAAACCAGGTAACATTTGACCATCAAACTCCATCGCTATGGATACATAACCCAGCTCTCCGTTATCCATAAATCCTCCATTTATAATACGACTGCACAATGATGACAACCCATGTACCACGCTGAACCATCTTGATGATAACCAAATCACCGAATCAAATTACTGAGTGCAGTTTATGAACTTTCCCAAAACTGTTTATAAATGTGCACTTGTTTTATGTAGACTTTTCTATGACTTATTGTATGTTAGTTGGACTGCAGAGCGTCGTTGATTGTCATATGACAGATTTCACCACAATGATGATAACACCCAGCTCTCTGCAAGTCTCCTGAGAGAGACTGATGAAGCACAATTTTATAATCTGATTGGTGAATGAATATACGAGTCGCGTGCCACATGGTGTCTTATTAGTTCTAGAATTCAATGAAGTATTATTCCCAATTGACCCCCAACTGAAGGGATAAATCGTGGACATTATGGTAAAATGACCACCTTTTTCAATGTGAAACACTTGTCAGCCGAGCGATGTTGCACACAGGCAATGTTATAAACAAACTAGTTGTGGTTCCCTTTATCAATGCACAATGATGACAACCCATGTACCACGCTGAACCATCTTGATGATAACCAAATCACCGAATCAAATTACTGAGTGCATTTTATGGTCTCCAAATTATTGATAAGTCGTTGAAATCCATATATCAGATCATTAATATCCACATTGGTGCAGCACATTACCCACAATGTTGTGGTGATGGATATACCACCAGGTGAATAGATCTGATACTGCATCTCTACGAACATACACCTGTTGACTGGTGGCATTTGACCATCAAACTCCATTGCTATGGATACATAGCCCAGCTCTCCAATATCAAAAAATCCCCCATTTATAGTATGTCTCACTGCACAATGATGACAACCCATGTACCACGCTGAAACTTGATGATAACCAAATCACCGAATCAAATTACTGAGTGCAGTTATTTTTAACATTCCCCAAAACTTTTGATAAATATGCAAAACTCTGCTGTATTGTTGTATGTTAGCTGGACTGGGTGCTGTATTGTTGTATGTTAGCTGGACTGGGTGTTGTATGTTAGCTGAACTGGGTGCTGTATTGTTGTATGTTAGCTGGACTGGGTGCTGTATTGTTGTATGTTAGCTGGACTGGGTGCTGTATTGTTGTATGTTAGCTGGACTGGGACATAAACTTTGACTGCAGAGCGTCTTTGATTGTCATATGACAGATTTCACCACAATGATGATAACACCCAGCTCTCTGTAAGTCTCCTGAGAGAGACTGATGAAGCACAGTTTTATAATCTGATTGGTGAATGAATATACGAGTCGCGTGCCACATGGTGTCTTATTAGTTCTAGAATTCAATGAAGTATTATTCCCAATTAACCCCAACTGAAGGGATAAATCGTGGACATTATGGTGACCACCTTTTTCTATGTGAAACAATTGTCAGTCAAACAACGTTACATGTTGCACACGGGCAATGTTAAGTTTTAGACAAACTATTTGTTGTTCCGTTATCAATGCACGATGATGACAACCCATGTACCACGCTGAAACATCTTGGATGATAACCAAATCACCGAATCAAATTACTGAGTGCATTTTATCGTCTCCAAATTGTTATGTCGTTGAAATCCATATATCAGAGCATTAATATCCACATTGGTGCGCACATTACCCACGATGTTGTGGTGATGGATATACCACCAGGTGAATAGATCTGATACTGCATCTCTACTAACATACACTACTAACTAACATACACCTGTTGACTGGTGGCATTAAGCATTTGACCATCAAACTCCATCGCTATGGATACATAACCCAGCTCTCCGATATCAATAGATCCTCCATTTATAGTATGTCTCACTGCACAATGATGACAACCCATGTACCACGCTGGACCATCTTGATGATAACCAAATCACCGAATCAAATTACTGAGTGCAGTTATTTTTAACATTCCTCAAAACTGTCGATAAATGTGTAAAACTCTGCTGTATTGTTGTATAGACTGGGTGCTGTATTGTTGTATGTTAGCTAGAGTGGGTGCTGTATTGTTGTATGTTAGCTAGACTGGGTGCTGTATTGTTGTATGTTAGCTGGACTGGGTGCTGTATTGTTGTATGTTAGCTGGACTGGGACATAAACTTTGACTGCTGAGCGTCTTTGATTATCATATGACAGATTTCACCACAATGATGATAACACCCAGCTCTCTGTAAGTCTCCTGAGAGAGACTGATGAAGCACAGTTTTATAATCTGATTGGTGAATGAATATACGAGTCGCGTGCCACATGGTGTCTTATTAGTTATAGAATTCAATGAAGTATTATTCCCAATTGACCCCAACTGAAGGGATAAATCCTGGACATTATGGTGACCACCTTTTTCTATGTGAAACACTTGTAAACTATTTGTTGTTTCGTTATCAATGCACGATGATGACAACCCATGTACCACGCTGAAACATCTTGGATGATAACCAAATCACCGAATCAAATTACTGAGTGCATTTTATCATCTCCAAGTTGTTACGTCGTTGAAATCCAAATATCAGAGCATTAATATCCACATTGGTGCAGCATATTACCCACGTATGTTGTGGTGATGGATATACCACCAGGTGAATAGATCTGATACTGCATCTCTACTAACATACCTGGTGGCATTTGACCATCAAACTCCATCGCTATGGATACATAGCCCAGCTCTCAAATATCAATAAATCCCCCATTTATAGTATGTCTCACTGCACAATGATGACAACCCATGTACCACGCTGAACCATCTTGATGATAACCAAATCACCGAATCAAATTACTGAGTGCAGTTATTTTTAACATTCCCCAAAACTTTTGATAAATATGCAAAACTCTGCTGTATTGTTGTAGGTTAGCTAGACTGGGTGCTGTATTGTTGTATGTTAGCTAGACTGGGTGCTGTATTGTTGTATGTTAGCTGGACTGGGAAAACTGTTGATAAATGTGTGCTTGTTTTATATAGACTTAATACAACTTATTGTATGTTAGCTGTAGCTGGACTGTGACATAAACTTTGACTGCAGAGCGTCTTTGATTGTCATATGACAGATTTCACCACAATGATGATAACACCCAGCTCTCTGTAAGTCTCCTGAGAGAGACTGATGAAGCACAGTTTTATAATCTGATTGGTGAATGAATATACGAGTCGCGTGCCACATGGTGTCTTATTAGTTCTAGAATTCAATGAAGTATTATTCCCAATTGACCCCAACTGAAGGGATAAATCCTGGACATTATGGTGACCACCTTTTTCTATGTGAAACACTTGTCAGTCGAACAACGTTACATGTTGCACACGGGCAATGTTAAGTTTTAGACAAACTATTTGTTGTTCCGTTATCAATGCACGATGATGACAACCCATGTACCACGCTGAAACATCTTGGATGATAACCAAATCACCGAATCAAATTACTGAGTGCATTTTATCGTCTCCAAATTGTTATGTCGTTGAAATCCATATATCAGAGCATTAATATCCACATTGGTGCGCACATTACCCACGATGTTGTGGTGATGGATATACCACCAGGTGAATAGATCTGATACTGCATCTCTACTAACATACACTACTAACTAACATACACCTGTTGACTGGTGGCATTAAGCATTTGACCATCAAACTCCATTGCTATGGATACATAACCCAGCTCTCCGATATCAATAGATCCTCCATTTATAGTATGTCTCACTGCACAATGATGACAACCCATGTACCACGCTGGACCATCTTGATGATAACCAAATCACCGAATCAAATTACTGAGTGCAGTTATTTTTAACATTCCTCAAAACTGTCGATAAATGTGTAAAACTCTGCTGTATTGTTGTATAGACTGGGTGCTGTATTGTTGTATGTTAGCTAGAGTGGGTGCTGTATTGTTGTATGTTAGCTAGACTGGGTGCTGTATTGTTGTATGTTAGCTGGACTGGGTGCTGTATTGTTGTATGTTAGCTGGACTGGGACATAAAGTTTGACTGCTGAGCGTCTTTGATTATCATATGACAGATTTCACCACAATGATAACACCCAGCTCTCTGTAAGTGTCCTGAGAGAGACTGATGAAGCACAGTTTTATAATCTGATTGGTGAATGAATATACGAGTCGCGTGCCACATGGTGTCTTATTAGTTATAGAATTCAATGAAGTATTATTCCCAATTGACCCCAACTGAAGGGATAAATCCTGGACATTATGGTGACCACCTTTTTCTATGTGAAACACTTGTCAGTCGAACAACGTTACATGTTGCACACGGGCAATGTTAAGTTTTAGACAAACTATTTGTTGTTCCGTTATCAATGCACGATGACAACCCATGTACCACGCTGAAACATCTTGGATGATAACCAAATCACCGAATCAAATTACCGAGTGCATTTTATGGTCTCCAAATTGTTAAGTAGTTGAAATCCATATATCAGAGCATTAATATCTACATTGGTGCAGCACATTACCCACGTATGTTGTGGTGAATAGATCTGATACTGCATCTCTACTAACATACACCTGTTGACTGGTGGCATTTGACCATCAAACTCCATCGCTATGGATACATAACCCAGCTCTCTGATATCCATAAATCCTCCATTTATAGTATGGCTCACTGCACAATGATGACAACCCATGTACCACGCTGAACCTTTTTGATGATAACCAAATCACCGAATCAAATTACTGAGTGCAGTTATTTTTAACATTACCCAAAACTTGATAAATATGCAAAACTCTGCTGTATTGTTGTATGTTACCTGGACTGGGTGCTGTATTGTTGTATGTTAGCTAGACTGGGTGCTGTATTGTTGTACGTTAGCTAGACTGGGTGCTGTATTGTTGTAAATTAGCTGGACTGGGTGCTGTATTGTTGTATGTTAGCTGGACTGGGAAAACTGTTGATAAATGTGTGCTTGTTTTATATAGACTTAATACAACTTATTGTATGTTAGCTGGACTGTGACATTAACTTTGACTGCAGAGCGTCTTTGATTGTCATATGACAGATTTCACCACAATGATGATAACACCCAGCTCTCTGTAAGTCTCCTGAGAGAGACTGATGAAGCACAGTTTTATAATCTGATTGGTGAATGAATATACGAGTCGCGTGCCACATGGTGTCTTATTAGTTCTAGAATTCAATGAAGTATTATTCCCAATTGACCCCCAACTGAAGGGATAAATCCTGGACATTATGGTGACCACCTTTTTCTATGTGAAACAATTGTAAACTATTTGTTGTTCCGTTATCAATGCACGATGATGACAACCCATGTACCACGCTGAAACATCTTGGATGATAACCAAATCACCGAATCAAATTACTGAGTGCATTTTATCGTCTCCAAATTGTTACGTCGTTGAAATCCATATATCAGAGCATTAATATCCACATTGGTGCAGCACATTACCCACGATGTTGTGGTGATGGATATACCACCAGGTGAATAGATCTGATACTGCATCTCTACTTGACTGGTGGCATTTGACCATCAAACTCCATCGCTATGGATACATAACCCAGCTCTCTGATATCAATAAATCCTCCATTTATAGTATGGCTCACTGCACAATGATGACAACCCATGTACCACGCTGAACCTTTTTGATGATAACCAAATCACCGAATCAAATTACTGAGTGCAGTTATTTTTAACATTCCCCAAAACTTGATAAATATGCAAAACTGCTGTATTGTTGTATGTTAGCTGGACTGGGTGCTGTATTGTTGTATGTTAGCTGGACTGGGTGCTGTATTGTTGTATGTTAGCTAGACTGGGTGCTGTATTGTTGTACGTTAGCTAGACTGGGTGCTGTATTGTTGTAAATTAGCTGGACTGGGTGCTGTATTGTTGTATGTTAGCTAGACTGGGAAAACTGTTGATAAATGTGTGCTTGTTTTATATAGACTTAATACAACTTATTGTATGTTAGCTGGACTGTGACATAAACTTTGACTGCAGAGCGTCTTTGATTGTCATATGACAGATTTCACCACAATGATGATAACACCCAGCTCTCTGTAAGTCTCCTGAGAGAGACTGATGAAGCACAGTTTTATAATCTGATTGGTGAATGAATATACGAGTCGCGTGCCACATGGTGTCTTATTAGTTATAGAATTCAATGAAGTATTATTCCCAATTGACCCCAACTGAAGGGATAAATCGTGGACATTATGGTGACCACCTTTTTCTATGTGAAACAATTGTCAGTCAAACAATGTTACATGTTGCACACGGGCAATGTTAAGTTTTAGACAAACTATTTGTTGTTCCGTTATCAATGCACGATGATGACAACCCATGTACCACGCTGAAACATCTTGGATGATAACCAAATCACCGAATCAAATTACTGAGTGCATTTTATCGTCTCCAAATTGTTATGTCGTTAAAATCCATATATCAGAGCATTAATATCCACATTGGTGCGGCACATTACCCACGATGTTGTGGTGATGGATATACCACCAGGTGAATAGATCTGATGCATCTCTACTAACATACACCTGTTGACTGGTGGCATTAAGCATTTGACCATCAAACTCCATCGATATGGATACATAACACAGCTCTCCGTTATCCATAAATCCTCCATTTATAATACGACTGCACAATGATGACAACCCATGTACCACGCTGAACCATCTTGATGATAACCCAATCACCGAATCAAATTACTGAGTGCAGTTTATAACCTACCCCCAAAACTGTTGATAAATGTGCAAAACTCTTGTTTTATATTGCATTTTGGTTCATGAATTATGTAATAAGCGTATGTTGATTGTACTACTATGGTAGCTTAGCTTTTTGTCTGTTTCGTGGAATGTTTCTGCCTTATTAGGACAGTGACATTTATCTAACCCTCTTGGGTTTCTTCGATTGTCGTGTTTCGGGTCACGCCACCCAGCTCTCTGCAAGTCTCCTGAGAGAGACTGATGAAGCACAATTTTATAATCTGATTGGTGAATAAATATTTGCGTGTCGCGTGCCACATGGTGTCTTAGTTGTGAGGAACCATCAAACGGGGTTGTTGCAGACCCCCCTGAATCGCCTTCCTGAAAATAGAACTGTAGTGCTGCTCCATGTATCTAGTGAGGCTGTCCACATTGACATATATTTGGAACATTTGTTGATTGGTGGCATTGTGTGTATCTAGTAGGTTTCTATACATGGAGTGATAATGAATAATTATACTGCCAGGTGAATACATATTGATGTATTCCTATACCTTACACCGTTTGTTCACCTCATTATTTATACCCCACCATTAGGAATTATGGTTATTGATTATTACCGTCCAGGAAAACCAACAAAAATTGTTCAGGAATTTTGCTGAATCTTTGCAGATATATCATTATGGAAGGTCGGTCTAGAATAGTCGCATTAAACTGACTCGCCAGTGTTGTCATATGACGGGTTTCACCACAATGATGATAACACCCAGCTCTCTGTAAGTCTCCTGAGAGAGACTGATGAAGCACTATGTTATAATCTGATTGGTGACAACATACGACCCATTTACCGCATGGTGTCTTATTAAAACCAGGTAACATTTGACCATCACACTCCATCGCTATGGATACATAACCAGCTCTCCGTTATCGATAAATCCTCCATTTATAATACGACTGCACAATGATGACAACCCATGTACCACGCTGAACCATCTTGATGATAACCAAATCACCGAATCAAATTACTGAGTGCAGTTTTTAGCATTCCCCATAACTGTAGATTAATTTGCACTTTTTTATCTAGACTTTTCTATGACTTATTATATGATAGCTGGACTGCGACATAAACATTGACTGCAGAGCGTCTTTTAAATGTCATATGGCAGGTTTCACCACAGTGATGATAACGCCCAGCTCTCTGCAAGTCTCCTGAGAGAGACTGATGAAGCACTATTTTATAATCTGATTGGTGACGTGTGACCCACCTGCCCTCTGCCAAATGATGTATTGTTCTAGAATTCAATCGTGAATGTTTCGCATGATAATAACCCGATTCGTTTATGATGGCCGAGTTTGAAACGTTCATGATGACAATATTTCATACTGCGGTGGATGGGAACCATAAACGTGTGTTATTCCACTGCTAGCAACCGATGCAATAACACATTTATTCCACGGATATATTTATATATATAGATCATGATAACCCAATCACCAAATCAAATTGAGTGCATTTTGTAACCTTCTAAAACTGTTGATAAATGTGTAAAACTCTTTGTTTTATATTGCATGTTGGATCACTGAATAATGATTATAAACCATTGTACCACACTGAACTATTTTTGCTAATCACCGAATAAATTTTCCGAGCTCTGTATTTTATCTCCCCATAAAATGTTGATAAATCTCATTGCATGTAATCCAATTTTATACGTATTTGCAACAAGGAGAATTATCTCTGTGTGTCGAGACTTGAATGGTGGTGCACTCTCAGTTAGTACATGTTGCATTACATATTTGGATCTGTAAAATCGCTCGCCCACATGGTTCGCCGGAGGCGAGGGTAAATAAGCTCAATCATCATTGATCTGTAAAATGTGTGCACAATTTCATTACAACTGACTTTCCATTAATGTACATTCATCACTTGTTGTATATAACCCATCCAACAAGAGACCATCAGACAATCTAGCATGAATGATACCGATGTGATTTTGTATTTTCAGCCCGAGATGATCGGCCATTACCTGGGAGAGTTCAGCATCACATACAAGCCTGTGAAGCACGGACGACCTGGAATTGGTGCCACCCACTCGTCAAGATTTATTCCACTTAAATAAATCTGTTACTCAGTAGTGGTGTGTAAATAAAGAGAAAAACCAGTTGTTATTGATTATGGATTGTATGATTCCCGGTGTTTTTAGTTGGATCTCTACTCTCCCATAAACCTTTGAGCGGATACGTTTTGCCATAGCCGTTGTAGAATAAAGTGATCGGGCAGAAAATACTACACGTTTGTGGACACACAACTCTTGTCGGTAGGAAAATCGTATTAATTTTGTGGTCAGTAGGTCTCGTGATTGAACAACCATACTCGCACGACTTCATCCATTGTTTGTAGTCCCACTGTTTAAATGCTACTATGAATCGTATTGGGTCTGATGTAAGGTACGGTCATAGGGATCTCCTAACTAACTCTGCACGTATGTGGTATGCAAGGGATCTCCTAACTAACTCGGCACGTATGTGGTATGCAAGGGATCTCCTAACTAACTCCGCACGTATGTGGTATGCAAGGGATCTACTAACTAACTCCGCACGTATGTGGTATGCAGTTCTCCAAACAAGTGGCATAGCGGTCAGAGATTACATCTAGTTCACCGAGTCCGGACATACCAAGCAAAATTGATTTTGTTGTCGGGACAAGATTAAGTTTGTTTCGTTGTCTATCGGTTCTGTGTACATTTCCTTTGTCTGCGTTGCTTGTCTAGGCATTACAGGTTACTTGGAATGTTGCCAAATTAGTCTGTGGCATACTTGCAATTAATTTGTAGAAAACTTACAATGTCGATGCAAACCAAATAGGTGTTGGTTGTATGTTGTTGACATGGGTCTTTTGTGTATAAACGTCTGGTATGTCCATGATTATGAAGAGGAGCCCGGGAGTTTATTGGACAGAAAGAATTTCGTTTTCTACCGTAATGTGACTTGTTCTGGAAGGAAACGTGTCATTTTAGTTTGTGATAATAAAATTTTGTCCGTCTGTTGTGAAACAAACCGCCAACATTTCGTGACGTACACGGATTTCACATACCTAGTTTTATATTTGCTATACAAACAAACATTGCTTTCAAAATTTGATTAAAGAAATGCTGAAATTTGTGGTTTTCAACATGGCTTATGTTAAGAGAATTGGAAAACTGATGCAGGACTAGCCCATTTAAAAAAAAATGAGAATTCTGTGGCCGAACGCAAAGAAACAATTTTAAGAACTGGACTCTTTAGTTCTTCTTGTCGTTCGTGAATCACATGGACAAGCCGGCAGCAAACACGAAATGAGCCGGCAGCCATGTAACTTCGTCTGGAGAGAAGTATCTGTTGCCCAGGTTGTTTTCCTCAGCCCATGAAGATTGGGACACTCGTGGAGGATGTGTTCTGCAGTCTGGTCCCCTATTTTGCAGTTGATTGAGCTAGTTCAATGTTGAGGATTAAGTCGCAAGTAGTGAATTCCTGAAAATTAATTCATAATCCATGCAACCACTAGAAATATTTCGAATTACAACGGGAGCATGTGGGGTAGTGGAAGTTAAAAATAACCCTGCGCCTACCATCGCTAATCCACGCATATTAATTTTGGTCCAGTTGCCAAGGTAGATTACTGGGTTCCAGTCTGCTGTTTGGACACATATTAGAAGGTAGCTTGCTATGAATGGTTTGGGGTGTTGTACGCTACCTTCCCAGTCGTGAAAGTTGTAGCCAATAAATCATTAAATGGTTTGATCACGACTGGGAAGATAGCGTACAATGAATGGTTCGAGGTGTTGGATACAACTTTCAGGACTGGGAAGGTAGCGTACAATGAATGGTTTGATACAACTTTCAGGACTTGGAAGGTAGCGTACAATGAATGGTTTGATACAACTTTCAGGACTTGGAAGGTAGCGTACAATGAATGGTTTGATACAACTTTCAGGACTTGGAAGGTAGCTTACAATGAATGGTTTGATACAACTTTCAGGACTTGGAAGGTAGCTTACAATGAATGGTTTGATACAACTTTCACGACTTGGAAGGTAGCGTACAATGAATGGTTTGAGGTGTTTGATACAACTTTCACGACTTGGAAGGTAGCGTACAATGAATGGTTTGAGGTGTTGGATACAACTTTCACGACTTGGAAGGTAGCGTACAATGAATGGTTTGAGGTGTTGGATACAACTTTCACGACTTGGAAGGTAGCGTACAATGAATGGTTTGAGGTGTTGGATACAACTTTCACGACTTGGAAGGTAGCGTACAATGAATGGTTTGGTGTGGATACAACTTTCACGACTTGGGGTTTGTGGTTTGAGGTGTTGGATACAACTTTCACGACTTGGAAGGTAGCGTACAATGAATGGTTTGGGATGGTGGATACAACTTTCACGACTTGGAAGGTAGCGTACAATGAATGGTTTGAGGTGTTGGATACAACTTTCACGACTTGGAAGGTAGCGTACAATGAATGGTTTGGGATGGTGGATACAACTTTCACGACTTGGAAGGTAGCGTACAATGAATGGTTTGAGGTGTTGGATACAACTTTCACGACTTGGAAGGTAGCGTACAATGAATGGTTTGAGGTGTTGGATACAACTTTCACGACTTGGAAGGTAGCGTACAATGAATGGTTTGAGGTGTTGGATACAACTTTCACGACTTGGAAGGTAGCGTACAATGAATGGTTTGGGGTGTTGGATACAACTTTCACGACTTGGAAGGTAGCGTACAATGAATGGTTTGAGGTGTTGGATACAACTTTCACGACTTGGAAGGTAGCGTACAATGAATGGTTTGAGGTGTTGGATACAACTTTCACGACTGGAAGGTAGCTACATGAATGGTTTGGTGTGATACACTTTCACGATTGGAAGGTAGCGTACAATGAATGGTTTGATACAACTTTCACGACTTGGAAGGTAGCGTACAATGAATGGTTTGAGGTGTTGGATACAACTTTCACGACTTGGAAGGTAGCGTACAATGAATGGTTTGGGATGGTGGATACAACTTTCACGACTTGGAAGGTAGCGTACAATGAATGGTTTGAGGTGTTGGATACAACTTTCACGACTTGGAAGGTAGCGTACAATGAATGGTTTGGGATGGTGGATACAACTTTCACGACTTGGAAGGTAGCGTACAATGAATGGTTTGAGGTGTTGGATACAACTTTCACGACTTGGAAGGTAGCGTACAATGAATGGTTTGAGGTGTTGGATACAACTTTCACGACTTGGAAGGTAGCTTACTATGAATGGTTTGGGATGGTGGATACAACTGAATCTTCCTCTAGTTAATGTCAGATTTGGTCAAAGCTGATCAGAAAAGGATGTTGCAAGATATATAGACGACTGTACAAGCAAAGTCCTGATGTGGACCAAGGACTATAATAGTACCAAGTTTGATAAAGAGTTGCCCAACATTATCCTATTACGGTAGTAATTGTGCAAAATATCCATCGAATAAATTCACTAGTTTTAGAGAATGCACTGGCATGTATAGTTTGTCAGAAAATTGGCATCATTTGTCAAACTTGTTTAATTTATTTGGTATGACGAGAGGCAAGGCGTGTGAAATTTCAATAAAATCTATATACTATGCAAAACTATAACCAAACGGTCGCCTGGGTGAGCAGCATAGCCCTCCTTATAATACCAATACCTTAAAATAAGTTGGTTATATTATTTTCCGTCTACTTCAAATCACTTGCCCCTCCCTGCTGTAGGTTAATAGTCTTACTGGGGTGTCAAATTATTATACATACACCAGATATCTATCGGTGATAAGTCGTTTCTACCCGAGTTCCAGTCGAGGTTTGAAATACTTTGTGACGGGCATGTCCTAGGCTATTGGGTGTGACTAGAAATCCAAACAAAAATCATTTTGCAGTCACGGTCACAATTATCCACTTTAGCCATCGATCCCTGTTGACATGCTTAACAAATAGGGCTGGGTATTACCAGCCAAAATGGTACCTGATTGCATATATTATGTCTTCCCAACAAAGTTCATTTACAGTTGCCGCTGTGAACTAAGCAATGGGGATACGGCTTCTTGGTCAAAGAACAATGATGTGCTTTACATATATAGAACAATCCTGGTTTCAATGAACATTTATATATTCTATACTGAACAACATTTTGTTGACCGTGCATTGTTATTTGGAATCAAACTATTTGATTGGTGGTGCCTTAATGTGGAAGGAGAGGTTGCTAGTTCCGTCGGATACGGAGAACCCACATTTGTTGTAGAAGACTGATATTCTACTATCTTGATCAAGTAGAACTTGTTGTTTGTACTGCAAGTGCCAGTATTTAGTACCAGTAACATATTGTACCATGCAATATGTTGGTACAGTGCACCAGTCCTATTCACAAAGGGTGGTATTCTATCTGGCTTTTTTCAAATTGCCTAACTGAATTTTTAGTCTCCAACAAAATATGAACTTCACTATCGCAAATTTTACTCTAAATCATACATTTATTCATGCTGTAAACAAATGTATTTACAAAGTATGTATAAATAGCAGTCTCTCTGGAAGTACCCAACATGCACTCGCCTACCAAGTATGTACTTCATTTTGTATCATGTATCAATTAGAAATGCAAGCTTCGCTGGTATTTAAAGCACTAAATGGAAGGTTGTTGACACGGTTTTACAATGTTCTTGATCCTAACTATGTAGAACATCAATTCAATTTTGATAGTGTTTTTTCCCCGCTTTAATAAATGTTTTTTTCGCTTTAATAAATACAATGTCAAGAAATGTATGCATTGCAATCAAATAAACACAATGATTGCTTAGAACTATCGCAGACATGTCACTTCAAATTCAAACAATCGTAGGATGCAAGATCATCGTCACTTCAAACAATTCTAGGATGCGAGATCATCGTCTGAAGTACGACTGTGTTGTGGACATATTCTTGATCTTTTTCTGTAACTGTAGGATTCCATATGTGACGGCCTCGGCGGTAGGTGGACACCCTGAAAAATTAATACCAGTACAGATTTATCATTTTCAGTCTAATTTCCAGTATAAATAATGCCAGCTCTTCAATATCCCTATATAACCATAGCTCTGGAATGTCCCTATATAACCATAGCTCTGGAATGTCCCTATATAACCATAGCTCTGGAATGTCCCTATATAACCATAGCTCTGGAATGTCACTATATAACCATAGCTCTGGGATGTCCCGATATAACCCAAGCTCTGGAATATACTGATATAACCATAGCTCTGGAATGTCTCTATATAACCATAGCTCTGGAATGTCCCTATATAACCCTAGCTCTGGAATGTCACTATATAATCATAGCTCTGGAATGTCGCTATATAACCATAGTTCTTGAATGTCTCTATATAATCATAGCTCTGGAATGTGTCTATATAACCATAGCTCTGGAATGTCCCTATATAACCATAGCTCTGGAATGTCCCTATATAACCCTAGCTCTGGAATGTCACTATATAATCATAGCTCTGGAATGTCGCTATATAACCATAGTTCTTGAATGTCTCTATATAACCATAGCTCTGGAATGTCACTATATAACCATAGTTCTTGAATGTCTCTATATAACCATAGCTCTGGAATGTCACTATATAACCATAGTTCTGGAATGTCACTATATAACCCTAGCTCTGGAATGTCACTATATAACCATAGTTCTGGAATGTCACTATATAACCATAGCTCTGGAATGTCACTATATAACCATAGCTCTGGGATGTCCCTATATAACCATAGCTCTGGGATGTCCCTATATAACCATAGCTCTGGAATGTCCCTATATAACCATAGCTCTGCATGTGGGACTTGCTATATCATTGGAATAATAGCAGTATGATTAACCTACCTGGTATATATCCACTGGTTGACCTACCTGGTATATATCCACTGGTTGACCTACCTGGTATATATATATCCACTGGTTGACCTACCTGGTATATATATATCCACTGGTTGACCTACCTGGTATATATATATCCACTGGTTGACCTACCTGGTATATATATATCCACTGGTTGACCTACCTGGTATATATACACTGGTTGACCTACCTGGTATATATCCACTGGTTGACCTACCTGGTATATATATATCCACTGGTTGACCTACCTGGTATATATATATCCACTGTTGACCTACCTGGTATATATACACTGGTTGACCTACCTGGTATGTATACCACTGGTTGACCTACCTGGTATATATATCCACTGGTTGACCTACCTGGTATATATATATCCACTGGTTGACCTACCGGTATATATATATCCACTGGTTGACCTACCTGGTATATATATATACCACTGGTTGACCTACCTGGTATATATATATCCACTGGTTGACCTACCTGGTATATATATATCCACTGGTTGACCTACCTGGTATATATATATCCACTGGTTGACCTACCTGGTATATATATATCCACTGGTTGACCTACCTGGTATATATATATCACTGGTTGACCTACCTGGTATGTATACACTGGTTGACCTACCTGGTATATATCCACTGGTTGACCTACCT
>CM026399.1:65866935-65898287 GCA_014843695.1 Archivesica marissinica | reverse complement strand
TACATAGCATCAAACTGGAGTATCGTACATAGCATCAAACTGGAGTATCGTACATAGCATCAAACTGGAGTATCGTACATAGCATCAAACTGGAGTATCGTACATAGCATCAAACTGGAGTATCGTACATAGCATCAAACTGGAGTATCGTACATAGCATCAAACTGGAGTATCGTACATAGCATCAAACTGGAGTATCGTACATAGCATCAAACTGGAGTATCGTATGGACATAGTTGATATTGAGAATCCACTTGCTGACTTGTATACCACTGTAACCTATCATCACTGATGGTCACAGGTTCGAACCCCGCTCAGGCCGTGTCTCATTTATATGAAAATGTTGGCAGTTTCTTACGGAGGTTGGTGCACCCAAGTACTGGTTAACCGCTGGAGCCTGCCCAGGAAAGGTGTTGTTAAGTAAACTGCCCGCCGGCGATATAGCCCGAAATGGTGCTGATGCAGGCGTAAAACCCGAAATATAATAATATAACAATATAAAGTTATTGAGAACAGTGTCTACTGCATGTTCTTTTTCAAGAATATCAGCAGGTTTACATTGTCGGACTTCCAAGCAGGAGCTGTGAGAATGTCACCAGCTGTGCTGAACACTTTCAACTCCTAGCCAAACGAGAAAGGATAGAGAGCTGCCATGCATGCACTTTCCACCATAATAATTAATAACTAGGTTTAAACTATCCATATTTGCAAGGAAAATGTACAGTATTCTAGCTAACATTACAATACAGTACAATCAATTTGATCATGAATAGCCCAGTGGGATTTACACAATAGTACATGTATATTAAACTTAACGAGTGTTTGGACTCCCAGTAGAGCTTGTAACTTGTTCAGGTGATAAATTAACTAAGTAGGGTAGAGATTTTAGACTGGCGAGGCAGTCATTGACACCAGGTAAAGTTTACACACTACGTAGAATCTAATAGATTGCGGATATTTAGATAAACTGCCTCCAATATTACATCCAAATTGCATTGCTTTTCAAAGGGAGCATTCTTATCCAAAATACCGGTATAGTGGAAACGATACCACGGTACATATTGTTTTTTGCAATATATCGGTAAACCGTTACAGTCCTAATGATACCCGCTTGAATATTTAACATTTTGCACGATGGTTTACATACTACGACTGAGAAGAGCGCCAAGAATTCGAATAATTACGTCGCACGCCGATCCGGCATTGTTAATATTTGTTTTAGAGTAATGACTACAACTGCGTCATATATATATATTTTAACGACAGTATGACATCATAACTGCAAATAGAACTGTTGATTCCGTGGTACATCATTTGGACACTAGTGAGCACAAGTAGTTAGTTCTACGAGTGCATATGAGCTAAATCTGTTCAGAGATGAACATTGTATGGCCACGTATTTCGACGGCCATCTTGGAATCATCCGATTTTTATGAAAATATATATCGATTTGATACATGACATGACAGTATTCACTAAAAAATAATATTTTACCCCTACTTGACCTCCCGGGCCACATCCATTTTTGATCCCGGGGTTCATCATTTGAACAGTGGCCATCTTGGATTACGTACTGACGTGATTTTCACATTTAATTAATCCCCCAGGTATCATGACCATAAATGGTGGCTATATACCCAATAGTTGAGAAGACCTTTGAAAATGTTCACGGACGGACAGACACATTGCGGTAACAATACCTCACATGAGATTTGCTCAGGTGAGCTAAAGTTGTAAATGTGGAAAGCTAGGACAAGAAGCAGAATCGTACCCTTCTCAAAGCTGGAGCCATTTTATTAGTGACTGTTCCAGCAACTATAATACAGTCAGCCTGTCTTGGCGTAGCTCTAAACACAACACCAAATCTATCCATGTCGTAACGTGGAGCAGCAAAATGCATCATCTCCACGGCGCAGCATGCCAAACCAAACGAGAGCGGCCACAAGGATGACTACAGAAGACAGAAACATCACAACATTAATGCACAACTGAACAATATATGGAAATAAGTCAACACACGTCTGTTTACAACATGTTAGTATGATGTTACGGCTTTCATCTTCATCACAACTGAACATTTCTCAAAGTTTCAGTCATAAATGATTTATATATCGGTTTGTGTTATGTCTATTTTACATGTACTAGCTTCAGCTATAACTTATTTATATGCACCGGTAGCTTTTATATCTATTTTACATGTACTAGCATCAGCTATAACTTATTTATACGCACCGGTAGCTTTTATATCTATTTTACATGTACTAGCTTCAGCTATAACTTATTTATATGCACCGGTAGCTTTTATATCTATTTTACATGTACTAGCATCAGCTATAACTTATTTATATGCACCGGTAGCTTTTATATCTATTTTACATGTACTAGCATCAGCTATAACTTATTTATATGCACCGGTAGCTTTTATATCTATTTTACATGTACTAGCTTCAGGTATAACTTAGTTAACTAAAGTTGTGAGAGTACCTAAAGTTGTGAGAATACCTAAACGTGAGAGAGTACCTAAATATGTGAGAGTACCTAAACATGTGAGAGCAACTAAACTTGAGAGTACCTAAAGTTGTGAGAGTACCTAAACATGTGAGAGTACCTAAACATGTGAGAGAAACTAAACTTGAGAGTACCTAAAGTTGTGAGAGTACCTAAACATGTGAGAGTACCTAAAAATGTGAGAGTACCTAAACATGTGAGAGCACCTACACCTCTGGCATGATTATGATGTTAAATTTGCTTACTGTATGTTTGTTAAACATTAGAACATTACACAAATATGGTAATAAACCTGTTGCTTTGTTTTTAAGAATTCCGTACAAAATAAATAACTAATGAATATATATCACTTTTTTTATATCCTCTTTGGTTTGAAATCAATGATTTCAGCGTACACGTTGCGGGTTACCCCAACAAATAAATGAGTGGTTGTCGTGCTCGAGTTAGGTACGATTAATTGTCATAACATACGGATCACATTATATATTTAAAATATATCGATATCCAAAATTTGAATTTGATATCTAATCGATATCGCGATTACCAATGACACCTCTACAAAAATGAATGATCACCCAATTACCTTTCTTGACCAGTTTACAAGATCATCAACCCGAGCAAGGGCATAGTCTACTTTGTTATCCTTGAAATTAACACGGAAGGGTGAAGCGTATTTGAACTTGACACCTGGAGGCGACACCTCTCCTCTAGCCGGTATTATCCTGAAACACAACGTAATTGACCAGTGTAAAACATTCATATACAACTTTATTATATCACATAACTTTTATTCATGTATTCAATGTAATAACACCATCTCATAATTTCTTATATGTACACACGTGTAATAACACCTGGAAGGATTCTGATTGGTTGAGAGAATAATCCTTACAATTTGTAAATTAAACTTTTAACCCTTTCAACCCCACAGGCCTCTAAATAGGCTTATGAAAAGTGTAGATCCAGATGAGCCGGCTCATAACGAGCCGTCTCATCAGGATCTGCACTTTTTTGCCAGTAATAATTATTACTATTTTTAGATAAAATTACCCATTTTGATAAATGAACTGATCCAAATGTAATTTTGTTATTAATTTATTGGTCTAAAAATATCATGGACCAGTACATGTCAGTTACTTGGGGTTGAAAGGGTTAAAGTACCGTATGCATTTTTCCATTTGAATTAGTACATAACGTTAAGGGTAACACACACTTATGATTAAAAAGAAGTCTCGACACAATTATAACGCTGTTAAAAACATAAATATAATGCTGCTTTGCGTAGTGACGTCATGAAAATTTGCGCTGACGCTTGGTGCCAAAATAAAACACTATTGTAAATGAATCTTGAATAATCTGTCAAGTTTACTGTATTAAACTCACATGAGACTCTTATTCTTCTTATCTTTTTCATTTTGTTTATTTCTCACGAATAAATCCCTTGATTGTGTACTTGTAACAGCTCGGGGTTGCTTTGACAACTGGCATAGCATTGGCTGCAATCGCCCACACTGCTGCCAAACTGAAAATCAACATTCAGGTCTGAAATTAGTCTTAGAATATAATGAATAAGTAGGTCATGTGGCCCTGGGACACAGACACCAATATAATAATCGAAAATTTCATGCAAATTGTGCTGGTATATACCGGTATGTACCATTATGTGCATTAAGCCAGAATGTTAACTACCGCAGCATAGTTTATACAAATTTATTTTAGCTCGATTGCGAAACCAGTTTTTACAACTTATATTAATCATTCTCGAGACCTCATTCCTGATGGAATCCATCGTCACGAGGGAGAGAGAAGAGGCAATGAGGAAATTAAATGCCTTGCCTAAGGGCACAATCGTAACAGCTCCAGCGGGACTCAAACTCCGGCCAGTCTCGGGTCACTTGATTACTCTCGTGATTAACCCATCTACCACGGCACCACTGCATAATTTAACAATACTTTTAAATTAATAATCTGCATCCAAGCTTTCATGTTTAAATATTTATTTATAGAGCCATATCTGTATGTTAATAAAACATAGACATGTCAAGAAAACTGTTTACAATGCATTTGGCCTATACAGAAACAATTTGTCTCTATAAGAAATACACAAATAACATTCTCTTGTACTTCAGAGAACCTATAAGAAATACACAAATAACATTCTCTTGTACTTCAGAGAACCTATAAGAAATACACAAATAACATTCTCTTGTACTTCAGAGAACCTATAAGAAATACACAAATAACATTCTCTTGTACTTCAGAGAACCTATAAGAAATACACAAATAACATTCTCTTGTACTTCAGAGAACCTATAAGAAATACACAAATAACATTCTCTTGTACTTCAGAGAACCTATAAGAAATACACAAATAACATTCTCTTGTACTTCAGAGAACCTATAAGAAATACACAAATAACATTCTCTTGTACTTCAGAGAACCTATAAGAAATACACAAATAACATTCTCTTGTACTTCAGAGAACCTATAAGAAATACACAAATAACATTCTCTTGTACTTCAGAGAACCTATAAGAAATACACAAATAACATTCTCTTGTACTTCAGAGAACCTATAAGAAATACACAAATAACATTCTCTTGTACTTCAGAGAACCTATAAGAAATACACAAATAACATTCTCTTGTACTTCAGAGAACCAGTCTATTCATTACCGTTCATACTCGCCTATAAGATGAGTTTCTTACAACCAGATTATGGTCTCAAAGTGGCTTCCTATCTTAACAATTTTTATATATTGATTTTTAAGTGTGTTAAATGGTATCAATTATTATGTTTTAGAAAAGAAACCACTCCGACACCGACATTTCTTCAACTTGCACTGGCCAAACATGCAATTTATACATGGTCTTGTGTCCGTTTTAGCAACCCATCTTATATTCGAGTGCATGCCAAAACCCACAGGTATCAGGACCAAAGTAGGTACGATGTAAATGGAAAAAATACGCTGAGCATAGGAATACACCGAGCATAGGAATACGCCGAGCATAGCAATACGCCGAGCATAGGTTCCACCACTCTAGATATAGTTTAGTTTAATCATATTTTATTGCTTATTTATATATACAATACAATTACAAATATAAACATGGTAAATATGGGTTGTTTTACAATCAGAGTACACAACTAGTCTCATAAGGGTGCAAAATTGAAGTGTATCATTTAGCTTAAAAATTATTTTTATTTCATAGCAAACTGGTTAAATGTGATTACGTGAAAAAATTTAGGCGTCAATGTTGCCGATGTTGATTTTTTGGCCTAAAACATATGTTCACGAGTAATGAGCCAATGTTGTATTTCTCGGAGAGGACATTTTTTGACGGAATCATAGATACCCATCTTTTGGCCCACATTACAACTAAAACGGCAGAACTTGTATACAAAATGATTCATGCAACTTCATGTAATATTTCTGTAGATTATTTATTTTAAAAAATGCGTCCATATCATTCTTGATGAGAATGGAAAATGGAGGACATATTTTGACGGAATCTGTATCATATTTTCGGATCACATACACGAGAAATAAAATTTTCACAATCTTGCGAAGTTTATTTTGATTACATTCCAAAACATTTATATGCTTGATTATTCAGCTTTTATTACCAACTAATGGTGGTTTTAGGGGAGTGAGCCTACTCAAATATTATAATTAGTCAAATGAGACTGATGTTTATTGTCCAAAACTTGCCATTTTGCCATATTTCAGTCAATAATTGTATGTGATTTGAATAATTTTTTCGCTATGGTAGACATATACAACAGGACTGAATGCTTTAACATACTTAGTTGCTAGTATAAGTACAGATAATTACCCATATTATTTAATTGTGTGGCATTAACCTACATGTACCCTGATTGTAAAACAACTCATATATAAGCAAACTGATACAACTGCAATGCTATGCTTATACTTGCACAGTGCACGAATAAAATCTAGAAGCAAATGGGTTGGGCAACAAGTTTTACCAACATTAGCTAGTGCCCTCTAGATATAACTTATAAGTGGCACAAGCACATGCCAATTTATTGACCAGTGTGTTGAAAGAAAATACCTATAGACAAGGAGTATGATGTGATTGAGCTCGCTTTGCAATATTCATAATATAAGCATAATACACTTCATTAAAAAACTATACTGCACGTCCGAGGACTAGTGCACCGGGACAACTGGAATGCAAGGTCAGGGTAAACAATTGTAATTTATTACATTAAATGCGAAGGCCAAATGAATATAAAATGAAATAAAATTGTCCCCGGGCCTCTTTACTATTAATCGAGCACTCCAATACAGCAAGCAAATAATGTTCACACATAATTCGTTATAACACAATATAATAAAAACTTAAAAGTGAAAACAACCTGTCCTAGCAGCCATATTTGTTGTTGTTGTTTTAGGCTGAGCACCACTAACACTTTAGGAAGTTCTCCCATCGTCATTATCAAAAAGGTCCACACAAATGTTTAAAACACCATTGTCCGTCCTCAACTCGAGTATTGCTCAACCATATGGCATCCCTGGCAAAAGTCTCGTATTTTTGTTAGGGTCAGACGGGGGATCGAACCTGTGATCCCTGGATTACCAGTCCAGCGTGTTACTACTGGACAACATATCCATCTCTTGATTGTGATGCGGATTCCTTCACACTTATCCGGGTTAAAACTCGCCTGCCAATCCAATACCCACATGTGTCGATTGTCCAAGTCATGTTGTATCTGATATGGGTCCTTCAGGCTCCTAATGCCCCTGTACAGCAGGCAATCGTCAGCAAATAAACAGGCAGTCGATATGACTCTGGAAGGCAGGTCGCTTATGACCAATAAAGGAGAGAACCTAGAATACTACCCTGTGGGATTCTGGATATGACAGGTAATATTATCTGAACTGGAACAATCGAGAGCGGCTTGTTGGGTGCGGGTGGATACAAAGTCATGGGTCCATGTGGCGTCCGTGGTCCAGTGGTAGAACGTCGGATTTAGAATCGAACAGTCCTGGGTTCGATTCTCGGTCAGGCCACGTATGTAGTGTCAGTGAGCAAGGCACCTCACACACATTGCTTAGTACTGGTTAACCACTTAGGTCGACTAAGCCTGTCCAGGAAAACATGTATATGTCCCCGCAAGGGTTTGACATTAATGGAAGATACATACATAATATAAATGGATACTGTATTTGATTCCACAGTTATCTAGTTTCTGCAATTGACGTGAATGAGGGACGATGACGTCGATTAATTTGTTGCCGTTAGTAATTAAGATTATTAATAATAGGAATGTGTTGAGTGTCACATGAGAGCCTGTTGGTAGTGTGTTAAGATATGATGCGTGTCGAGTTGGTGCAATAATAGTGTATAAACTAATACGTTCCAGGATCTTGTAGGATACCGATACTTGTCAGAGATATGGGTTTATAATTGGAAAGTGTTGAACGATTTCCCAACTTGAGGACGGGTGAGACTAGAGCAGTCTTCCGCTCAACATGGATCTTTCCTCGATCAAGTGATAGCAAACAGTGTTATTGTAATTGTTTATCCGTCACGCTTCAAAATACTTAGACTGATGTATAGTTGATAAAGTAGTTTAGTTGTTTTCAACCTGTGACTTGGCATATGAATTCGATAGTATATGACGTCATTGCATAATTGAGGTCAATTTCAAAACGAGGCTAAAATATACATGTAAAATAAATTAGGTCATAGCACATGCGTAAATGAAGTTCAAAAATGGCGGAAGCCGAGGAGTTGAAGGTATAGCAGCTTTCGACTTCATTTATATTTTTTGGAAGCAATCAGAGTTATACTTGAGAATTACTTGGATTTATTGATGGATAATATCAATTTTCACCAAATCCTTATAAAATATTTTGGTTAACGCTCTTATTAATATGATTTTGAATTCTGTCGCGTCTGAAAATTTACAACACGTTCAAAATATTTACAACGCGTCTTAAATATTTTAAATACGCAAATGCTATTTTATCGTTGTTTAACATATTTGGTCTAACAGTTTATGTATTTTTTGAAAGTTTGATTAATAAATATTATTTGTATGGTAAGAGTACCACCATACATGGTAAATTAACTAAATAAATATTGCATGTCACTTGTTTTCGCGAGATTAGTGATTATTTTGTTGTTTCCTGTGTCACCCAGTGATTTAGTTCCACCAGGGTTCATTTTGTGCATATACTGCTCTGTATTATTCTGGACACTAGATAGGTATGTATTGAAACACAAACGAGATGCATACAACTGTTGAGCCACTAGCCTGACTAGGTGGGTGGGGGTTGACCAGACAATACGTTTACGTTAGTTCCGCACCAGTTGGTACAATTGCCAGTGCGGTGTTATAAGGACTTTAATAATATTAATAGAGACATTGTTGATGTGTTTATAGTTTTGATTATCAATGTGGGATATTGACATTTATATATATGTTGTTATTGTTTTGTGTAAATACTATTGAAGATTTGGGAAAACATGCTGTAGTGTATTTCGGCTTGGGTAGAATAGCGGGCTGGCTAGCTCAGTTGGTAGAGCTGTCTGACTAGTGTACGGGAGGTCTTGGTTCGAGTCCCACGTCGGGTCACTAACTTTTCTGCTTGGTCACTTTAATGACAAAGAGGATATATGGTACGAACAAAGGAGTGGAGTGCGACTCCAGGAATCGCAGTGCGGCTCCCAAAGAATAAAAGAGGGAGGGTAGTATAGTGTATCAGGGCATTCACTAGACTGAAACTCAAGAGTCAATGACCCTTGAGGTCAAAATCTCAAGAGTCAAACAGAAATTTTCAAGAGCCAAGCTGGAATTTTCAAGAGACAAATATATGCATGTTGGTACTTTACGTACATGTAATTTTTGTAGGTTCGTGCTACAACTGTTAGCGAAGGAATTTTTCTTTTTAGCATCTCTACACCAAGTACAATATAACAGAATCTGATCATCAGTTTGTTTCATTTCCAGCCACTCAAATTCATTAAGCCACTCAGACCTGAATTTTCTTTTCACTTTAGACACTAACACTATCTTTCAGCTTACGTTTGCTGGGTGTGCCAATTCCGAAGTGACTAAGGCTTTTCTGAACCATATTTAAGATTTAATTTCTAAAACTGATACTCTTTAATTTTTTATCTCCAATCTGAATAATATAACTAAGAATGATTTAGGAATATTCTCCAGAAAATGAAGGAATAATGTAGAAACAATGAAATGATTAATGGGTAATGAATACCCCATAGAAATCTGTAACAAACAATAGCAAAAGTCATCATCAAACGATTCCGGCGTATAATTTCTATATCAGTGGCCCACTATAAGCTTCTCAAATAGCAGACAACTTATTATTGACAATACACGTGTTACAAAAACACCGTTTTATCTATGCCGATTGTACATTGACAATACACATAATGTCACCTACTTAAACTTCTCAGTTCTCATGATTAGCAGCACATATGATGGCAAACAACACAAACGGTAATTGGTTGTTTGCAAAACTTGCTAAATGTGTTTATTGTGACAATCAATAATAATTGTCTTTTGATAAAAACTAATTTTTACCGGAAAAATACCGAGCTGTATGGGTATTAGAGAAACGTTATTAAAAGATTTATTTCCCTTTGATACTAAAGTTTGGGTAAGCCTTTTTTCTCAACCACCCAACTGAATAATGACATCAACCACACGTTTTGAACCTAACCCTGGGCGGCGCAAGTGATGAAGGCGCTTTATGCGTGGTTGATACTATATTCTGATCGGCTGGTTGAGATAAAGATTTTACGTAAAGTTTGCCTAGACGCCATTTGTCCGATTGTGAGTCCCTCGTAAATCACGATCGTGTTCATAACGAAATGCAGCAGACTTTTGATGAAA
Organism: Archivesica marissinica; assembly: GCA_014843695.1. Classification (NCBI taxonomy): domain Eukaryota; kingdom Metazoa; phylum Mollusca; class Bivalvia; order Venerida; family Vesicomyidae; genus Archivesica; species Archivesica marissinica. The sequence goes on along the minus strand of CM026399.1, from coordinate 65,887,884 downwards.
ATAACTGCGTTTTATATATGAACGATTACGGTCTTCGACCTTGTAGACAGACATATTTTGATAATTACTCCGCTGAGAAAATATTTGATGACGCATGACCGATCAACGCCCCGGGTCAAAGTTGACTCTCAGGGCATTTTCACCAAGAGTCAAACATGCGTCTTTATCAATTTTCGTGCGTCAAAACCCGGGAGCTTGGTTCAAATGAACGCCCTGTGTATTTCGGTGTGGGTAGAACAGCGGCCTGGCTAGCTCAGTTGGTAGAGCTGTCTGACTAGTGTTTGGGAGGTCGTGGGTTCAAGTCCCACGTCAGGTCACTAACTTTTCCGCTCTTTGCTTGGTCACTTTAATGCCAAAAAGACCACTTAAAAGCCTCCATGGTGGAGTGGTCTAACACGCTGTCGTTAGAACTTGACTTTCCACTATCATCAGAGCTGTAGCCTGTAGGTTCTCTCCCTACCTATCGGGGACATGTGATTAATGGTGAAATGTGAGAAAGTTGTAGGTGCTTATATATGTACAGATGTTTGAGAGTTGAGTATTGACTGAGTACTGGTTCTTACCCAGGAAATGCGGGTGGTCTAATCACCGCCACAACAACTGACCTCGAAATAATAATCAGAAAATGATTGATACGCATTAATAGAAATAAATAAAATAAAACATTGTGTTTTTAAAATATTATTGATGTTTATATTAGTGGTATTCGTATCTGACCTTGTACGGCTACAGTATAAAGGTATCTGACGTGTCTTGCTACTACGACAATCATGCCTTATGAAATCATTAGCATCTCCCATGAGGGAAATTGTTTGTGAGAGTTTGACCAACATTACTTTCAACATATGGGCTTGTTGAATATTATCTGTTAAAATAAGTTATGGATTTCTACTACGGCCGACGATACTGATTGGGGTATAGTATTGTATCTCATAAATGGATCTTAAGCGTCGTTATCTTTTGAATATATAGTGGAGCTGATACCAACAACTTAGTTAGTAACTTAGTATCTACATGTAATGTGGTATGGTTGTTATAAATAACTGCGTATAACTGTATTCTTTTTTGAATTTAAGCAAATGGTATTAAGTTTCCGGCGAGCGGAACTTGTCGAGTTGCTGGGCTTTGTGGGAATGAACAAAGTTGGTGTAAAAGCTACGTTACTACAGCGAGCAGTGGCGTTGATTAACTCATCTCGAGGCTGTTCAGTGCCAGTTCAAATCAAAATTAGGGAACTTTATAGGTAAATATACATATTTGAATGAATAGATTTCTGAAATTATTTGCTTTCAGAAAATGGTGATGAGCTTTCGGGTTTCTGAGCTTCAGGTCTTGGCAAGCTATGCCGGTTGGAGTAAATATGGAAGAAAAGTTGATCTTTTACAGCGATCCCTTTATCAAATTGAGAGGCATCTATCGCCGAGAATACATCAAAAAATTAGGGAACTCTACCGGTAAATACTTTTAATGTGCCAGGCTTTTTGTTTCTGCTTTTGGTTTCTTCGATATTGGAGCAAAACATTTCAACTACATTAAGAACAGTAAAAATCAGGCCTCAAGCTTTTGCAAGGAAGTTTAAATAAAAATGTGGACATAAACATTTTGAATATTCTGTTCCTTACATATTGTAGGTTTATGTAACTATCGCATACATCTACACGGTTGTCTAATATCCCATTTGGTATTCGCATGTGATCCTATCAGTTATAAACCTAGGATCACCATTTGAGCAGACTTAGCAGTGGTCTACTATGTGATGCCACATGCAAAATATCAAACCTCTGAAAATTGTGGTATCTTATAAATAAAATCATTTTTAAAGAGTTCTACCTCATATATACACTTTTTTTTAAACTATGTGACCCTACCATGGGGGTCAATTGTGCAAGTATCGCGGACACTGTTATTTAATATCACATTTGGTGTTTGCATGGAATGTACTGCACACTGAGCTACGTGTATTCTAACCAGCGTTTGATTAGAAATCGTGGTTATTGTCTTTTATTTCCATTTCAATACCAGTTCAATCAGATTTTAGGTAAACATTTTGAAAATCTGATCGCAATTGACCTATATTTTGTGAATACATTATTTGTAAATGACCCCCATTGATGGATATTTCTTTACAAAGTCGTCAATCATTTTGTAAATGGTGGATTACTACAATTTAACACAATCGTAACTTTTACGTTTTAACCGTTTATTTTTCCACTTTATGAAGAAAGACAATAGCTTGACGAGCCTCTGATGCTACCAGTATGTTGTATGAAATGTTTTGCTTCAGTAAGTTTCATGCCATTACAGTTAGGTGTCGTCTTGTTTTGTTTAGTTCTGAAACAGACCAAATATTTCCTGTTTCGACGAGAGAGAAAAAACGGATTAAAATCTGACAAATGTGTATTATTTTCCGTTACACAGGCAGATTCACAACCCATATGCTGTGGAGCCTCCGCGGTCACGCAGTAGTGTAACACGAGCTCAACAGCAGCAGCAGCAGCAGCAGCAACAACAGCAAGTCCAAGATCCAAGGTAATAAACTAAATGCATAGTTCTCCGCTGTTGCAAAGTTAACTATTCTGTTTAAACCTGTACTGCTCAATTTATTTTAAAGCTTCACGTTTTACTGTTTTGTTTTGTGCTTATCGTGTTAGACAAATGTAATTTTAAAACAAAATACTAAATAGATGATTGAATCGCATTATTGCAAAATTAATTTAACACTTGTATTTTCTGTCATATCAGTTTGTATTCAAAGTAGAAAAATTTGTATTCCAACCGTTTTCCAAAAAATATATACATTTAAAAATTATTCGCAGCTCATTTTACCCAATAATATTAATGGTGATTTAATTCTTTTTAGACACTTAGAGCAATTGTAAGTAGATACAATTCAATCATTTGTATGGGAAATATTTGGAATTAAGCCATCCTATCACTTTCTTCCATACTTTTTGTTCAGTTCTTGTACATTTACCCTGTGTTGTATGCATGCTAGTCTATTTGTATTTATGTTATAGAATGAGTTACCCAGCTTTAAACTTGACCTTTTCAACGTCTTCAGAAGCCTAACGAGTTACCTAACTTTAAACTTTACTGTACCAACATATTCAGAAGCCTAACACTTTAAACTTGACCTTATCAACGTCTTCAGATGTCTAACGCTAATCAGTTACCTAGCTTTAAACTTTACCGTATCAACGTCTTCAGAAGCCTAACGCTAATGATTTACTTAGCTCTAAACTTTACCTTATCAACATCTTCAGAAGCCTAACACTAATCAGTTACCTAGCTTTAAACTTTACCTTATCAACGTCTTCAAAAGCCTAACGCTAATGATTTACTTAGCTCTAAACTTTACCTTATCAACATCTTCAGAAGCCTAACACTAATCAGTTACCTAGCTTTAAACTTTACCTTATCAACGTCTTCAAAAGCCTAACGCTAATCAGTTACCTAGCTTTAAACTTTACCTTATCAACGTCTTCAGAAGCCTAATGAGTTACTTAGCTTTAAACTACATTATCAACATCTTCAGAAGCCTAACGCTGTCGCATGTTTTCCAATGCTGAACGTGTAGTGTGAATCGTTGTAAAATGTCAAAGTGATGTGGTCTTGCGATATTTGTACATGATACGCAACCTGATGCATCAAATTGTCCTTTCTGTGAAAAGTTCAACCAATGAAACATGCAAATTAATAGAAACGACTTCAAGTTTACTCGGTTTTCGTGTTTAATTGTATCAACTTTTCACATTCATTTGTTGTAGCAGGTTACATAGGGTTGTTGTAGAGCATTATGTTAATACCCAGGGTTTCCTCCGAGTCAATTTTAGTTTGTGCCACCAAATTCGCCAATCAGAAAAAGTTTGCTCCAATGTTGGAACCAGCAGTCTATAGTGCCATATTCAATCAGACATCTGGTATGTGCCGATGTTAAACAAGTTGTCAACTTGTGTGCATGTACTACTGCTAATTACTTGTACTTCTGCTGTAGTTGTCTACACGCACTTATGAATAAATAAATACTGTGTAACTTACTACCTACCAATCATAAAAAAATCAGGTTTGGGAAATTGGAAAGTGCACTAAGACTAACCATGCATTTTCTTGCACCCACTACATTCTAATTTGGCGTTTTGATACAGTTTTACGTTTGTAGGGACTATTAGTCATATCACTAAACTGAAGGTGTTTCATTATTTTCATGGTTGGAAATTGTCTGGGCCGAATCATATTCTAGGGTTTCAGGACTTGCAGAATTATTCTGCTTGGAAACTAAACCTATTTCAGTAGTGGGCATTTCCCGACACATGACGTACTTACTTATCTGTATCATCTGAACGCTTTTTGTTGTACATAATTGTATTACAAGTAAAAGCGTCTCGTCAATGAACAAGTACTCGGTGACCTTGTACATTTTATCCCTGCAGAAAGGTCCATATAATCTGCTGTCAAAATATTGTTGCGTCACACAAAACGCATTCAATGATTCTCATTGTGTCTCTGTCCATTTCATTGCATCAAAACCGCAAGAAACGCACAGTGAGAAAACACTGCATTATCAAATTCTGGTATACAGAAATATCTGTGCTAATCAGTTGTAGGAATAAAGACCGCCATTTAATCCAATTATCTGTAATTAAAATGTCACCAACTTCTCAACACCCCATGCAATCAAGTGCCAAACAGCTGATTTCCAATAAACAAACGCTTGTCATCATCGCACGCGTGACTGCACATGCGACCTTCACTTTCATGGATTTTCGGCTAATTATGTTTTTTGAACAAAGTTATTTTGCCGATATTTATGGCATGCGCCAAATATTTTTGGAGCCACATTTAATTTTTATGCGCATTTGGCGACAAATGGGACGGACAGCGGGAACCGTGAATACCTACTGTGTAGACGTTGGTATTCCCCAAATATTTTATTTACAACTGCATGGATTGGGCTGAAAGCATGTTTGTAATTTACTCTACTACTTTGTCGCATCAGCAGATCACATTCGTTTTCTATTCTATTTACTCATACTACTTGTACTTCTGCTGTAACTGTCTACGATATGAATAAATACTGCTTAACCAATCAAAATCTGACAAAAGTTACAGTTTTTCATCAACATGTGGTGGCATGACACCATGATAAACTGAGGTGGGATAACTTTGCTTCTCCACTCAGTGCTGTTTCATTCTTTCGTATGTTAAGAACACATATCAGTATTGAAGTTTAGTTGCGAGATAATGTTAATTAAATTGTATCATTTTGATATATACTTTCATATTTCTCATTAAAGATTTATTTTGCTGAAAGTGTCTGGCAATTGTTCCTTATTTCCACTTCTACCAGTAACTGGCCAAGTTATTACACCAACTCCTATCATCATTTGGAAATGTTACATTTTGTGTAAAAAATCTTTTTATATTCCCACCTACCCACCCTTTCCTACCTAAATACCCAACTAAAACAGGATCGGGAAATGGGAAACAAACACTCTTAATTATGCCTGGTCATAACCATTCATTTTCTTGCACCTACTCTGTTATAAATTTCTCATTTTGATACAGTTTTACGTTTGGCAGGAGTATTAGCCGCATCGCTAGGTGATGGTGTTTCAGTACTTTAATGGTCGGAACTGGTTTGAACCGAATCAGATTCTGTGGTTTCAGGTTTAGCAGACGATTATGTCTTGGCAATGTTACCTTGAATGGAGTAGTGGATGTGTGTATGTCTTGGCAATGTTACCTTGAATTGAGTAGTGGATGTGTGTATGTCTTGGCAATGTAACCTTGAATGGAGTAGTGGATGTGTGTATGTCTTGGCAATGTAACCTTGAATTGAGTAGTGGATGTGTGTATGTCTTGGCAATGTTACCTTGAATTGAGTAGTGTATGTGTGTATGTCTTGGCAATGTTACCTTGAATGGAGTAGTGGATGTGTGTATGTCTTGGCAATGTTACCTTGAATTGAGTAGTGTATGTCTTGGCAATGTTACCTTGAATGGAGTAGTGGATGTGTGTATGTCTCGGCAATTTTACCTTGAATTGAGTAGTGGATGTGTGTATGTAGTAGTGGATGTGTGTATGTCTCGGCAATGTTACCTTGAATTGAGGTGTGTATGTCTTGGCAATGTTACCTTGAATTGAGTAGTGGATGTGTGTATGTCTTGGCAATGTTACCTTGAATGGAGTAGTGGATGTGTGTATGTCTTGGCAATGTTACCTTGAATTGAGTAGTGGATGTGTGTATGTCTTGGCAATGTCACCTTGAATGGAGTAGTGGATGTGTGTATGTCTTGGCAATGTTACCTTGAATGGAGTAGTGGATATGTGTATGTAGTAGTGGATGTGTGTATGTCTTGGCAATGTCACCTTGAATGTAGTAGTGGATGTGTGTATGTCTTGGCAATGTTACCTTGAATTGAGTAGTGGATGTGTGTATGTCTTGGCAATGTTACCTTGAATGGAGTAGTGGATTGTGTATGTAGTAGTGGAGTGTGTATGTCTTGGCAATGTTACCTTGAATGGAGTAGTGGATGTGTGTATGTCTTGGCAATGTTACCTTGAATTGAGTAGTGGATGTGTGTATGTCTTGGCAATGTTACCTTGAATTGAGTAGTGATGTCTTGGCAATGTTACCTTGAATGGAGTAGTGGATGTGGTATGTCTTGGCAAGTTACTTGAATTGAGTAGTGTGGTTATGTCTTGGCAAGTTACCTTGATGGAGTAGTGATATGTGTATGTAGTAGTGGATGGTGTATGTCTTGGCAATGTTACCTGAATGGAGTAGTGGATGTGTGTATGTCTTGGCAATGTTACCTTGAATGGAGTAGTGGATGTGTGTATGTCTTGGCAATTTTACCTTGAATGGAGTAGTGTATGTCTTGGCAATGTTACCTTGAATGGAGTAGTGGATGTGTGTATGTCTTGGCAATGTTACCTTGAATGAGTAGTGTATGTCTTGGCAATTTTACCTTGAATGGAGTAGTGTATGTCTTGGCAATGTTACCTTGAATTGGGTTGTAATTTTTGGTTGGTCCTTGCTAAAAAAAATTTGGTCAGGACCGTCGTACGTTTGAATTTAGCATGCTCTGAAACCAAATCATCAGGGCTTAAGCTAGTTGTTCCAAGTAGGGAGCTGTTTAATGTACTTGCATGCAATGAAGAAGTTTGTTGTCTCGACCATTTCCAATATATATTATTTATGAACAATTTCACCATGAGCTCAAAATATAGAGAGATTGTGCGAGGTGGCTACTATTTGTCGCCGTCTTGACTTAGCCCTAAAAATTATTACACATACATGTTTCTTTGCAGGGTAATTGTGAAATAGTATGAACTGAATGTGTTTCAAAGCAATTTTATTTTATCAAACTACCATTATATTGATCATTTCAATTCTCAAATATTTATCATGGAGGAGGAAGGATAAGTGTAGATATTTTTAGGTATGTGTTAAGCTGGTTTTGAGATTCAAGCTCTGTGTTAAGCTGGTTTTGAGTTTCAAGCTCCGTGTTAAGCTGGTTTTGAGTTTCAAGCTCCGTGTTAAGCTGGTTTTGAGTTTCAAGCTCTGTGTTAAGCTGGTTTTGAGTTTCAAGCTCTGTGTTAAGCTGGTTTTGAGATTCAAGCTCTATGTTAAGCTCGTTTTGAGATTCAAGCTCTATGTTAAGCTCGTTTTGAGATTCAAGCTCTATGTTAAGCTCGTTTTGATTCAAGCTCTATGTTAAGCTCGTTTTGAGATTCAAGCTCTATGTTAAGCTAGTTTTGAGATTCAAGCTCTGTGTTAAGCTCGTTTTAGTTTCAATGACTATGTTAAGCTGGTTTCGAGATTCAAGCACTATGTTCTAGTGCTTAAAGCATCTGTGTACCAGTCTATCCTCATGTTCTTCATGGCTCACTTGAAGCCACAACAATACATCGAGTGGTTTTAGTGTAAAATATTATGGGTTGATCAATCTTAAAATACCACTCGATATCTGATTAAACTTTGTCTGAATCGGCATGGTAATGACCTACCGATACCAAGTATGTTCAAATTACTGTAGAAAATGTATGTCACTAGGTCAAATTAATGGGAAATATTGATACATTTTATTACTCCATTTAGCAGTGAAGATAAATTGTTAAATTGAATATAAACTGTGTCTAAAACATCTATTCATTGAAACAATTAACCCGTAACCTGCCAAATTAATTGGATGGAATGTGCAAACAACATAGATCCAGAACAGCCTCGTGGTAACACCGTATCTGATCAGGATCTATGTTGTTTGCTATTCAGACAAGTGCTTTAACTCCACAATTCGAATAGCAAACAGCATAGAGCTTTAGATGTGATAGGCAGGTTACGTATTGAAATGTTTTTCAGATCTATTCAAGGAATTTAACATTGAAGTGATAAAATACTCTCAACTGTAAAATCTAATAGTAACGCTGGAGTATTTATACAAATCTGCGTATAACAAATTGAATTTAATCTGTAACGTCAATACAAAGGAACACAAATATCGATTAAAATACCTGAAGGAGAGTTTTAAGAGATGTTTCAATTGATTTTCGTGTTTCGTTGAAAGACATTTGTTGTATCGGTCTGCAGAGGGTTGGTTTAAACATATTTATTCGACATTATGTAACATAATTTACTACAAATAATTATGTACACAATGCATACAAGTGGATTGAAATAAAAGCTTATTGAATTTCTCTCCACTGGAGTATCAGCAACACATGTATCTGCATGGAGAGGCACATGTGCTTAACCCTTTGCATGCTGGGTAAAATGAAGGCTATAAATATTCATTAATGTGTTTTTCATATTTGTAACTGAAAACTCTTGTTATGGAATTTCATTAGAATTGATTCCGCCTCCGTGGTCGAGTGATTACGGTCGCTGACTTGTATACCACTGTAACCTATCATCACTGATGGTCACGGGTTCGAGCCCCGCTCAGGCCGTGTCTCATTTATACGAAAAAGTTGGCAGTTTCTTACGGAGGTTGGTGCACCCAAGTACTGGTTAACCGCTGCCTGCCCAGGAAAGGTGTTGTTAAGTAAACTGCCCGCCAGCGATATAGTCCGAAATGGTGCTGATGCAGGCGTAAAACCCGAAATATATAACATAACATTAGAATTGTGTCTTTAGAAATGCCATATGTCATATTTGACCGTTAATGTCACCGCAGGTTTGCAAAGGGTGTATATTAATAGTGTGTTTATATAAGAAAATATGTAATGTATTACACTGAATACAAGAACATTTATGTGATGAATATTATTATGAATGTCGGTGTTTGTATTATATACATGTACACAGGGTTCCCGCTGTCGGTCGCCAATGCTGCCAAATTTATTTTGAGAATTGGCGACTATATTAGGCTCAACCTTTTTTTCTTAACATTTTTTTTACTTCAAATATTTATCTGTGAACTATATGGCTCTTAGTTGGCTCTAAGTTTTTCAAATTGGCGGCAGAAACATTCAAGCAGAGAGAACCCTGGTACATGTATAGTTGGCAAGAAAAAATGATTTGTTTATACTAAACCCACCTGTCTTGTTTGGCAATCAAATGTTATATTTGCTTATAATGTTATACATGACCAATAAGCCTATACATTAGTTTATTGCTGAGCTGTTGATGTTGTGAACAGACGCTTTATTGATATATGTAGTGATTATTTCTCTGATGACAGGGCACGTCGGTATGGGAGCACTAAAGTCACGTCACAGCAGTTACAAGGCAGCCTTGGACAATCTGGTATAGTACCTGCATGTTGTCGTACTTACAGTCAACAAGTTTGAATCCCACTTGATGGGGAGGGGATGGGGCGCCTGTGCCTGAAATAACTGCTTGGTGGGGCCCCTGGGTCGTCGTCCACTAATAATATTTGGAGAGTTGCCATATGACCTAAGCTGTTAATGGGAGCTGAATCCGGAAAAAATAAGCAATACATATAAGCCAGACAGACTACCTACCATCAGTAGTGTTCAAGCATCCGTTGAATTATCATATAATATCATGACTACTTGTATATATAACCACTTGTGTGTCGCACATATTCCCCATTCCTATGATGCATGACACTTTACAAAAATGCATTGTTATTAAAGTAGAGTAGGTGGTTATCTCTAAAATGAAGGGGTCACCTCTTGGAGGTTAAAACTCATGGCATGGCTAGTCGTGTCCACTACATACCTAACATACATGGACCAGACCTATGTTATATCAATGTCTTTAAAGATCTCTTATATACCTGTCGACTTTACTGCTCTATAAATATATGTTATTAGTTTAAACATCATTTATTTCAGTATTTGTACATGTAATCAAGAAATGAACATTTTACATTTAATTTAACAGCAGTAAACTGAAAGGGATTAGAACAAAAGAAAACTATAGTATAAAATCTTCTCCCTATAATGTTCTTAAGGTCACGGTAATTTAAAACAGGTTGCGACCCTGACCTTACTGCTTAATCAATGTTCTTGTTCACCATGATCACTATTGTCAGTCTATTTTCTGTGAAGCCGATGCCATTAACCGGTAGTGAACTCTCTATTGTTTCAGCTGCTGTGGACTTTTCAAAGAGATCGCAGGATAGTCTGTCATCGGCCTCATCATTGCCAGTACATCCTGACGTTAGACTTAAACCTCTACCATTCTTTGATATTATGGGAGAACTTCTCAAACCCACTAGTCTAGGTAGCTTGACTTTATGTTCATTACAATTTTTTCTCTCTAAAATTAGGCATTATAAACAGTAGTCATAACATTCAGGTTTGTCTTTCCTGTGCAAGCAAATGATCAATTAATGATAAGAATGGTTTTTACTTTTTAACAGAATTGCAAATGTCAGCTTCAGTACAAGTTACGTTTATTTTATGACAATAGCATGTATTTTACTATACATATTATACATTCAAAAACATACATTGTCATTGATTCCTGGTTACATCGGTCTCATATCTGGTTATGTTACATTGCTGGTTACATCAGTCACAGACCTGGTTACATTCCTGGTTACATCCGTCACAGACCTGGTTACATCAGTCACATACCTAGTTACATCCATCACAGACCTAGTTACATCAGTCACATACCTGGTTACATCCATCACATACCTAGTTACATCCGTCACAGACCTGGTTACATCCATCACAGACCTAGTTACATCAGTCACATACCTGGTTACATTCCTGGTTACATCCGTCACAGACCTGGTTACATCAGTCACATACCTAGTTACATCCGTCACAGACCTGGTTACATCCATCACAGAGCTGGTTACATCCATCACAGACCTGGTTACATCAATCACAGAGCTGGTTACATCAATCACAGACCTGGTTACATCAATCACAGACCTGGTTACATCAATCACAGACCTGGTTACATCAGTCACATACCTGGTTACATCAATCACATACCTGGTTACATCCATCACAGACCTAGTTACATCCGTCACAGACCTAGTTACATCCATCACATTCCTGGTTACATCAGTCACAGACCTAGTTACATCAGTCACATACCTGGTTACATCCATCACAGACCTGGTTACATCCATCACATTCTTGGTTACATCCGTCACAGACCTAGTTACATCCATCACAGACCTGGTTGCATCCATCACAGACCTGGTTACATCCATCACAGACCAGGTTGCATCAGTTACATACCTGGTTACATCAGTCACAGTCGCCCACATCAGTCACATCAGTTACTTACCAGACCATGTTGAGCATTTACCATATATATGTACTCTGGAACGATTTGCTATAAAATGAAGCTTGAATTATGGCAGGTGTATGTACAGTTATGCCAGGTGTACGTACAGTTGTTCTGTTTTCAGCTCCTAAAGGTCCATCACGGTATCAAGAAACATATTTTGTATTTCACCTGACACCACAGCAAGCACAGGACATAGCAATGTCTCGTGATTTCCGACCGTCCGCAAAGTGGGAATATACTGTCCAAGTGCAACTCAGGTATGTCGCATGGAACTTGTATCTCAGTTGCTTTGCCTGCTAGCTTAGGTAGCGTATATACATTGCCAAAAGACTACATACGTGGCCTCGTCTGTATGCAGGGATCATTTTAGAGGGCGATGTGGGCGAAATAGTCGCTCTCTGGACCCTGACTTCGCCCTCTGTGGGCCCACTTTTTTTACAATTTGAATTCAACATTTTGGGACAGTAAGATACACTGGCCCATTATAAAGCACTCCTTCTATTAAAATGTTGTATTTAATGGTCATACTGTGCATTTTAACCATATTTTGTTGAAATTTATTAAATAAGACCATTTAAGGACGCGATCGCGCGCTTTCTCACTTATCCCAAAAATTCTGACCTACCCTGCCGTATGTCGAGTGAGTACTTTGTGCACGTGGGAGTACTTTGTGCACATGTCCATCGTGGAGTACTTTGTGCACGTGTCCATCGTGGGAGTACTTTGTGCACGTGGGAGTACTTTGTGCACATGTCCATCGTGGAGTACTTTGTGCACGTGTCCATCGTGGGAGTACTTTGTGCACATGTCCATCGTGGGAGTACTTTGTGCACATGTCCATCGTGGAGTACTTTGTGCACGTGTCCATCGTGGGAGTACTTTGTGCACGTGTCCATCGTGGGAGTACTTTGTGCACATGTCCATCGTGGGAGTACTTGTGCACGTGTCCATCGTGGGAGTACTTGTGCACGTGGGAGTACTTTGTGCACGTGTCCATCGTGGGAGTACTTTGTGCACGTGTCCATCGTGGGAGTACTTGTGCACGTGTCCATCGTGGGAGTACTTTGTGCACGTGTCCATCGTGGGAGTACTTTGTGCACGTGGAGTACTTTGTGCACGTGGGAGTACTTTGTGCACGTGGGAGTACTTTGTGCACGTGGGAGTACTTTGTGCACGTGGGAGTACTTTGTGCACGTGTCCATCGTGGGAGTACTTTGTGCACGTGTCCATCGTGGGAGTACTTTGTGCACGTGTCCATCGTGGGAGTACTTTGTGCACGTGTCCATCGAGGGAGTACTTTGTGCACATGTCCATCGTGGAGTACTTTGTGCACATGTCCATCCATTGTTTAGTTTAGTTCCATCTGCCATGCTGGTAAGAACCACAATAAAGTTAGGCTTCACGTTGCCTGGCACTTTAATGAAAACAACTGTATTCTCAACTACATACAGTCCTTGTGCTGTGCATGTAAAAAAACAAAAATATTCTTTATCTGGCCGAGTAAGAACTCGATCAATCAGTCATTCTGTGCGATGTGTGTCCTCTACGCAAAGCAAATCCATATCTGTTCATAAACAGAGAATACCATGCTGCCGAGGCCTGAACCGTTAACCTACCGAATAAATTGGACGTAATGTGCAAACAACATAGATCCAGATCAGCTGTGGTGTACTTGTGTCTGATCAGGATCTATGTTGTTTGCTATTCAGACAAATGGTTCAGCTTCACTATCTGAATAGCAAACAGCATAGAGCCTGATCAGACGCCTCATCTGGTTTCATGCTGTTGGCAATAGCGACTTTAGTCGTGATTGGCAGGTTACGGGTTAAAACCTCTACACCGAGGGCTTCCTTGTACATACAAGTGTAAGGCTGTTACAATACCTTCAGAGATTCAATTTCTTTCATACATCGATAAATTTGTAATTGACTATCCACCCCGATTTGTTTGTAGTCTTCACACACCCGCCTCCGTGGTCGATTTGTTAGGGTCGCTGACTTGTATACCGCTGTAACCTATCATCACTGATGGTCACGGGTTCGAGCCCCGCTCAGACCGTGTCTCATTTATATAAACAAGTTGGCAGTTTCTTACGGAGGTTAGTGCACCCAAGTACTGGTTAACCGTTGGAGCCTGCCCAGGAAGTGTGTTGTTAGGTAAACTGCCCGTCGGCGATATAGCTCAAAATGGTGCTGATGCAGGCGTTAAACCCGAAATATAACATAAAATATAACATAAGTCTTCACACATATCAGGGTTCACTTGTATATACATTGTAATGATGTTCCACTCATATATCAGTTCCAATATCTCTTTCAGATTTTGTTTTTTGGAGACAAGTTGTGAACAAGACGACAATTTTCCTCCAAGTATATGTGTTCGAGTAAATGGAAAGGTTGCACAGTTGCCAGTAAGTACCATCACACTGACAAAAAATTGCCCAAAATTAGTCTTTAAAAGGTCCTTAATTTTCAGTCACATTGAAAAGCAAGAACCCTGGTCAATGAGAAACCAATGTTTATTAGTTGGTTGGCATAATGGCAGGTACATGTAGGATATTTGGACCTGCCTTACCCTAGGTTATATTATGATACCGTTTGTTCTGTATCTCGTATATTGATTTCGTCGTACTTGAGATATGGAACCAGATATGGAAACAAACTGTTCTGTGATGCCTGGCGTCATATAACCATACCTTGTTGGTGGTGTGCTGTAGAATCCACCAACAACTATTTAATACTTCTGGTATGAGTTCAGTTCTTGCAATTAGTACACATACAGTAGATTTAAATCAGCTTTACATCGAGTAGTGACAGGGTACAACAGAGTGCTTCTTCTCTTGCAGAATCCCATACCAACAACTAAACCTGGAGTGGAGCCGAAGCGTCCCGGGCGACCTGTAGACATCACCTCATTATGTAGACTATCACCAACCATGCCCAATCATGTAGAAATATCATGGGCCTCTGAATACGGACGGGTAGGTATCTTTATGGGCCACATACAAGTAGTATGAATGATATTTACATAGATATGTAGTACATGCACCCCAGTGGTTAGTTCCGCCCCACTCCATGCTTACCAGGCAAAACCAAGATATATATAGTACAGGCACCCCAAACCCTGTGGTTAGTTCCGCCCCACTCCCTGCTTACCGGGCAAAACCAAGAGATATATAGTACATGCACCCCAAACCCCATGGTTAGTTCCGCCCCACTCCATGCTTACCGGGCAAAACCAAGAGATATATAGTACATGCACCCCAAACCCCATGGTTAGTTCCGCCCCACTCCATGCTTACCGGGCAAAACCAAGAGATATATAGTACATGCACCCCAAACCCCATGGTTAGTTCCGCCCCACTCCATGCTTACCGGGCAAAACCAAGAGATATATAGTACATGCACCCCAAACCCTGTGGTTAGTTCCGCCCCACTCCATGCTTACCGGGAGAAACAAGGAGATATGTAGTACATGCACCCCAAACCCTGTGGTTAGTTCCACCCCACTCCCTGCTTACCGGGAGAAACAAGGAGATATGTAGTACATGCACCCCAAACCCTGTGGTTAGTTCCGCCCCACTCCATGCTTACCAGGCAAAACCAAGAGATATGTAGTACATGCACCTCAAACCCTGTGGTTAGTTCCGCCCCACTCCCTGCTTACCGGGAGAAACAAGGAGATATGTAGTACATGCACCCCAAACCCCGTGGTTAGTTCCTCCCCACTCCATGCTTACCAGGCAAAACCAAGAGATATGTAGTACATGCACCCCAAACCCCGTGGTTAGTTCCGCCCCACTCCATGCTTACCAGGCAAAACCAAGAGATATATAGTACATGCACCCCAAACCCTGTGGTTAGTTCTGCCCCACTCCATGCTTACCAGGCAAAACCAAGAGATATGTAGTACATGCACCCCAAACCCTGTGGTTAGTTCCGCCCCACTCCATGCTTACCGGGAGAAACAAGGAGATATATAGTACATGCACCCCAAACCCTGTGGTTAGTTCTGCCCCACTCCCTGCTTACCGGGAGAAACAAGGAGATATATAGTACATGCACCCCCAAACCCTGTGGTTAGTTCTGCCCCACTCCCTGCTTACCGGGAGAAACAAGGAGATATATAGTACATGCACCCCCAAACCCCGTGGTTAGTTCCGCCCCACTCCCTGCTTACCAGGCAAAACCAAGAGATATGTAGTACATGCACCCCAAACCCCATGGTTAGTTCCGCCCCACTCCCTGCTTACCAGGCAAAACCAAGAGATATATAGTACATGCACCCCAAACCCCGTGGTTAGTTCCGCCCCACTCCCTGCTTACCGGGAGAAACAAGGAGATATATAGTACATGCACCCCAAACCCCGTGGTTAGTTCCGCCCCACTCCATGCTTACCAGGCAAAACAAATACGATTGATACTATGCAAATCTTTGAGTTGCTATAATAAATCTATGAACCTCTAAAAATAGTTTGTTATTTTCTGAATTAGACAAATATTTGATTCCCAATCAAAGCTTATTTATATAATTTAGTACTTATTGGATGAAATCTGCGAGTGTTTCTGAAAAGATGTATACGTTCCGTACTGTATTTGTTGCATTTAAAAAAGTAGTGCTCAGGATCTGTGATACTTTAGCCACATTCGCAGTTAGGATTATGTCGGAGGAAATAGACATGTAGATGAGCATTTAAATTACTGCAAGCATTACGTATTCACGCTTGCTGAACAGATGAAAACCTTTCCCTGGTAATTTACAATGGAAAACATCCTTGGATGACTGTAAAACATGCCTTCATCAAGTTCTATGTTATTATTTACGTTTCAGGGATATCATGCATTCATCAAGTTCTAATGTAATTATTTACGTTTCAGAGATATCATGCCGTCATCAAGTTCTAATGTTATTATTTACGTTTCAGGGATAACATGCCTTCATCAAGTTCTATTTTATGTTTCAGGGCTAACGTGCCTTCATCAAGTTCTATTTTATGTTTCAGGGCTAACATGCCTTCATCAAGTTCTATTTTATGTTTCAGGGCTAACATGCCTTCATCAAGTTCTATTTTATGTTTCAGGGCTAACATGCCTTCATCAAGTTCTATTTTATGTTTCAGGGCTATCATGCCTTCATCAAGTTCTATTTTATGTTTCAGGGCTAACATGCCTTCATCAAGTTTGTTCATCAAGTTCTATTTTATGTTTCAGGGCTAACATGCCTTCATCAAGTTCTATTTTATGTTTCAGGGCTAACATGCCTTCATCAAGTTCTATTTTATGTTTCAGGGATAGCATGCCTTCATCAAGTTCTATTTTATGTTTCAGGGCTAACATGCCTTCATCAAGTTCTATTTTATGTTTCAGGGCTAACATGCCTTCATCAAGTTCTATTTTATGTTTCAGGGCTAACATGCCTTCATCAAGTTCTATTTTATGTTTCAGGGCTAACATGCCTTCATCAAGTTCTATTTTATGTTTCAGGGCTAACATGCCTTCATCAAGTTCTATTTTATGTTTCAGGGCTATGTTGTATCAATAAATTTAGTGAAGAGACTTACCTCAGATATTTTACTGCATCGATTAAAACAGTTTGGTAATAGACACGCGGACCATTCAAGAGCCATGAGTAAGTCTTCATTTATTTACAAAATCCAACACCAGTTACATTACCATGGTTATTAGCTTGCTCCGGGAAATGTTGATACATCCTGCTTCAATCTGCAGTATGCATATATCTCTATTTCTTGCTTGTATATGAATTCTTGACGACATGGCTGCTGTGTATATCTGTTGACCCATTCAGCCATGTTGAAACTTCGCATAGCTGTTTGCAATCAAGAAGTGAGTTGTTTCGGTCAAGTTTCATAACTCTTTCCACATAATTTATCAGAATTATGTCCCATTTAGCACTTGCAAAATTTTGTTTAAAAGTTTTTGTGGAAAGTTGGGGTTTTATCTAAACCACTGCATGATTTTTCTGAAACTTTGCATGTATGAAGTCAAGTGCAATAACTCTGTCATGTATTTTGATATAATTATTATACACCGTTTTGCAAGATAGGGTGGTTTTAGGGAGGTAGTTGGGTAACGGGTTCGAGCCCCGCTCAGGCCGTGTCTCATTTATATGAAAAAGTTGGCAGTTTCTTACGGAGGTTGGTGCACCCAAGTACTGGTTAACCGCTGGAGGAAAATACTTAATAGGACCTATCTACTTTTAGGGAGTATTCAGGGGCAGTAACTGACCGATGTCTCTCATTGTAGCAAACTTATCCTCATTTCATTGAAATAAAGTATTGTAGAATAATTTGAACTGAAGGCAAGTACTTACCAGCAGTTACCCGTGTCACTGCTTCACATAATCTGTCCTTTCAATGACTGGTAATTCTAATATCCAGACGAAACTTTTTTCAGTTTTTTTTTACGTTTATTAATCGGCGCTACCGGTTACCCATTTGAGCAACGGACAGTTTATCTAACAACACCTTTCATGGGCAGGCTCCTGCGGTTAACCAGTACTTGGTGCACCAACCTCCATAGGAAATTGCCAAATGAGCGTGGCACGAATCCGTGACTATCAGTGATGATAGGTTAACGTTGTATACCACTCCACCACGGAGGCGCACTTTCAATTATTTTCATGAATTTCTGATTTCAGTTAAAGAAAAATTACAGCATGATTCTGATTGTGAAATAGCCACAACTAGTCTTAGAGTTTCCCTTGTATGTCCAGTAAGTATACCCAGCTCAATTATGTAGGTATAAGCCAGGGTTTGAACTCACCAGCTCAATTATGTAGGTATAAGCCAGGGTTTGAACTCGCCAGCTCAATTATGTAGGTATAAGCCAGGGTTTGAACTCGCCAGCTCAATTACGTATGTAGGTATAAGCCAGGGTTTGAACTCGCCAGCTCAATTACGTATGTAGGTATAAGCCAGGGTTTGAACTCGCCAGCTCAATTATGTAGGTATAAGCCAGGGTTTGAACTCGCCAGCTCAATTATGTAGGTATAAGCCAGGGTTTGAACTCACCAGCTCAATTATGTAGGTATAAGCCAGGGTTTGAACTCGCCAGCTCAATTATGTAAGTATAAGCCAGGGTTTGAACTCGCCAGCTCAATACGTATGTAGGTATAAGCCAGGGTTTGAACTCGCCAGCTCAATTATGTAGGTATAAGCCAGGGTTTGAACTCGCCAGCTCAATTATGTAGGTATAAGCCAGGGTTTGAACTCGCCAGCTCAATTATGTAGGTATAAGCCAGGGTTTGAACTCGCCAGCTCAATTACGTATGTAGGTATAAGCCAGGGTTTGAACTCGCCAGCTCAATTATGTAGGTATAAGCCAGGGTTTGAACTCGCCAGCTCAATTATGTAGGTATAAGCCAGGGTTTGAACTCGCCAGCTCAATTATGTAGGTATAAGCCAGGGTTCGAACTCGCCAGCTCAATTATGTATGTAGGTATAAGCCAGGGTTTGACCTCGCCAGCTCAATTATGTATGTAGGTATAAGCCAGGGTTCGAACTCGCCAGCTCAATTATGTATGTAGGTATAAGCCAGGGTTCGAACTCGCCAGCTCAATTATGTATGTAGGTATAAGCCAGGGTTCGAACTTGCCAGCTCAATTATGTATGTAGGTATAAGCCAGGGTTCGAACTTGCCAGCTCAATTATGTATGTAGGTATAAGCCAGGGTTCGAACTCGCCCCGCTATGCCGGGCAAGAAGAAATCTTACCACACTACTTACTGCTCTATCACAACAAACAAGAATAAAATGAAGTGGATCTAGTGGAAGTGGATCTAGCGCTGGTTTTGGTTGCTTTAATTTTAATGCAAGTAACATAAACAGTTTCAAGCTGAACCCTACAATAAGAAGTATAGACGTGGATATAGTACAGTAAATGATGTGTTGGACGATGAACCCTACAATAAGAAGTATAGACGTGGATATAGTACAGTAAATGATGTGTTGGACGATGAACCCTACAATAAGAAGTATAGACGTGGATATAGTACAGTAAATGATGTGTTGGACGATGAACCCTACAATAAGAAGTATAGACGTGGATATAGTACAGTAAATGATGTGTTGGACGATGAACCCTACAATAAGAAGTATAGACGTGGATATAGTACAGTAAATGATGTGTTGGACGATGAACCCTACAATAAGAAGTATAGACGTGGATATAGTACAGTAAATGATGTGTTGGACGATGAACCCTACAATAAGAAGTATAGACGTGGATATAGTACAGTAAATGATGTGTTGGACGATGAACCCTACAATAAGAAGTATAGACGTGGATATAGTACAGTAAATGATGTGTTGGACGATGAACCCTACAATAAGAAGTATAGACGTGGATATAGTACAGTAAATGATGTGTTGGACGATAATTATTGTAAAATGATCACATTTAGTCGTATTGACCACCAAAAATGCATGAAATATTCAAAATCCCAAATAGCACCAATTCCATGTTTGTTTTTAAAATAGCGTACTATTATGTTTTGAATTGATTTTACGGTTTTCTTGAAATGTTCACCAATAACGTTACATGAAGCTTGTAATTGCATGTCGTACTGAATCGGAACTTTTAATTTTGTCCAGACAGAACCTTGGCTGGTAAATATTTATTTGCCTGTTGAATTGTTTTTTCAGTTGGGTAAGATGAAGATGCAGTTACCTTGTCGTGCGGGCTCGTGTACACACATTCAATGTTTTGATGCAACAACATTCCTCATGATGAACGAAAAGAAGGCTACGTGGCTGTGTCCGGTTTGTGATAAGCAAACGCCGTATCATAAGCTAATTATAGATGGGTAGGTATCCCGTATGTTATAAACAAACACTGTTCCATTAATACCTAAAGCTAGGTAGGTGTTCATTTACAGACCAACCTGTTTACCCTTGCGGATTGTCCGTAGTGTCTACCGATTTAACCTGACGGGTTGTCCGTAGTGTCTACCGATTTAACCTTACGGGTTGTCCGTAGTGTCTACCGATTTAACCTTACGGATTGTCCGTAGTGTCTACCGATTTAACCTGACGGGTTGTCCGTAGTGTCTACTGATTTAACCTTACGGGTTGTCCGTAGTGTCTACCGATTTAACCTTACGGATTGTCCGTAGTGTCTACCGATTTAACCTTACGGTTTGTCCGTAGTGTCTACCGATTTAACCTTACGGGTTGTCCGTAGTGTCTACCGATTTAACCTGACGGGT
>CM026399.1:65760868-65865935 GCA_014843695.1 Archivesica marissinica | reverse complement strand
AACTGTTGGAGAGTTGTGGAAGGTAGGTGGTTCTAACCAATAACAGTTGGAGAGTTGTGGAAGGTAGGTGGTTCTAACCAATAACAGTTGGAGAGTTGTGGAAGGTAGGTGGTTCTAACCAATAACTGTTGGAGAGTTGTGGAAGGTAGGTGGTTCTAACCAATAACAGTTGGAGAGTTGTGGAAGGTAGGTGGTTCTAACCAATAACAGTTGGAGAGTTGTGGAAGGTAGGTGGTTCTAACCAATAACAGTTGGAGAGTTGTGGAAGGTAGGTGGTTCTAACCAATAACAGTTGGAGAGTTGTGGAAGGTAGGTGGTTCTAACCAATAACAGTTGGAGAGTTGTGGAAGGTAGGTGGTTCTAACCAATAACAGTTGGAGAGTTGTGGAAGGTAGGTGGTTCTAACCAATAACAGTTGGAGAGTTGTGGAAGGTAGGTGGTTCTAACCAATAACTGTTGGAGAGTTGTGGAAGGTAGGTGGTTGTAACCAATAACGTTGGAGAGTTGTGGAAGGTAGGTGGTTGTAACCATAACGTTGGAGAGTTGTGGAAGGTAGGTGGTTCTAACCAATAACAGTTGGAGAGTTGTGGAAGGTAGGTGGTTCTAACCAATAACAGTTGGAGAGTTGTGGAAGGTAGGTGGTTCTAACCAATAACTGTTGGAGAGTTGTGGAAGGTAGGTGGTTGTAACCAGTAACTGTTGGAGAGTTGTGGAAGGTAGGTGGTGCTAACCAATAACAGTTGTGGAAGGTAGGTGGTTCTAACCAATAACAGTTGGAGAGTTGTGGAAGGTAGGTGGTGCTAACCAATAACAGTTGGAGAGTTGTGAAAGGTAGGTGGTTCTAACCAATAACAGTTGTGGAAGGTAGGTGGTTGTAACCAGTAACAGTTGGAGAGTTGTGGAAGGTAGGTGGTTGTAACCAGTAACAGTTGGAGAGTTGTGGAAGGTAGGTGGTTCTAACCAGTAACAGTTGGAGAGTTGTGGAAGGTAGGTGGTTCTAACCAATAACAGTTGGAGAGTTGTGGAAGGTAGGTGGTTGTAACCAGTAACAGTTGGAGAGTTGTGGAAGGTAGGTGGTTGTAACCAGTAACTGTTGGAGAGTTGTGGAAGGTAGGTGGTTGTAACCAGTAACAGTTGGAGAGTTGTGAAAGGTAGGTGGTTCTAACCAATAACAGTTGTGGAAGGTAGGTGGTTGTAACCAGTAACAGTTGGAGAGTTGTGGAAGGTAGGTGGTTGTAACCAGTAACAGTTGGAGAGTTGTGGAAGGTAGGTGGTTCTAACCAGTAACAGTTGGAGAGTTGTGGAAGGTAGGTGGTTCTAACCAGTAACAGTTGGAGAGTTGTGGAAGGTAGGTGGTTGTAACCAGTAACAGTTGGAGAGTTGTGGAAGGTAGGTGGTTGTAACCAGTAACTGTTGGAGAGTTGTGGAAGGTAGGTGGTTGTAACCAGTAACTGTTGGAGAGTTGTGGAAGGTAGGTGGTTGTAACCAGTAACTGTTGGAGAGTTGTGGAAGGTAGGTGGTTGTAACCAGTAACAGTTGGAGAGTTGTGGAAGGTAGGTGGTTGTAACCAGTAACAGTTGGAGAGTTGTGGAAGGTAGGTGGTTGTAACCAGTAACTGTTGGAGAGTTGTGGAAGGTAGGTGGTTGTAACCAGTAACTGTTGGAGAGTTGTGGAAGGTAGGTGGTTGTAACCAGTAACTGTTGGAGAGTTGTGGAAGGTAGGTGGTTGTAACCATAACTGTTGGAGAGTTGTGGAAGGTAGGTGGTTGTAACCAGTAACAGTTGGAGAGTTGTGGAAGGTAGGTGGTTGTAACCAGTAACAGTTGGAGAGTTGTGGAAGGTAGGTGGTTGTAACCAGTAACAGTTGGAGAGTTGTGGAAGGTAGGTGGTTGTAACCAGTAACTGTTGGAGAGTTGTGGAAGGTAGGTGGTTGTAACCAGTAACAGTTGGAGAGTTGTGGAAGGTAGGTGGTTGTAACCAGTAACAGTTGGAGAGTTGTGGAAGGTAGGTGGTTGTAACCAGTAACAGTTGGAGAGTTGTGGAAGGTAGGTGGTTGTAACCAGTAACTGTTGGAGAGTTGTGGAAGGTAGGTGGTTGTAACCAGTAACAGTTGGAGAGT
The DNA here is from genome assembly GCA_014843695.1 of Archivesica marissinica. Lineage (NCBI taxonomy): Eukaryota > Metazoa > Mollusca > Bivalvia > Venerida > Vesicomyidae > Archivesica > Archivesica marissinica. Next base: position 65,863,817 of record CM026399.1, on the reverse strand, counting down.
TGTGGAAGGTAGGTGGTTGTAACCAGTAACAGTTGGAGAGTTGTGGAAGGTAGGTGGTTGTAACCAGTAAAGTTGGAGAGTTGTGGAAGGTAGGTGGTTGTAACCAGTAACAGTTGGAGAGTTGTGGAAGGTAGGTGGTTGTAACCAGTAACTGTTGGAGAGTTGTGGAAGGTAGGTGGTTGTAACCAATAACTGTTGGAGAGTTGTGGAAGGTAGGTGGTTGTAACCAGTAACAGTTGGAGAGTTGTGGAAGGTAGGTGGTTCTAACCAGTAACAGTTGGAGAGTTGTGGAAGGTAGGTGGTTCTAACCAGTAACTGTTGGAGAGTTGTGGAAGGTAGGTGGTTGTAACCAATAACTGTTGGAGAGTTGTGGAAGGTAGGTGGTTGTAACCAGTAACAGTTGGAGAGTTGTGGAAGGTAGGTGGTTGTAACCAGTAACAGTTGGAGAGTTGTGGAAGGTAGGTGGTTGTAACCAATAACAGTTGGAGAGTTGTGGAAGGTAGGTGGTTCTAACCAATAACAGTTGGAGAGTTGTGGAAGGTAGGTGGTTGTAACCAGTAACAGTTGGAGAGTTGTGGAAGGTAGGTGGTTGTAACCAATAACTGTTGGAGAGTTGTGGAAGGTAGGTGGTTCTAACCAATAACTGTTGGAGAGTTGTGGAAGGTAGGTGGTTGTAACCAATAACTGTTGGAGAGTTGTGGAAGGTAGGTGGTTCTAACCAATAACAGTTGGAGAGTTGTGGAAGGTAGGTGGTTCTAACCAATAACAGTTGGAGAGTTGTGGAAGGTAGGTGGTTCTAACCAATAACTGTTGGAGAGTTGTGGAAGGTAGGTGGTTGTAACCAATAACTGTTGGAGAGTTGTGGAAGGTAGGTGGTTCTAACCAATAACAGTTGGAGAGTTGTGGAAGGTAGGTGGTTCTAACCAATAACAGTTGGAGAGTTGTGGAAGGTAGGTGGTTGTAACCAATAACTGTTGGAGAGTTGTGGAAGGTAGGTGGTTCTAACCAATAACAGTTGGAGAGTTGTGGAAGGTAGGTGGTTCTAACCAATAACATGTTGTGGAAGGTAGGTGGTTCTAACCAATAACAGTTGGAGAGTTGTGGAAGGTAGGTGGTTCTAACCAATAACAGTTGGAGAGTTGTGGAAGGTAGGTGGTTCTAACCAATAACAGTTGGAGAGTTGTGGAAGGTAGGTGGTTCTAACCAATAACAGTTGGAGAGTTGTGGAAGGTAGGTGGTTGTAACCAATAACTGTTGGAGAGTTGTGGAAGGTAGGTGGTTCTAACCAATAACTGTTGGAGAGTTGTGGAAGGTAGGTGGTTCTAACCAATAACTGTTGGAGAGTTGTGGAAGGTAGGTGGTTGTAACCAATAACTGTTGGAGAGTTGTGGAAGGTAGGTGGTTCTAACCAATAACTGTTGGAGAGTTGTGGAAGGTAGGTGGTTCTAACCAATAACAGTTGTGGAAGGTAGGTGGTTCTAACCAATAACAGTTGGAGAGTTGTGGAAGGTAGGTGGTTCTAACCAATAACTGTTGGAGAGTTGTGGAAGGTAGGTGGTTCTAACCAATAACAGTTGGAGAGTTGTGGAAGGTAGGTGGTTCTAACCAATAACTGTTGGAGAGTTGTGGAAGGTAGGTGGTTGTAACCAATAACTGTTGGAGAGTTGTGGAAGGTAGGTGGTTGTAACCAATAACTGTTGGAGAGTTGTGGAAGGTAGGTGGTTGTAACCAATAACTGTTGGAGAGTTGTGGAAGGTAGGTGGTTCTAACCAATAACTGTTGGAGAGTTGTGGAAGGTAGGTGGTTGTAACCAATAACTGTTGGAGAGTTGTGGAAGGTAGGTGGTTGTAACCAATAACTGTTGGAGAGTTGTGGAAGGTAGGTGGTTGTAACCAGTAACTGTTGGAGAGTTGTGGAAGGTAGGTGGTTGTAACCAATAACTGTTGGAGAGTTGTGGAAGGTAGGTGGTTGTAACCAGTAACAGTTGGAGAGTTGTGGAAGGTAGGTGGTTGTAACCAGTAACAGTTGGAGAGTTGTGGAAGGTAGGTGGTTGTAACCAGTAACAGTTGGAGAGTTGTGGAAGGTAGGTGGTTGTAACCAATAACTGTTGGAGAGTTGTGGAAGGTAGGTGGTTGTAACCAGTAACAGTTGGAGAGTTGTGGAAGGTAGGTGGTTGTAACCAGTAACAGTTGGAGAGTTGTGGAAGGTAGGTGGTTGTAACCAGTAACAGTTGGAGAGTTGTGGAAGGTAGGTGGTTGTAACCAATAACAGTTGGAGAGTTGTGGAAGGTAGGTGGTTGTAACCAATAACTGTTGGAGAGTTGTGGAAGGTAGGTGGTTGTAACCAATAACTGTTGGAGAGTTGTGGAAGGTAGGTGGTTGTAACCAATAACTGTTGGAGAGTTGTGGAAGGTAGGTGATTCTAACTAATAACAAATAAACAAACAAGTAACCATTGCCATGTACACTGCCATACACTGCCATACATTGCCAACACTGGCCAACAACAACACCTACCAACAAAGACCACTTTCTTCCACTCCTGTGATTGGTCGTTATATATAGGTTTTAATAAATCAGAACCACCCTGGAAGTTAGGATTGCATCCAGTTTTTATACAACTGTACAAGCTTTTATAAGTCAGGCCTGACTGCTACATAGCATATTAATTTGACCATATTGCGAGTTTGTGACTGGTTAGTGAGTGGTGAGTGAGTGGTTAAGGTCGATGACTTCGAATCACTTTCCCCCATACCGCTGTAGTTCGAATCTCACCGGTGGTATCGAATTATTTCAAATGAGGAAGCTATCCTGCTGGCTTACTGTAGATCAGTGGTTCTACCCACGTACCCGTCAATGCGTGAAATAATGCTCGGATGAGCATTCGGGGTCTTACTCCACCAATAATAGCTGGAAAGTCGCCATTTGACCTAAGCTGTTGATGCTACATTAAGCCCTACCGTACTGCATCTTTGACCAATCATTGTAATTTTGCAAACTTTTCTAGGGACTAACCTCCAAATATCCCCTCCCGCACATCATCGTGGCTCAACATGCACCCTGCCTCTTTTCTGACCCACCTTGCCCAGTTTTCCACTCTAGAATAAACCTTACGATTGTGAGTATACTCTTGACCGATTGAGAGATATTAGAGATGATGATATTGTTGTCTAGTACATCACATTTGTGGTATATAAAAGGAGGCATATTAAAAAGTGCCAGCCATTTCTGACTTGTGAGACACCTCTTATGAACATCAGTACTTACCGAATCCTATCCTTTAAGGCCAGGCTGATAAGGCAATCAGTAACTATTATTTAACTAGCTGGCGGCTCACCAACTGGCCGTATTAGAATAAACCCTTACGATCAGGTAGTTCATTATAGTATTCCGGCATTAATCCACAGTGACAAAGGACAGTCCTGCGAAGCACATGTCATAAAGGAACTGTATAACATAGCCGATATTGACAAATCTAGGACCACACCATATCATCCTCAATGGAATCCCGCTGAGAGATTTAATTCTACTCTTCTCCAAATGTTAGGTACTCGCGAAGATAACCATGCAGAAATCCGAATGGAAGTCGTGTTTTCCAACCTTTGGTTCAAGCCTATAGCGCAACAAATCATGACAGCACTGGCAAGTCGCCATTCTTTTTAATGTTTGGTTGACATCTGAGACTAGCAACACATGCATTTTTGGGACTATCAACCGACAGCGAGACATCCACTTCTCGCTCCGTTCGTAGTAAGAACAATGAAGAGATGACTCTTATATGTATATGACACTGCCAGAAAATGTTCCGAACTCGCAAGCAATGTCAACAAACAGTTGTATGACATTAAAGCCAAACATTTTATGTTAGTGCCAGGTGATAGAGTTCTCGTCAAAAATGGTTTGGCAACTCCTTTGGTAGATAACCGTAGGTCCGACAACTCCTTTGATAGATGACCTTAGGTCTGGCAACTCATTTGGTAGGTGACCTACGGTCAATAACCGAAAAGTGTTACCAGACCAAAAGTCATCTACCAGATATGAGGTCATATACCGAGGGAGTTGTCAGACCTAAGGTAATAAACTAAAAGGAGTTAACCGGACTAAGGTCATCTACCAACGAAGTGCCAGCTCTAAGGTTATCAACCAATCAGTTTCCATATCTAAGTGCATATAGTAAATACGTTGCCAGACCTAAGGCCATCTACCAAAGGATTTGCCAGAACTGGGTCATCAAGCGAAGGGATTACCAGGCATATGGTCATCAACCAAAGAGCTGCCACACCTAATGTGGACCAAAACCTATCAATAAAGGAGTTATCCAGAGTGAAGATGGAACAAATATGTTAAATAAATTACTTGTTGCCACAACTAATACGGTTTTAACTATCCCATACGTTATGATCTGTCGATACGAGATAACACGTGTAAAACACAAAGAGTTGTTATAGTTTAAATCATTTTAATATATTATGTAATGAAATGCATTTAAAAACAATTTGTATGAGCATAGCCATGCATACACACACTGTACATGTGTTGGTCTGAAACTTGCAAGTATGCCTACAGCTGGTCGTAGTGTTTTATCTCACAGACTATATATTAATATCCAATGCTTATATGGTGTATATATATAACTGTATTGCACTTGTCTTGCCATTTTCTTGTTCATTCTCACATACTATATATTAATATCCAATGCTTATAGGAATCGTCACCATCTTCTTAAATACTGTATATATATATGACTGTATTGCACTTGTCTTGCCATTTTCCTGTTCTATCTCACAGACTATATATTAATATCCAATGCTTAAATAGTGTATATATATATGACTGTATTGCACTTGTCTTGCCATTTTCCTGTTCATTCTCACATACTATATATTAATATCCAATGCTTAAATAGTGTATATATATATATGACTGTATTGCACTTGTCTTGCCATTTTCCTGTTCATTCTCACATACTATATATTAATATCCAATGCTTAAATAGTGTATATATATATGATTGTATTGCACTTGTCTTGCCATTTTCCTGTTCATTCTCACATACTATATATTAATATTCAATGCTTATATGAATCTTCACCATCTTTAACTATCCCAGACGTTATGATCTGTCAATACGAGATAACACGTGTCAAACACGAATAGTTGTTATAGTTTAAATTATTTTAATATGTTATATAATGACTGTATTGCACTTGTCTTGCCATTTTATTGTTGTTCTATGCAACCGCATGGGCCTTATTGACTTGATGTAATATTGAAAATAAACTTGTCAAATTCATATTAAACATAGGTACTATTTAATTGTTTTACAAAATTTATATTGATTTGACCAAAAAATATAACATTTGAAGTAGGTCAAAAATGACATGCGGACCCAGACTGTCAAGCACATCCGATATAAATGCTAGGTTTAGGATGGAGAACCAAGATGTGATTAATAACCATTGTAATAATATATCCAATTGAAACAGACAATAGATCATTATGGGTCATTATTAATTGGAACAGACAATATAACATTATGGGTCATTATTAATTGGAACAGACAATAGAACAGTATGGGTCATTATTAATTGGAACAGACAATAGAACAGTATGGGTCATTATTAATTGAAACAGACAATAGAACAGTATGGGTCATTATTAATTGGAACAGACAATATAACATTATGGGTCATTATTAATTGAAACAGACAATAGAACATTATGGGTCATTATTAATTGAAACAGACAATAGAACATTATGGGTCATTATTAATTGAAACAGACAATATAACATTATGGGTCATTATTAATTGAAACAGACAATAGAACATTATGGGTCATTATTAATTGAAACAGACAATAGAACATTATGGGTCATTATTAATTGAAACAGACAGTAGAACATTATGGGTCATTATTAATTGAAACAGACAATAGAACAGAATGGGTCATTATTAATTGAAACAGACAATAGAACATTATGGGTCATTATTAATTGAAACAGACAATAGAACAGTATGGGTCATTATTAATTGAAACAGACAGTAGAATATTCTGGGTCTTTATTAATTGAAACAGACTTTAGAAGAGTCTGGATCCAGTGTTTAACATCGTAGGTTCGACCCCCTGTCTGACCCTAATAAAATTAACAGTACCGATAAATAAATGTAAAGCACACACAGATTCTGGGTCATTATTAATTGAAACAGACTATAGAAGAATATGTGTCATTATTAATTGAAACAGACAATAGAAGAGACTGGACCATACTATTTGGCATGAATGCATTTTCTAGGTAACCGGTAGCGACGATAAATAAACGTAAAACAAACAAAATATTTCTTAGTCAGTTGAATGCTTACTCGCTAAGTAAAGGTATTAAAATCATAAATCTGTTAAAGTTGGTACATTGGCGACGAGTGATTACAATTTTAAGTGTTAAGCTTTAAATTAAATGGCAGTTTATGTAAAAATTGTAGAATTATGTGGGGGGGGGGATGTAAGAATGGAGTCGATGTGTAGAACGCAGGGAGCATTATTATTAATTTAAAAAGTCATTTGTCTGTCAATTTTTGGAAGTAAATCATATATATAATATAATGCTACCTTTATTTGGAGAATGGTGGCGGGAGGGGGGCGGGGGTGTAAAAAGCAATGTGCTGACACCGGTTCACAAGTACCGGGTCTGATTATGGTCCATAATGACTGGTTTTGAACCTGAAACCACGTGTGCAGACCCCAAGCGCCTGTGAGTCTAGTTACCGTTCCAGACCCCAAGCGTATGTGAGCCTGGTTCCCGTTTTTAACCTTTTACAATCCTTATGTATATAATTGCATAATATTGCCAAAGCTCAAACAATTGATTTGATTAAGTTTTACGTATGCCGACGATAACCCATATGCACTACCAGTGACGGTAGTGGACACTAAATCTCCCTACTTATTAGACAGACATTGTTTGGAACAAGTAGAATGAATTACGGCAAAATAGGAAATGAAAGCACCGGAAAATAAGAAACACCTATAAAGCTATCTGGGTGGGGGGGGGGGTAATATTATCACATGCTACTGAAATGTCCAGTACCATTGTACGCTCTGCTTGAGAAAGGTATAATATGGAAATGGGGCAAAAGGGAACGTGGAACAAATACACAGTGCTCTATTCCACTCATCTGCTATGTGACTCTTGTTCCATGTTGCTGCCGTCCTATTGGTAGATAGGAAGTGTCGTGCAGCAGATAGAGAAGAACCCTTATGTCATATGTGCGCTCTTCAATCCCACCACAGGTTGCCCAATTACACATATATGAATACTTTATTTATTGGCGTTCACTTAGAGACTTTTACTCGAGGAAGATGTTACCATTATTTACAATATATGACTGAGTTATTGACTTAGATGACAAAGCGTGATTGATTTATCGGTTGGTATTAACTTTCACATGGCGCAATAGGGTTACCTAGGTTACAATTTATGAGTAATGTATTGATTTAAAAATGAAAGATTGGTTTGGTAAATGGTATTAACTTGCGGACTTTCACATCGCGCCAGAGGTTACCTAAATTACCAATACTGGTATTAACTTACGGACTTTCACATCACGCCAGAGGTTACCAAAATTACCAATACTGGTATTAACTTACGGACTTTCACATCACGCCAGAGGTTACCAATATTAAAAGTTATGATTAATTTATTGAATGATATTAACTTAGAACTCCCATCACGCCAGAGGTTACCAACATTAAAAGTTATGAGTGAGTTATTGAATGATATTAACTAAGGACTCCCCCATCACGCCAGATGTTGCCAACATTAAAAGTTATGAGTGATTTATTGAATGATATTAACTAAGGACTCCCATCACGCCAGATGTTATCAAATTACAATTTATGAGTGAGAGCCTTATAGGAGATTGACGTTATCAAATTAGATTTCCATGTTCAAAAATTGATTTTATTATTCGCAGTTATAGTCTATTTTATTATGTTACCCGAAAATCCGTGTGTGGTTGTATCAATTATTCAGCCTTATAGAAGATTGACATTATCAAATTAGATTTCCACGTGCAATAATTGATTTTATTATTAGTAGTAGTAGTCTATTTGATTATTGTTATCTGAAAATTCGTGTGTGATTATAATTGTTCACAGCCAATAAGACGTTTTGAATTAGGTTGCATAGAGAAGTGAATGGCATACAATATATTAACAAACTCGTCATTCATGTCTTTGTTCCCAGACTCTTCTTGTCGTACAGTTTCTCGAGCTGTTTGTCGGCGATCTGGCTCTTCTGCAGTGGGCCCTTGTCAACCTTTTTCCCTCTGGGCCAGTACAATAGCCCGGTGCTTTGTTGATGGACTCTATATAAATAAAATATGCATGTATAAAGCGGTTCACAATATTTCAAAGAAAATAATATTTCTTCAGAAATCGAAGTTAAATTTTCATAGTGCATTATAATATGTATCCATACGTTCATTCATTTCACCACTCATGTTGACAGAGAATCCGTTGTTAGAAGTTGTTTCCTTCGTTTCTCCAGTCAGATAAAGTTTAAACTAAACACGATTGGAAGTCTGTTTACAACTTAAGCAATGTATAATCAACTTATAATTCAAGATTATTCTATGATAATAAACTCTCTGGTTTTGCTCTATTACCTGTATATTTATTTATGTATTACTTTCAAAATCTTCTTCTCATAAACCACAATGCACAGATCTTTGAAGTTGACCTCTACTAAGTTTACTCTATTTGTGGCCGTGGGCTCATATTTGACCCCGCTGTATGGGCCACATAGTTTACCTAGACTTATATAGTAACATTATTTAAATATGTTCTTCTCAGAAAACACATAGCGAGAGCTTTGATACTTTGTATGTAGCATCAGGGCAGGCGGCGTTATTGCTATAGTGGTCTGGGATTGGTTGAAAAAGTGTAGAGAAGCCGTTAAGAGTTAATGAACATGAACTGATTGGCTGAGTAGGTATTGTCACAAATAGTGAAAATGACTTCTGAATATTAAAATACAATATATGAGCTGCATTTTGGAATATTTAAAAATATTTGCAGACTATTTGGTGACAAATAAACAGCATATTATAAATGCAGGTGTCAGTGCAACTTTCACCACCAAATTACCTTCAGAGTAGGGGGTTGGTGCCTTTAGTGGGACATTAAAAAAACGCAATTGGTCAACCCCATTGAAACTTGACATTTTCCTGTGGCTCAAAGGCCAGTCTGATGATGATTGAGATTTACCCTCGCCTCCGGCGAACCAGATAGGCAAGCGTAAAAACTGTTGAAAACTACTGTCTTTTGTGCCAAACTATTTTGGGGGAAATCTAATGGCACTGCTGTGTATTATAATGATGGCCTATGGACATTGCAATAACGGTGTCCATCATCTAGTGGACCACTACTAAGTTTTCTCAGATGGTGATCGTGCGGTCAAAAATGATCACACGGTATGGGTCATACAGTATACATAGGCTTATAGAATCAAACTCCTTAAACGTATTCTTCTAAAAAACCACAAAGCACAGCTCTTAGAAAATGGGCATGTAGCATCGCACAGCGAACCTGTGGACACATTGGACCAAACTGTAGAGTTCCAATAAATTACATTGACTTACATAGTAAAAATCGTTTTCTCAGAAACCACAGAGCCAAGAGCTTTGATAGATTGCAAGTAGCACCACCTAGCGGACTACAACTAAGTTTGCTCAAATAGGGGTCAACTATTTTACATAGATTTATTACGTACAACGTTTTAAATATCTTCTTTTCAAAAACACTATGCAAAGGGTTTTGATAGTTGCAATGTACAGTATAACGTGTCTATTTAGCAACGTATGTTTCTATCTCGAGTGAGCGATCTAATGCCCTTAATGTCCCCTTGTTAGTGATCGTGCTGCATCCACATATTTTATGTTAATAAATACTACAATGGGGTGTCGTATTCTTTCAAGGGAGGACGCTATCCAACTGGTTAGTGGTCGGTGGTTCTACCCGCATGCCAATGTGTGCCAGAAATACTGGAGTCGCTATATGACCTAACAAACCGCAAGAACAACACAAACAACACAAACAACATCATGTATGTGGCAACTTAATATCAAACACAAATGGTGTCGTGATAGCGCAGTGGTAGGGCGTTCGCTTCAGGTGCGAAATAGAATGAGGTCTCCAGAGTGAGTACTATTAGTTGTATTAACTTGTTTCGTAATCGAGATTAGAATAAATTTGTATAAACTAAGGGTGTCCAATAGCCTGGGTTTCAGTCTGTCGATGTTTCACTTTTTAACTTCTGGCAAAATGACCAGGAACTCAATACGGCCATGTCTCGGTGTTAAAATATATTTATTTGACTGAGCAGGCAAACTATATCGACGCCTGTTCTCAGGCTAGGGAAAATGTAATAGTATATAATTGTAAGCTGAACTGACAGTGGTTTGACAACGCAATTCATATGCCCACTTTCATTAAACATGTCAATAACTGAAGCTTAAAACGACATTACATCGCTAAAAAGCAAATAAATACATGTTTACGTATAAATAGTATGCTACTACAACGATATATATGTATAAACTAAGGGTGTCCAGCAACACTTACCATGTTCTTGTACTCAGACCTAGACTTCAGTGGCGTCACTGTCGCATGGCTCATGTTTACTGTACTATCTGAAGTGGCACATTCGGCTGTATTGCAAGATGGGCTGGTGGGTTTGAGTGGAGTCTGCAATATAATGACACTCTATCTAAGGTTTCAACATAACATAATACTAAACAAGAAACCACTATACTACTAATGCTATTACCAATCATACAAACGCAAGGAGAGGACAACCATAAGCTGTATAGCTTTCTGTCCAATTCCTTAGTTCAATTGTTATAAATAACCATGTACACGATAGAAAATAAATATGTTTAAAAACTTTAAACCAATACTACAAATACTACTAATACTAAATTTAATAATTAATTTTTTTTAAGGTTTATTCAGTTCATTATTTACAAATATTTACAAAATAATAAACACATGTATTAACACAATACTCATACATTCAAAAGCAATGTACATTATAATAATGCATAGATAGATATATATGAATTGAATTAAGATTTCAAAATATTTTCAATTTTCCTAAAGAAAGTATTTTTGCTACGTTTAGAATATTCATTCATAATCGTTATTTCACTTTTCATTATTTTCATTATATCAACATATTTCCGTCTGTTTTCACTGATAATATAAGACTTGTATATAGAAAACCCAATTATGGTGAACAACAAATTGATATCTCGATATTCAAAATAGTCTATCTTGTAACCTAACACAATTGCAGATAGTTAATAAGAATATTAACAATATAATAATAATAATAATACGTTGTTCAGACAGAAAAACTGTTGGAGGAAAACTATATGGCCTGTCCCATTCAACAGTATTCAATATAGGTGTGACCGTGTCCAGAGCCGTTACGGTTGTTCCCGTAGTCCACATCTCTCTCACTTGTGGCAATGGATTCTGCCAGAAATGAGGTCTCGAGAGTGATTATATAAGTTGTAAGAACTTGTTTCACAATCGAGCTAAAATAAATGTGTGTAAACTAATACAGCATATATTGTATCGTCCCACGCGTGTCTTCTTTGTTCTTTTGTTTGTTAATAGATAATACAATGATACAGACAGAGACCCATTCCAGAATCTGCCCTTGTTCTTTTACGTGCACGATGTAAAGCACCGACACGAGCTCGTCTGATCAGGCTCTATGCTGTTTGCTATTCAGATGTTCTTGCTATGGCTATGCAGCACACGCTGCTGCTGATCTGGATCTATGTTGTTTGCAAAAGACTTTAAATGTATCCAGAATCAAATGGGTTCATTAAGATGCAGCTACGATTCGTTATCTTGACTTAATCTTTCCTACTTACCGTCAATTTGGGACTTGCAATAGGGCAATTTTTCGTCACCCATGGATTGGCTAATAATTCCACAGTAGTCGGACGGTCATGAGGGTCATATCTTAGCATACTTCGTACAAGCTCCATGCATTCTGTAAGGAGAACATAATATCAACTTAGACAGTGTATTAAAGCGATACCATATCGTATGGAATAAAAATATTATAAAATTTGAAATTTTACGAACAAGTAGCAATGCCGGCTTCCATAATAATTTGAATTTTTGTAATATAACAAACTGAAAGTACAACTTTCCTGAATCTGTTCACCGCCTGTGTACATTCGGAACGCATCACTCTGTCGACAGTCAGAACAAACATCTAGACAGCTGTTTCAACCCCAAGGCCCCGTTTTATCAACGGTCGTAAGTCCGTCTTAGTTAAGAGTATTGCTTAAGACAGAGATACACCGTCGTAACGTCTTAGTTAAGACTACGGTCCGTTTTATCAACAAAGTCGCAGCTAAGATATCGTAAATAAAGGCTTAACTTTATGACTGGTTCAATGCAGTCGCAACTTCTGAAAACGCGTGCACATTAAGCATTGTTTACATAAGTTTGTTGATAAACAATTCACGTATACGGCGGTGCTATATTTATTTGAAATTTTGTCGTTTCTGTTCGAATATTTGGATATTTTTAACACATAGGCATTGGAAATTATATTCTTTGAGTATATGGTAATCCTTACAAGATAACTTCCCTTTTTCCGATTTAGAGTCGCTTTAAGGGGAGCATACGTACATGTATGTGTGTCCTCATATAAATGCACGTTTAATTATGTGCCATGTTTGTTTTAAGAGCATCAGCCACCGACTCCATCATTAACAGTTACTGTAAATTGATAGTCATATCATGGCCGTTGTGGGTTCCAGCCCTATCTACATATAATTCTATATAAGTGAGTAAGCTATCCCATTTGATTGTGAAAGGCCAGAGGTTCAAACCCGTACGTCCACCTACCGTGCCTCATACACTAGTGTGAGAGACAAGTGGTGTCTTCCTCTAACGCATAGTTTCAGTGGTTCAAACCCGTACGTCCACCCACCCGTGCCTCATACACTAGTGTGAGAGACAAGTGTGGTATTCCTCTAACGCATAGTTTCAGTGGTTCAAACCCGTACGTCCACCCACCCGTGCCTCATACACTAGTGTGAGAGACAAGTGTGGTATTCCTCTAACGCATAGTTTCAGTGGTTCAAACCCGTACGTCCACCCACCCGTGCCTCATACACTAGTGTGAGAGACAAGTGTGGTATTCCTCTAACACATAGATTCAGTGGTTCAAACCCGTACGTCCACCTACCGTGCCTCATACACTAGTGTGAGAGACAAGTGTGGTCTTCCTCTAACGCATATAGTCAGTGGTTCAAACCAGTGCGTCCACCGGTTCCTCGTACACTATTGAGAGGAACTAGTGTGGTCTTCCTACATCACATAGAGTCAGTTATTCAAACTAGTGCACCCATTGGTGTCTCATACAAGCCACGTGTAGGCTATTGCAGCGCATAGAGATGGAGAGTCGTTATTTGATATTATGCATACATGTAGTTCCCACGGCCTGTGAAAATAGTCAAAACATTGATAAGATCTTATCTTGGCCGCCATTTTGTTTGGCAAGTTTTATAAATGGAAATTTCAGGATTTGCCTAGTAATACTTTAATTGCCATAACTTAATTATTTTTTGTTTGTTAATATAAAAATTGGTAGCATTTTAAAGGTATTGACATGTACTTTTTAATTATTAATTCATGTTTTGACAATGATGTATGGATTATAATTTATAGATTGTATTCTTTATTTACGTCTCATCAATGTACAACAAACAACATTCAATATAATAAAAACATATCGATGTACATTGCCACTCAATAATGAATTATAAGAGTAACAATTCACAATATTCAACATCATTTTCTTAAAACTAGAGGTTATAGAGGTTGATCCAGACCGATACTCTCACAAACTGAAGACAAGTTCTTTTATAAGAACTTAACTTGAATTATATTTGATAGTCAATTTTCACAGTGATACGAAATTTGTGAAATAATTCAAAAATAGGTCCACCGAGAGCTTTCTAACAAAGTATGAACAGCGGTGATGGGATGAAAAATAAATATTTTATGAAGAAAACCAAATTACGCCACTACACAATATATATATATATATATATATACTATCTTTTCAACTTGGCCAAGCAAAATGGCAGTCACGAGAATTATGTATTGTTAATGCGACGCTAAACAAATTAAACCAAACAAAACACATTTGTTTTGATAAAATGATAAAAGATTGTGTGGATTACCGATTGAAGGAAATTTTCGGATGCAATCCAAGTTTATTTCGAGCTGTTTGAGCTGTGTATTTGTGAATTCCTTGTCAACGTTGAAGATGTTACATAGTGTTATACCCCTGAAAAAGAAACAAGACCATTGTTTATCATGGAAAACAGAATTATGCACCCGAAAAAAGCAAGACAACTATTTAGTATGGAAACCAGAATTATAAATCCAAATAAAAACAAGATGGCCGAGTAATATAGATTGACTTTACAATGAAAATATGAAGCAAGGCGAACATGGTTGTTGAAGTCGTTATCGCTCAGTGGTAGCCAGTTCGTTTCAGGTGCGAACGGCCCGGAGGTCGTGTCAAGCTGAAGTCATTACCAACGCACCCTTAGGCAAGGCATTTTAATTCCACATTGCATCTTCTCTCTCCCTCGTGGTGATGGATTCCATCAGTAATGAGGTCTCGAGAGTGATTAAAATAATATTGTAAGAACTTGTTTCGCAATCTAGCTAATATGATAATATATGTTCAGGTTTAGTACTATTTAATGTACAGTCAAACCTTTGTTAGTGGTGATCACCTTTTTTTCAAATTCCCACTATGTTAACTGTGTTTTGTGAGAATTAGTTACGGCGTAAGATTACTAAATTCTTAGCAGAATCCAACTAGTTCAGTCACATTAGGTAGTCATATAGGAAGTCGTGATAGCGCAGTGGTAGCGCGTTCGCTTCAGTTGCGAAAGGTCCGGAGTTCGAGACCAGCAGGAGCCGTTACGATTGTGCCCTTAGGCAATGCATTTAAATTCCACGTTGCCTCTTCTCTCTCCCTCGTGCTGATGAATTCCATCAGGAATGAGGTATTGAGAGTGATTAATATAAGTTCTAAGAACTTGTTTCGCAATCGAGCTAAAATAAATTTGTATAAACTAACATATAGTAGCAGTATGACACGGATTTCACTTTGTCACCCTGCTAATCTGCACCGACCACATAATTATACCCCTGAATCACTTACATACTCCACACGTCCGATTTGGCTCCATCGTAATATTTGCGGCTTATCATCTCGGGTGGCCGGTAGCCACGAGTGCCGCAAGTCGAATTTAATGACTCCACACCAGAAACAACTTTGGTGGCAAATCCGAAATCTGAAAATAACATATGGAATGTTATGACATGGCGAACATGGCTGGTGTATAGACAGACAACACCAAGTAAATGATATCTATAGAGACAATAACGTTCACATTGCAATCGTTGATGACATATGTATGAGGGTGACTGTTTTATAATAGTGCTTGTGCGGTGTTAGCCTGGTTTCCATTGTGTCGATTTTTCACTAGTTTACTTACAAAATGACATTATCAGAAACTCAACACGGCTCAATTAGTGGTCTCGGTGTTAAACACATATTTATATGACTGACCAGACGGGTCTGTAGTCCAGTGGTAACACGCTGGACTGGTAATCCAGGGATCACATGTTCGATCCCCCATTAATAAAATTAAGTCTTTCAGATGAGACTTTAAACCGAGGTCTCGTGTCGGCACTCTACACACCGTGTACGTAAGCGAATCAGAGGAGACTCTGGAATGGGTCTCTGTCTGTACCATTGCACTATCCTCCAAACATATAAAATGACTAATCTCTTCAGGAGACGTCGCTCATATGGGCAACCGGTAGCGACGATAAACACGCACGCACGCACGCACGCACACACACATCATTGCAACATTTATCTAAAACAGCTTCCTAAATTGTATGCTGATGCAATAACTAGCTTTAGTAAATCATTGCAGCATTTATCTAAAACAGCTTCCTAAATTGTATGATGATGCAATAACTAGCTTTAGTAAATCATTGCAGCATTTATCTAAAACAGCTTCCTAAATTGTATGATGATGCAATAACTAGCTTTAGTAAATCATTGCAGCATTTATCTAAAACAGCTTCCTAAATTGTATGTTGATACAATAACTAGCTTTAGTAAATCATTGCAGCATTTATCTAAAACAGCTTCCTAAATTGTATGCTGCCTATATTTACCTGCGATCTTTAGGATTCCGTGTCTATCCACCAGGAGGTTGTCGCTTTTAATGTCCCTAAAACAGAATACAATATTGTTAGTGTGTTTCTCTTTTGATAAAATATTAGATCATTATTTTATTATAGTGACATGTGTTACTATAGCAACATTTTGGTGGATGGCTTAGAACGTTGGGGACCACATAGGCATTGTCTGCTTTACATAATAGGTAACCCCCATTGCAGTTCAAACAACAACATTAAAGAACAACTATTTTAATAAATGTTCAATCAAAACACAAAACTGCGTAAGTGATCTGTATTCAAAAACTACACAGTACAAGGACTCTAAGGAGTACCTATGCACGATGCAATTGTTGTACACGTGGTGCATTCCAATTGCCAGCATACGGAACAGGTTGCTGGCTTATCGTTACCAAGCCCCTTGTGTCCCTCCAAACAAAGCGAAACACTGCATAAGTGATATGTATTTGAAATATGCACAGTGGTAAGCATAAGGAGGTAAGCATAACAAGATCAGTATAAGGAGGTAAGTATAATGAGGTAAGTATAATGAGGTAAGTATAATGAGGTAAGTATAATGAGGTAAGTATAATGAGGTAAGTATAAGGAGGTAAGTATAAGGAGGTAAGTATAAGGAGGTAAGCATAAGGAGGTAAGAATAATGAAGTAAGTATAATGAGGTTGGCATAAGGAGGTAAGTATAATGAGGTAAGTATAATGAGGTAAGTATAATGATGTAAGTATAGTGAGGTAAGTATAAGGAGGTAAGTATAAGGAGGTAAGTATAAGGAGGTAAGTATAAGGAGGTAAGTATAATGAGGTAAGCATAATGATGTAAGTATAGTGAGGTAAGTATAAGGAGGTAAGCATAATGAGGTAAGTATAATGAGGTAAGTATAAGGAGGTAAGCATAATGAAGTAAGTATAGTGAGGTAAGTATAAGGAGGTAAGTATAAGGAGGTAAGCATAATGAAGTAAGTATAATGAGGTTGGCATAAGGAGGTAAGTATAAGGAGGTAAGTATAAGGAGGTAAGCATAAGGAGGTAAGAATAATGAAGTAAGTATAATGAGGTTGGCATAAGGAGGTAAGTATACGGAGGTTGGCATAATGAGGTAAGCATAATGAGGTAAGTATAATGAGGTAAGTATAATGAGGTAAGTATAAAGAGGTAAGTATAAGGAGGTAAATATAAGGAGGTAAGTATAAGGAGGTAAGTATAAGGAGGTAAGCATAATGAGGTAAGTATAATGAGGTAAGTATAAAGAGGTAAGTATAAGGAGGTAAATATAAGGAGGTAAGTATAAGGAGGTAAGTATAAGGAGGTAAGCATAAGGAGGTAAGTAATAAGGAGGTACGCATAATGAAGTAAATACAATGAGGTAAGTATAGGGGGTTGGTATAGGGAGGTAAGTATAAGGAGGTAAGTATAAGGAGGTATGTATAAGGAGGGAGGTATGTAATAAGGAGGTATAAGTAGTAGTAGTATAGGGGGTTGGTATCAGGAGGTAAGTATAAGGAGATAAGTATAATGAGGTTAAGTATAATGAGGTAAATATAAGGAGGTAAGCATATGGAGGTATAAGTAGTACCTATGCACAAAGCCGTTAGAGTGTATATGTGTCATTCCAACTGTCAGCATGTGAAAGAATCTTCTTGCAATGTCCTCCTTGTTCGCTTTGAACTCCTTTCTTGGCATGCGGCGGAGTACTTTGGTCAAGTCCCCTTTACTACAATACTCCGTTACGATGTACACACGCTCCTTCGTTTCGAAGTATTCGAACATGCGTACCTGAAATATCAGAAACCGACACATGTAATCACGCTCTCATTTACAATGTGAGATTTGAACACTAGGGGCAATTCAATTAGGGTTCAAGCCCCGCTCAGACCGTGTCTCATTTATATGAAAAAGTTGGCAGTTTCTTACGGAGGTTGGTGCACCCAAGTACTGGTTAACCGCTGGAGCCTGCCTGTTGTTAGGTAAACTGCCTGCCGGCGATATAGCCCAAAATGGTGCTGATGCAGGCGTAAAGCCGAAATATAACATATAATTAGAATGAATGTTTCTGTTATCCACGTCATAATATTTAGGTTAATTTTAATCAACGACTTTCAGGATTACCTTTTCAATATAGCATATACACATTTATTTTAACTCGATTGCGAAACAAGTTCTTACAACTTACATTAATAACCCTCGTGACCTCCATGGGAAAATACCCTAGAAGTTGACGTTGCGTATGAAATACCCATACGTTTTAGAATATTTCATTCCGAATTTTTTACCCTTTATTTTAATAATTCGCAAGCTGGCCAGATTGTTTCTAATGGACGATTTGAGACATTCTAAAAGCAAGGTGTACCCACACCTTTTAATGCTCTTATTTTAATGATATTTGTCTCGATTAATTCATTTATCCACGCTTGGCTGCACTGTATACGCATTTGTGTAGTTTGCGTATATGTCACTTCCGGCCTGTTTATCTTTCCCATGCCACTATATTTTACAGGTATGTGTTTTTTTTAATTTTCCACACTCACTATCTGCAGTTTATCTGTAAGTTTTTGATATTTCTCCTCACTCCTGTGTGCATGTGGAAGTCGTGATAGCGCAGTGGATGCGCGTTCGCTTCAGGTCCGGAGTTCGAGCCCCGCTGGAGCCGTTACGATTGTGCTCTTAGGCAAGGCATTTAAATGTATGTACTCTTTGTCCTCGCGGAGATGTAGATGTGTTTCAGTTCAATGACTGCATTGAAGAACTTGCTGCAGAAGCTTGTATAAATTGCATAGACATGTGCCAAGCTTTCCGTGATAAGGATGGCAATCCCATCAATTATTTCTTTAACTTTAAGGATAACATCCACCTATCCCGATCTGGTATAAAAAGACTATTAGGCACAATAAATAACTTCACCCAGGTTTGTGGTGACTTTAATAGATGTGTATTTGTACCACGAAGAACATCGCTTGAAAATGGAAACAACAACTATGGCACCAGTGAAACGGACATATGGAAATCGACGTGGGCTAATCTAAATCAACATGGGGATACTCATAGACATCTTCAGTGGAAATTCTCGGGAAGGTGTTTTAACTGTGACCGTCTTGGCCACAAGGCCATACATTGCTATAAGCAATAGAAATCAGGCCATGTTGCCAATGCTGACGTGTCTGGAAATGACTTTGATGTCACTACATCCAATAGATTTAATCTTTTACAAACAATATGTTCACAATGTGAATTATCAAACTGTATTTGTAATGCTTTAGAAATTAGTTTAGCTACTCATCCTGACTCGACCAACAGCTTTAATGGTATTGTAATTGATACCACAGACATCGGTCTGCATAAAAATGGCATGAATATCGGTCATTTAAATGTTCAAAGTCTTAATAATTTAGACAAATTTGAAGAGGTAAAGCTACTTATGACCTCTGATAAAAATAAAATTGATATTATGGGGCTGAGTGAAACAAAATTTAAAGATGATGTAAATACAAATGCTTATTTAATAAAAGGATTTTTACCTCCATTTCGTAGAGACCAAAATGACAGAAATGGTGGTGGCGGAATTTTAGTCTATGTTAAAGATGGGTTAAATGTGAAACGCCGTTATGATTTAGAAACGCATGATATTGAGGTTGTTGTTCTTGATATATTGTAAATATTGTAAACCATTTTTTGTTTGCAATGTGTATAGGCATCCTCACTCTAAACTAAAGTGGAAAGACAGATTTGAATTGTTTATCGAAAATATGTTCTATGAAGATAAAGAAATAATTTTATTAGGTGATTTCAATAGAAACCTCACTGATTGTTATACAAATGATGAATGGGCAACTTTTTATATCCCACTAGGTCTTACACAGTTAGTAACGGAACCTACTAGGGTAACTAGATCATCTGCATCTTTGATTGATCACATATATACTAACATGGAAGAAAACATTGCCAATATGTATGTACCAAAGCTTTCTATCAGTGATCATTACCCAGTATTCTATAATCGTAAAGTCAACTTTTCAAATAATAAAAGTATGCATGAAACAATATCATATAGATCATTTAAAAACTTCAATGAGGAGTCCTTTTGCGAAGATTTACGTATTGCAGACTGGACCTTTGTTTATATATATGATGATCCAAATGAAATATTAAATATGTGGTGTAAACTATTTTTAGAAATTGTACATAAGCATATTCCAATAAAAACTCAGCGAGTGAAACGGAAATATCAACCAGACTGGATAACAACAGAAATCTTAGATACTATGAAAGACCGCGATAAAATGAAGCAAGATAAATCAGAGCAAGGTGTTAATCAATATAAACTACTTAGAAACAAAGTGTCGGCAATGATTAATACAGCAAGGAAAGAGTCATGTGAAAGAAAAATAGAGTCTGGTAAAGATAACCCACGTACTGTCTGGAAGATTTTTAAAGAGTTTGGTTCAGGAAAATCAGCACAATCTGGAAACAATATTAACTCAATATACCATCAAGGATCTGATTACTCTCAAAATGTTGAAATGGCAAATATATTTAATGAATTCTTTGTCAATGTTGCATCTAATATCAAAAATCCAGTCCCTGATCACTTAAACTTTGACTATATAAAAGATTTTATTAATGAACATGTACCTGTTGATGTAGTGTTTGAAATACCAGAAGTTACACAGAGTAATATCAGAAAACAATTACTCGAACTTAATGTTTCTAAAGCTACTGGAATCGATAATATTGGACCAAAGCTGTTAAAACTTTCAGCTGATATCATTGTACAACATTTAACTGTTATAATAAATAAGAGTTTGAAAACATCAACTTTCCCTGAAGCTTGGAAATTTTCAAAAGTCAAACCATTATTCAAAAGTGGAAAAACCAATGACGTCAATAACTATAGACCTATTTCAATGTTACCATCTTTGTCGAAACTTTTTGAAAGACACGTGCATAAATCGCTGCAGACTTTTTTGGATCACTTCAATTTACTTCACAAAACACAAAGTGGTTTCAGAACTGGCCACTCAACTGAATCAGCTTTACTTTATATGATAGATAAATGGATTCGAACAATGAATGAGGGGAAATTGATTGGAATTGTAATGGTCGATTTTCGAAAAGCTTTTGATCTTGTCGATCATACTGTTTTGTTAAAGAAATTATCATTATACAAATGTAGCAACAATACTTTGAAGCTTTTTCAATCATATCTTTGTGATAGAAAGCAAACTGTTTCTATAAATGACGTTTTATCTGAAAATAGAACTGTTAATTGTGGAGTCCCGCAGGGTTCAATATTAGGACCTCTTTTATTCTTACTTTTTATCAATGACTTACCACTAATGTTTTCAAATAAAATCACCGGTAGCGATTTATATGCAGATGATACTACATTATATGATATCCATAATAAGAAAGAAGTGTTAGAAACAAGATTACAACACGCTTTGGAAGACTTGAAATACTGGTGTTTCCAAAATGGAATGAAGATTAATACAGACAAAACGAAAGTTCTATTTATGATGACAGCCCAGCGAAAATGTGCTTTCCCTAACCCTACACTCTCTCTTAAATATGAAAATATATTATTGAAAACCAGCAAATCAGAGAAGTTGCTTGGAGTACACATTCAGGATTCATTAAAATGGGACTCACATATCAAATATATTGTGCAAAAGATTTCAACTAACATTTGGCTATTAGGTAAAATACGGTATATTGTGAATCTGAACTACAGAATACTTTATTACAAGGCATATATCCAACCACATTTTGATTATTGTTGTATCATATGGGGAAACACCACACAACAAAATATCAACACATTATTAAGATTGCAGAGACGAGCTTGTAAATTCATTCTGGGCCAAGATTATATTTCTTTGCGTGAATCAAATGTCTGAAATTAATATAATGACTTTTGACCAACGGATTATTTTTCAAAAAGCAGTAACAATGTACAAAATTATGAACAATCTTGTACCGAATTATTTGAATGAACATTTTCAATTAAGACATTGCAATTCAGTTACTTCAGATATGACATTGAGAAATGTTTCAAATATGGATTTCTATATTCCAAGACCTAGATGTGAAATGTATAAGAAATCATTAGAATACTCTGGTCCAAAGATATGGAATTGTCTACCATTTGAAATTAAGACATCCAGATCTTTAAATATATTCAAGACAAAATGTAAAGTATTGATACAACGTTTTAATTGGTAGACACTAGACAGTTATATATATATAATGATTGTAAATCAATATGCTTATGTCGTTTTGTATTTCTATCAAAGTACCTGATTTACTTAGGCTGTTGTTTAAGTTACATTGTACAACAATATGCATGTATATTGTACGGCATAACTATGTTATAATTATTGTGTATGTACATTTATTCTATAGTGTTAACAAATTGAAGAGGGCCCTAAGGAGGATTAGTTCAAAACTAATTAGGTCACCCTCTATAAATAAAGAAATCTATCTATCTATTCCACGTTGCCTCTTCTCTCTCCCTCGTGGCGATGGATTCCATCAGGAATGAGGTCTCGAGAGTGATTAATATAAGTTCTAAGAACTTGTTTCGCAATCGAGCTAAAATAAATTTGTATTAAAAAAATCACTCCTGTCCATAACACTCGAAAGAGAGGTGTGACAGTATCTGAAGATATATAGATCAAATAAAGCTACACTTACGACATACAGACGGATAAGTAGTCCCGTGGTTAACACATTGTACTGGGACTCCAGGCATTGCAGGTTCGATCTGACCATAATAAAATTAACAGTCTTTCAGATGGAACTTTAAACCGAGGTCTCGTGTCGTGTCCATTTACACCGTGCACGTAAAAGAACCAGAGTAGACTCTGGAATGGGTCTCTGTCTGTATTATCCTCTAAAATCTAAAATGACTCATCTCTTCAGAAGGCATCGCTCATATGGGCAACCGGTAGCTCTGTATTATCCTCTAAAATCTAAAATGACTCATCTCTTCAGAAGGCATCGCTCATATGGGCAACCGGTAGCGACGATAAATAACGTCAAAAAAAAGAAGAAAAAAGAAAACTTACGACATTGGTATGAGGCGGCAGACTGGAGAGGCTAGACAATTCTCGGGGAAGATAGTCTAACAAGAAGTCTCGCGTCACCTTTTTTCGTTCAATCACCTTTACCGCGACCTGAACATTATAAGAAAATAGTTTTATAGAATGCATGTATGTATATTATGAATAGAACAGAACATAGCATAACTGATCTATATTCTGTATATATAAAAAGTAAAAGTAAAGTGTTGCCCTTACTGAAAGGACCAGCCAATTATAACGCATGATACATGTACATTAGTAATTCCTGAACCATATGCTTGTAGGCCAGGTTGCTGGATCACTAACCGGCCATATCAGAACGAACCATTGATGGAGTTCGAACCGTCGATCTTCCGCTCCGTAGGCGGACGCCTTTACCACGAGGCTACGGAGACGATGAACTATATATATATATATATCAATGCTGAGCATGACTGGGAGGCGGTGTGTTGTCGACGGCAGTTGTTCGGTTAATAAGAACTATAATGCTATGGTTAAGACATTTTACGTGCATGATAAAATGATATGCAAGAAAGTTGTCCTTGCGGAGGTTAGATAATTTAGTCCTGGTTGAATATGGGTTGTCTTCTCTACAACAACAGCCTTTACACCGCTTGGACTTGTTCACGACATCCGATTTATCATAAATTATAGACACTCTATGTATGAAATAATACAATTTATCGAGCACTTTAATTCTCGAGGTCTCGTGTCGGTGCTTTACACCGTGCACGTAAAAGAACCAGGGGAGACCCTGGAATGGATCTCTGTCTGTATCATTGCACTATCCTCCAAAATCTAAAATGACTGATATCTTCAGGAGGCGTCGCTCATATGGGCAACCGGTAGCGACGATACATAAACGTAAAACACACACACAGGTGATGGAGGAGAATAGATGGTTCTGGGACTAGTGGGAGACTGAGTTCTTACACTAGAGAAACTGTATAGAGACTGGCTCACTTAAGGAATTAGTTATGTTTTGAAGCGGAGTTGTTTGACTGCATCCCACGAACCGGCCAGTGGGCCGCAACGGACATGGTACTGAGGTACCGCTCCTCCGTTTATATGATGGGCATCCATACGTTCATATTTACCTTAGTTCATACACATTTATTTTAGCTCGCTTGCGAAACAAGTTATTACAACTTATATTAATCACTCTCGATACCTCATTCCTAATGGAATCCATCGCCACGAGGGAGGGAGAAGAGGCAACGTGGAATTTAAATGCCTTGCCTATATTTACCTTGACTTTCCCGTTAGAATCTGCGAAGGCACGCATTTCGGGACATTTCTCCAACTTGCAAGGCATCACAGTCGCCAATTTTACAGTGCTATATCCCCCATCCCCGATTGTTTTGCCCGTGACATAGCCATGTATGATGCAATCTTCGTGGATTACGTCACGGCGGGTGAACATCTTCCCTATGCGACGTATGAGGCTGTCTTTTGCAGGACGAGGATGTTTATCAATCGTCGGCTTATCCGTCGTCGGCTTATCCGTCTTCAGACTCTCCTCATTTCCGGCGGTGGTTGTCTCCTGGAATGTTTCACATTTGAATGGGAATTTTAATATGCTATAGCAAGCTAATACAGTGTGCACAGAGTAGTGCCACTCCTGGATGAATGAGAGACATCGGTCAGTTACTGCCCCTGAATACTATATCTTTACAGTTGTATCATTTTGTTCATATTTATCAAGTTTATATTGTAATTGTATTGTATATAAAAAACAAGCAATACAATATAATTAACCCTTTCCTTCATAGAGATTTAGGTTGATATACTATTATATCCCCATACAAGCGACAGCCATTTAGCTATCATGCAATGGATAAGTAGTCGCCATATATATCCCACCTCCATAGATATTACTGGGACTACATAGAGATTTAGGTTAATATACTATTATATCCCCATACAAACTACAGCCATTTAGTTACCATGCAGTGGATAAGTAGTGGTCATATCTATTCCACATCCATAGATATTACTGGGACTACATATAGATTTATGTTAATATACTATTATATCTCCATACAAACAACAGCCATTTAGCTATCATGCAATGGATAAGTAGTCGCCATATCTATCCTACCTCCATAGATGTTACTGGGACTACATGAGATTCTGGCTTGCATTATGAACATTGGTTTGGCTACTACATTGTCAATGTATGTCATATTGGTAATGGCATCAAGAGGTGCTTCTATGAGGGAAAGGGTTATGAACACTGGTTTGGCTACTACATTGTCAATGTATGTCGTATTGGTAATGGCGTCAAGAGGTGCTTCTATGAGGGAAAGGGTTACGAACACTGGTTTGGCTACTACATTGTCAATGTATGTCGTATTGGTAATGGCGTCAAGTTGCGCTTCTATGAGGGAAAGGGTTAAATAAATATTGAAATTAATATGTGATCGTTTCTTTTCAATAAGAGAAAGGGGGAAATCTTCCAAGCTCACGTAATAAGTATGGTTAGGTTTATATGATTGACATCCATATATGTATTTGATATATGTACCTTGCCATCCCCATCTGCGTGCGCAGCTATTTCATGACACGTCCGCACCGTCGCTTCATTCTCCACACCAAATCCATCTGTTCTTGTTTTCTTCATGATATTTCCGTGAGGGATGCACTCAGAGTTGGCTACGTCATCGGCTACTTTCGTTATTGACCGAGTGTTAGGGTTTTCGTTTACATGAAGTGATCTTGTATCCGTCGTCGGCTCATCAGTTGTCTGCTTGTTCGTCTTCAGTATGTGACTCTTCTCATGTCCGGCGGCGGCGGTTGTCGTCTGTAATGTTTCACGTTTAAATGGGAATTACATATATGCCATAACAAGATAATACAGTATACACAGAGCAGTGCCAATCCTGGATGAATGAGAGCCATTGGTTACCCTGGATACTCTCTAAAAGAATGTAGGTCCTCTTAAATTATTCCCTCTGTTTTTATCGTTGTTTCCTTTGCACAACATGCTATCAATCTTCTTCCACTTTCTCATCTTATAATTATTATGTTACTATATCTCGGCATAGTATATCCAATGGTTAAACTATCTGTATGTTTTATCTATTAATTAACATTATTCGGATAACATCACATTTATCATAACGCAATATCTGATAGGCGAACAACTGTAAAAACAAAGGATTCCAACTGAAAGTACCGCTATACATTTAGGGATAAATCGGACTTTTATCTGCCAAGGGAGGTAATAGAAAAGCCAGCGAGGTCCCTCATTGGTCTCGGAGACGACGTTCGTTTAAACATATGTAAATAATTCATGTTAAAAGTATATATACTGTCAGTAAATCCAAGATGATGAATGCTAGATAATATTCTATTAGACAAGCACTGACCATGTATGGAGCTGCATTGCTCTAAACATACTTTGTTAATGAGAGAATTGTGATTCTTCATAAGTTTAATCCACATTTGGGGGTGGGGGTTGTACCAGCTAATGTTGGTCAAACTTGTTGCCCAACCCATTTGCTTCTAGATTTGTATTCAAGTATAAGCATAGCATTACAGTTGCACCATATTGTTCATATATATAGTTATCATTTTTATATTTGTTATATTTGTATATAAAACAAGCAATACAATATTATTAAATAAATAATGTTTATGATCGTTCCTTTTCAATAACAAAACGGGAGAATCTACCAAGCTCGCCTAATAAGCATAGCATTGGTGTGTGTATGTTTGCGCAGTACAATAATCCGCTTACAAAATTAAATGTGAAATTTATCTATTTTTCATTAAAATTATATGCATTAAAATTGTGTAGAAGACTCAACTTCAACACCGCAAAGAATAGATAAAGAAATACTATTAGTATTACTTAACTTAACGGGGAAGCTCAGTCGACACTAGTTTATACAAATTTGTTTTAGTTCGATTGAGAAACAAGTTCCTTCAACTTATATTAATCACTCTCGAGCCCTCATTCCTGGTGGAATCAATCGCCACGAAGGAGAGAGAAGAGGTCATGTGGAATTCGAATTTGTTTTAAAATGCCTTGTCTAATGGCACAATCGCAACGGCTACAAGTGGGCGCGAACTCCGGGCCTTCCGCACCTGAAGCGAACGCATACCACTGCGCTATCACGACTTCAAAAGGTGACACTAAATGTATGGTGGCATGCTACCATTTCAAGTCAATATATATTTGAGGGCGATAAGGAAGATTAGTTCAGAACTAATTAGGTCACCCTTTATAAATAAAGAAATCTATCTCTAGATAGTTAGTGTACATTGACCTGTCTTTCTTGTGATTCCTGTGATTAAATGCATAGTGCATAGTTTATTGCTGAACAAATGTATTGCGAGTATCATTTTTTTTAAAGTTTAAACTTTATTTATTTTACAACGATTGTGAAGCAAGTATTAACAACTTATATTAATCACTCTCGTTGGCGCGGATGAAGGCGTAAATGGTGTCATTAGTCTGGGAGGAAACCGCGGAGTACACACACATGAAAGCAAATGGGCTGGGCATCAAATTTTATCAACATTAGTAATTGGCCCTCCCCAGTTGGTGATAGCCAACTCGGGGCACGAACCCGGGACCGTTATAACAAATTATGTCATGTCACTTAATATTGAATTTCATTCCTGGCCTGGGTTCCAGTCTGTCGATTTTTTACATTTTACAAAATGACGTTGATTTTATTGACTTAAATGTACAATGTTGTCTTATGAACGCAGACTAACGTAACTGAAAATACACATACTATGCTAGACTATGCAACAATTTTGCCGGATAAATTACTAATATTATCAGGTTAAAATGTTAACTCTGCTAACAGTTAGCTACGGTATCTACCAGGTATACATATATTTATGTCTAGCCGGTATATTAGGTTTATAAAAGGGCATACGAATACTTGTTTAATATAAAACTCTGCAGTGTTCTCGGTGTTCACAATATATTTGTATGACTGATCAGGCAATAGATACCAACGCCTGTTCCCAGGATAATTCGATCCCTGATAAAGTTTCAGTTTCCTCTCTACTACAGAATAACAGCCCACTGTAGATACTACATTTTTTTACAGTCGGTAGTTAACCCTTTCCCCCCTAGAAGCGCCTCTCGACGCCAATGCCTATTGACATAGCTCGACACATTAGTAGTCAAACAAGCTATAATAAAGATCGGAACAACGTAGTGAATACAACACTTAATAATTGCTAGTAACCTCTATGAAGGTGGAGTAGGCAAATTCACAGCTTATCCATTGCGTACGATTGGTAAACCCTTCCCCCTTAGAGATGTAGTTTTATTTCATACATTTGGCTGTAATTTACCAATCGTATGCAATGGATAAGCTGTGAACTTGCCTACTCCACCTTCATGGAGGTTACTAACAATTACTAAGTGTTGTATACACTATGCAGGGCCGTCGCTGGAGCTATTTTGATGATACGCACGGTCAAATTTGTTTGTCAATTGAACATAGCGTGCGATTACGCTAGGGGGGTCTCCCCACCCCCGGGATATTTTTGGAAATGAGGAAGCAATTTCCTGCATTTCAATGCATTTTGTAACATAGATTTGCAGGACTATTGCTCTTATCAATTAATCAAGCACGTAAAATAGCACAAACTATTTCGAGATGCACCATATTTGCAATGGGCTCAATTATTCCACCACTCCACACATCACGGCGCCTATGTATCCCTACTACCCCCCTGGCGTTTTAATTCATTTTTGGAGTTTTAATTTGTTTTCATTTTCTCAGACCAATGATACGCACGTGCGTACTTGCGTATGCCCAGCGACGGGCCTGCTATGATGTTTAGATCTTTATTATAGCTTGTTTGACTACTAATGTGTCGATCTATGTCAATAGGCATTGGCGTCGAGAGATGCTTCTAAGGGGGAAAGGGTTACGGTGCAGTTACGAATCGTTATCTTGAATTCAACTTTCCCAACTTACCGGTGGAATCGGAATACGGCAGGTTCCCGTCACCCACGAATCTGTTAAAATACTGGCCGTCGTCGGACGAAACTCTGGCTTGCTTCGCAACATGGTCCTTACCAGCCCCTTACATTCTGTTAGGGAGAACACGACATCAAGTTATATATACATTTAGAATTAAGTGTGCATGTACATGTAATGCTTTGTGTCTTGCTTTGTATGTTGTAGTTATTGCCAATCAATAGTCCCATCGTTCGTGACCGCTATGTGTTCGAGTCTTTTCTGAGTAGAATTCTAAGTGAGGACGCTATACCGTTTCCTTATGGTTCAAGCATGTGTGTCCACCCGTGCCTCATACACTATTATGAGAGATAAGTGTGGTATTCCTCTAACGCATAGAGTCAGTGGTTCAAACCCATGCGTCCCCCACGCATCATAGTGTGGTCTTCCTCTAATGCATAGGGTCAGTGGTTCAAACCCATGCGTCCCCCACGCATCATAGTGTGGTCTTCCTCTAGCGCAATGAGTCAGTGGTTCAAACCCGTGCGTCCCCCGTGTGTCCCCCACGCCTCAACGTGTGGTTTTCCTCTAGCGTATAGAGCTGGAGAGTAGTGTTGGCAATATTGTTAATGCGAAGCTAAGCCAACTAAACAAACATGATATAAACTGATAAAGATTGTGTAGATTACCAGTTGAATCAGTGGCTTGGAGCCTGAGTTGAGTCAGCTCTCGGCTCGAGAGCGTAGCATCATGTAGCGAACCGACGAGCATGTCACATAGAATTACACCCCTGAAAAAATACGATTATTTAGTATGAAAGACAGAGGTAACGTTGTACGGTGGGACACTTGATTGGAGTAGCTATTACAGTTACATTTCCTAAACTTATTTTGGTTTGTTTATTGTTGTTTTTTGTTTTTTGTTTCTAAATTCTTATTATCTAAACTGTTGCTTATTCTCTTAATCATTTTCCCCTTTTTCTATTAGTATCATTAAATTTAGTAAAGTACTAGCACAACTCTTGTATTCAGTCTCTTTGTTAATTACAATCTAGTCTTATGGGGAGGGCCGTAACTAATGTTGTTAAAACTTGTGGCCCAACCCATTTGCTTCAACATATAATGACAATCCTTGAGCAAACAATGCCACGAATCATGCATTATGGATAGTTATACAAGTTTGTTCATTTGTTTTGTGTTGTACATTGTATATATAGAATGCAATAAAATATTATTAAACTAAGCATACACCGAAAAAAGCAAGATAAAAGGCTTATCATGTAAACAAGAATTATACATCAAAATAAAAGCAAGATGGCCGTTTAGCATGGTATCTGGATAAAGCAGTATGGCCGCTTAGAATGTAAACGTGAATTTTGCCCTGGAACTGTAAAGCAGACATAGATTTATATCTCTTTATTTTAAGTATTAAGCCATTGTTGGCCCATCAATGAAGCAGTTGAATATAGTGAAGCATGTATGTTAATGAACACTAATATCAACAAACATTTCTTAGAGAGACATACAATAATAATCGGAAACAAATAAGCATAATTGATAAGCTATTAACTTATAAGCTGCGACGTTCAAATTGATTTAAAAACATATAAAAAAATATTTCCGAAATGCATTTACATTTTCTAATTTCATTAACTTAACAAATTTAAGCTCAGTAACGTTTAAGCTTTATTTATTTTACAACGATTGCGAAGCAAGTTCTAGCAACTTATATTAATCGCTTTCGAATTATACACCTGGAATAGTCTGATATGAATCACTTACATGCTCCAGACATCTGCTTTCACGCCACTGTACTTTCTTCCCTTGACGACCTCGGGAGGCTGGTATCCAGCCGTCCCGGAAAAGTAACTAATCAAGCCAAACTCATCTTGCTCACATCTGATGGAGCTACTGAAATCTGAAGAAAACATATGGAACGTTATGACAGGGCAAACATGGTTGATGTATGGACATACAATACACAGTATATGACGGTAGATCTATAGACAATGGCGTTCGTATTGCAATCCTTAGAATAGCAGTACAGCTATGCGACATTGATGATTTCAATTCATAATAATAAAACAGTTTAAACTTAATTTATTTTACAACGATTGTGAAGCACGTTCTAACAACTTATATTAATCACTCTCGTTGGCGCGGATGAAAACGTATATGTGGTCATTCAATTAATGAAGACATCCACACATGCGTTACACTGTATACCTTTCCTGGGCAGGCTCCAGCGGTCAACCAGTAATTGGTACACCAACCTCCGAAATAAAATACCAAATTTGTCATATAAAAAGACACGGTCTGAGCGGGGCTCGAGCCCGTGACAATCAGTGATGATAGGTTACAGTGGTATGCAAGTAAGCGGCATTAACCACTCGACCACGGAAGCGGAATCGTGATTTAACATTAGCAACTGTATAGTTGTGTAAATATGTTTGACACTAATATAATCAACAGTCTTTCAGATGGGACTTTAAACCAAGGTCTCGTGTCGGTGCTGTACACCGTGCACGTAAAAGAACCAGAGGAGACTCTGGAATGGGTCTCTGTCTGTATCATTGCACTATCCTCCAAAAATCTAAAATGATTAATCTCTTCAGGAGGCGTCGCTCATATTGGCAACCGGTAGCGACGATAAATAAACGTAAAACACACTTAGATATGTGTTAGTGTATGGGATTATCAGATGACTTATTATTAACGTTTTGTTTGTAAATGTGAAATATTTTAAGACAGTCTGTGAACTTTTATGGACTTGTTAATGTATGATGGTGACTGTAAAATGGTTGTTTTTGTGTCGCTTAGTTTATACAAATTTATTTAAGTTAGATTGCGAAACAAGTTCTTACAACTTATATAGATCATTCTCGAGACCTCATTCCTTGTGTAATCCATCGCCACGAGGAACAGAGAAGAGGCAAAGTGGAATTTAAATACCTTGCCTAAGGGCATAATCGCAACGGCTAGAGCGGGGTTTGAACTCAGGGCCGTTCGCACATGAAGGGAACGCTCTACCACTACGCTATCACGACTTACATTGTATTTCGTTGTGTCGTTTATGTACATATTTCACTTTTTAAATCTGTGGCTCACTCTATTAGAATATAAATATATTAAGCAGAAACAAACATTTTTAGACAAGTGTCTTAATAACTTATAATTACTTATAAATTAATTTTGAGTAAATCATGCGAAAATCATTTGTATGTAAAACATGTTCATAAATTGTAGGGTGCCTATACATACATGAAATCTTTAGAGTCCCATGTTTGTCCACCAAGATGTTGTCGCACGTAAGGTCCCTGAAACAGAATACAATGTTGTTAGTGTGTTTCTCTTTTGATAAAATATTAGATATATAATTATACTGAGTCAAAAAAGAAACGATACCTGGTGTTTATGTGTCTATAATTTCAACATTTATTAAGAAAATTCTTTGAAAATTCATAAGATGATAGTCCAACATGTTTGAAAGAGGAGCACATAAAGCATAATGAGCCTCCGAAACTGTCTGCTGCGTGATGACGTAATTCGTCGGACAGGGGTCTAATGGAGTTTTCACACATACGTCAATACCGAGTATGGGTACCATTTGCGTCTCTCACTGCAATGCACTGCCGTCGTATCGAACGGAAGAGTGTCTGAATCTCTTGCTGGTCAATATTTGTCCACTCCTGACGCAAAACATCCCTCAGTTGGTTTAACGTTACCGGCTGACGTCGTCTGACGCGGCGGTCTAACGTATCCCACAAATGTTCTATGGGTGACAAGTCTGGTGACAAAGCAGGCCACGGCAGGGTTTCAATATTGTTCTGCTCCAATAATGTGGTGGAAATCCGAGCAGTATGACACCTGGCGTTGTCCTGTTGGAACAGTGTGACGTTTCTGTTGGCGTTAAAGAACGGCACAACAACTGGCGCAAGGATCTCATCACAGTACCGCTGGGCGTTTAGGTTCCCGTCCACCACTAACAGTTCAGTGCGACTGCCGAAGGTGATACCACCCCACGCCATAACGCCTTCCGCCCCCGAACAGATCGACCTGACGTACACATGCGTCGGCGTAACGTTCACCGCGTCTGTGATATACCCGCTCTCTGCCATCCGCTCGACGCAAACAGAACCGCGATTCATCGCTAAACATCACCGAATTCCACTGTAACCGAGTCCAGCGAGCACGTTCCGTCGTCCATTCCCGCCGTACGTCACGGTGACGTCGTGTCAGGATGGGTCCAACGTATGGCCGATAGGCACGAATGCCACGTTCACCGAGCCGGTTCCTGACTGTTTGTGCACTGATGCGATTGTTGGTCATCTCAGGAGTAACGGCAGCTGTGTGCGTAGCAGGTAGGAACCGGTCACGTAAATGTGACGTCCGAATGTGACGGTCCTGTTCACGCGTCGTCAAACGTGGTCGATCAGATCTTGGACGGTCGTCCACCGATCCATGTGTTCGATAACGTCGAAGTAGACGTGCTATCGTGATCCGCGTAACCCCGAGTCGATTTGCGACGTCACGCTGACGTAAACCGCCGTCAATCATGCCAATGGCACGCATTCTCTGATTGCGATTTAGCCTAGGCATTTTGTTAGAGGTAACAATGGGTATGTAAGGTGTTTTTCCTCGATGATAATGCAATACCAGTACAATAAACCGGTTTTTCGATTTGTACATGTGTAGGAAGTTGTCTTTGTTGAGGAGCACGTGCAAATCGGAAATTCGGCGTTCCAGGATTATCGGGTGTTTATTTACATGTGTTTATGGTTGGCTGACGTTGCAATAAGATACCCGGTACTGATACGTAATAATATATTAAACCTTTCTATGGTTTTATCCGTTTTACGTCATTTTTAGTTTGGTATCGTTTCTTTTTTGACTCAGTATATTTTATAATAGTGTTATAAATGACTGTACAAATACATACATACTACAAGTATAAAACAGTACCCAATCCGATGGATCTATAATGAGAGACATCGATCAGTCACCGCCTCTGAATAGTCCCTAAAAGTAAATAGGTCCTATTAAGTGTTTTCCTCTGTTTTTATCGTTGTTTCCTTTGCACAGCATGCTAGCAATTTTATTCCACTATCGTTTTATATGATTATTAAATTACTATATCTCGACATATCTCCTACAATACATGCAATGGGTACTTATTTGTAAAACAATGCTATCAGTTAATTAACACGATTTGGATAAAATCACAATTATCATACCGCAACATCTGGTTAGGGAACAACAGTAAAAACAAAGGATTCTAACTGAATGGATCTATTCACAATTTGGAATAAATCAGACTTTATCTGCTAAGGGAGGTAATAGAAAATTAGAGATGTCTCTCATTCTAAGCTACGTATTAGACAAAATAGCAAATTTACACAGATTACAATGTTATAAAGAAAAATCTATTTAAAAAAAATATGCTTTACAAATACATTTTGGACACATTCTAGGAAATGTATTTAACAATAAACATAATGTCTCATTACTACAGTCCAGTGGTAACACGGTGGACTGATAACCCAGGGATCGCAGGTTCGATCCCCCGTCTGACCATAATACAATTAACAGTCTTTCAGATGGGACTTCAAACCGAGATCTCGTGTCGGTGCTTTACATCGTGCACGTAAACGAACCAGAGGAGACTCTGGAATGGGTCTCTGTCTGTATCATTGTACTATCCTCCAAAATCTAAAATGACTAATCTCTTCAGGAGGCGTCGCTCATATGGGCAACCGGTAGCGACGATAAATAAACGTAAAACACACACTCATTACTACATGGACCAGGGTGTTGGTCAAGCATAAGATTAAAAATTCAAATAACATTGCGTGAACTATTTTTGTATCAGGTGAACTCTACTGGTTGGCTGTGTATGATCACGTGTCAGTCATGTAAATCTGCCGGAAACACATTTGTTACATGAAATGTGATTGGTGATCCGAAATAATGTCCAATTTGCGACGCCATGTTGAATTCACATGTGTGTGAAATTGTAGTTTTTTTAGAAGATATATAATCTGAGTTTGGTCAAGCGCATTATTTAAATGTAAGAATGATCATTTTACATAGTAATATTATTTCATCTGCTATTGTTACTAGATGTTATTCAACGACAATGTTTACAGGTCCGAAAAACGGTAACCGGGTGTGGCCATCATACACTCAGTTTATAAACCTGTCCGCGGATGAATTCTAAGATTTGTTCTAGGAAACCGAGTCATAAATTTAATGTGCAGCACAAAAGGATACGTCAATGAGTGACGTCACATATTGTAGGTATGCCGAAAACATGTCCTTTATCTGAATACTGTGTTTAAAGGTTTGGTTTCTTCCCAAATGAAGCAAATGGTCTCGGTCAGCCATTAAACCAGTTACAACGTGAACATATTTAATATTATTAGAATATTATAAATCTACTTTTACCTCGGCACTTATCCGGGATTATTTACGGAATTTACTATAGCAAACTGTTGACGGGCGCCCCAGAACGTTGGGGACCCCATATACATCGCCTGCTTTACCGAATACGTAATCCACCATTGCAACTCTAGCAATAACATTAAAGAACACATATTTTTAAAAATGTTCAATCAAAACACAAAACTGCGTAAGTGATCTGTATTCGAAAACTACACAGTGATAAGTACAAGGAAGCTAAAGAGTACCTATGCACGATGCCATTGTTGTGCATGTGCCGCATGCCTTCTGTAAGCATACGGAACATGCTGCTGGCCTGATCGTCACTGAGCCCCTTGCGACCCTCCTTCGCCCGTTTGTCCAGTAGATCTTTCAGACTGCCTTGACTGCAGTATTCCATCGCGATGAAATACCGAGCCGGCGTCTTGAAAAACTTGAATACACGTAACTGAAATATCAGAAGCCGACATTATGTAACCACGCTCTCATTTACAATGTCAGATTTGCATGCTAGGCCGACATTATGTAACCACGCTCTCATTTACAATGCCAGATTTGCATGCTAGGCCGACATTATGTAACCACGCTCTCATTTACAATGCCAGATTTGCATGCTAGGCCGACATTATGTAACCACGCTCTCATTTACAATGTCAGAGTTGCATGCTAGGCCGACATTATGTAACCACACTCTCATTTACAATGTCAGAGTTGCATGCTAGGCCGACATTATGTAACCACACTCTCATTTACAATGTCAGATTTGCATGCTAGGCCGACATTATGTAACCACGCTCTCATTTACAATGTCAGATTTGCATGCTAGGCGCATTTCAATTATATATTTTCTATAATTCACGACCGTATGTATATCCCCGTCCTGCTATACCATGTATCTAAGAACTAATAGTTGGATTTCAGTTGTTTATTGGCGAATAAAACATGGTTTGGAGTTCTGACATGCAGGAATTAACCACGCAGCCCATATACCTAGGTTGTTAATTCCGGCGCTCAGATCGACACACCTTGTTTTATTAGACTATAAATAACGCAACTACAAATATATTTTCGATTCTAACATGACAAAATAATATAAAAAGCGCAGAGATAGTTGGTGGTACTTTTCAGAAAGCGTAAATGACGTCACACAGCTAAAATGGTAGTAAAATGACGCCAAGTTTGACATCACGCGCTAAACCATGGTTTATTGCAGATTTAAACACGGTAAATTCCTGCTTTGCGTAAAGAGACAAAATGCCGAGTCATGTTAGAATTTTAACCCACGACATTCTGGATTACCTGTTCTATATAGTTCATACACTAACCACTTCCGGTGCATTATAAATAGCATAGTTTTAGTTTGTAAACGTTACTGGTAGACTAAGTACATTACTGTACGCATGTTTTATTTTAGACTTTGAAAACAAGTGTCACAATGTACGTGTACAATTATAACTCATTTACTTTTCAGCTAGTTAGCTAGCAAGACTGTTCAGTAAAATTACATAACCTGATTGTTCCTAGAGATAGCTAGCTAGCAAGACTGTTCAATAAAATTACATAGCCTGATTGTTCATAGAGATAGCTAGCTAGCAAGACTGTTCAATAAATATACATAACCTGATTGTTCCTAGAGCTAGCTAGCTAGCAAGACTGTTCAGTAAAATGATATATCATGATGGTTCATACAGATACGGCTAGCTAGCAAGACTGTTCAGTAAAACAGTAAAAACATACATGTATGGCATAATTTGAGCAAAGTCCAACAGTCAATATAAGGAATATATAAAAACAGCAGGCGCGTGTGGCAGTATATGGAGATAGAGAGACACTTACCACGTGCTTGTGGGACTTAAGCTGCGACTGGCTAGTAATAATGTTCTTCAGTTGTGCATGTGTGACCTTGTTCTTCGCAAGCACCTTTATCACGACCTGAACATTATAAGAAAATAGTTGTTTGCATAGTATGCATGTATGACAGTTTTCCTGGACAAGCTTAGCCGACCTAAGTAGTTAACCAGTACTAAGTAATGTGTGTGAAGTGCCTTGCTCAATGACACTACATACGTGGCCTGACCGAGTATCGAACCTGGGACCGATCGATTCCAAATCCGACGCTCTACCACTGGACCACGGATGTTGGATAATTTAGACCTTGTTTCTGCCCAGTAAATGTGGGTTGTCTTTTCCGCCACAACAAACTGAATTGTAGGATAATGTGTGTGTTACGTTTATTTATCGTCGCTACCGGTTGCCCATATGAGCGACGCCTCCTGAAGAGATTAGTCATTTTAGACTTTGGGAGGATAGTGCAATGATACAGACAGAGACCCATTCCAGAGTCTCCTCTGGTTCTTTTACGTGCACGGTGTAAAGCACCGACACGAGACATCGGTTTAAAGTCCCATCTGAAAGACTGTTAATTTTATTAGGGTCAGACGGTGGACCGAACCTGGATTACCAGTCCAACGTGTTATCAATGGACTACAGATCTAGGATAATGCTACACATGCAGCTCTGTACACTGAGATACGAAATGTAGATATACAGCCGTCAATGATCAAAGTAAATGTATGCGTGGGGTGGTGGAGATGAATGTCATTCTATTTAACTGTACTTGTAGAGAGATGCCGTTCATTTGACATTAAATGTAACATTTTGTCCTATATAATGTGGAGTTGCTTAATGGGGCAGGTGTTTATTTCTACAAAAAGGTACCTCTCTCTCTCTCACACACGCACGCACGCACGCACGCACGCACGCACGCACGCACGCACGGGCCACACGCACGCACGCACGCACACACACACACACACGCACACACACACACACGCGCACTCACGCGCACTCACGCACGCGCACACGCACACACACACACACACACACACACACATTGCTTAGAACTGGTTAACCGCTTAGACCTGCTAAGCCTGTCCAGGAAAACGTGTCTAGATCCTCGGTAAGGAGTCTGACATAAATGGAACATACACACAGGTACACTGTTTATTAAAAAGGTATGGCTTATATTCAGTGTACATGAAACCTATGCGGCATTCTATACATAGAGACAATACATGACGCTTCGAATCAAACAAATTCATTAATTATGTAATAGGTATAACCTAAACAGTAGCACATATATATTAAGTAATGGAAGCAAGCAATTTAATCACATGCAAGCAAAACACCACACTTAAGCAGTACAGGCTAGTGTTTACTGCTTGGTTACGAAAACATAATCGATGATCAAAATGGATCTATCAACAATCATGCCCAAATATTTATAAAAGAAACGGAAATATTTAAACAGTAATGATCGTGCATGTTCGAGTCACCACATGCTTTACTCTGGCAACAGAGGTCTAGAGGGTGGGGCGAGAGGTCTAGAGGGTGGGGCGAGATGTCTAGAGGGTGGGGCGAGATATCTAGAGGGTGGGGCGAGAGGTCTAGAGGGTGGGGCGAGAGGTCTAGAGGGTGGGGCGAGAGGTCTAGAGGGTGGGGCGAGAGGTCTAGAGGGTGGGGCGAGAGGTCTAGAGGGTGGGGCGAGAGGTCTAGAGAGGGTGGGGCGAGAGGTCTAGAGGGTGGGGCGAGAGGTCTAGAGGGTGGGGCGATGACATCTGAGCATAGGTAACTGTTTTACCCCATCTAGTAAACATTAATTATGTCATTTAAATTGTATTGAAGTATCACTGACACACTCCTAGTATTTTTCATATAAAATCAACCATAGCTTATATATCTGATGCAATGAGGAGGATCGAATCTAATGTTGTTATAACTTGTGATCCAGCCCATTTATGTATGTATGTAATACGTGTATGATTGTGATTGTGTTTATGTATACATATATAATAAAATATGATTAAACTATGCTATAGGCGAGTGAAATAAATAAGCGAGATATGGCACAATGAACACCCCATGTCCGGACCAATCCAACGCATTCCTTATCATTTTCATTACGTTTTTAAGTTGTATGATGGACATCGATTCATTTATTTGAATATAATTATTTACCTTGACTTTCCCGTCTGCATAATGTGCAGCCATATCCGGGATTCTAGCCAACGTTCCTGGCAGCATAGTTGCTAGAATAAGTTTCCCGTCGTGTGTAATACGTTTCTCTGGGACAAATCCACCATTGATGCATTCATCGTAGATTATATTATCCACATAATGGCTCATGTCCTCAGTTATATAGCTGGATTAATTTTGATTTCATTATATTATACCATATTTGCGTGGTTATCTTCACGTTAATTATTGAATATGTACGTTGTTATCCTGCGGTAATGGCGGACGTGTTACTATGAACAATCACGTGACGTGACGTTGTGACGTGACGTTCTGATGTCATAATATACGTGGATTTCCGTTCAATTTAGATGTAATTCTGTCAAATGAATTTCTTATTCTGGAATAGGATTCTAATTATAGCTTAAAGCGACATCACATCATAAAAAGCAATAAAAACAACATATTATACGAATAAATAGCATAACTACTACAAATTCTTCCGAAATAATTCGAACACAAACGTTCAATCAATAAACAGTGCTTATGCAGTCTACAAACTTGAAAGTAGAATTTAATATAACGGTCAGCCACGCTCCTAAACTGACGCGTGTTTATATGGTGTTATACTAAGCTCGTGATAAATCAACTCAGTCTAAACATAAACAAAAAACTGGATGAAACTCTCTAAGTGTCTAGGTACCAGTCCATTTAAACTCTCTAAGTGTCTAGGTACCAGTCCATTTAAACTCTCTAAGTGTCTAGGTACCAGTCCATTTAAACTCTCTAAGTGTCTAGGTACCAGTCCATTTAAACTCTCTAAGTGTCTAGGTACCAGTCCATTTAAACTCTCTAAGTGTCTAGGTACCAGTCCATTTAAACTCTCTAAGTGTCTAGGTACCAGTCCATTTAAACTCTCTAAGTGTCTAGGTACCAGTCCATTTAAACTCTCTAAGTGTCTAGGTACCAGTCCATTTAAACTCTCTAAGTGTCTAGGTACCAGTCCATTTAAACTCTCTAAGTGTCTAGGTACCAGTCCATTTAAACTCTCTAAGTGTCTAGGTACCAGTCCATTTAAACTCTCTAAGTGTCTAGGTACCAGTCCATTTAAACTCTCTAAGTGTCTAGGTACCAGTCCATTTAAACTCTCTAAGTGTCTAGGTACCAGTCCATTTAAACTCTCTAAGTGTCTAGGTACCAGTCCATTTAAACTCTCTAAGTGTCTAGGTACCAGTCCATTTAAACTCTCTAAGTGTCTAGGTACCAGTCCATTTAAACTCTCTAAGTGTCTAGGTACCAGTCCATTTAAACTCTCTAAGTGTCTAGGTACCAGTCCATTTAAACTCTCTAAGTGTCTAGGTACCAGTCCATTTAAACTCTCTAAGTGTCTAGGTACCAGTCCATTTAAACTCTCTAAGTGTCTAGGTACCAGTCCATTTAAACTCTCTAAGTGTCTAGGTACCAGTCCATTTAAACTCTCTAAGTGTCTAGGTACCAGTCCATTTAAACTCTCTAAGTGTCTAGGTACCAGTCCATTTAAACTCTCTAAGTGTCTAGGTACCAGTCCATTTAAACTCTCTAAGTGTCTAGGTACCAGTCCATTTAAACTCTCTGAGTGTCTAGGTACCAGTCCATCTAAACTCTCGGAAGTGTATAGGTACCAGTCCATCTAAACTCTCGGAAGTGTCTAGGTACCAGTCCATTTAAACTCTCTAAGTGTCTAGGTACCAGTCCATTTAAACTCTCTAAGTGTCTAGGTACCAGTCCATTTAAACTCTCTGAGTGTCTAGGTACCAGTCCATCTAAACTCTCGGAAGTGTCTAGGTACCAGTCCATCTAAACTCTCGGAAGTGTCTAGGTACCAGTCCATTTAAACCTCTAAGTGTCTAGGTACCAGTCCATTTAAACTCTCTAAGTGTCTAGGTACCAGTCCATTTAAACTCTCTAAGTGTCTAGGTACCAGTCCATTTAAACTCTCTAAGTGTCTAGGTACCAGTCCATTTAAACTCTCTGAAGTGTCTAGGTACCAGTCCATCTAAACTCTCGGAAGTGTCTAGGTACCAGTCCATTTAAACTCTCTAAGTGTCTAGGTACCAGTCCATTTAAACTCTCTAAGTGTCTAGGTACCAGTCCATTTAAACTCTCTAAGTGTCTAGGTACCAGTCCATTTAAACTCTCTAAGTGTCTAGGTACCAGTCCATTTAAACTCTCTAAGTGTCTAGGTACCAGTCCATTTAAACTCTCTAAGTGTCTAGGTACCAGTCCATTTAAACTCTCTAAGTGTCTAGGTACCAGTCCATTTAAACTCTCTAAGTGTCTAGGTACCAGTCCATTTAAACTCTCTAAGTGTCCAGGTACCAGTCCATTTAAACTCTCTAAGTGTCTAGGTACCAGTCCATTTAAACTCTCTAAGTGTCTAGGTACCAGTCCATTTAAACTCTCAAGTGTCTAGGTACCAGTCCATTTAAACTCTCTAAGTGTCTAGGTACCAGTCCATTTAAACTCTCTGAGTGTCTAAGTACAGTCCATTTAAACTCTCTAAGTGTCTAGGATCAGTCCATTTAAATCTCTAAGTGTCTAGGTACCAGTCCATCTAAACTCTCGGAAGTGTCTAGGTACCAGTCCATTTAAACTCTCTGAAGTGTCTAGGTACCAGTCCATTTAAACTCTCTAAGTGTCTAGGTGTCAGTCCATTTAAACTCTCTGAAGTGTCTAGGTACCAGTCCATTTAAACTCTCTAAGTGTCTAGGTACCAGTCCATTTAAACTCTCTAAGTGTCTAGGTACCAGTCCATTTAATCTCTCTAAGTGTCTAGGTACCAGTCCATTTAAACTCTCTAAGTGTCTAGGTATCAGTCCATCTAAAAGCTTCTGCTCACTCTCACCAGATCTACAACTCGTTGAAATGTTTCGTGGTTTTACAATATTTCAATTGACAGACGATCAGAGAGTCGCAAGTTTTAAAGTGTTTCTACAGTCTGCCTATTACATGAATTGGTTATAAGATAGTACTAAACCCGTATACGTAACGGCATGTCTAGCTATCCTACTCTGCTTACAACAGCGTACGCGAGTTAGATCCGCTGTCCAGCCATGCTATTATTAACAGGCTTTCGGACTGACCCGAGGTCCCATGCATCGGTAGTATACACCGGGCGCAAACATTACCAAACCTTCTTATCGTATGGGACGTCTTCTGTACATTACATTATACCCCAAACAGAATATATATATCGATACATCTCCAAACGTCACCCTGGACTGGTAATCCAGGGATCGCAGGTTCAATCCCCCGTCTGACCTTAATAAAATTAACAGTCTTTCAGATGGGACGTTAAACTGAGGTCTCGTGTCGGTGCTTTACACCGTGCACGTAAAAGAACCAGAGGAGATTCTGGAATGGGTCTCTGTCTGTATCATGCACTATTCTCCAAAATCTAAAATAACTAATCTCTTCAGGAGGCGTCGCTCATATGGGCAACCGGTAGCGACGATAAATAAACGTAAAACACACACAAACGTCACCACACGTTTAGTTTAAATCAATTTATTTTAGATCGATTCCGAAACAAACTTTACAACCGTTCCATTAGTATATACCCCGATACCTCATTCCTTATACACGCCATCGCCTAGCCTAAGAACATGCATCGATATATTTTGCCTGGTCAGTCAAATAAATATAGTTTAACACAAAGACTATTAATTGGACCGTATTGAGTTTCTGATAATATCAAAGCCTGTGGAAACTCGACGGGTTGTCCGTGTAATTATTGACTAGCATTACTCCTATTAATAGTCATATTAGCACGTGACTTAATTAATGACGTACTTGAATGTCATTTTGCCAGAAGTTAAAAATTGAAATATCGACATACAGGAACCCAGGCTAGCAATCGCCATGAGGGAAAGAGAAGTGCCAACGTGGATGTATGTGTCCTTTATATTGGGTTCGAACACGTAAACTGTCGATTACAGATAGACTCTGTACAACATTCATTACCTATAATCGACATATATCAACGTGGCAATGTATCAAACGTTTAAGCACACACGGGGGCTTGCATCCTTTGATAACATTAAAAAATATGCTCACATTTACATGGGTGGGCTTGCCGCCCGAGCTACCCTGAGCTCATTAATCACCACAAATACATCTGTGTATGGTCTTATTCGATAGCTATGATCCGTAGCTACTCGGTACTGTACCACAAGTATATTTGAATTACACACGGGGGCTTGCATCCCCTGATATTATGGGAAAACATTGAAATTGTGTTCACAATTACATGGGTGGGCTTGCCGACGGAGCTACCCTGAAGCCATTAGTCCATCGATATATCTGATTATGGTCTTATTCGATAGATATTATCCATAGCTATGTAATATATGTCACACATGACTGTATCCATACCACATGGCTTATAGGAATACCAACTATGTCACGTATACCCAGACTAGTATGCATTATACCGTGCCTACATATTTCCGTTTTTTTAATTTTTTATTATACTTTATTTATTTTACAACGATTGCGAAGCAAGTTTTAACAACTTATATTAATCACTCTCGTTGGCTCGGATGAAAGCGTATATGTGGTCATTCATGTGGGAGGAAACCGGAGTACCCGGAGAAAACCCACCTGTCCGATCTGGCGACCACCGTACCATCTCACATACTTCCCTGTCCGAGGATCGAACCCGGGTCGCATTGGTGAGAAGCGAGCGCGCTAACCACTGCGCTAATCGGACAGCCTAATATTTCCGTTAAAGACCAATAAAATAGCTAGACCTTTTTACGAGTATAAATTTACAATATATTTCTGTACAGACACATAGATTCATAACCCGAGGGATTTTTCGTTAAAAAATGTACAATATATATTAGACTCGATCGCAAGACCCCATGTAACACTACATCTGCATGTGCGCGGCCGATTACTTCCCCTTGTATTTAGACTGCTGTGACGTCACAAGCGAACGCGCCATATTGGATTAAGTATACATTGAAA
The DNA here is from genome assembly GCA_014843695.1 of Archivesica marissinica. Lineage (NCBI taxonomy): Eukaryota > Metazoa > Mollusca > Bivalvia > Venerida > Vesicomyidae > Archivesica > Archivesica marissinica. Next base: position 65,819,019 of record CM026399.1, on the reverse strand, counting down.
ATATGAAAATGCGAAAAATGAAATAAACTATTGAGGGTTAGGGGGTGGAGGTGTACAGGAAGTACAGTGAACCCATCAAATATGAAAATGTGTCGGTATTTTATTGCCTTTTTAATTGATAAATGAAAAGATTCAGAACTGTACAAATATGTTAATTATTTCTGCTCAATATAATGTCTTAAAATGCCATAGAGTGCAGCTGCAGCGTTATAAACTTTCGAAATATTCCGGAGAGTATACATGCACGCAGCTTAAAGTTGTGTTTTATTTGATGAACAATATAAAGACTCGGGATAGGCGTTATATTTGGACAGATTTGTACAAAATTGTTTCAGATAGGGCCATTTTACTGATCGATGCGTAATCTGACATCCCACAGAGTAGAATCCCTGTACTTAAATATATATACTAGTACCACCAAACGTACCGAATCCCAGTGAGTAAATGTGGGTTGTCTTCTCTGCCACAACAAACTGACTTGTAGGATAATGCTACAAATGCAGCTATGTACACTGAGATACGAAATACACATGCAGATATATACAGCCGTCAAGCAAAGTGATCAAAGTAAATGTATGCGTGGGGGTGGTGGGGATGAATGTCATTCCATTTAACTGTACTTGTAGAGAGATACCGTTCATTTAACATAAAATGTAACATTTTGTCCTAATGTGGAGTTGCTTAATGGGACAGGTGTTTATTACTACAAAAAGGCACCTCACACACATTGCTTAGAACTGGTTAACCGCTTAGATCTGCTAAGCATGTCCAGGAAAACGTGTCTAGATCCTCAGTAAGGAGTCTGGCATAAATGGAACATACACACAGGTACATTGTTTATTTAAAAGGTATGGCTTATATTCAGTGTAACAAATTCATTAATTATGTAAAATGTGGCGTCCGTGGTCCAGTGGTAGAGCGTCGGATTTGGAATCGAACGGTCCCGGGTTCGATACTCGGTCAGGCCACGTATGTAGTGTCATTGAGCAAGGCACCTCACACACATTGCTTAGTACTGGTTAATCGCTTAGGTCGGCTAAGTTTGCCCAGGAAAACATGTCTAAGTCCCCGCGAGGGTTTTGACATTAAAGGAACATACATACATACATACATACATACATACAATAGGTATAATCTAAACAGTAGCAGATATATATTAAGTAATCGAAGCAAGCAATTTAATCACATGCAAGCGAAACACCACACTTAAGCAGTACAGGCTAGTGTTTACTGCTTGGTTACGAAAACCTAATCGATGATCAAAATGAATCTATTTTCAATAATGCCCAAATATTTATAAAAGAAACGGAAAGATATAAACAGTAATTATCTGGCAACAAAGGTCTAGATGGTGGGGCGAGAGGTCTAGAGGGTGGGGCGAGAGGTCTAGAGTGTGGGGCGAGATGTCTAGAGGGTGGGGCGAGATGTCTAGAGGGTGGGGCGAGAGGTCTAGATGGTGGGACGAGAGGTCTAGATGGTGGGGCGAGAGGTCTAGATGGTGGGGCGAGAGGTCTAGATGGTGGGGCGAGAGGTCTAGAGGGTGGGGCGAATGTCTAGAGGGTGGGGCGAGAGGTCTAGAGGGTGGGGCGAGATGTCTAGAGGGTGGGGCGATGCCATCTGAGCATAGGTATCTGTTTTAGACATGTGTATTCCACCCTCTAGTAAACATTAATTCTTTCATTTATTTTTTTATTGAAGTATCACTCGACACATATTTATATAGTATTTTTCTTATATATAGCTTATATATTTGATGCAATGCGGAGGATCAAATCTAATGTTGTTATAACTGGTGGTCCAGCCGTTTTGTGTATGTATGTAATACTTGTGGAAGTCCCGATAGCGCAGTGGATGCGAGTTCGCTTCAGGTGCGAAAGGTCCGGAGTTCGAGCCCAGCTGGAGCCGTTAGGATTGTGCCCTTAGTCAAGGCATTTAAATTCCACATTGCCACTTCTCTCTACGTGTCTACGTCCCCGCGAGGGATTCGACATTAGCGGAAGATAGATAGATACTTGGTGGCGATGAATCCAATCAGGAATGAGGTCTCGAAAGTGATTAATATAAGTTGAAAGAACTTGTTTCGCAATCGAGCTAAATAAATTTGTATATATTAATACTTGTATGATTGTGAGTGTGGTGTGCTTATGTATACATATATAATAAAATATGATTAAACTAAACTATAGGCGAGTGAAATAAATAAGCGAGATATGGCACAATGAACACCCCATGTCCGGACCAATCCAACGCATTCCTTATCATTTTCATTACGTTTTTAAGTTGTATGATGGACATCGATGCATTTATTTGAATATAATTATTTACCTTGACTTTCACGTCTGCATAATGTGCAGCCATATCCGGGATTCTAGCCAACGTTCCTGGCAGCATAGTTGCTAGAATAAGTTTCCCGTCGTGTGTAATACGTTTCTCTGGGACAAATCCACCATTGATGCATTCATCGTAGATTATATTATCCACATAATGGCTCATGTCCTCAGTTATATAGCTGGATTAATTTTGATTTCATTATATTATACCATATTTGCGTGGTAATCTTTACGTTAATTTATTGAATATGTACGTTGTTATCCAGCGGTAATGGCGGACGTGTTACTATGAACAATTGATCACGTGACGTGACGTTGTGACGTGACGTTCTGATGTCATACTATACGTGGATTTCCGTTCAATTTAGATGTACATGTAAGTCTGTCAAATGAATTTCTTATTCTGGAATAGGATTCTAATTATAGCTTAAAGCGACATTACATCATAAAAAGCAATAAAAACAACATATTATACGAATAAATAGCATAACTACTACAAATTCTTCCGAAATAATTCGAACACAAACTTTCAATCAATAAACAGTGTTTATGCGGTCTACAAACTTGAAAGTAGAATTTTATATAACGGTCAGCCACGCTCCTAAACTGAGGCGTGTTTATATGGTGTTATACTAAGCTCGTGATAAATCAACTCAGTCTAAACATAAACAAACTGGATGAAACTCTCTAAGTGTCTAGGTACCAGTCCATTTAAACTCTTTAAGTGTCTAGGTACCAGTCCATTTAAACTCTCGGAAGTGTCTAGGTACCAGTCCATTTAAACTCTCTAAGTGTGTAGGTACCAGTCCATTTAAACTCTCTAAGTGTCTAGGTACCAGTCCATTTAAACTCTCTAAGTGTCTAGGTACCAGTCCATTTAAACTCTCTAAGTGTCTAGGTACCAGTCCATTTAAACTCTCTAAGTGTCTAGGTACCAGTCCATTTAAACTCTCTAAGTGTGTAGGTACCATTCCATTTAAACTCTCTAAGTGTCTAGGTACCAGTCCATTTAAACTCTCTAAGTGTCTAGGTACCAGTCCATTTAAACTCTCTAAGTGTCTAGGTACCAGTCCATTTAAACTCTCTAAGTGTGTAGGTACCAGTCCATTTAAACTCTCTAAGTGTCTAGGTACCAGTCCATTTAAACTCTCGGAAGTGTCTAGGTACCAGTCCATTTAAACTCTCTAAGTGTCTAGGTACCAGTCCATTTAAACTCTCTAAGTGTTTAGGTACCAGTCCAGCTTCTGCTCACTCTCACCAGATCTACAACACCTTGAAATGTAAATCAAAACCATCGAGATGGTACTTGATTTTGACGCGTTCGTTTAGTATTAATTCATCGCCGTATAAAGTTGTAGTTCATTTTATTTTAAAGTACGAAGAACAGGCATACATTGTCATATTATTTTATTAAATTATAGCTATAGATCAAGAACTGACAATCATTGGAACATGGTCAAATTTAAAAAAGCAAAAAACAAAATACTTTTTGTCAAGGGCAATAACTCCAGTAGAAAACATTTTTCCAATTATGGGTGCTAACACGTTATAGATATAAACAATAGCTACATGCCGCTAAAATATGGAGTCTCTATCTTGACTGGTACAAATGGTACATCAATTTAAACAACACTTGAGCTATTGCTGTTGCAAATATCTTGGACATAGTCGTTTTGGGCCAAAACATACTTTTTTCGCTCATAGCGCCTAAGCGCGTCCAAATACGGACTCGGCTCCCGAACTGAACCTCATAGCGCTGGCCATAACGGAGCGAATGAGACCATTCACGATATGATCGCACCAGCGGTTGTGGAGCTAGGGGTCATTTTCTCTAATTTCATCGGTTTTCGCCAGTATGTATTAGAGAAATGAGCATATTCCGTTCCATTCCTACATGCTGTGGTGACTTGTTTGGTACCATGTTGTAGGTAGTGAATGTCCGCACATATTCGTCATAGCTACTGTGCCATACCTGGTCAGCAACGCACGGACGGAGCCGGAGAACGTAGTAACTACCCCATTTCTACGCATGTATATAGGTTGTGGGGTAAGATTTTCGCATTTCTGGCCTTACTACGCCGATATTCTCTGTACTACATTCATTACCTATAATCGACACATATCAACGTGGCAATGTATCAAACGTTTAAGCACACACGGGGGCTTGCATCCCTTGATAACATTACAAATATGCTCACATTTACATGGGTGGGCTTGCCGCCCGAGCTACCCTGAGCTCATTAATCACCACACATACATCTGTTTATTATGGTCTTATTCGATAGCTATGATCCGTAGCTACTTGGTACTATATCGCAAGTATATTTGTATTACACACGGGGGCTTGCATCCCCTGATAGTATGGGAAAACATTGAAATTGTGTTCACAATTACATGGGTGGGCTTGCCGACGGTGCTACCCTGAACCCATTAGTCAATCGATATATCTGATTATGGTCTTATTCGATAGATATTATCCATAGCTATGTAATATATGTCACACATGACTGTATCCGTACCACATGGCTGTATCCATACCACATGGCTGTATCCGTAGCACATGACTGTATCCGTACCACATGCCTGTATCCGTACCACATGACTGTATCCGTACCACGTGACTGTATCCGTACCACATGACTGTATCCGTACCACATGCCTGTATCCGTACCACATGACTGTATCCGTACCACATGACTGTATCCGTACCACGTGACTGTATCCGTACCACATGGCTGTATCCGTACCACATGACTGTATCCGTACCACATGACTGTATCCGTACCACATGGCTGTATCCGTACCACATGACTGTATCCGTACCACATGGCTGTATCCGTACCACATGACTGTATCCTTACCACTTGACTGTATCCGTACCACATGACTCTATCCGTACCGCATGACTCATAGAAATACCAACTATATCACGTATGTGATGGATCACAGGGATTCGGCACGTTTGGGGGTACTAGTATATATGTTTCAGTACAGGGATTCTACTCTGTGGGATGTCAGATTTCGCATCGTTCAGTAAAATGGCCCTATCTGAAACAATTTTGTACACATCTGTCCAAATATAACGCCTATCCCGAGTCTTTATATTGTTCTTCAAATACAACAAAAGTTTAAGCTGCATGCATGTATATTTTGCAAACAATTGCCACAGACATTGGCCATAGCAGGTCACATTTCCATACTAGGACACGGGTTATGTCAGCAACAAACAAACAAATCTTCGACGGGAGAGTTTTAACAGTGAATAACATTATCAATAACATGTGTTTCCACTAACGTGTAGGATTCGTCAAAAATGTACGTCAAAAAGAGATTTCGGAGAATTTTTCAATTTGTTTTGAAAATTTCTCAAGCGGCGCAGTTCGCGTTGAAACGAGCGTTCTGATTGGATTATGAGTATTCTTCATATAAAAACAAACATCTTGTTACATTATAATAATCCAATCAGAACGCTCGTTTCAACGCGAATTGTATTTTTATTAGTTTCATAATAGCGCACCAAACTATCTAGTATCATCAGCGCTAATTATGCTTATACAGATATCCAATGCTGCTACAAAACACAACAGGAAGTGTCTAGTTCTTTAATATTATAAACATGACTGCAGTAATAGGCTGAATAATAATAACTGCATACATAAACACTGAACCACCAACAGAGACCATAATAATCATTTCCATAATGATTCATTCTCTGAACTCCTTTTCAAATAATTAGCGCTTCTAAGAAACAAAATATAAACACAAACACTCCATTCAAAGAAATTAAATATATGATGACGTCACAAATGTCCAAGATGGTTCCACGTGTTTCCATCTATGGACTGACTGCGTGTCTACGGGATCCTTAGTTTACTCAGTTCGTTGGTAATCTTAGTGAGCGCTGTGTTCATGTCCTTTAACTGTTGTGTGCTGGGTACTGTGTGCTTGTTTAACACTTGAAGAATGATGTTATTCATTAGTTTCAGATCACTGATTGGTACTGCATTTTTCAGCTGCACAATGCCGTTTTTGATGTTCGAAATTTCTTTGCTTTGTGTGGAAAGATCAGTCTGGATTCTACCTACATCTTTCTTTAGCGTGGTCGTCTGCAGTAAGGAAATTTGGAAATTGAAGAAGACGTACGTTTGCACATATAAACGTACATTGTAACATATAAAATGTTGTTTAAATTAGTGTATTTCCACTAACCGGCTAATCGGTACAATCACTAACCGGCTAATTGGTACAATCGCTAACCGGCTAATTGGTACAATCACTAACTTACTAATCGGTACAATCACTAACCGGCTAATCGGTACAATCACTAACTTACTAATCAGTACAATCACAAACTGGCTAATCAGGACAATCACTAACTGGCTAATCGGTACAATTACTAACTGGCTAATCGGTACAATCACTAACCGGCTAATCGGTACAATCACTAACTGGCTAATCGGTAAAGCACTAACTGGCTAATTGGTACAATCACTAACCGGCTAATTGGTACAATCACTAACCGGCTAATTGGTACAATCACTAACTTACTAATCGGTACAATCACTAACTTACTAATCGGTACAATCACTAACTTACTAATCGGTACAATCACTAACTTACTAATCGGTACAATCACTAACTTACTAATCGGTACAATCACTAACTGGCTAATCGGTACAATCACTAACTGGCTAATCGGTACAATTACTAACTGGCTAATCGGTACAATCACTAACCGGCTAATCGGTACAATCACTAACTGGTTAATCGGTAAAGCACTAACAGGCTAATTGGTACAATCACTAACCGGCTAATTGGTACAATCACTAACTTACTAATCGGTACAATCACTAACTTACTAATCGGTATAATTACTAACTGGCTAATCGGTACAATCACTAACCGGCTAATCGGTACAATCACTAACTGGCTAATCGGTAAAGCACTAACCGGCTAATTGGTACAATCACTAACTTACTAATCGGTACAATCACTAACTTACAAATCGGTACAATCACTAACTGGCTAATCGGTACAATCACTAACTTACAAATCGATACAATCACTAACTTACAAATCGGTACAATCACTAACCGGCTAATCGGTAAATCACTAACCGGCTAATCGGTACAATCACTAACTGGCTAACTGGCTAATCGGTACAATCACTAACTGGCTAATCGTTAGAATCATTAACTGGCTAATCGGTACTATCACTTACTGGCTAATCGGTACAATCACTACCCGGTTAATCGGTATAATCCAGCCATCGGTTGATAAGAAACTCAGAAGCCCCGATTTAAGGTCAGACGGTGTTATTGATATAGTGGTCTAGGATTGGTTAAAAAGGTGTAGGGAAGCCCTTAAGAGTTATTGATTACCGATTGGTTGAGTAGGTATTGTCACCAATAGTGATAATGATTTCTAAATATTAAAATACAATATATGAGCTGAATTTTGGAATATTTTAGAATATTTCCATACTATTTGGTGACAAATAAACAGCATATTATAAATGCAGGTGTCAGTGCAACATTCACCACCAATTTACCTTCAGAGTAGGGGGTGGGTGCCTTTAGTGGGACATTTAAAAAAAGGCCAGTCTGTTGAAAACTACTGTCTTTTGTGCCAAACTATTTTTGGGGAACATATAATGGCACTGTGTGTTATAATGGTGTCCTATGGAAATGTCAATAGCGGTGTCTGACCTAAAGATATAATATTTTGTAACAAAAGTGGCTATCGGTCTATGCATGTCCGTGGTGTTTACAAAATATATTCCGATCCAGGCTTGCGTGTTCATTCTATCGTTCGCAGGGGTTTTTCAATGTGATAGCTCTGGGAAATGAGATCAATATAATACCGGAGTGAAATGGCATTTTCTATGCGGGACATTGTATGTGTGTGTTGAAGATTATGCTATGCTTAAGTAGAACACATAAGGGATATTCTCTGTTTAATATGGATTTTCTGTGTGTTAGGGATTGCCCACAGCTGGCTACCAACGGAATTGGAGGCTTATATCAAGCACTAATGGATCATTACTGGACGAATATTTAATTAGGTTGGGATTCACCGTGACTAACGAGCTGTTCGTTGAATTGGATGGATATATTGTTTGACCTGATGTGTGTGAGGATAATGGTTGGAGGTTGTAATACTGGGTACCATAACGGTGTGTGACTGCAAGAGAAACTAAGGGATGTTCTAATCAGTGCAATAACACCGGGACTTCATTAGCTTATGTAATGTATTCAATGAGAGATTATGTCACGTGTCGTATATATATATGCGTGCCGATTGATGTGCGAAGAGAAATGAGGTTGTATATACGTACATAGGCAGAAGTGTATCCGCGGTCCATGTAGTCCCAATAACTAATATAGTTCATTTTTCTTTTTGGTAAAAATGCATTTTCATGACAGGCAGTGTATAGTTTTTATGTTTTTTGAGAAATTATGTGACTTGAGAAGACTTCAGACTAGTTGATGTGTAGAAAAGATGTGGTATAAGAAGGTTGGTATACTGTATTATTTGGCGGAGGAATACAGTGTGTATACACAGTGACGTTATTCACTTTTACTATGTATTTAATAGGCAATTTATTTGTTGTTTTACAACCATGATGCAAGCATTTCGTTTATTGTGTAGGCTAATACACTGGTACCATAAGTTACAACTATCGTTGTCGTCTCTGCAGCAGACCTCTTGTAGATGAAACCAAATTACATCCAGATCAGCTGGACTAGTAAACATACAGTATCGCTTACCTGCCCTTGTAGGTTCGTCAGTGTGAGTGTATCTTTCCCAGACTGTATCACCAGGTTAAATACACTGTTCCCAATATTTGTTAGACTGGACTGTGTAGATGACACTTTAGTTGCCAGCCCTTTCACATCCGCTAAATCAAGCACAAGAATATACATAACTTTAAAACTTGATATAAATGGCAAACAATGCTGCATATGGCAGAAATATGCATTGCTTTTATAAAATTCAACATATAACGTTTAATTTAATGCACCGGGACCGGCAAAACTGTGTGTGTTTTTACGTTTATTTATCGTCGCTACCGGTTGCCCATATGAGCGACGCCTCCTGAAGAGATTAGTTATTTTAGATTTTGGAGGATAGTGCATGATACAGACAGAGACCCATTCCAGAATCTCCTCTGGTTATTTTACGTGCACGATGTAAAGCACCGACACGAGACCTCGGTTTAACGTCCCATCTGAAAGACTGTTAATTGTATTAGGGTCAGACGGGGGATCGAACCTGCGATCCCAGGATTACCAGTCCAGCAAAACTCAAAACACGCGTAGATATATAGCCTGTGTTCCAGTCTGTCGATTTTTCACTTTTTAACTTCTGGCAAAATAACATGATATGATCAGAAACTCAATACGGTCCAATTAATAGTCTCGGTGTTAAAATATATTTATTTGACTGTCCAGGCAAAATATATCGACGCCTGTTCCCATGCTAGTAGATATGCAAAAATCCGTTGAAACTCGCAGGTCAAAAGTTGATAAATCAACACTAAAGTAGTCCGTCACGATGTGTTTACTGATGTAAGCTGACCAGATTAGGCCAATGCAACAGAGGTTGGAACTACATCCCACGGGCAAGAATGTTATAAAGTAGTACATATGGATAAACTATGCTATCGATCCCCCGTCTGACCCTAATAGAATGAACAGTCTTTCAAATGGGACGTTAAACTGAGGTTTAGTGTGGGTGCTTTATATCGTGCACGTAACGGAAGCAGAGGAGACACCGGTCTGGAATGGGTCTCTACCTGTATCGTTGCACTATCCTGCACAAATCTAAAATGAATAATCTCTTTTTGTTTATTTGTTTACGTTTATTTATCGTCGCTACCGGTTGCCCTATTTCATGTTTTAATTTTTTGAGGGCCTCATGGTAGATTGACTTAATTGTTCAAATGTGTTCTCTCATTAAGTAAAGTCTTTATTATTATTATTATTATTATTATTATTATTGCATGCCATGTATATGAAACGATCAACCGTTATCCTGCAAGGAGCCCAGGTTATCAGCACACACGTAAGCCTACAAACGCATTGGTAGCATAATCCATAAATACGCTTAATTATGCTATATATGTGTATTGTATGTATATAGTATATATATATATTATATATATATAACATATATTATAATAATATATTATGTTGTTTTTGCTGTTGTGTAACAGTAAAGTGTACCATTGTCTATGTTTGTATATATCATGCAATCTTCTTAATGAAGAAAATAAAGATTTTGAATTGAATTAAAATTATTGTTATTAAAACAATCAATTGTGCTTTGATCTACGGATAAACCATTATAGCTAAGGGGTTTATTCAGATTGATGTGGGTTCATAAATGCGTCTAAATAGTATGGACTAACCTTGTAACTGATTCATTTTCGGAAGCGTGCTTTGCCGGAACTGCGCCAGAGCATCATGTACCACGGTGATGTCCTTGTCCACATTTGTGATCTGGGACTTCGCCAGAATCAAGTTAGTCTGTACACTCCGCATCTGGTTGGTGTGATTGTTTACCTCTGCCAACAGGGAACTCGTTTTCAAAGTCAGGTTGCTGAACTGGCTGTGTTGGCTTCGGTCATAATACTGGATGTCACTCGCTACCTGAAGAATTGTCACAAAGGAAATGTATTATTATTATTATCTATTATACCAACAATCAATACAATAGTGGAAGTCGTGATAGCGCAGTGGGTGCGCGTTTGCTCCAGGTGCGACTGGTCCGGAGTTCGAACCTCACTCGAGCCGTTACGAGTGTGCCCTTAGGCAAGGCATTTAATGTCCACGTTGCCTCTTCTCTCTCCCTCGTGGCGATGGATTCCATAAAGAATGCGGTTTCGAGAGTGATTAAAGCAGCATTACATCGTAATAAAGGATGTTTTGGGTAAAATATAAATACTAATGTGTGTGTGTGTTTACAAAAATCGAAATAGTCGCTCAGAAACGACAAAATTCCAATAAATTTAAACCGTCGTATACGCGAATTTGTTTATCAACACACGAAATTTAAACACGCACAGCGCGCATGCGTGAAACAACAGAGGGTGTAGAAAACAACGTATATATTTTGAACATGAAATACTATCTATTTACCTTCCTCTAATGTCGAACCCCTCGCGGGGATGTAGAAATGTCCCTAAAAGACTTAGCTAACAGAGGTATGAATCGACATATCAAGTAATTTAATTAAAAAAGACAACGTGGGACAAATGGGGACGATGCATTCCGAATGCAAACACGTGCGGACGATGTGTTCCGGTTGTAAACAAATGCGTGACCGATCGACTCGGAAAGTCCTACTTTCGGTTTCGAGTTTGTTTTATCGCAAAAAAAATACTATTTACCAAATGAACATACAAATGAACATAAGCATACTAAGTATAATGTTAGAATGTGTAACAGCATTACTACCCATACGTAAAAATTGAATTTTCCAAATATCTTTTATTTCATACGATGTAATGCTGCTTTAATATAAGTTGTAAGAACTTCGAACAATCGAGCTAAAATAAATTTGTATAAACTAATCAATACCGGATACTAGTTCGTGTCAGTGTATGCTAGCATTATCTTTCTCACCGAATGAACATTGAAAGCACAGCATGTCGTTTCTCACCCACGTACAGCTGACGCATAAAAAACGCATAAAAATACCAAAAATAACTGACCTTGTTTATTTTGGTCTGTAGCTTGGTGATGTCGGCGCGTGTTGCCCCCGTACCGCTTGAACCAGTGGTGGTATTCAATTGCTGTAGGAGTGTGTTCAACGTCGCTGCTTGCTGGGATAAACGCCCCAATGCACCCGCTTGCTGCTGTATCCTGGATGCAATACTCTGGTGGACCTTCACACAATTGAATCGGATAGGATCAACTTTATTTCATATCCAATAGGTCAATATGACCCATGAGGTATTGTTTGGCAACATTAAACTGAGACTAATTAATCTCCGTCAAAGTCTTCAAGTAAGTGTACACTAATCTAAAGCTCATATTTTACTTCGGAAATCGATTATTAACGAAGTAAGTTCACGGAATATGCAAATGTCTCAGTTTAATGTTGCCAAACAATACAGTCTGATTATTTAGTGCAGTTACTTGTATACATAACATTCGAAAACCAAAACAATCATTGTTGAACCATCAAACCTAAAAATATTTTTCTGTAAGCCTACAGCTTTGACCACTCGGCCATCCTGCCATGTGTGATAATATATATATTTTATATTATTCAATCAGTGTTTTAACTCGCCAATGTTTTATATACATCAGCATGTTTGTATACAAGTGACTGGCCTGATTAATCGAACTGTATAACAATTTACAAACACGAACATAACAAATAGTGGTGACAAATCTTGCGGAGAAGGCATAGTATGTATTTTAAAATTAATCACAAGAATATACTAGCATCATAGTGTTCATAATGTATATATCAATCTTGCATTTAGTTCCATTAAGAATATCACAGAGTACAACAGGTCAAGTGGGCTTATCCCTACCCCTACTACACATGTGTCATTCTTCCTTGAGTAAACACTGTTTAGTATATAATATATACCTGCATGTACAAAATGAATACAGATTGAACACTTATATAATATGCGATATCACATAAAATCGCATTAACCACCCATATGTACATTTTTAATATAGCTACACAAAAGTACACATTCTATATATAGAGGTAATTTGTGACGAATTCCCATTTGATATTATAATCTTCGATTGATGATCATGACTGATATAGTTCAGCTAGACTCACAGCGTACATGGGCGTACCGGTATTCGGTCACCTAATGTTTGAATGTGAATAATTGTGTTTTACATTTATTTATCGTCGCTACCGGTTGCCCACATGAGCGACGCCTCCTGAAGATATTAGTCATTTTAGATTTTTGGAGGATAGTGCAATGATACAGACAGAGACCCATTCCAGAGTCTCCTCTGGTTCTTATACGTGTACGGTGTAAAGCACCGACACGAGACCTCGGTTTAACGTCCCATCTTCAAGACTGTTAATTGTATTAGGGTCAGACGGGGGATCGAACCTGCGATCCCTGGATTACCAGTCCAGCGTGTTACCACTGGACTACAGATCTGTCTGTAAAATAGAATGATTGTGAATAACTTCTAGTCAGTCTCTTTTATAGCAGATGAAATAATATTACTACGTAAAGATATAATAGTGCGACGTGTAACCCCAAAATCAACCAATATATATATATTTCGGGTTTTACGCCTGCATCAGCACCATTTTGGGCTATATCGCCGGCGGGCAGTTTACCTAACAACACCTTTCCTGGGCAGGCTCCAGCGGTTAACCAGTACTTGGGTGCACCAACCTCGATAAGAAACTGCCAACTTTTTCATATAAATGAGACAGGGTGATGATAGGTTACAGTGGTATACAAGTCAGCGACCTTAACCACTCGACCACGGAGGCGAACTCAGTCTCTTTAATAGCAGATGAAATAATATTACTACGTAAAGATATATGGTGCGACGTTTAACCTCAAAATCAAACAAACACCACCAGTTAATACTATATAGATAGAGTTTGCACATTACATAAGGTTGATATTTAAGTTTGGACTGGGAACAGGCGTCGATATATTTTGCCTGGTCAGTCATATAAATATATTTTAACACCGAGATCATTAATTGTGCCGTATTGAGTTCCTGAAAATTGTCATTTTGCCAGAAGTTAAAAATCGACAGACTGGAACTCAGGCTAATTTTAAGTTTTGTCGTACAGTCAAACCTGTTTGTAAAGAACATCACGTAGTTGTAAAAAAAATATACTGACACCAAAACGAAACTGTGCACTTGTTTTAGAGGTAAAATTTATATCCTTTTAGAAACATAATATAGGCAAATTTGGTATCAAAATGTGCGAAATATTGGGTAAATTAAAGTTAAAACGTTATTTATTTTACAACGACTGTGAAGCAAGTTCTAACAACTTATATTAATCACTCTCGTTGGCGCGGATGAAATGTGGTCATTCGTGTGGGAGGAAACCGGAGTACCCGCAGAAAACCCACCTGTCCGATCTGGCAACCACCGTACCATCATCTCACATACTTCCGGTCCGAGGATCGAACCCAGCGTGGATTGGTGAGAAGTGAGCGCGCTAATCGGATTAATTGGGTAAATTATTGCAATGTGTGAGGATTATTTTCTTCACTCATGATAGTAAAATCCATAATTCTAAAATTTGTACCGAAAATGTAACGCTCAATATAAAAGTGCAGGGTTTTTCTAAAGGCGTCAGTATATGTTTTGACAGGCCCCATAACAGTTTTAAGGGCCAGGGTAAAAGGTTGAATATCAAATCAGAATGAAATCAAAGAGATATCGGTCAGTTACTGCCCTTGAATACTCACTAAAAGAAGATAGGTCCTATTAAGTGTTTTCCTCTGTTTGTATCGTTGTTTCCTTTGCACAACATGCTAGCAATTGTATTCCACTATCGCTTCTTATCAGTATTAAAGTAGTATATCTCGACAGATCTCATACAGTATATGCAATAGGTACTTATTTGTAAAATAATGTTATCACTTAATTAACACGTTTTTGATAAAAATCGCATGTATCATACCGCAACATCTGGTTAGGGCACAACAGTAAAAACAAAGGATTCTAACTAAAAGAACCTAATCACATACTGGGCTAAATCAGACTTTATCTGCCAAGGGAGGTAATAGAAAATTACAGATGTCCCTCATTGTATGCGATTAACGTTTAACAATCCCCCCCCCCGAGTAAATAATATCGATATAAAAGATATCGGTTACATGCAATATTATAATGAACTTTATTTCAATATATTTTTCATTAATAATTCTTATGTTATAATAGTTAATACATATTTATCACGAAGTTTAATTGTATGTGATATTTTTCTACATCAGATCATACATAACAGAAAGTGTTCATCCAACATTGTTAATTTAGTTTGAAGTGATGGGGGAGGGCTGTATATAATGTTGTCATGACTTGTAGACCAGCCCATTTGCTCTTTCCCCAGACTAAATCGTATACAGCAATAATAATAAATACTAATTTCATTTCTAATTGTTGTTCACGTATTCCATTGTATATATATTCTATCTTTATTTCTGTCTCATCTATGTACAGTACATACATTTAAATTTATATTATAGCATATATTGCACATAACCATTCTACAAATGAGAATTATAAGAGACAATAGCATATTACAATAACGTTAAACATGTTTTACTTTCTATAAACTATGTAAAAGTCGCTAATCATAACACTAAAAAATATTAAAAATACCTTTTTTCTAAGATTCTGACAGAAAAAGAGCACTATCGCGCACAAATGTATAAAATTCTTGAAATATAATGAATTTAAAAAAATGCAATACGATATTATTAAACATGTAATGGCTTACCTGTATCTCCTGTTGTTGATTGGTCTGCATGAGACTGCTGAGATTAAACACCTTGTTGTTGAAGTCAGTTACAGCTTGGTTCAGGTCGCTACGAACATTCTGTAAGGCTTGTAGAAAGAATGTGCTTGGTACCCCGGTTACTGGCGGTGCTCCCGTCGTTAAAGACGCAGATGTCGAGATAGGCCGGGAGCCACTGAGGGAATTGAAAGCAGAGACGAGATTGTGGACTTCGTTCTGAAGGTCCGAGATCTTGGTGATGTAACCCGACTGTTGGGTCTGCAGCTTTGTGATCATCGTCTGAACAGCTGCATTCTGAGCCTGGTGTTGTTGCCTGGTTCGATCAAGTTCTTGCTTCAATGTGTTAAGTGTTTGTTGCACGACAGTGTTCCCCCCGTTACAGTTAGCACTAGGGATGTTTATGTTGATACCACAATTCGCGTTCGGTGTCGTCGGTACAGCTGTATGACTTGGCGGTAGATGGCTGCTTTGCGGCAGACGTGACGATGGTGGTAGAGACGTTAGCGTTGGTTTGAATGGAGCCTTTGTCGTCGTTTGTTTCTTCGTGATCGGAGCTGAGGTTGATTTCGGTGTAACCTTCGGTTTTACAATTTTAACCGGAAGTGGGGGCAACGGAATAAATCCCGCCGGTATTACCTGTACCTGTGCCGCCGGTATTACCTGTACCTGTGCCGCCGAATACGCCATCACGGCCGTAAGAACAAATAAAACACCACTATGCATGTTTGGTGGGTTTTTGTATTTACGTGCAGCGGTAAAGTCCTAAATGTTACAAATAAATATCACTTGCTTGGTCAAAAAGCAACACAATTGTGAAGAAACGTGTATGAATGCTATGATGTTACATCAATATGCGCGATGGATTATCTTGTATTACCATCAGACGTAATTATATAGACCTCGGCGACTAACTCTCCACTGCTGTTTGTGGGCATCTAGCTTTTATCACACGGTGATGTATACAGGGGCATCAGTTTGGACAAACCAATGAACAACAGACAAACAATGGGCGGAGAAGATAAGTACACGTGAGAGACAGAGTACTTGCCTCTAATGTTGCTCTGATACACGACGTAGGATTGTTTTGTCTGGAGGAAGTGTCCAGTTAGTGTTATCTTCCGTGGGAATTCATGTTGTATAACATTTAAAATAAAAGGGATGGTTTTCAAATAAGTTTCCCCCAAATTGAAATTCCAAACATATGCGACATGACCGTATACATGTATCGAATTAATTTGAAGTTAACGGATTATAATTTTATCACAGTATTCGACGTAATATTTCTTGGAAAAGATAAATAAGATTGTCTAACATATTTGTTTATTCCGCATTACAATGCATGACTTGTGAATATAATTAATGCGTTAGTTTTACGAAATTAAACACATTTATTATCACTATTTACGGGGAGTGCTTGACATATTCGCACACATTAACACGTCGTTTTGAACAGGACGAGAAGCAGGAAGCGGATGTACATGCTTCCATTTAAACTATCGAGTATCCTGATAAAGAAGCATGTATACAGAATACCAGTGTATAAATGACACATACAACTGCATCATCAAATTTAATATTCGCTGCAATTGAAGCAAATATCAATTATAAACTTAACTAAAAAATAAGAAAGTTTTTCTGCAAATGATGTAAACAAGACGAGGAAAACTAGTCTGCGCTCAGTGTGTTAGTCACATACTAGTATTGAAATGGCATTCCTCTGAAACCTAGCCACGGATGTGCTGTCATTTACATCTTCATCTTCACACATTGTGTTTGTTATCTGCATATGATTGCTTGTATAAATTAAAGTGTTCCATTTCAAACCCAGTCTAGTCCCTTCCAACCTCTCGCTCAATATCAGATGTAGTATGCTCTACAGACGGATATGTAGTCCAGTGGTAACACGCTGGACTGGTAATCCAGGGATGGCAGGTTCGATCCCCCGTCTGACCCTAATAAAATTAAGTCTTTCAGATGGGACGTCAAACCGAGGTCTCGTGTCGGTGCTTTACACCGTGCACGTAAAAGAACCAGAGAAGATTCTGGAATGGGTCTCTGTCTGTATCATTGCACTATCCTCCAAAATCTAAAATAACTAATCTCTTCAGGAGGCGTCGCTCATATGGGCAACCGGTAGCGACGATAAATAAACGTAAAACACACAACACCCAATCTAGTCCCTTCCAACCTCTCGCTCAATATCAGATGCAGTACCCAGGCTAGCTCTGCACAGCCTCTCTCTCAATATCAGATGCAGTACCCAGGCTATCTATGCACAGCCTCTCTCTCAGTAACATATGCATTGCCCAGGATAGCTCTGCACAGCCTCTCTCTCTCTCTCAGTAACAGATGCAGTACCCAGGCTAGCCCCGCACAGCCTCTCTCTCAATATCAGATACAGTACCCATGCTAGCTCTGCACAGCCTCTCTCTCAATATCAGATGCAGTACCCAGGCTATCTCTGCACAGCCTCTCTCTCAGTAACAGATGCATTGCCCAGGATAGCTCTGCACAGCCCTCTCTCTCTCAGTAACAGATGCAATACCCAGGCTAGCCCCGCACAGCCTCTCTCAGTAACAGATGCAGTACCCAGGCTAGCTCTGCACAGCCTCTCTCTCTCAGTAACAGATGCAGTACCCAGGCTAGCTCTGCACAGCCTCTCTCTCTCAGTAACAGATGCAGTACCCAGGCTAGCTCTGCACAGCCTCTCATGTACTACATTAGGGGCCGATGTACATGTACTACATTAGGGGCTGACACGATTTTGTGGCTTCTTCTGCATTATACTGGTTTCCTTTGCTTGCTATGTAGCGATTCCAAACCACTTCATGTTGTAAATTGACAACACTCTAGTGCGTTTAGTTTATACAAATTTATTTTAGCTCGATTGCGAAACAAGTTCTTTCAACTTATATAAATCGCTCTCGAGACCTCATTCCTGATGGAATCCATCGCCACGAGGCAACGTGGAATTTAAATGCCTTGCCTAAGGACACAATCGTAACGGCTCCAGCGGGGCTCGAACTCCGGACCTTTCGCACCTGAAGCGAACGCGCATCCACTGCGCTATCACGACTTCTAGTGCGTCGCTACTTCACGTGACTATTCGGTTGTTTAATATTGTCTAGTATTTGGTAGAACACATAGTTTCTCGCTTTGAAGTATTAGCCAGCTAATTCTAAAGTTTACATGTTTTAGTAATACCGTATCAACAACTCGTTGGATTACAATTCACCACCGGGTTACATTAAACAAGCCATTAACACCGACGACTGCATTTCCACGGTCGCAAAATATACAGACATTAAAATCCTGCTTCTCATAGATTGTTTCTAGCCTAATTATTGTAATAATTCTGGATGAAACCAGTGTGTCACGACACTGTATCTGTGGCTATGTGCACGCCACTCCAACCCTAATTAAACTCGAGCATTTGGTTCTTTTCGTTTCATTTTACAGGAAAGGGACAGGTGTTTGGTACTTTAGTCTATACAAATTTATTTTAGCTCGATTGCGAAACAACTTTTTATAACTTATATTAATCACTCTCGAGACCTCATTCCTGGTGGAATCGATCGCCACGAGGGAGAGAAGAGGTAACGTGGAATTTAAATACCTTGTCTAAGGGCACACTCGTAATGGCTTCAGGGGGCTCGAACTCTGGTCCTTTCGCACATGAAGCGAACTCGCTGTCACTGCGCTATCACGACTTTGTTACGCTACTTAATCACGTTGCTAACCCGTTATACTAGTATTCAGTTTGTTTCTTTGTCTTATTGTAATTAATAATAATAATAAAGACATAATTAACGAGAAAACTTAAGGCAATAAAATAATATTGCAAGGGCCATAGTGTCTCACCCCTATTGCAAGGGCCATAGTGTCTCACCCCTATTGCAAGGGCCATAGTGTCTCACCCCTATTGCAAGGGCCATAGTGTCTCACCCCTATTGCAAGGGCCATAGTGTCTCACCCCTATTGCAAGGGCCATAGTGTCACCCCTATTGCAAGGGCCATAGTGTCACCCCTATTGCAAGGGCCATAGTGTCACCCCTATTGATAGGGCCATAGTGTCAATCCCTATTGCAAGGGCCATAGTGTCACCCCTATTGCAAGGGCCATAGTGTCACCCCTATTGCAAGGGCCAGTGTCACCCCTATTGCAAGGGCCAGTGTCACCCCTATTGAAAGGGCCATAGTGTCACAACAAATCAATGACGATGTTCGAACCTTCGACCTACCGCTCCGCCTTAAGCACTAGGCCACGGCAAAATGGAATTTAAATGCCTCGATTAAGGACACAATCGAAGCGTCTATAGCTGTGCGTCAACTCCGGGCCTTTCACACCCGAAGCGAAGGCTCTACTACTGCACTATCACGACTATTATGTTCCTTGTTTGCAGAATGTCCCAGTTTCTAATCTTCAATCAACCACATACTTCTATTGTACAATAAACAACAGGATTTATTTAAGCAGCTGCTGTAATGAAGATTATTCGAGGTACTGTACATCCGGTATTATTCGCAGTGTTTTTATTTTCGCTATTGTTCGCGAATGGATTACCTCGCAAATTCATAAAAATCGTGGTATTTTACTTTCGTGGGCATGTCCAAAACAGCGTATCCGACAATATCTGGACTGATTTGAGAACATCAATACAGATCCTGCAACTATATGGATATACTTAGAGTGCTGTTGGCGGCAACTAGGTCTACCTCCGCGACGTGCACGTCGTGACCTAGGCACGTCCCACTGCAGTAGATCATTCAATACTCGTCGACACAGCCGCGATGCCTCATGTAGTACATAGTTTTAATTGTGAAGTCTGGTGAAGCATTGCGGTACCATCAACCTGGGATGCGGATATATCTTTGAAGATCATGGACTAGAATGGCAGCCAGCGGTCTCAGCTGCTGCCGGATGACAACTGTGGAGGATGTGGCCCTAACAAGGACCCATTGTTCGAAAGAAGCAATCACCACCCCAGGACTTCGTCACCCTGCGAAGGAAGAAGATGCCTCCTCCTGATGTCACAACAAGCATCTTAGACCAGACACTATACTTAGACATGTATATGCAGTCGCTCATGTGCCTCGGTGCACAGGCACAAGACACACATTATTTTTGTTTGCCCTATGGTCATATAGTATGTAATGTTTAAACATTATTTACTGTATGACCATAGTGCAAACAAAAAATGTGTGTCTTGTGCCTGTGTCTCGGTGGAGGTGACTTAAAACAAACTTAGAAGAAGTTAACCGAGACAAACTTACAGAAAACGTTGACGGCAAAGCTTCGTCATTTCAAACAATGTCATAGCTGCTATGAATACTGTTTCCTTTAGCTATTTATTTACCCAAAGCCCCAACAACTTTATGACGACGCATATGCTAGCTATTTATTTACCCAAAGCCCCAACAACTTTATGACGACGCATATGCTAGCTATTTATTTACCCAAAGCCCCAACAACTTTATGATGACGCATATGCTAGCTATTTATTTACCCGAAGCCCCAACAACTTTGTGAGGACGTATATGCTAGCTATTTATTTACCCAAAGCCCCAACAACTTCGTGACGACGCATATGATAGCTATTTATTTACCCAAAGCCCCAACAACTTCGTGACGACGCATATGCTAGCTATTTATTTACCCAAAGCCCCAACAACTTCGTGACGACGTATATGCTAGCTATTTATTTACCCGAAGCCCCAACAACTTCGTGACGACGTATATGCTAGCTATTTATTTACCCGAAACCCCAACAACTTCGTGACGACGTATATGCTAGCTATTTATTTACCTGAAGCCCCAACAACTTCGTGACGATGTATATGCTAGCTATTTATTTACCTGAAGCCCCAACAACTTCGTGACGATGTATATGCTAGCTATTTTATTTTTGGAGGATGGTGCAAGATAAATATTCGGTATAAAATGAACTCGTGATAGCGCGGTGGTAGGGCGTTCGCTTCAGGTACTAAAGGACCAGAGTTCGAGCCTCACTGTAGCCGTTACAATTGTGCCCTTAAGCAAGGTATTTAAATTCCATATTGCCTCTTCTCTCCTTCGTGGCGATGGATTCCATCAGGAATGAGGTATCGAGAGTGATTAGTTGCAACTTGTTTTGCAATCGAGCTAAAACTAAATTTGTATAAACTTGCTTGTTCGGGTTTTACGCCTTCATAAGCACCATGTTTGGGCTATATCGCCAGCGGGCAGTTTATCTAACAGCACCTCTCCTGGGCAGGCTCCAGCGGTTAACCAGTACTTGCTGCACCAACCTCCGTAGAAACTGCCAACTTTTTCATATAAATAGACACGGTCTGAACGGGACTCAAACCCGTGACCATCAGTGATGATTGGTTACAGTGGTGTACCACTCGACCACGGAGGCAGAATAACTCCTTGTGGAACTCCCAAACAAATATAATAATCCTGCAGTAGCACAATCATGCACACATGAGTTATATAAAACGCAACACGCACAGCATTATTTGTTTTCAGATATACGTTAACATATCCATCGAAAACAAACAACAAACATTTACTGACTAAAACTTGGTACCATTTGTCCACAACATGGTGCTTGTCGAATCCCGGAGCGAAATCCGACAATATCATATAAATTTCTACTTGTTGTCTAAAGTAGTCCCACAGTGTAAGGTAATGCATGTGTTGTCGAATCCCGGAGCGAAATCTGACAAGATCATATAAACTTCTACTTGTTGTCTAAAGTAGTCCTACAGTGTAAGGTAATGCATGTGTTGTCGAACCCCGGAGTGAAATCCGACAATATCGTATAAACTTCTACTTGTTGTCTAAAGTAGTCTTATATTATTATTATTAACACCATCCCTACAGACAGTAGCGACATAGTTGACTATATTCAAGTCTAGACACACACTGAAGTCAAATTACTAAATGAGAAGTTCTCACCCCAATCCTTCGTACAGCATTCTATTATCAAGAATTCAAAGTGAGCATTGTGGAATGATTAAAATTATGCATTTGTGTGATCGCTAACCAGATCCGGAAACGTTAGTTCCCCATTCGACGCAAGTGTTCTTTCGATGACAGTTTGTTCTTCCAATGCATCCAAGTCCCGATTAACGTCATACAGAGGATTTGTAAAAGCACTTGTGTTCGCTGCGGAACTATCACCATTTGATAATCCTTTACTGTAGAAAGCATTACCATTATTACCCAGCATCATATTATCATCTTCCCTCGGTGAAGAGATCTCGCTTATTTGGCTAGGTGATGTGGGCTGTAGATTTAAGTCAAAGAGCTGATTGCTTACGGCAATCGTGCCATCAGCTTCCCGGCTTATTATGGAATCATCAAATCGTTCACGTGAATATCCTGGAAGCTTCCCACGTCTAAATTTCAAAACGACAAGAATAACTATAACAACAATCACTAATAATACAATCACAGGTACTGCTATAGCTACCCCGATGTTAGTGTTAGCCGACGATGTCAAACTCAAACTCACATTACCAGTTGATGTTTCTACAATAGCTGTTGGTGATGTTAACGGTACTATTAATTTCGTTGAATTCGTTGTTGACGTAGATGACTCTGTGGTAGGCTTAGGTGTTTCTTTTGTAGTTGTGGTCGTCTTCTCTTCCGGAGTTGTCGTTGGCTTCTCAGTTGTAGTCGGAGTCGATGTTTGTTTCGTAGTTGGTTTTACTGTAGTAGTAGAAGCAGTAGTAGTAGTAGTAGTAGTAGTAGTAGTAGTAGTAGCAGCAGCAGTAGTAGTAGCAGCAGTAGTAGTGGTAGTAGTAGTAGTAGTGGATGGTCTCCCAGTTTGCCTTGTAGTAGGAGTAGTGGTGGAAATAGTAGTAGTGGAAATAGTAGTAGTGGTTGTGTTCACGGTTGGTGAGACGGTTGTTGGTTTTTCAGTTATTGTAGACACCGTTGTGAATTCGGGTGATTCTGTGTAATATAAAGGGAAATACATTTATCTAGTTGATTTTTAATTATAATACAGTACGAGTGATATACTTCTGAAGGGTAAACACATGTTTGCTTGTATAGACATTCATAACCTAGTTCCAAATTCATCGAGTACAGAGTAACTCCTTGTCATTAATTTGAAACTTTGAAGAATTTAGGGGCGACTTATATAATTACTGCATTGCATAATTTTGCTTTCTTCGCAAATGTTGTCACCAATATAATGGCGCTATTTGCTATTATATCTCTATAATGGCTCTATTTGCTATTATATCGCTATAATGACTCTATTTGCTATTATATCGCTATAATGACTCTATTTGCTATTATATCTCTATAATGACTCTATTTGCTATTATATCGCTATAATGACGCTATGTGCTATTATATCTCTATAATGGCTCTATTTGCTATTATATTGCTATAATGACGCTATTTGCTACTATATCGCTATGATGACGCTATTTGCTATTATATCGCTATAATGATGCTATTTGCTATTATATCTCTATAATGGCTCTATTTGCTATTATATCGCTATAATGATGCTATTTGCTATTATATCTCTATAATGGCTCTATTTGCTATTATATTGCTATAATGACGCTATTTGCTATTATATCGCTATAATGGCTCTATTTGCTATTATATCGCTATAATGATGCTATTTGCTATTATATCACTATAATTGCTCTATTTGCTATTATATCGCTATAATGACTCTATTTGCTATTATATCGCTATAATGACTCTATTTGCTATTATATCGCTATAATGGCTCTATTTGCTATTATATCGCTATAATGACTCTATTTGCTATTATATCGCTATAATGGCTCTATTTGCTATTATATCGCTATAATGACTCTATTTGCTATTATATCGCTATAATAACTCTATTTGCTATTATATCGCTATAATGACTCTATTTGCTATTATATTGCTATAATGATGCTATTTGCTATTATATCTCTATAATGGCTCTATTTGCTATTATATCGCTATAATGATGCTATTTGCTATTATATCTCTATAATGGCTCTATTTGCTATTATATTGCTATAATGACGCTATTTGCTATTATATCGCTATAATGGCTCTATTTGCTATTATATCGCTATAATGATGCTATTTGTTATTATATCACTATAATTGCTCTATTTGCTATTATATCGCTATAATGACTCTATTTGCTATTATATCGCTATAATGACTCTATTTGCTATTATATCGCTATAATGGCTCTATTTGCTATTATATCGCTATAATGACTCTATTTGCTATTATATCGCTATAATGGCTCTATTTGCTATTATATCGCTATAATGACTCTATTTGCTATTATATCGCTATAATAACTCTATTTGCTATTATATCGCTATAATGACTCTATTTGCTATTATATCGCTATAATGACTCTATTTGCTATTATATCGCTATAATGACTCTATTTGCTATTATATCGCTATAATGGCTCTATTTGCTATTATATCGCTATAATGACTCTATTTGCTATTATATCGCTATAATGGCTCTATTTGCTATTATATCGCTATAATGTCTCTATTTGCTATTATATCGCTATAATAACTCTATTTGCTATTATATCGCTATAATGACTCTATTTGCTATTATATCGCTATAATGACTCTATTTGCTATTATATCGCTATAATGACTCTATTTGCTATTATATCGCTATAATGGCTCTATTTGCTATTATATCGCTATAATGACTCTATTTGCTATTATATCGCTATAATGGCTCTATTTGCTATTATATCGCTATAATGTCTCTATTTGCTATTATATCGCTATAATAACTCTATTTGCTATTATATCGCTATAATGACTCTATTTGCTATTATATCGCTATAATGACTCTATTTGCTATTATATCGCTATAATGACTCTATTTGCTATTATATCGCTATAATGGCTCTATTTGCTATTATATCGCTATAATGACTCTATTTGCTATTATATCGCTATATGCTATTATATTGTATGTATGTTGTTGTACATTACGGGTTTTGAAAATAACATTTCTATGTTCTATTGATATAATATTACATTTGGACGAGTTCATTATGAAAATGGGTAATTT
Organism: Archivesica marissinica; assembly: GCA_014843695.1. NCBI lineage: Eukaryota > Metazoa > Mollusca > Bivalvia > Venerida > Vesicomyidae > Archivesica > Archivesica marissinica. Next base: position 65,793,130 of record CM026399.1, on the reverse strand, counting down.
TGTCTAAAAATAGTCATTTTACTGGCAAAAAGTGCTATCCTGATGAGGCAGCTCGTCATTCGCCAGCTCATCTGGATCTACACTTTTTGTAAGCCTATTTAGAGGTGTTGAATGGGTTAATCATTACATGAACAGGCAAACTTGTGTTAGCCTTTATTACAGCTACATAATACATGTATTTTATATTTTGCGTTTTACAGCATTACGCAAGTTGTAGTTTTCATTTCGAGTGAGAGGCGGACAAAGATGAGAAAGATATGATGAAAGTGATGGTGTTATGTTGGACATCATCTTGTAGTAGTATATGATCTATGTGTATGTGGCGTCTTCACTCAAGTGTATCCCATCCAGTGAGTGAGTATTTGGTTTAATTTGGTTTGGTTAGTATTTTGCATCAGCACAGTTCAGGCTATATCGCGCCGTATCCCATCCAACTTCCATAAGGAGCTTCTGTATCGAGACAAGCTTAGTACCACCAGTGACTATGCAGTATGCAGGCACCAGTGACTATGCAGTATGCAGGCACCAGTGACTATGCAGTATGCAGGCACCAGTGACTATGCAGGCACCAGTGACTATGCAGTATGCAGGCACCAGTGACTATGCAGGCACCAGTGACTATGCAGGCACCAGTGACTATGCAGGCACCAGTGACTGCAGGCACCAGTGACTATGCAGTATGCAGGCACCAGTGACTATGCAGGCACCATGACTATGCAGGCACCAGTGACTATGCAGTATGTAGGCACCAGTGACTATGCAGGCACCAGTGACTATGCAGTATGCAGGCACCAGTGACTATGCAGCACCAGTGACTATGCAGGCACCAATGACTATGCAGTATGCAGGCACCAGTGACTATGCAGTAGCGGCACCAGTGACTATGCGTATGCAGGCACCAATGACTATGCAGGCACCAGTGACTATGCAGTATGCAGGCACCAGTGACTATGCAGTATCAGGCACCAGTGACTATGCAGTATGTAGGCACCAGTGACTATGCAGCACAGTGACTATGCAGGCACCAGTGACTATGCAGGCACCAATGACTATGCAGTATGCAGGCACCAGTGACTATGCAGTATGCAGGCACCAGTGACTATGCAGTATGCAGCACCAGTGACTATGCAGTATGCAGGCACCAGTGACTATGCAGTATGCAGGCACCAGTGACTATGCAGGCACCATGACTATGCAGTATGCAGGCACCAGTGACTATGCAGTATGCAGGCACCAGTGACTATGCAGTATGCAGCACCAGTGACTATGCAGTATGCAGGCACCAGTGACTATGCAGGCACCAATGACTATGCAGTATGCAGGCACCAGTGACTATGCAGTATGCAGGCACCAGTAACTATGCAGTATGCAGGCACCAGTGACTATGCAGTATGCAGGCACCAGTGACTATGCAGGCACCAGTGACTGACTATGCAGGCACCAGTGACTATGCAGTATGCAGGCACCAGTGACTATGCAGTATGCAGGCACCAGTGACTATGCAGTATGCGGCCAGTGCTATGCAGCACTGACTATGCAGTATGCAGGCACAGTGACTATTATGTAGGCACCAGTGACTATGCAGGCACCAGTGACTATGCAGTATGCAGGCACCAGTGACTATGCAGGCACCAGTGACTATGCAGTATGCAGGCACCAGTGACTATGCAGGCACCAATGACTATGCAGTATGCAGGCACCAGTGCTATCAGGCACCAATGACTATGCAGTATGCAGGCACCAGTGACTATGCAGTATGCAGGCATCAGTGACTATGCAGGCACCAGTGACTATGCAGTATGCAGGCACCAGTGACTATGCAGTATGCAGGCACCAGTGACTATGCAGGCACCAGTGACTATGCAGTATGCAGGCACCAGTGACTATGCAGTATGCAGGCACCAGTGACTATGCAGGCACCAGTGACTGACTATGCAGGCAGCCTCGTATTGTAGTTTTTCTAGTGTGTCAATTGCGATATACAATTGTCAAAGATGACATCCCCGTATTCAAGAATTGGATGAATAAATGAAGTATACATGGTTTCAAGGGATCGTCGATCGAGAACAAATTAAAGTTTCCGCATGATGTTTATACGTTGATAGGCTAATCAATATGCGCTCGCCATTATATGAGCCATGTTTTATCACTCCCTTAGCTCGTTGCTCAAGACAGACAGGTTTGACAGTTTACTGTGTAAATATTATTGTCAAAGACGTGTTGTAGTAGTCTGTTTAACGGTGGTGCATCCTACGCAGCACGATACACGCAATAGTCTTTTCTGGCAAAACTTGATAACAATGAGCATGGAAAATCTATGATGTAATTGAAGACGAGTTGCAGTTCACATTTTACACTTTTATCATAATCTCACTGCCTTTCAACTTTATTTTAAACATAATTACTATAATATATAACTATTATTTTATGCTTTCCAATGAATGATAAGAGTTTTCTCAGTGAAAGAAAACTCCATCTTCCACCGCTTTGAAATGGTGAAATATGGCATTTTTTCTGTCACTGATTGCGTATTACTACGCGGTTGGATGTACTTTTGTATTTTAGCTATTTTCTGACAATCATGAACAGTTAATTATAAAGTAATATATTCTAATGAATTTGATTTGTCTGTAGTTTTTAATTTAACAGAAAATAACTTGAAAATTGTACCGGAACTATTTCTTACTACGGGCGTTCACACTAATATAGGTGGTTGTGCAGTTGTGGAATGTAGTGAAATGAGGCTCTCAAGAGGGGCAGTATGCAAAGAGTTAAATACATGACAGATCTGATCTCTCTAAATAACAGTCATATAAGTGGTTGTGCGGTTGTGGAATGTAATGAAATGAGACCCAATACTACAATATGGAATTTCATTACAATTGTGTCCAAACAGGTTTTCTGTAGCAAATAACAAATACACAATGAATTGTCGTCCGCTACAATTACTTGAAAAATTTATGGCCTTTATTTTACCCAGCAAGCACAGAGTTAAATACCATATTTAGCTATGTATAGTGCGCTATCGTGTATAATGCGCACCCACGATTTGGCACAAAAATCGGTGGAAAAACTGAGTTCCGACTGTGCACGTGAAAAACGCAATTTTCCAAATCAAAATTTAACATTTCTCAAGAATCGCTAAAAATTGTGCTCCGTGATTTTTACAACTTATATTAATCACTCGAGATACCTCATCGAGTAACGGTAACGCACTCAGGCATGATTTCATGAAAATTACATGCATATCGTTCTCAAACATCTCAACACGTTCTCAAACATGTCAGCAGATGCTCAAACTTCTCAACACGTGTAGCCTACCTAATTAACTGGGACCCATTGTGAATGGTTTGTCGAAATTAATTATCGCTACAAACAATTGAAATACTGCAGCCAAAAAAAGTTTTTTTTTTATGCAATGCATTGTACATAGTAGCTTTATGCGGCGAAGTACGCGAAAAGTACGGGAAATATTACATACGATAAAACCACGTGATGTTATCAAATCGCCATTTTTTATGCATTTAGTAATTTCAATTAAATTCTTCAAAGTTTGCCATTATAAACGCAATATATGCTAATTTTGTGGTCTTATTCATTTCATTTATTTATATAGACTATCGGCAACTGGTTTTAATAGCTAGTTTATAACGTTTGTCGAATGTAACAAATTATAGAATGACTGTGGGGCCATTCGGGTCGAATTTCATGAAATATTAGTCAATTTTGGAGCGGATAAAAATGTCCTGATGTCTGTACTGGTGTATAATGCGCAGTAGATAAAATGGATGAGGATTTCAGTAAGAAATGTGTGCACTATACATAGCTAAATACGGTATACGACAGATCTTATCTCTCTAAATACAAGTCATAATATACATGCATAGTAAAGTGAATAGCTAAAACTTACTGAGACAAATGACCCCGACATCCTCGGTATGGTTGCAGTTATGGGTTCCTATGCCACGGTGTGAACACTGGAACAGTGTACTCTCGTTACCTTGGCATTTCATGTTGTCAAACCATATAGGACCCGTGCCTGTGTGAAATAATACATGATTCATTAACGGAATTATCTAAACCATATAGGACCCGTGTCTGGATGAAATAATACATGATTCATTAACGGAAGTAGCTAAACCATATAGGACCCATGTCTGGATGAAATAATACATGATTCATTAACGGAAGTAGCTAAACCATATAGAACCCGTGTCTGTGTGAAATAATACACGATTCATTAACGGAAGTAGCTAAACCATATAGGACCCGTGTCTGTGTGAAATAATACACGATTCATTAACGGAAGTAGCTAAACCATATAGGACCCATGTCTGGATGAAATAATACACGATTCATTAACGGAAGTAGCTAAACCATATAGAACCCGTGTCTGGATGAAATAATACACGATTCATTAACGGAAGTAGCTAAACCATTATTTACCCGTGCCTGTGTGAAATACTGCATGATTCATCAACATATAGAAGTAGCTAAACCATATAGAACATTTGCTTGTGTGAAATAATGTATGCTCCATGGAATAAGACTGCAATGCATTATGATACAGTATAAGACGTTGGGCATACGGGCACGAATCATAATGTTCAAACAAATTTAGAATTATGTAATTTGTTGGGTTTGTCACAAAATGCAACATTATTCAATCAAGTGTGGATCCTAACTTCTACTGAGTTGTGTCTCTACTTTGGCTCCATAAAGAAAACCCGACGGATTGACCGTTTCAAGCCCCTTGACGATCTTCCAGAAGACGTAGTATCAGTACCTAGCGTCAGCAGCTTCAACAAAAGATTTGACTAAAGAAAACACGGGGTTGTTATGGATACCAAACTGCTCACTCAGAACACGCGGCGATGGAACCAGTGGGCCACATAGCTGCAGGGTACAGGTAAATACAGGTAAATCATACCTGCACCGTAATGTGCCTTCCTTATGGCGGTTCCACCATAATATCCTAAGTGCCTGCAGAGGACAATAGCATCAACATCGTCCCAGTAATCGTCACAGATTGTTCCCCAGGCGTTTGCACCAGATACATACACCTCGACACGTCCGCTGTAAACGTCAGGCCCATTAACTAAACGGACCCTTGTTGGCTCTGTGAAAATGTATAAGTGATTGATTTTAAACTGTGAGAGAACTGAATAAGGTGGCCAAGCTTTATTTTAATATATTCCTTACATGTGTAACCTGTGATGGAGTATGAAAATAAGGGAAACTAATCTTGTTATTTTAAAGTTATTTCATAAATTTGTTATCTCCCTTATTTCATTATTTCATAGGAGTACGAATACATATTTGGGAATGAAGTATGATGAACCAAAGTGTGCATCTATCTATCTATGCATGTTACATATCTAGCGTTTGCCACTTTCTGTTATTTGCAGTAACAAGACGTAACACCACTGACACTGAACAGTTGAGATGAGCAGAGAGGCTGTGAGACCCATAGTTTGGTGAGTTATGAGTGTGTGTTAAATGTGAATGGAGTCTATGCTCAAGTTGAACTATTATTATTATTTTCTTAAGTCGTGAACACAACTTTCAAAACATTGTTGTTGAAATTGTTAGCTTCATTACGTGACCATGGGCCTCACTACAGCTATCGCAACGGCACCTGTTTCCATGGGGAACTAGATACTTTAGGGCACCTATGCACGGCGTACATGAATTTTTTATTTATGTACGTGTAAATGTTGATTATATTATTTTGACTTAGTAACATCAATAACTAACAATATTACAACTGATAAAAAACTTTTTTTCTGGTTATTTGTACATTTTTGTTCCAATCCGTAGAGCTACATCATTTTACTAGTATTTCTGTTGTTTGTGACGTCATTTACGAACTATTAAAAATAACATATTTTTGCTCTTTGTAGATAGTTTGATCATGCTAGAATCGAAATATTTGTATCAATTTTGAGTTATTCGTAGTCAAATAAAACATAGAGTTCTGATACGTAGGAATTAAACGATGCAAGCTGTATGTTTAAATAGCTATTTATAACAGCAATCAGATGCAAGCCGTATGTTTAAATAGCTATTTATAACGGCGATCAGATGCAAGCTGTATGTTTAAATAGCTATTTATAACAGCGATCAGATACAAGCCGTATGTTTAAATAGCTATTTATAACGGCGATCAGATGCAAGCTATATGTTTAAATAGCTATTTATAACGGCAACGAATACAAGCCGTATGTTTAAATAGCTATTTATAACGGCAATCAGATGCAAGCCGTATGTTTAAATAGCTATTTATAACGGCAATCAGATGCAAGCTATATGTTTAAATAGCTATTTATAACGGCAATCAGATACAAGCTGTATGTTTAAATAGCTATTTATAACGGCGATCAGATGCAAGCTATATGTTTAAATAGCTATTTATAACGGCGATCAGATACAAGCTGTATGTTTAAATAGCTATTTATAACGGTGATCAGATGCAAGCTATATGTTTAAATAGCTATTTATAACGGCGATCAGATGCAAGCTATATGTTTAAATAGCTATTTATAACAGCGATCAGATACAAGCTATATGTTTAAATAGCTATTTATAACGGCGATCAGATGCAAGCTATATGTTTAAATAGCTATTTATAACGGCGATCAGATACAAGCCGTATGTTTAAATAGCTATTTATAACGGCGATCAGATGCAAGCTATATGTTTAAATAGCTACTTATAACGGCGATCAGATGCAAGCTATATGTTTAAATAGCTATTTATAACAACGATCAGATACAAGCTATATGTTTAAATAGCTATTTATAACGGCGATCAGATGCAAGCTATATGTTTAAATAGCTATTTATAACGGCGATCAGATCGACTATAAATAACGCAAATACAAATTCTTTATTATATTAGACCACACACGAGATTACAAGATTTTTATTAGACAACACTCGAGATTACAAGATTTTATTATTAAAATCAACTTACTAGCTGGTTCCTTGTAGCAGTTAGTATACGCCCCCGGGTCCTGGGGTCCCAAACACAGGTCGTACAGGAACGTGGAGTTAAAGCCTGTGTTGAGGCACGTCATTGGCGTCCCCTCATTTCCTTGACAGAAGAAGCCCGTCACCCAAGGCACACTGTATGTAAGCGACCTTAAATCGGAACATGCTATCTTAAAGACAAATTTGATGTCCAGAGTATGGACGCTAAATCTACATGAATCTTTTTTCCAAATATTTGCCTCAAAAACTAAGTATTTCAACTAATAAACAAACGTCGTATGCGCGGTTTGTTGACATTACAAAATAATGTAAATAAGGTCGACATCCATGCGTAATACAAGTCGTGTATCATGAATAACACGATTTATGGAATAGATTTTCCGTTATATCTCACATGTGTGCCTATGTATATTTATTTGTAGACTAATCTTAGTTATATTATCTCTAAACGACAGTATCTCGCGTTTAGTATTGACTCCGTTGACAAACACACATCAATTCAGGAGCGTTGAATGATCGTTATATGAAATCCTACTTTCAATTCTGAAAGTTTGTAGACAACAAAAACATTATTTTCATTGATTCAATGTTAAGTGTTCGAATGTATTCAGAAGAATTTGTAGTAGCAATGCATTTATACGTGAAAAAATGCATTTTATTTGCTTTCTGTGATGTAATGTCGCTTTAACGTATCCACACTTATTTTTATGATACAATCATTAGGAAGGTAAAGTAGAAAATACGCAAAATATTCTTCACTACCAAATAAGAAATTAGGCTGTCCGATTAGTGCAGCGGTTAGCACGCTGGCTTCAAACCAATGCAACCCTGGTTCGATCATCGGGCCGGGAAGTATGTGAGATGGTACGGTTGTCGCCAGATCGGACAGGTGGGTTTTCTCCGGGTACTCCGTTTTCCTCCCACACGAATAACCACATTTACGCTTTCATCCGCGCCAACGAGAGTGATTAATATAAGTTGTTAAAACTTGCTTCGCAATCGTTTAAACAAAGAAAATACAATGAATTGGATATATTTCATCCACATTGCTCTGTAGATAACATTGAAGATTCTATAATAAACATACTTATTCTTCGTGTATTCCACAATGCCATCGCTATATCCCAGTGCCCTACACAGCACCCTTGCATCGGCACTCTGCCACGACCATGCACACACCATGCCCCAACGACCTTCATATCCTATCTCGACACGGCCGCTGGAGGGTGTAGGACCGCCTGTCAGCCGATAGTTAAATCCAATATTATCTATAGCATAAAGAAAACCATAATCATTAACATACTCGGATCAAAATCGTAATATTATGTGAATAATTAATATTTGTTTGTTTGTGTGTTTTACGCTTTCATCAGCACCATTTTTACAATATCGCCGGCGGGCAGTTTACCTAACAACACCAGCACCAGCAGTTAACCAGTACTTGGTGCACCAATATCCGTAAGAAACTGCCAACTTTTCATATAAACAGACACGGCCTGAGTGGGGCTCAAACAAGAGATCATCAGTGAGGATAGGTTACAGTGGTATGCAAGTCAGCGACCACAACCACTCGACCATGGAGGCGGGTCTTGAATAATTAATAATAATTAAATGTAAGCTATGCCCTCCATACATGTATACTACTACATATAGATAAAGACAATTTATTTTGTTTATTTGTTTTTGAAGGTTTAACGTCACACCAACAGCTTAGGTCATATGGTGACTCTCCAGCTATTATTGGTGGAGGAAGCTTAGGTTATATGGTGACTCTCCAGCTATTATTGGTGGAGGAAGCTTAGGTCATATGGTGACTCTCCAGCTATTATTGGTGGAGGAAGCTTAGGTCATATGGTGACTCTCCAGCTATTATTGGTGGAGGAAGACCCCGGGTGCACCAACAGCTTAGGTCATATGGTGACTCTCCAGCTATTATTGGTGGAGGAAGCTTAGGTCATATGGTGACTCTCCAGCTATTATTGGTGGAGGAAGCTTAGGTCATATGGTGACTCTCCAGCTATTATTGGTGGAGGAAGACCCCGGGTGCACCAACAGCTTAGGTCATATGGTGACTCTCCAGCTATTATTGGTGGAGGAAGCTTAGGTCATATGGTGACTCTCCAGCTATTATTGGTGGAGGAAGCTTAGGTCATATGGTGACTCTCCAGCTATTATTGGTGGAGGAAGACCCCGGGTGCACCAACAGCTTAGGTCATATGGTGACTCTCCAGCTATTATTGGTGGAGGAAGACCCCGGGTGCACCAACAGCTTAGGTCATATGGTGACTCTCCAGCTATTATTGGTGGAGGAACACCCCGGGTGCACCAACAGCTTAGGTCATATGGTGACTCTCCAGCTATTATTGGTGGAAGAACACCCCGGATGTTGATGAAGACAAGAAACTGAGGAAACAAACTATTAAAGATGACTTCCAAACACTCAATATTGTAGATAGCTAACCTTTTGCACATTAAATAATATAAAAATCACTTTTGTTTCGTCTGATCAGGCTCTATGCTGTTTGCTATTCGGACAGTGGAGCTACACCAACACTTGGCTGATCTGGATCTATGTTGTTTGCAAATGTGATTTTATTTACTCAGCAGGCAAAGGGTTAATAAAATGATCAGAAACTTAGTAAATGATGGAATCTGAACGTGTTAATCTTCCTTGTGAAGAAATAAACTAGCGGATCAACGATCTCTAAACTAGCGGATCAACAATCTCTAAACTAGCGGATCAACAATCTCTAAACTAGCGGATCAATGATCTCTAAACTAGCAGATCAATGATCTCTAAACTAGCAGATCAACGATCTCTAAACTAGCGGATCAACGATCTCTAAACTAGTGGATCAACGCTCTCTAAACTAGCGGATCAACGATCTCTAAACTAGCGGATCAACGATCTCTAAACTAGCGGATCAACGATCTCTAAACTAGCAGATCAATTATCTCTAAACTAGCAGATCAACGATCTCTAAACTAGCAGATCAACGATCTCTAAACTAGCGGATCAACGATCTCTAAACTAGCGGATCAACGATCTCTAAACTAGCGGATCAACGATCTCTAAACTAGCGGATCAACAATCTCTAAACTAGCGGATCAACGATCTCTAAACTAGCAGATCAACGATCTCTAAACTAGCGGATCAACGATCTCTAAACTAGCGGATCAACGATCTCTAAACTAGCGGATCAACGATCTCTAAACTAGCGGATCAACGATCTCTAAACTAGCGGATCAACGATCTCTAAACTAGCGGATCAACGATCTCTAAACTAGCGGATCAACGATCTCTAAACTCAACATACAAGTAGTTCTCTTGTTTCTTGGCAAAATATGAAAATGCGTACTTGTTGTGTTGTAGCAGATTATACCAGCGTCGTTGGATATATAGTTACAGTGCACTAGATCGGGGCTCATCTGTTTGTTGGGACATGTTTCCAAGGACGATTCATTTCCTGCAATATAAGGAAGACATGCCAATTCATTGTTTACATATATATATATTTCCATAAACTGTAGATAATAACACATGACTTCGGCGTACATAAATTATATAATGTAAACAGCCTTATGTGTGTTGTGCGGTTGTGCATTAGCTTCCAGAACAGACAGGTTCACGAGTTTCACACCTCGTTTGCATGTGTTCTGCATCTTGTAATGCCACGTTACCAGCAAATATGTACTAACGGCAGCTTATTTATTATACAGACGGGTCTGTAGTCCAGTGGTTGGTTTAAACAGTATTTATTCCAATAAATTTACATGTATAACACAAAAAATGTTACAAATTACATACTTGTGAATGGTTTGGATTGGAAAACAAGTTTTCAGAAAACTTATATTAATTCCTCTCCAAGGAGTGGTTAACATGCTGAACTGGTTAATCCAGGTATCGCAGGTTCGATCCCCCATCTGACCTAAATAAAATTAACAATCTTTTAGATGGGACTTTAAACCTAGGTCTCGTGTCGGTGCTTTACACCGTGCATGTAAAAGAACCAGAGGAGACTCTGGAATGGGTCTCTGTCTTGCACTATCCTCCAAAAGTCTAAAATGACTAATCTCTTCAGGAGGTGTCACTCATATGGGCAACCGGTAGCGACGATAAATAAACGTAAAACACAAACACATGCAGCTTATTATGGCAGCTAATACTTCTTTGTTCAGTTGTTTTTGTCCAGTTTTAAAGTAATAATCTATTTATTCAACAATAAAAGTATTCCGATTAGTGCAGTGGTTAGCGCTCGCTTCTCACAAATGCAAATTGGGTTCGATAATCGGACCTGGTAGTATGTGAGATGGTACGGTGGTCGCCAGATCGGACAGGTGGGTTTCTCCGGGTGCTCCGGTTTCCTCCCACACGAATGACTACATTTACACTTTCATCTGCGGAAATGAAAGTGATTAATATAAGTTGTTAGAACTTGCTTCGCAATTAAAAAGTATTCCGTCATTTTCTTATTAAATCTAAGCAATAATTATCAAGAACGACTTACTTATATCAGTACTACATAGTCGTACATCGGAACAAAATTGACCTTTTGGAAAGGGCTGTTGTTAATGTTGCCATTTTAAAGCACTTTGAAAATTCTAGCTCTACATATATGTAAATTGGAGGATAGTGCAATGATACAGACAGAGACCCATTCCAGAGTCTCCTCTGGTTCTTTTACGTGCACGCGTTCGCTTCAGGTGCGAAAGGTCCGGAATTTGAGCCCCGCTGGAGTCGTTACGATTGTGCCCTTAGGCAGGGCATCTACATTCCACGTTGCCTCTTCTCTCTCCCTTGTGGCAATAGATTCCATCAGGAATGAGGTCTCGAGAGTGATTAAGTTGTGAGAACTTGTTTCGCAATCGAGCTAAAATAAATTTGTATAAACTAAATGGAAATTGTCATGATTTATGTTCGCTATTTCCTTGTACTAATATCGTGATATATAATTGTGTTGTTCTTATTGTGAAAAAAGTTACAATAAAATATTATTCTATTCTAGTCTGAAAAGGTATTCTAGCCTGAAAAGGTATTCTAGTCTGAAAAGGTATGCATATGTGTGTTGTTACCTAAGCATTGAACGTCTCTCATCAGAACTGGCTTATCATTCTTCATTATATGCAGGTAAGCTACCCCGCCATCATACCCAAATTGTCGACAAACTACAGACGCGTCTCTGTCATCAAAATCATGTAAACAAACTCGTCCCCAGATTCCATTTACACGCACCTCCACGATTCCATGGAATTCACTGGCCAAACTATCTGGAGCAAGGCGGACCTTGAAACCTGAATCATAATGTTTAAAATACGACATTTACATGCACCTCCACGATTCCATGGAATTCACTGGCCAAACTATCTGGAGCAAGGCGGACCTTGAAACCTGAATCATAATGTTTAAAATACGACATTTACACGCACCTCCACGATTCCATGGAATTCACTGGCCAAACTATCTGGAGCAAGGCGGACCTTGAAACCTGAATCATAATGTTTAAAATACGACATTTACACGCACCTCCACGATTCCATGGAATTCACTGGCCAAACTATCCGGAGCAAGGTGGACCTTGAAACCTGAATCATAAGGTTTCAATTACGATTATGAAAAACCTATTATTTAATCAAAATTAATGCATATACAGAGGACACTTGGAGTTTGTCTTCGTACATGTTATTTGAACTAAACAACATTGTTGATGAACTGGTATCGAATTTTCAGCCCAGCTTTGTCAGGATGCAAATGTTTTTTTGTGTGTGTTTTCCTGTAAAATATTTACGATACAATCAATCTGTTTATGGAACATTTCAGTTGCCAGTGATTGTATTGTATTTTTGCTTAGAGGAAAACACATAAAAACCTGTTTGCATCCCGAAGAAGGCCGTGGGGTTGAAAATTGGATAACAAATAGTTATACATGTATTCTGTCTATTCGATAATGAGTACAGTTATAATCTGTCTATAAATGCAATTGTATAACAAACTTCAAAAAACATGGTATGAAATCCTCATGAGTGTAAGATTCTTTATGTCACATAACCATAGTGTGCTCGTATTAACGTTATGTACCAATTCGAATAGAAATATGACAACTTTAAAGTGTAAGTTACAAATAAGGATTATTCTTTCAACCAATCAGAATCGTTCCAGGTGTTATTACACATGTGTACATATAAAAAATTATGTGATGGCAGTATGAAACTGAATACATGCAAAGTTATGTGATATATAGATGATAAAAACGTCAGTGAAATGACCTTATCATCCAATAAAGTTATGCTATGTTATATTTCGGGTTTTACGCCTGCATCAGCACCATCCAATAAAGTGCAAATGAAATGTTCCATTAACAGATTGAATGCATGGTCATCGAGCAAACATCAACATACCATTCCATTTCTATTGTCTTCTAATTCACGTTAGATTACCTCTAAATATTAAGGGGAATCTACTAAATAAAATACCTCTAAATATGTCAACATTTACCCCTTACCACCCCCAACAGACATAGAATGTACTGACGAAACACTCGTAAATATGATGGGAATTGAAGAAAACAACTCACTTGAATCACTGTCTAAGAGTTCCTGTTTGAATGCATAAATTTTACACCGAGTAATACAGTGATATAGAAGTTCAAGTTCTATATGGCCCCAAGGAGAAATTAAATATTGTATGTAAAGACTTAAGAACAGCACTCCCAGATAAGAGATGCAAACCTCCACTCTGGGTTGACCACCATGACCACAGGCCTGAGGCCCAGACCGATTTCTCCCAACATCCAAACACACCCTCATGAACATACCATCATGAACATACCCTCATGAACATACCCTCTATACATACCCTCGTGAACATACCCTCGTGAACATACCCTCGTGAACATACCCTCGTGAACATACCCTCGTGAACATACCCTCTATACATACCCTCATGAACATACCCTCTATACATACCATCATGAACATACCCTCTATACATACCATCATGAACATACCCTCTATACATACCCTCTATACATACCCTCATGAACATACCCTCTACTACTCTCGTGAACTACCCTCTATACATACCCTCATGAACATACCCTCTATACATACTCTCGTGAACATACCCTCTAACATACCCTCTATACATACCCTCATGAACATACCTCTATACATACCCTCTATACATACCCTCTATACATACCCTCGTGAACATACCCTCTATACATACCCTCTATACATACCATCGTGAACATACCCTCTATACATACCCTCTATACATACCCTCTTGACATACCCTCTATACATACCCTCGTGAACATACCCTCTATACATACCCTCTATACACTCTCGTGAACATACCTCGTGAACATACCCTCTATACATACCCTCATGAACTTACCCTCTATACATACCCTCGTGAACATACCCTCGTGAACATACCCTCTATACATACTCTCGTGAACATACCCTCTTATACATACTCTCGTGAACATACCCTCTATACATACCCTCTATACATACCGTCTATACATACCCTCATGAACACACCCTCATGAACACCCCTCATGACATACCCTCATGAACATACTCTCGTGAACATACCCTCATGAACATACCCTCGTGAACATACCATCTATACATACCCTCATGAACACACCCTCATGAACATACCCTCATGAACATACCCTCGTGAACATACCCTCGTGAACATACCCTCATGAACACACTCTCATGAACATACCCTCATGAACATACCCTCTATAGTCTATACATACCCTCATGAACATACCCTCGTGAACATACCCTCATAAACATACCCTCATGAACATACCCTCATGAACATACCCCATAACATACCCTCATGAACATACCCTCGTGAACATACCCTCATGAACATACCCTCTATACATACCCTCGTGAACATACCCTCGTGAACATACCCTCGTGAACATACCCTCGTGAACATACCCTCGTGAACATACCCTCGTGAACATACCCTCGTGAACATACCCTCGTGAACATACCCTCATGAACATACCCTCATGAACATACCCTCGTGAACATACCCTCATTAACACACATACACCATACATACCCACAAAGTTCCACCAAAATGCATCCACAACCTTGTAATCCTGCTAACAACAGACACACGCAGACCAACAAAATAACACCCTTCCTACGGCGGGGTTCATAAATATGGCATTGTTACTATCAGCGTGGGGATGACAGATGCCACAAAACCTCGTTATTCACTTCTTAATGTCATTTCTTTGGTAGAATAGTGGTCCCGGGTTACTTGGAAATGCTGGAACCGCACAGGGTACATTTACACGTATACATACCCGAATCTTTGATTGTCTCATTACTACAGTACACAGACACGTAATATCCACTTGTACACGTTGCGTTAAACTCCATCTGACACGCGGTTATGTCATCCTCATCTCCCGTGCATCGTACACGTGAAAATCCAATCTCACCAGACAAGTTTCCATATGCAGAACCTAAAGTTCACAAAGTTATAAACTTGAATCATCAACATTTTGATGTTATGAAGATATAACTTTATAAAATAAATGATTAAAAATAAAAATAAGAGCTCTAAAATGATGCAAATCATATAGTGAAAATAAAAAGAGGCCGTCGGATGCTCTCCCGAACTGAAAATTCGGGATTCGTTTGGACAATGTTTAGGTCTAGCGTTTATAAACTAACCTGGTATAGGTCTAGCGTCTATGAAGTCTTCTCTGATATTTTTACATGCAACCTTCGCAGCACTTGTGTCAAAGTTTGTATCGCACACACCGTACCATAATCCATCCTTGTGCATTTCCAAGCCTCCAGCATGCTCGTTAGGTCCAGAATTTAATCGAACTGAAATTCAATTAATAAAATTGTACACACTTAAGTGAAACAGACATAGTTATGAGTGCACTACGTCTATTAAAATAAAACTAAAATTTGGCGTCATGACATTAATTAAAACATTTACATAGTTTTGAAAATTAGTGTGACTATATATTTGTTTTTTACTCAATTTCCTATTTGGAATTTCAAGCGTAAGCATAAACGAAACACCTGTTACTAACAGCGATGATGTTATTAGCAGTGGTAGCGCATTCGCTTCAGGTGCGAAAGGCCCGGAGTGTGAGCCCCACTGGAGTCGTTATGATTGTGCCCTTAGGTAAGGCAATTAAATTTCACATGCCTCTTCTCTCTCCCTCGTGGCGATGGATTCCATCTTACCCGACTTATAACCGACTATACCACACGCTGCATACTATACCAGATCAGGTCCTAAATCTTACCCGACTTATAACCGACTATACCACACGCTGCATACTATACCAGATCATGTCCTAAATCTTACCTGACTTATAACCGACTATACCACATGCTGC
Organism: Archivesica marissinica; assembly: GCA_014843695.1. Lineage (NCBI taxonomy): Eukaryota > Metazoa > Mollusca > Bivalvia > Venerida > Vesicomyidae > Archivesica > Archivesica marissinica. The sequence goes on along the minus strand of CM026399.1, from coordinate 65,776,737 downwards.
ATACTATACCAGATCATGTCCTAAATCTTACCTGACTTATAACCGACTATACCACACGCTGCATACTATACCAGATCATGTCCTAAATCTTACCTGACTTATAACCGACTATACCACATGCTGCATACTATACCAGATCATGTCCTAAATCTTACCTGACTTATAACTGACTATCCACACGCTGCATACTATACCAGATCAGGTCCTAAATCTTACCTGACTTATATCCAACTATACCACACGCTGCATACTATACCAGATCATGTCCTAAATCTTACCTGACTTATAACCGACTATACCACACGCTGCATACTATACCAGATCAGGTCCTAAATCTTACCTGACTTATATCCAACTATACCACACGCTGCATACTATACCAGATCATGTCCTAAATCTTACCTGACTTATAACCGACTATACCACACGCTGCATACTATACCAGATCATGTCCTAAATCTTACCTGACTTATAACCGACTATACCACACGCTGCACACTATACCAGATCAGGTCCTAAATCTTACCTGACTTATAACCGACTATACCACATGCTGCATACTATACCAGATCAGGTCCTAAATCTTACCTGACTTATAACAGAACACGCCGGCATCATGACTGTGTGTTTCGCAAGGAAGGGGAAACCACCAGTCAAAGGCAAACTCGTTGGTAAATCCTCTATGTGGGCACTGGTGTAGCTGTTTCTCTGTTCCCTTGCATTTAAGGTGACTGATCCAAATTGGACCATTTCCTTGACCGAAGTGTGCTCGCCCGATGGCTTCTCCGTCGGTGAAATTGAGTTGCCGACAGAACACCTTTGCATCCATGTTATCCCAGTACTGATCACAGACTGTACCCCACTTGTTGCCCACTGATATCTCAACCCGCCCGTAGTGACTACCACCACCAGCAAGTCTGTACTGGATACCTAAAAACAAACAGGATTCCAACTAATAGGATCAAAATATATTTCGGGATGATTCGGACATTAATGTGCCAAGGGGGTAATAGAAAAACCAGCATTGTCGCTCATTAAACACGGGCATGTGGCATCCGTGGTCGAACATCGTATTTGGAACCGAAGAGCCCAGGGTTCGATACACGGTCACGGCACCTCACACACATTGCTTAGTATTGGTTAACCGCTTAGGTCGGTTATGAGCCTAAGCCTGCCCGGGAAAACATGTCTAGGTCCCCGCGAGGACATTAATGGAACATACATACATACACGTACCCGATTCATTATAGCAAAGCACCGCCGCAATGTCATATTGTGTGCAGTTTCCCAGATCCGTCCGGTTTAAAAATGTACAATCGTTGATGGACTTTTCCTCCCCTGTACAATTGAAGCCACCGGCCCAGTAAGGACCTCTCTTCTCCTGCAACACATTATTCTCAGAGTGTTGATAGGCTATGCCATATCCAAATCCACGAGCACGACATATCACGTTAGCTTCGCTGTCATCCCAGCCTTCACTGCATACTCTACCAGATACACCCATATGCCTCACTCTTAATTGACCTTGGTCGGGCTTCTCTAGATCAAATTCATATGTTTCTGAAATAAGCAAAGGTTTTGCTTTGAACTGTACAAGGAAAATTGGTCTGGAAGCTGATGGAATCGGTACTAAGATATATAACTATTACATTTAGTTGATTCTTGTTGTAGCATATATTATAACTATTGTCTAAGGAAACAGACATTACACTTACGGCTATATTGACAAAGAAATGGTTACATACACCCAACATAATTCATAATCGTTCACCTGGTGTTTTACAGTATTTAGAGCAAACTAATACCTATATAATATCAATATTCATTCATTCATGTATTATCTTAGCTGATACATTTTATTGGGAAGAGCTTAGAGCAACACTATATCAGTGAAAACACAAATGTCTACAGAATGTATTTTCCTATTATATGGTATAATTGTTTTCAAAATATATTATACTGAGTATTTCAACTAATAAACAAACTTCGTATACGCGGTTTGTTGACATAACAAAATAATGTAAATAGGGTCGACATCCATGCGTAATACAACTAGTGTATCCTGAATAACACGATTTATCATACAGATTTACCGTTATATCACATTTGTACCTATTTATTTGTAGAGTAATTTTAGTAGTTAAATTATCTCTAAACAACATTATCTCGCGTTCAGGAGCATGGATGACCGTTATATGAAATCCTACTTTCAATTTTGAATGTTTGTAGACCACAAAAACGCTGTTTATCGATTCAATGTTTGTGTTCGAATGTATTCGGAAGAATATTTGTAACAGCAATGCATTTATACGTGAAAAATGCATTTTATTTGCTTTGTGCGCTGTAATGTCGCTTTAATGTAATGTTGCTAGAACGTGTTGCCCAACCCATTGTTGTATTATTATTGTGTAACTATATGCATGTATATATAGGCAATAACAAGGTTAAATCATACATTTGATTACAGAATGATGTATATGCAATGAATTGCTGTATAATCATATGGAATAAAATGCATTAAATGAAAATATGTTAATGATATTGTACGATTTATTACTTTGGCTCCCATTATTATAAAACATCAGACGACCAATTAAGAATGTTGTTAAGTGTATACAAACATTTCTTTGTCTGCTGTAAGACAGTTAACATCACTACATCTTACTTAATGACGGAAATATGACCATCCCCCACCCACCCGTGTCTTACTGGTGCACATGTACTCATGTAGTTAGTTTCACGCATGTGTTGCATCACAGCTATAAATAACTCATGAAAAAAGTTCCATGCAAATATTTATCAACATTATGTCCTTCATTCATAAACTGACACCATAAAAAAACAGTGTACTTTTATATTGAGCGATACTTTTTCGTTACAAATTTTAGAAATATGGAAAATAATCCTTCACACATTGCACTAATTTACTCAATATTTCACACATTTTGATACTAAATTTGCATATATTTTGTTTCTAAAAGGATATCAATTTTACCTCTAAGGTAAATGCACAGTTTCTTTTTGGTATCAGTATATATTATTTTTTCGATTTTTGTTGCTTATGTGTTTTATGTTTATTTATCGTCGCTACCGGTTGCCCATATGAGTGACGCCTCCTGTAGATATTAGTCATTTTAGATTTTTGGAGGATAGTGCAATGATACAGACATTCCCATTCCAGAATCTCCTCTGGTTCTTTTACGTACGCTGATGAAAGACTGTTAATTTCATTAGGGTCAGACGGGGGATTTTTGTTGCTTTCTACAAGGTGTATAGGTATATATACTACTACAAGGGATTAGTCACGGAACAATGAATGTACTATTGCTACACGTATGCATGCTCATGATTTGGTCACACAACAATATGATGACAAGTACAAGTACCTTCGTCAATGGTTGCACCGGCCTTGAAGCAGACAGCAGACGCGTATCTCTGTGACGAGCATTCAGTAGCTTGTAGACAATCGTTCAGCGTGTTCTCAGTACCGTCACAGTGCAGGCTGTAGTTGCTGAGTTTGGCTTTGAATATCTGTTAAAGAGATGTACACGGATGAAAGGAGCAGTATATATACTACTTATGAATGCTGTTTAACCCATTCAACACCAAGAAACTCACATGGACTGGTCCATGATATTCATAAACCAATAAATGAATCAGAAAATCACATTTGGACAAGTTCATTTATCAAAATGGGTAATTATGTCTAAAAATAGTCATATCACTGGCAAAAAGTGCAGATCCTGATGAGACGGCTCGTCACGAGCCGGCTCATCTGGATCCACACTTTTTTGTAAGCCAATTTAGAGGTCTGTGGTGTTGAAAGGATTAATTTAGTTAAACTAATTAAATAAGTTTTAACTTCATTTATTTTATAACTATGAAACAAGTTTTAAATATAACTTAATTATTCAACGTTGTTTCGTTGGCGGTGGTGAAGGCGTGTATATAAGGGAACTGTAGTATCCAGGATAAGACGAGGTCCGCCTCCGTGGTCGAGTGGTTATGGCCGTGACCATCAGTGATGATAGGTTACTATGGTATACAATTCAGTTACCGTAATTACTCGACCATGGCACGGAGGCAGACAACAAATACAAATAATATTATAAAAGATATAGTTTAGAGTAATGCATCACTCGATTAGCGGCGACAATATATTATTAAAATAATGAGTCCTTAATAATCATTCACATAATTCATAGGTGAAGATGTGTTTAACATTACACTGATATTGCCAAAGGCTGAACAGCAAATTGCTCGTCCGTCTGCAAAACCCAGTTCCCGACAAACTTTTCGCGCTGTTAGGTCGTCAAATCCGTCGTCACAAATTAAAGACCATGTGTCGTTCAAGTAGTACAGAACCGTTCCGTTGCCACTATTAGAACCTTCCGGCCCCGACAGTTTCACTGAAATAAAATTATTATCAATTAGATAATATAAATACAAACAATAGATGGGCACATAACATCAATACCAACTAGCGATCACAACGAATATTTGCACGATAGTCTGAATATTATATTACTATTGCGGGATTCAAACACGCGAAAAACAAAATTATAAAGTAAATACTTTGAAGAAAAATGGCCAAAAAGTAAAAAAATTACATAGTTCGTCAGCTATCCGAATCTACCAACTAACCGGCCCCATTGTGTGGACAAGCTTACATGACACCTGGAAACATCAGTATTTACACCGAGACCATTCATTGACTCGTGATAACATCAACATTTCCACACTATACAATTGCGTGTGATCACATACTATAATCTCAAAACAAGATGTGATTTCGTTGCTGATATTCAAATCTAAGCAATTTATTGAATAATGGCTTTTCACAATAGGACAACAATGCACTGCAAAACTTAAAAAATGACCATTAATTTCCCCTTCAGCCGATCATAGTTATTTTGTTTGCGTATGGATGCAATCAGAGTACTCTGATTGTAGTTTATATAAATTTATTTTAGCTTGATTGTGAAACAAGTTCTTACAACTTATATAAATCACTCTCGAGACTTCATTCCTGATGGAATTCATCGCCACGAGGGAGAGAGAAGAGGTATTTAAATGCCTTGCCCAAGGGCACAATCGCAACGGCTCCAGCTCCAACCGGGGACAAACAATGGGCCTTTCGCACCTGAAGCGAACGCACTACTACTGCGCTATCACGACTTCAACTCTGCCAGTACACAACTATGCTGCATATGTTTGACATACCACTGGTATAGCAGAATACTCCCTCATCGTCTTTGTGGTCCTGGCAGTACGTCGCTTCCTGGAACCCCTCGTGAGGACAATCATTCAAGTTGGCTTCATCTCCGGCACATCTGCAATCAAATACATAATAATAATAATTAGACTTTATTTAACGAGGAAACATATCAAGGGCAATCTTCCATAAGGCCCTCAAAACCAAAACAATTATATACAGCATAGTTATATACATACAATTATATACATAAGTCTAAATGCACTACACAATATCAGAATTTTATTCATAAAAGAGTTAAATTTAAACTTTATTTATTTTACAACGATTGCAAAACAAGCTTATGACAACTTATATTAATCACTCTCATTCACTCGGATGAAAGCGTAAATGTGATCATTCGTGTGGGAGGAAACCGGAGTACCTGGAGAAAACCCAACTGTCCGATCTGGCGACGACTGTACAATCTCACATACTTCCCGGTCCGAGGATCGAACCCGGGTCGCATTTGTGAGAAGCGAGCACGCTAACCACTGCGCTAATCGGAAATCCAAGTTAAGCCAAGCCAGTTAATGTATGATATTATGAACAAGTTTTAGGTTATAACAGTTTCTTTGCAACAGGCATGCGCAATTAAATACCGATCTGTAGTCCAGTGGTTAACACGTTGGACTGGTAATCAAGGGATCGAAGGTATGATCCCCGTCTGACCCTAATACAAATAACAATCTTTCAGATGGGACATTAAATCGAGGTCTTGTGTTGTGTTTTACACTGTGCACATAAAAGAACCAGAGGAGACTCTGGAATGGGTCTCTGTCTGTATCATTGCACTATCCTCCAAATATCTATAATGACTAATCTCTTCAGGAGGCGTCGCTCACATGGGCACCGGTAGCGACGAAACATAAACGTAAAACACACAAGGCATGCGCAATTATTGGCGTGTGTTTTACGTTTATATATCGACGCTACCGGTTTAGAGTTAGAGAGCTGAAAGTAAATATATTATATAGTACTATCATAAATTATAATTGTGACCTGCTCCAAATTAAGCGAAATGACATAAATTGACTGGTGAGGCATTTTTAATATTATTTGGTAAAGCATTATAGATTGTAGTGCCAGGGTAGGCATGTTATATTCCGAATAAATCACTTCTAGGTCTGGGACAATATAGATGTAAAGTAGAAGATAATCTCAAAGGACGGGGTCTGTCCTGAAAGTGAATGTGTTTCTGAAGTAAACAGGGGCTTGTTAAGTTAAAACTTTTATACATCCTTCTGGAAATGTCATCCAATTTTTAGTTCAAGGAATAATTCAGTTGAAATAGCAATGAGAATAAATCATTGGAAGGTATTATATGTTATTTTATATTTCGGGTTTTACGCCTGCATCAGCACAATTTCGGGCTATGTCGCCGGCGGGCAGTTTACTTAACAACACCTTTCCTGGGCAGGCTCCAGCGGTTAACCAGTACTTGGGTGCACCAACCTCCTTAAGAAACTGCCAACTTTTTCATATAAATGAGACACGGCCTGAGCGGGTGATCATCAGTGATAATAGGTTACAGTGGTATACAAGTCAGCGACCTTAACCACTCGACCACGGAGGCGGACTCATTTGAAGGTAATTATTGACAGACAACGAAAGCAAGACGCAGGATAACTCCCCTAGCTAAACACAGTAACAACTACTGTTGGTAAAACTTGTCACCCAACACATTTGCTTCTTATAAATTATAACAGTTTAACTCATAATATTCGTTACATTCGTTGTATAACTATTATGCAGTTTGTGAATTTGCATGTTATTTGAAAGCTATAAAATATGTTCAAACCAGTTCTGTGCCATCTATTATTACATGTACTAACGAACCTGGCTTATACAAAGTGCCAACTTTTTCATATAAATAAGACACGGTCTGAGCGGGGCTCGAACCCGTGACCATCAGTGATGATAGGTTACAGTGGTATACAAGTCAGCGACCGTAACCACTCGACCACGGAGGCGGACATTATACAAAGTTGCACATGGAAATAAACTGCTAGAAATATTAAGAACTCTTGTTCCATGTGCATGATGTGAACGAACTGAGAGAAAAAATAGAACATTACACGAGACTACAAAAACTACTCCACAATTCAATTAGATCCAATCATTTCTGCAGCTTTCTCGTGTAGACCTCACCTGCATCCAATTTACATACACTGTATACCATAACTAATATACCTGTAATTTATTGAATATGCCTTTCCCGACGGTTTCTCTACATATTCTCCGCGGTAACCCCCCCCCCCCCCCCCCCCCCCCCCCCCCCCCCCCACCACCCCCCCCCCCCCCCCCCCCCCCCACCCCCCCCCCCCCCCCCCCCCCCCCCCCCCCCCCCCCCCCCCCCCCCCCCCCCCCCCCCCCCCCCCCCCCCCCCCCCCCCCCCCCCCCCCCCCCCCCCCCCCCCCCCCCCCCCCCCCCCCCCCCCCCCCCCCCCTCTCCGGTGACGAACCCTAATTGTCGACATGTGACATCCGACTCCTCAGTTCCCCATGTATTGCTACATATAGTGTGCCAATCGCCGTTGTACGTGAATTCTACCCTACCATAGCGTGCGTCACCACCAGCAATACGATACGCAACATCTACGAATATAACAGTTATGTCATTCATAGAGGTGAAGAGATATTGATTTGTTGTTGCTCGGCGAGGTCGGCATGACAATGTGGGTTTGAACCCTCGTTTAATGCAATATTAATATTACTTTACATAGTTATACATGTACTGAGATACTGGTTATAAAATTGCTAAATCAATGTTTCGGATTCATTTGCATGTCAGTTTTTTACCGTAGCTAAAATTAAAAAAACTGTCAATGAACTAGAGTCTCCTTGGTACATTTAATTTAAAAGTGAAGACTAAGGCTATAGAGGAATGGGTTGCTATTTCAAAATCATGGCCTCACTGTTGCAAACTGCCCCCACGAGAAATCGTGACACACTTGCTACCTCACGGGAACTCGTGACACACTTAGCCCCCCCCACGGGAAATCGTGACACACTTACCACCTCATGGGAAATCGTGACACACTTACCACCTCATGGGAAATCGTGACACACTTACCACCTCACGAGAAATCGTGACACTTACTTACCACTTCACGAGAAATCGTGACACTTACCACCTCACGAGAAATCGTGACACTTACCACCTCACGAGAAATCGTGACACTTACCACCTCACAAGAAATTGTGACACACTTACAACCCCACGGGAAATTATGACACACTTACCCGTTTCATCAAAGCATATGACGCCCGCAAAGTGTCCCCTGTTTGCACATTGCTGTACGTTTCCGAAAGCAGTATGGGGACAGTCACTCAGTTGTGTTTCATTTCCTACAAATAGAACTACAAAACTTAGCTTCAAGATGTAAGTAGATCTAGCAAGTTTGGAACATGCTTGTAATAAGTAAGCACCACTAACGTGTGCTACAAGTTGATCTTTTAGATCTAAAGTTGTACTGAAGCACGACGTCTGATGTGGTTCCGTATTCCTTGGTGCTCCGTGATCGTATAAAAATCCAACAAATATTGCAGAATATAACTTAATAAGTTTGTTTGTTCGAGTTTTACGCCTTCATCAGCGGTGAGCAACTACATAACAACACATTTCCTGGCTCCAGCGGTTAAAGTGATGTACGCAGATGAAAGGAACATTATATATACTATGATTGCTTTCCTCATGCTACACTGTTCTAACTAGTTTTATAATATAACTCTATGGTGGTTAATATACCATATAGATCTTACCAATTAATTGATTATCGCTAGCTCTGCCTGGGCCTCAATTTGTTACTGGTATTGACAGGTAATATAACAGTAAACCCCATGCATTGCTGTAAGTTCACCTGCCAGACTTGTCCGTAATCCAATGTCTTTAACCAGTACTTGGTGCACCAACCTCCGTAAGAAACTTCCAACTTTTTCATATAAACAGACGCACAGCCTGAGCGGGGCTCGAACAAGTGACTATCAATGATGTTAGGTTATAGTGGTATACAAGTCAGCGACAGTAACCACTCGACCATGGAGGTGGTCTTTTAATTAGTTATTAATTTCAAAAAGCACCAGCCTGCATACATGAATTAACCAGTCAACAAAACAAGGCGTCTCGTTAGATAATAACCAGCCAGGCTCCTCTTTCCCTACAGAAGGGGAGGTTCTTTTATATTACAATATGACATTCAAATTCTAGTCACACCAGAATGTCCTCAACGAGGAACTGGCCGAAACTAGTGCAAATATACCGCAATTCATACTACAACCGAGCACACCATAAGTTGACTTGCTGAAGCCTGATATATATGCCGTGTAAGGCAATGCTCATTGGACGACATTAACCCTGTAACCTGCCGGATAAATTGGACGGAATGTGCAAACAACAAAGATCCAGATCAGCCACGGCGTAGTGCCGCATCCTCTATCTGAATAGCAACCAGCATAGAGCCTGATCAAGTATGGTTCTGTGCCATCTGATCCGACTCTATGCTATTTGCAAAAGCGACTTTTGTTGTGAGTGGCAGATTAAGGGTTAAAATGGGCTTGTATTTATACTGTAGCACATGTGGTATTGGATAAAATGTGTATAGGTTATGAAGCAGAAGGGAATAAGTTATCTGATATAGAGACAGTAAATATCCTAAGGGGCATTTTGTCCTAGACAGACATTTTGGGACATGCCAGTAATTGATTGGCTGTGTTTTATTGCAGATTTAACAACGCTAAATTCCCTTTGCCTATACTGACAAAATGCCGAGCCCGTTTTATTGCAGATTTAACACGCTAAATTCCTTCTTTGCCTATACAACAAAATGCTGAGCCGTGTTTTATTGCAGATTTAACAACGCTAAATTCCTTCTTTGCCTATACTGACAAAATGCCGAGCCCTGTTTTATTGCAGATTTAACAACGCTAAATTCCTTCTTTGCCTATACAGACAAAATGCTGCGCCCTGTTTTATTGCAGATTTAACAACGCTAAATTCCTTCTTTGCCTATACAGACAAAATGCCACGCCCTGTTTTATTGCAGATTTAACAACGCTAAATTCCTTCTTTGCCTATACAGATAAAATGCCGAGCCCTGTTTTATTGCAGATTTAACAACGTTAAATTCCTTCTTTGCCTATACAGATAAAATGCCGCGCCCTGTTTTATTGCAGATTTAACAACGTTAAATTCCTTCTTTGCCTATACAGACAAAATGCCGAGCCCTGTTTTATTGCAGATTTAACAACGCTAAATTCCTTCTTTGCCTATACTGACAAAATGCCGAGCCCTGTTTTTTTGCAGATTTAACAACGCTAAATTCCTTCTTTGCCTATACAGACAAAATGCCGAGCCCTGTTTTATTGCAGATTTAACAACGCTAAATTCCTTCTTTGCCTATACAGACAAAATGCCGCGCCCTGTTTTATTGCAGATTTAACAACGCTAAATTCCTTCTTTGCCTATACAGACAAAATGCCGCGCCCTGTTTTATTGCAGATTTAACAACGCTAAATTCCGTCTTTGACTATACAGACAAAATGCCGCGCCCTGTTTTATTGCAGATTTAACAACGCTAAATTCCGTCTTTGCCTATACAGACAAAATGCCGCGCCCTGTTTTATTGCAGATTTAACAACGCTAAATTCCGTCTTTGCCTATACAGACAAAATGCCGCGCCCTGTTAGAAGATAGAATCCAGATAAACCTTATTCTAACATGGCTTGGCATATAAGCAAAGAAGGAATTTACCGTTCTTATATCTGCAATAAAACATGGCTTAGCGGTTGATGTCATACATGACGTCACTTTTGAATTTTTGTGACTTCATTTGCGGCTTTCTAAAAAGTAACACAAACTATGTTTGCGCTGTTATAATAGTTTGGTCATATTAGAATAAAAATAATATTTGTATTTGCATTATTTATTGTCGAATAAAACATGGAATATCGTTCTGAGCGCATAATTAACCACTTAGGTTAGGCCTACGGACTGCGTGGTTAGGCCTACGGACTGAGTGGTTTGGCCTACAGACTGCGTGGTTAGGCCTATGAACTGCGTGGTTAGGCCTACGGACTGCATGGTTAGGCCTACGGACTGCGTGGTTAGGTCTACGGACTGCGTGGTTAGGTCTATGGACTGCATGGTGAATTCCTACTCCTCAGGACTCCAAACCATGTTTTATTCGACAATAAACAACTGAAATACAAATATTATTTCTTAATTATTAATCAGATTCATCAATCAAGGATTCTCAAATTACAAACATCTCTGGAGTTGACAATGCATTTATCTGTAAGACTGGTTGATATACTACCTATACACGATACATTGCTCTGCAAGACTGGTTGATATACTACCTATACACGATACATTGCTCTGTAAGACTGGTTGATATACTACCTATACACGATACATTGCTCTGTAACACTGGTTGATATACTACCTATACACGATACATTGCTCTGTAAGACTGGTTGATATACTACCTATACACGATACATTGCTCTGTAAGACTGGTTGATATACTACCTATACACGATACATTGCTCTGTAACACTGGTTGATATACTACCTATACACGATACATTGCTCTGTAAGACTGGTTGATATACTACCTATACACGATACATTGCTCTGTAAGACTGGTTGATATACTACCTATACACGATACATTGCTCTGTAAGACTGGTTGATATACTACCTATACACGATACATTGCTCTGTAAGACTGGTTGATATACTACCTATACACGATACATTGCTCTGTAAGACTGGTTGATATACTACCTATACACGATACATTGCTCTGTAAGACTGGTTGATATACTACCTATACACGATACATTGCTCTGTAAGACTGGTTGATATACTACCTATACACGATACATTGCTCTGTAAGACTGGTTGATATACTACCTATACACGATACATTGCTCTGTAAGACTGGTTGATATACTACCTATACACGATACATTGCTCTGTAACACTGGTTGATATACTACCTATACACGATACATTGCTCTGTAACACTGGTTGATATACTACCTATACACGATACATTGCTCTGTAAGACTGGTTGATATACTACCTATACACGATACATTGCTCTGTACACGATACACTGCTCTATACACGATACATTGCTCTATACACGATACATTGCTCTGTAAGACTGGTTGATATACTACCTATACACGATACATTGCTCTATACACGATACATTGCTCTGTAACACTGGTTGATATACTACCTATACACGATACATTGCTCTGTAACACTGGTTGATATACTACCTATACATTGCTCTGTAAGACTGGTTGATATACTACCTATACACGATACATTGCTCTGTAACACTGGTTGATATACTACCTATACACGATACATTGCTCTGTAAGACTGGTTGATATACTACCTATACACGATACATTGCTCTGTAAGACTGGTTGATATACTACCTATACATTGCTCTGTAAGACTGGTTGATATACTACCTGTACACGATACATTGCTCTGTAAGACTGGTTGATATACTACCTATACATTGCTCTGTAAGACTGGTTGATATACTACCTATACATTGCTCTGTAAGACTGGTTGATATACTACCTATACACGATACATTGCTCTGTAAGACTGGTTGATATACTACCTATACATTGCTCTGTAAGACTGGTTGATATACTACCTATACACGATACATTGCTCTGTAAGACTGGTTGATATACTACCTATACACGATACATTGCTCTGTAAGACTGGTTGATATACTACCTATACACGATACATTGCTCTGTAAGACTGGTTGATATACTACCTATACATTGCTCTGTAAGACTGGTTGATATACTACCTGTACACGATACATTGCTCTGTAAGACTGGTTGATATACTACCTATACATTGCTCTGTAAGACTGGTTGATATACTACCTATACACGATACATTGCCCTGTAAGACTGGTTGATATACTACCTATACACGATACATTGCTCTGTAAGACTGGTTGATATACTACCTATACACGATACATTGCTCTATAAGACTGGTTGATATACTACCTGTACACGATACATTGCTATGTAAGACTGGTTGATATACTACCTATACACGATACGTTGCTCTGTAAGACTGGTTGATATACTACCTGTACACGATACATTGCTCTGTACACGATACGTTGCTCTGTAAGACTGGTTGATACACTACCTATACACGATACATTGCTCTGTAACACTGGTTGATATACTACCTGTACATGATACATTGCTCTGTACATGATACATTGCTCTGTACACGATACATTGCTCTGTAAGACTGGTTGATATACTATCTATACACGATACATTGCTCTGTAAGACTGGTTGATATACTATCTATACACGATACATTGCTCTGTAAGACTGGTTGATATACTACCTGTACACGATACATTGCTCTGTAAGACTGGTTGATATACTACCTGTACACGATACATTGCTCTGTAAGACTGGTTGATATACTACCTGTACATGATACATTGCTCTGCAAGACTGGTTGATATACTACCGATACACGATACATTGCTCTGTAAGACTGGTTGATATACTACCTATACACGATACATTGCTCTGTAAGACTGGTTGATATACTACCTGTACACGATACATTGCTATGTAAGACTGGTTGATATACTACCTGTACACGATACATTGCTATGTAAGACTGGTTGATATACTACCTGTACACGATACATTGCTATGTAAGACTGGTTGATATATTACCTATACACGATACATTGCTCTGTAAGACTGGTTGATATATTACCTGTACATGATACATTGCTCTGTAAGACTGGTTGATATACTACCTGTACATGATACATTGCTCTGTAACACTGGTTGATATACTATCTATACACGATATATTACCTATACACGATACATTGCTCTGTAAGACTGGTTGATATATTACCTGTACATGATACATTGCTCTGTAAGACTGGTTGATATACTACCTATACACGATATATTACCTATACACGATACATTGCTCTGTAAGACTGGTTGATATATTACCTGTACATGATACATTGCTCTGTACATGATACGTTGCTCTGTAACACTGGTTGATACACTATCTATACACGATACATTGCTCTGTACACGATACATTGCTCTGTAACACTGGTTGATATACTACCTATACACGATACATTGCTCTGTACACGATACATTGCTCTGTAAGACTGGTTGATATACTACCTATACACGATACATTGCTCTGCACATGATACATTGCTCTGTAAGACTGGTTGATATACTACCTATACATGATACATTGCTCTGTAAGACTGGTTGATATACTACCTATACACGATACATTGCTCTGTAAGACTGGTTGATATACTACCTGTACACGATACATTGCTATGTAAGACTGGTTGATATACTACCTATACACGATACATTGCTATGTAAGACTGGTTGATATACTACCTGTACACGATACATTGCTCTGTAACACTGGTTGATATACTACCTATACACGATACATTGCTCTGTAACACTGGTTGATATACTACCTATACACGATACATTGCTCTGTAAGACTGGTTGATATACTACCTATACACGATACATTGCTCTGTAACACTGGTTGATATACTACCTATACATTGCTCTGTAAGACTGGTTGATATACTACCTATACACGATACATTGCTCTGTAACACTGGTTGATATACTACCTATACATTGCTCTGTAAGACTGGTTGATATACTACCTATACACGATACATTGCTCTGTAAGACTGGTTGACATACTACCTATACATGATACATTGCTCTGTAAGACTGGTTGATATACTACCTATACACGATACATTGCTCTGTAACACTGGTTGATATACTACCTATACACGATACATTGCTCTGTAACACTGGTTGATATACTACCTATACATTGCTCTGTAAGACTGGTTGATATACTACCGATACATTGCTCTGTAACACTGGTTGATATACTACCTATACACGATACATTGCTCTGTAACACTGGTTGATATACTACCTATACACGATACATTGCTCTGTAACACTGGTTGATATACTACCTGTACACGATACATTGCTATGTAAGACTGGTTGATATACTACCTATACACGATACATTGCTATGTAAGACTGGTTGATATACTACCTGTACACGATACATTGCTCTGTAACACTGGTTGATATACTACCTATACACGATACATTGCTCTGTAACACTGGTTGATATACTACCTATACACGATACATTGCTCTGTAAGACTGGTTGATATACTACCTATACACGATACATTGCTCTGTAACACTGGTTGATATACTACCTATACATTGCTCTGTAAGACTGGTTGATATACTACCTATACACGATACATTGCTCTGTAACACTGGTTGATATACTACCTATACATTGCTCTGTAAGACTGGTTGATATACTACCTATACACGATACATTGCTCTGTAAGACTGGTTGATATACTACCTATACACGATACATTGCTCTGTAACACTGGTTGATATACTACCTATACACGATACATTGCTCTGTAAGACTGGTTGATATACTACCTATACACGATACATTG
>CM026399.1:65715876-65759868 GCA_014843695.1 Archivesica marissinica | reverse complement strand
ATTATAGTGTCCTCCCCTTGCACCTACTGGTACTACATGCAGTATCCTAGCACATACATTATAGTGTCCTCCCCTTGCACCTACTGGTACTACATGCAGTATCCTAGCACATACATTATAGTGTCCTCCCCTTGCACCTACTGGTACTACATGCAGTATCCTAGCACATACATTATAGTGTCCTCCCCTTGCACCTACTGGTACTACATGCAGTATCCTAGCACATACATTATAGTGTCCTCCCCTTGCACCTACTGGTACTACATGCAGTATCCTAGCACATACATTATAGTGTCCTCCCCTTGCACCTACTGGTACTACATGCAGTATCCTAGCACATACATTATAGTGTCCTCCCCTTGCACCTACTGGTACTACATGCAGTATCCTAGCACATACATTATAGTGTCCTCCCCTTGCACCTACTGGTACTACATGCAGTATCCTAGCACATACATTATAGTGTCCTCCCCTTGCACCTACTGGTACTACATGCAGTATCCTAGCACATACATTATAGTGTCCTCCCCTTGCACCTACTGGTACTACATGCAGTATCCTAGCACATACATTATAGTGTCCTCCCCTTGCACCTACTGGTACTACATGCAGTATCCTAGCACATACATTATAGTGATTGATCTACAGTCTGACCTGCATTAAGCAGCCAGTCAAGGGAAGAAACCAGTTGCTTAATACAGGTGCAATATATAGCAATTTTCGTCGGGGTAAATCTGGCTTGGCTGATAACGACAGGACCGCCTTGGTTGTCGAGTGGTTAAGGTGATGACTTGTATTCCACTGATGGTCACTAGTTTGAGCCACGCTTGGGCCGTGTCTGTTTTTATGAAACAGTTTCTTACGCAGGTTGGTGCACCAAGTACTGGTTAACTGCTGGAGCCTCCCATGAAAGGTGTTGTTAGGTAAACTGTCCGCCAGCGATATAGCCCAAAATGGTGCTGATGAAGGCATAAAACCCGAAAAATCAAAGCAAACTGTTAACGGCAGGTTGTCGCCATTGATTTCAGGTGACCGTTAGAGCTGGTTGGACTGTAATAAAGTATGGTTTGTGCTGGAGAAACCACTTCAGTGATCGCAGGTTCTATCCCCCCGTCTGACCCTAATAAAATTAATAGTTTTTCAGGTGGGACTTTAAACTGAGATCTTGTGTCGGTGCTGTACACTGTGCACATTAAATAACCAGAGGAGACTCTGGAATGGGTCTCTGTCTGTATTATTGCACCATCCTCCAAAAATCTAAAATGACTAATCTCTTCAGGAGGCGTCGTTCATAACAACCGCTTGAGCAACTGGTAGCGACGATAAATAAATGTAAAACACACACAGAAACCACTTTGTTTTCAATGTATTTCAGTACTGGAGAAAGTGAAGGATATTCTCGGAGACTACAGACACTGTGATACTTGTGACATGCATGCTTACTCTCACGTGCAACTACAATAGACAACCATGTGTAATGGTGTGTAGGAGTAACCTTGCAGAGGACTAACGTGCTACTTTATGTCTAAATATTGTTGATGATTTGATGTATGTGTTGCATATTCATGTACCGGAAACTAAACGGAAAAAGTACTAATTATAATAGTCTATACAGATATTTCAAGTCTCCACGGTTACTCAACTTGAATAGGAATATTTCTTTAATGTCTATAAACTTGAGTAGGAATATTTCTTTAATATCTATGAACTTGAGTAGGAATATTACTTTAATATCTATAAACTTGAGTAGGAATATTTCTTTAATGTATATAACTTGAATAGGAATATTTCTTTAATATGTATGAACTTGAGTAGGAATATTTCTTTAATGTCTATAACTTGAATAAGTATATAACCACATAGCTGTAACTGCATGTCGTACCCAACTCAACAAATGGTGGTAGGGATAACTGATACTATCGACTGATGGAAGGTAGATGCAAGTAGTAGGGATAAATGATATTTTCGGCTGATGGGAGGTAGATGCAAGTAATAGGGATAAATGATATTTTCGGCTGATGGAAGGTAGATGCAAGTAGTAGGGATAAATGATACTATCGGCTGATGGAAGGTGGTAGGGATAAATGAGACTATCGGCTGATGGAAGGTAGATGAAAGTGGTAGGGATAAATGATACTATTGGCTGATGGAAGGTAGATGCAAGTAATAGGGATAAATGAGACTATCGGCTGATGGAAGGTAGATGCAAGTAGTAGGGATAAATGAGACTATTGGCTGATGGAAGGTAGATGCAAGTAATAGGGATAAATGAGACTATCGGCTGATGGAAGGTAGATGCAAGTGGTAGGGATAAATGAGACTATCGGCTGATGGAAGGTAGATGCAAGTAGTAGGAATAAATGAGACTATCGGCTGATGGAAGGTGGTAGGGATAAATGAGACTATCGGCTGATGGAAGGTAGATGAAAGTGGTAGGGATAAATGATACTATCGGCTGATGGAAGGTAGATGCAAGTAATACTAATAGGGATAAATGAGACTTTCGGCTGATGGAAGGTAGATGCAAGTAATAGGGATAAATGATATTTTCTACTGATGGAAGGTAGATGCAAGTAGTAGGGATAAATGATACTATCGGCTGATGGAAGGTGGTAGGGATAAATGAGACTATCGGCTGATGGGAGGTAGATGCAAGTAGTAGGGATAAATGATACTATCGGCTGATGGAAGGTGGTAGGGATAAATGAGACTATTGGCTGATGGAAGGTAGATGCAAGTAGTATGGATAAATGAGACTATCGGCTGATGGAAGGTAGATGCAAGTAGTAGGGATAAATGAGACTATCGGGTTGTTGGTGTGGGGTGTGGGTTGTTGTGTGGGGTTGGGTTGTTTGTGGGGTGTGGTGTGTTGTGGTGTGGGGGTGTTGTTGTGTGTGGGTGTGTGTTGGTATGAGATTGGCTGATGGAAGGTAGATGCAAGTAGTATGGATAAATGAGAATATCGGCTGATGGAAGGTAGATGCAAGTAGTAGGGATAAATGAGACTATCTGCTGATGGGAGGTAGTGGAAATACCAGCAATGTCTCTCGGTGCAGTATATTGTTGAGGAGTGGGGATAGTGCAATAAATCTGCTTCAAATAGATGTTTAATAATAATATATTTGATCTGTACTAATCAAACCTTGTATAATTATAATTTTATATAAAATTCAGTAGCTGATATGTCTGTTGTCTGTTTTTAGCTCCCCACACATTCAGCATCATGTTTTTCATTGTCGTGGTCCATTCATCTGTCTGTTTTTAGCTCCCCCACACATTCAGCATCATGTTTGTCATTGTCCATTGGTCTGTCTGTTTTTAGCTCCCCACACATTCAGCATCATGTTTGTCTTGGTCATTGTCCATTGGTCTGTCTGTTTTTAGCTCCCCACACATTCAGCATCATGTTTGTCATTGTCATTGCCCATTGGTCTGTCTGTTTTTAGCTCTCCACACATTCAGCATCATGTTTGTCATGGTCATTGTCCATTAGTCTGTCTGTTTTTAGCTCCCCACACATTCAGCATCATGCTTGTCCTGGTCATTGTCCATTAGTCTGTCTGTTTTTAGCTCCCCACACATTCAGCATCATGTTTGTCATGGTCATTGTCCATTCGTCTGTCTGTTTTTAGCTCCCCACACATTCAGCATCATGTTTGTCATTGTCCTGGTCCATTCGTCTGTCTGTTTTTAGTTCCCCACACATTCAGCATCATGTTTGTCATGGTCATTGTCCATTAGTCTGTCTGTCTTTATCTACCCACACATTCAGCATCATGTTTGTCATGGTCATTGTCCATTAGTCTGTCTGTCTTTATCTCCCCACACATTCAGCATCATGTTTGTCCTGGTCATTGTCCATTAGTCTGTCTGTCTTTATCTCCCCACACATTCAACATCATGTTTGTCTTGATCATTGTCCATTCGTCTGTCTGTTTTTAGCTCCCCACACATTCAGCATCATGTTTGTCATTATCGTTGACATTGTCCATTGGTCTGTCTGACCATTCATCCATCTTGTTATTTGCACATTCTCCGATTGTCCTCCGATTGTCCTCGCATGCTAATGGTATTTATGTGTGGCTAAGAGAACAATAGATCTATTGTCTAGTGGGCTATGGGTAGATGCTTTATGGCAATCAATTATTGGGAGTCGTGATATGGCAGTGATAGTTTGTTCGCTTCAGGTGTGAAAGGCCCGGAGCACAGCTGTAGTTGTTTCGATTCTGCTCTTTGGCAAGGCACTTAAATTCAACATTACCTCTTCTCTCTCCCATATCACGATTGAATCCATCAGGAATGAGGTCTCGAGAGCGATATAACTAATGTTGTAAGAACTTGTTCCGTAATCGAACTAAAACATATTTTTGTATGAACTATAAATTATTTTACGCGACTAATGAGGTAGCCACTTATGTATTCGTTTGTGATGCCGTCCATCTGTCTGTCCGTGAGACGGGCACAAATGTTGCTCCTACCCATGTAAAGCTGTTGAGTGGATTGTACGGTAGACATCAGTATGAAGCCAAATTGTTTTGTATCGACATCCTGTTCTGGATCGCGAGGGCTGCCCGCACCCATAAAATGGGACTTCCGTTGCTAAGAGAACAATAGGTTTACTGCATAGTGGTCCATGGTTAGGGGTTATGTGGCTATAAATTCTGTTTAACTGGCTATAGAAAACAAAGGAATAGCTACTTAATGTACAATTTTGTTCGTCCATCTGTCTGTCCGTGAGTCAGTCACACATGTGTACAATCCTGTCTTAAACAGCCAGCCAAGGGAATCACCGAAAGTGGCTGCTTAGCATAGATGGCTGCTTAGAGATCAAATGTACAATAAAACAAGATTTTGGGAATCTGGAGACTGGCTGCTTAACCCTTTCAACACCACAGACCTCTAAATAGGCTTACAAAAAGTGTAGATCCAGATGAGCCGGCTCGTGACGAGCCGTCTCATCAGGATCTGCACTTTTTGCCAGTGATATGACTATTTTTAGACATATTTACCCATTTTGATAAATGAACTTGTCCAAATGTGATTTTCTGATTCATTTATTGGTTTATGAATATCATGGACCAGTCCATGTGAGTTACTTGGTGTTGAATGGGTTAATACAGGTTGGCTGTTTAATAGAGGTGACCACTAACGTGGTTGAGAGAATAATCCTTAAAATTTGTAAATTAACCTCCTAATAAGTATGCATATTTCTATTTGAATTGGTACATAACATTAATGGTAAGACACACTATGATTTAAAAGAAGTCTTGACGCAATTATAACCCTGTTTAAGACATAAATATAATGCTGCTTTGCGTAGTGGCGTCATGTTACTTTATTGACTGTCATGACAGTTTGGTGCCAAAATGAAAGTAGGAACGTTATTTATTAACCCTTTCCCTCATAGAAGCACCTTGATGCCATTACCAATACCACATACATTAACAATGTAGTAGCCAAACCAATGTTCATAACCTCTTTCCCTCATAGAAGCACCTCTTGATGCCATTACCAATACGACATACATTGACAATGTAGTAGCAAAACCAATGTTCATAATAAAGGCCAGAATCTCGTGTAGTCCCAGTAATATCTATGGAGGTGGGATAGATAAGGCGACTACTTATCCACTGCATTATAGCTAAATGGCTGTCGTTTGTATGGAGATATAATAGTATATTAACCTAAATCTCTATGTAGCCCCAGTAATATCTATGGAGGTGGGATAGATATGGCGACTACTTATCCACTGCATGATAGCTAAATGGCTGTCGTTTGTATGGAGATATAATAGTATATTAACCTAAATCTCTATGTAGCCCCAGTAATATCTATGGAGGTGGGATAGATATGGCGACTACTTATCCACTGCATGATAGCTAAATGGCTGTCGTTTGTATAGAGATATAATAGTATATTAACCTAAATCTCATGTAGTCCCAGTAATATCTATGGAGGTGGGATAGATATGGTGACTACTTATCCACTGCATGATAGATAAATGGCTGTCGTTTGTATGGAGATATAATAGTATATTAGCCTAAATCTCTATGAAGGAAAGGGTTAAATGGTTTTCGTTTGTATGGAGATATAATAATATATTAACCTAAATCTCTATGAAGGAAAGGGTTAAATGGATGTCGTTTGTATGGAGATATAATAGTATATTAACCTAAATCTCTATGAAGGAAAGTGTTAAGCATAATACTTTTAGACATAATACAAATGTGTGTATCTCTAAGGAGAGGATGACCGCTGTATAGCTTTCTGTCCAATTCTTTATTTCAATTATTGTAAATAATCATGTACATGATATAATATAAATATGTTTAAACTAAATGTATGTGCACTGTAAGAGTGTATTATCGCATGTTAAACCTATCCTGGACACATTTATTTGGGGAGGGGGGGGGTAGTGCGCGCGCCTAAAGCTTTACTAGCAGAATCAGTCAGCTATTGTAATGTGATAACGGATCTTACACTTGTTTCGTTAAATTTAAAGTTTAAACTTTATTTATTTTACAATGATTAGAAGCAAGTTCTAACAACTTATATTAATCACTCTCGTTGGCGCGGATGACAGCGTATACCGGGGTATGTGGTCATTCGTGTGGGAGGAAACCGGAGTACCCGGAGAAAACCCACCTGTCCGATCTGGCGACCACCGTACCATCTCACATATTTCCGGGTCCGAGGATTGAACCTGGGTTGCATTGGTGAGAAGCGAGCGCGCTAACCACTGCACTAATCGGACTGCGCTAATCAGACAGCCAATAAAATATGGTATGAAGTCATCACCCATGTATGATCCTATATATCGGAGTTTCATTTATTAACTGCCAACTGAAGTTGCTATTTCGTATTTCATTGCATCGTAATTGGGCCAATAGTTGAGATAATAAAAAGTGACGGTGTATTAGTTGTATTAAAAGTATTGGGTCAATAAATCTTACAATCAAGAAGAGAAACTATATAAGCTCTGCTTCCGTTTTAATCCTTTCCTATGTACTTACTTCTTTGATTTTGTGTACATGTATTGTTTTGTGAATGTATAGTGGAATAAATATGTTTAAACAAATAGTACATCTTAGTGAGCCAACTTTTCCAAAGTGTAAAGTTTCTCTTTCAAAACATCATATTTGGGACAGTCGTTAGTACAGTGAAACCTGTGTTAGTGGTCACCTCTATTAAGCAGCCAACATTTTATTATACATTTGACCTGCATTAAGCAGCCAGTTTCCAGATTCCCAATATCTTGTTTTATTATACATTTGACCTGCATTAAGCAGCCAGATTCCAGATTTCCAATATCTTGTTTTTATAAAACATTTCACCTGTATTAAACAGCCACTTTCTATGATTCCCTTGGCTGGCTGCTTAAGATAGGTTTGATTGTATAGCAAAAACCAATGTTACGGCAGTTGTATTGTTATTTATTTCCATCTGGTTGATATCTGTGCTGTATATCTAAGTAGAACAATCACCTTAGATGTCGGCAAGAAAACAACTATTCAGTTTCAGTTTAAATCTATTATTTTGATAGTATATAAATAGTTTGCTGTCTGGTATTACGGTGGCACTATATAAATAGTTTGCTGTGTCTGGTATTATGGTGGCACTATATAAATAGTTTGCTGTGTCTGGTATTACGGTGGCACTATATAAATAGTTTGCTGTGTCTGGTATTACGGTGGCACTATATAAATAGTTTGCTGTGTCTGGTATTACGGTGGCACTATATAAATAGTTTGCTGTGTCTGGTATTACGGTGGCACTATATAAATAGTTTGTTGTCTGGTATTACGGTGGCATTATATAAATAGTTTGCTGTCTGGTATTACGGTGGAACTATATAAATAGTTTGCTGTGTCTGGTATTACGGTGGCACTATATAAATAGTTTGTTGTCTGGTATTACGGTGGCACTATATAAATAGTTTGCTGTGTGGTATTACGGTGGCACTATATAAATAGTTTGCTGTCTGGTATTATGGTGGCACTATATAAATAGTTTGTTGTCTAGTATTACAGTGGCACTATATAAATAGTTTGCTGTGTCTGGTATTACGGTGGCACTATATAAATAGTTTGTTGTCTGGTATTACGGTGGCACTATATAAATAGTTTGCTGTGTCTGGTATTATGGTGGCACTATATAAATAGTTTGTTGTCTGGTATTACGGTGGCACTATATAAATAGATTGCTGTGTCTGGTATTATGGTGGCACTATATAAATAGTTTGCTGTCTGGTATTACGGTGGCACTATATAAATAGTTTGCTGTGTCTGGTATTACGGTGGCACTATATAAATAGTTTGCTGTGTCTGGTATTACGGTGGCACTATATAAATAGTTTGCTGTCTGGTATTACGGTGGCACTATATAAATAGTTTGCTGTCTGGTATTACGGTGGCACTATATAAATAGTTTGCTGTCTGGTATTACGGCGGTGTTGCCTGCAGTCCGAACGCATACTTGAGAAGATTGATGTCGTCTGCTAGTGTTTTCTTTAACTGAAGGATCTGTGCGCTCTGTGACTGTTGAAGAGGAGTTGTGTATGTGACCACGCTCTGAACACCGTCAACTTCCTTCCTGTAAGCCACATTCAATTATTTACAGATATTTCTGCATCAAGTTTATACACAACCATACAACACAACCATGCCATACAACACAACCATACAATACAACCATGCAACACAACCATACAATACAACCATGCAATACAACCATACAACACAACCATACAATACAACCATGCCATACAATACAACCATGCCATACAACACAACCATACAATACAATACAACCATACAATACAACCATACAATACAACCATACAATACAACCATACAGCACAACCATACAATACAACCATACAATACAACCATACAATACAACCATACAATACAACCATACAACACAACCATACAATACAACCATACAGCACAACCATACAATACAACCATGCAATACAACACAACCATACAATACAACACAACCATACAATACAACCATGCAATACAACACAACCATACAATACAACCATACAACACAACCATACACTACAACCATACAGCACAACCATACAATACAACCATACAATACAACCATACAACACAACCATACAATACAACCATACAGCACAACCATACAATACAATACAACCATACAATACAACCATACAGCACAACCATGCAGCACAACCATACAATATAACCATACAACACAACCATACAACACAACCATACAATACAACACAACCATACAATACAACACAACCATACAGCACAACCATACAGCACAACCATACAATACAACCATGCAATACAATACAACCATACAACACAACCATACAATACATACAACATACAAATACAACACAACCATACAATACAACCATACAACACAACCTACAATACAACACAACCATACAATACAACCATACAACACAACCATACAATACAACACAACCATACAACACAACCATACAACACAACCATACAACACAACCATACAATACAACCATACAGCACAACCATACAATACAACCATACAATACAACCATACAGCACAACCATACAGCACAACCATACAATACAACCATACAGCACAACCATACAATACAATACAACCATACAGCACAACCATACAACACAACCATACAACACAACCATACAATACAACCATACAGCACAACCATACAATACAATACAACCATACAATACAACCATACAACACAACCATGCAGCACAACCATACAACACAACCATACAATACAATACAACCATACAATACAACGATACAGCACAACCATACAATACAACCATACAACACAACCATACAACACAACCATACAACACAACCATACAATACAACCATACAGCACAACCATACAATACAACCATACAATTCAACCATACAATACAACCATACAGCACAACCATACAATACAACCATACAACACAACCATACAGCACAACCATACCATACAACCATACAACACAACCATACAGCACAACCATACAATACAACCATACAGCACAACCATACAACACAACCATACAATACAACCATACAATACAACCATACAATACAACACAACCATACAATACAAACATACAATACAGCACAACCATACAATACAACCATACAATACAACCATACAACACAACCATACAATACAACACAACCATACAATACAACCATACAATACAACCATACAATACAACACAACCATACAACCATACAACACAACCATACAATACAGCACAACCATACAATACAACCATACAATACAACCATACAGCACAACCATACAATACAACCATACAATACAACCATACAATACAACCATACAATACAACCATACAACACAACCATACAATACAACCATACAGCACAATCATACAATACAACCATGCAATACAACCATACAATACAACCATACAATACAACCATACAACACAACCATACAATACAACCATACAACACAACCATACAATACAACACAACCATACAATACAACCATACAACACAACCATACAACACAACCATACAACACAACCATACAATACAGCACAACCATACAATACAACCATACAGCACAATCATACAATACAACCATACAATACAACCATACAACACAACCATACAATACAACCATACAGCACAACCATACAATACAGCACAACCATACAATACAACCATACAACACAACCATACAACACAACCATACAATACAACCATACAACACAACCATACAATACAACCATACAACACAACCATACAATACAACCATACAACACAACCATACAATACAACACAACCATACAATACAACCATACAATACATCCATACAGCACAACCATACAATACAACGATACAGCACAACCATACAATATAACCATACAATACAACCATACAACACAACCATACAACACAACCATACAACACAACCATACAACACAACCATACAACACAACCATACAATACAACCATGCAATACAACCATACCATACAACCATACAATACAACACAACCATACAATACAACACAACCATACAACACAACCATACAACCCAACCATACAATACAATACAACCATACAACACAACCATACAACACAACCATACCATACAATACAACCATACAACACAACCATACAATACAATACAACCATACAACACAACCATACAATACAATACAACCATACAACACAACCATACAACACAACCATGCCATACAACACAACCATACCATACAATACAACCATACAACAACCATACAATACAACCATACAACACAACCATACAACACAACCATACAACACAACCATACAACACAACCATACAAAACAACCATACAACACAACCATACAACACAACCATACAAAACAACCATACAATACAACCATACAACACAACCATACAACACAACCATACAACACAACCATACAATACAATACAACCATACAACACAACCATACCATACAATACAACCATACAACACAACCATACAATACAACACAACCATACAACACAACCATACCATACAATACAACCATACAACACAACCATACAATACAACACAACCATACAATATAACCATACAACACAACCATACAATACTACACAACCATACAATACAACCATACAATACAACACAACCATACAACAACCATACAATACAATACAACCATACAACACAACCATACCATACAATACAACCATACAATACAACACAACCATACAACACAACCATACAACACAACCATACAATACAACCATACAATACAATACAACCATACAGCACAACCATACAACACAACCATACAAGACAACCATACAGTACAACCATACAACACAACCATACAACACAACCATACAATACAACCATACAATACAACCATACAATACAACCATACAACACAACCATACAATACAACCATACAACACAACCATACAGCACAACCATGCAATACAACCATGCAATACAACACAACCATACAATACAACACAACCATACAATACAACCATACAACACAACCATGCAATACAACACAACCATACAATACAACCATACAACACAACCATACAATACAACCATACAGCACAACCATACAATACAACCATACAATACAACCATACAACACAACCATACAATACAACCATACAACACAACCATACAATACAACCATACAACACAACCATACAATACAACCATACAATACATCCATACAGCACAACCATACAATACAACGATACAGCACAACCATACAATATAACCATACAATACAACCATACAACACAACCATACAACACAACCATACAACACAACCATACAACACAACCATACAACACAACCATACAACACAACCATACAATACAACCATGCAATACAACCATACCATACAATACAACACAACCATACAATACAACACAACCATACAACACAACCATACAACACAACCGTACAATACAATACAACCATACAACACAACCATACAACACAACCATACAACACAACCATACAACACAACCATACAACACAACCATACAACACAACCATACAACACAACCATACAACACTACCATACAACACAACCATACAATACAACCATACAACACAATCATACAACACAACCATACAACACAACCATACAACACAACCATACAATACAATACAACCATACAACACAACCATACCATACAATACAACCATACAACACAACCATACAATACAACACAACCATACAACACAACCATACAACACAACCATACCATACAATACAACCATACAACACAACCATACAATACAACACAACCATACAATACAACCATACAACACAACCATACAATACTACACAACCATACAATACAACCATACAATACAACACAACCATACAATACTACACAACCATACAATACAACCATACAACACA
Organism: Archivesica marissinica; assembly: GCA_014843695.1. Taxonomy (NCBI): domain Eukaryota; kingdom Metazoa; phylum Mollusca; class Bivalvia; order Venerida; family Vesicomyidae; genus Archivesica; species Archivesica marissinica. Next base: position 65,746,925 of record CM026399.1, on the reverse strand, counting down.
ATCATACAATACAATACAACCATACATCACAACCATACAACGCAACCATACAACGCAACCATACAATACAACACAACCATACAATACAACCATACAACACAATCATACAATACAATACAACCATACAACACAACCATACAATACAACCATACAACACAACCATACAACACAACCATACAATACAACCATACAGCACAACCATACAACACAACCATACAAAACAACCATACCATACAACACAACCATACAATACAACCATACAACACAACCATACAACACAACCATACAATACAACCATACAACACAACCATACAACACAACCATACAACACAACCATACAACACAACCGTACAATACAATATAACCATACAACACAACCATACCATACAATACAACCATACAACACAACCATACAGTACAACACAACCATACAACACAACCATACAACACAACCATACCATACAATACAACCATACAACACAACCATACAATACAACACAACCATACAACACAACCATACAACACAACCATACAATACAGTTATATTACAACACAACCATACAACACAACCATACAATACAACCATACAATACAACCATACAACACAACCATACAACGCAACCATACAACACAACCATACAATACAACCATACAGCACAACCATACAATACAACCATACAACACAACCATACAATACAACACAACCATACAATACAACCATACAACACAACCATACAATACAACCATACAGCACAACGATACAGCACAACCATACAGCACAACCATACAATACAACACAACCATACAATACAACCATACAATACAACCATACAGCACAACCATACAATACAACCATACAATACAACCATACAATACAACCATACAACGCAACCATACAACACAACCATACAACGCAACCATACAATACAACACAACCATACAATACAACCATACAACACAATCATACAATACAATACAACCATACAACACAACCATACAATACAGTCATACTACAACACAACCATACAACACAACCATACAACACAACCATACAACACAACCATACAATACAACCATATCATACAATACAACCATACAACACAACCATACAATACAACCATACAACACAACCATACAACACAACCATACAATACAACCATACACTACAACCATACACTACAACCATACAATACAGCACAACCATACAATACAACCATACAATACAACCATACAGCACAACCATACAATACAACCATACAATACAACCATACAATACAACCATACAATACAACCATACAATACAACCATACAATACAACCATACAACACATCCATACCACACAACCATACAATACAATACAACCATACAATACAACCATACAACACAACCATACAATACAACCATACAATACAACCATACAACACAACCATACATACAACCATACAATACAACCATACAACACAACATACAATACATACACCATACAATACAACACAACCATACAATACAATACAACCATACAGTACAACCATACAATACAACCATACAATACAACCATACAATACAACCATACAATACAACCATACAACACAACCATACAACACAATCATACAACACAACCATACAACACAACCATACAATACAACAATACAAAACGACACAATACAACATTACGAACAATACAAAACAATACAATAAAATATAATACAACAATACGATACGTCAGACCTTTGTACTTGCGGTCTATTATTGTTCTATGTGTACATGTTATTATTGTTCTATGTGTACATGTCTATTATTGTTCTATGTGTACATGTCTATTATTGTTCTATGTGTACATGTCTATTATTGTTCTATGTGTACATGTCTATTATTGTTCTATGTGTACATGTCTATTATTGTTCTATGTGTACATGTCTATTATTGTTCTATGTGTACATGCGTCTATTATTGTTCTATGTGTACATGTCTATTATTGTTCTATGTGTACATGTCTATTATTGTTCTATGTGTACATGTCTATTATTGTTCTATGTGTACATGTCTATTATTGTTCTATGTGTACATGTCTATTATTGTTCTATGTGTACATGTCTATTATTGTTCTATGTGTACATGTCTATTATTGTTCTATGTGTACATGTCTATTATTGTTCTATGTCTATTTGTACTAAATTAACAATTTTAATTAGTAAGATCTTGTTACATTCAGCGTGTGTTTTAAGTGAGACATATGGTTCAAATGGTTCAAATGGTGTGCGTATTGGATGGTTTTCGACTTATATCCTATACATATTTGTGAGATTTTATCATGTAAAACCGTTTTCTCGTGCAGTGTAACAAAACCAATCGCCCGCTTATAATAATATATATGATAATTATATGCAAAATATAGGTTACAAAGACACGTTAATCCGCTCAAGCCTGGGTAACAGTCTGTCGATTTTTCACTTCTGTTGATATGATCAGAAACTCAATACGGCCCAATTAATTGTTTCGGTGTTAAAATATATTTATTTGACTACCAGGCAAAATATATCGACGCCTGTTCCCAGGCTAAATCCGCTACAGCTACTATAAACATAACCTTTCCATTGTGTTCTTTCCTCATGGAAGGTGGTTTCTGACAAAGCTTTATAATCAAATCTGAAATAATTACCTGTCTGCCTTTAAATCAACCTCGAATTGACCAAGTGACAATGTTGTTTTAAACACGGTATTCGCTACCTGCAACAGTAAAATGTTGTTTTTTTTTATATTTTTTTTTTATTCCTCATAATTTCATAGTATTATTAACATAATATATATACAGATAAGTACATAGCATGACAGTATCAACGTTATGCATTACTTAATATAGTATGTGCATAGTCATTATTATAAACAAATGAGGTTTTTATATATGTTGTGGGGGGACTATAAAAATATGTTTATGGGATCATTGTAGACATGAAAATTAATGTCGACAAATAGAGGTTATATAAGGTATTTATGTAAACCATTATGATTGATATGTGTAGTAATATGGGTAGCTATCGTTGGGGATTGGTGTAGGGGACACTGATAGACAAGGATAAAGATATATAGTGGGATGGAGATAGGATGGATCCTTATATATTATATTGTATATTCTGTGTTCATTTAAGTATTTTTAGATTTCAATATGACAATGAGGGGAGTATATGGTGTATAATTGACACTGTATTATATATATCCATACCCTTATGAATGTGTTTATATTTGACGGTTTTTATGCTAATAAATGGGTAACACGTAATAATTGACTTGTCATATTCCTGACTGGAAAAAGTATTTCCATTTATTGTCATACATTTCCATTTTATCTTTAATTGTTGCAATGGTTTCTTCGAGTTTTATAGTTTGATTCAGATATAGATTAAACATGCTAATTGATGGTATTTCTGAATTACATTTACACTTGAAAATAAAGTATTTTGCTAATAGAATTATGAAGTTTATGACATGTTTTGATTTACTAGAATTTTCATTATTTGCATTGCAGAATGATATATTTTCATAGGATAGATTTGATAACAGTTCCAATCTTCTAGAATGTAGAAGTTTTTTTATTTCAGACCAAAATGGTTGCACACTATTACATTCCCAAAACATATGTTTATTTGAGTCGATTGACATCAGACAAAACTCGCAGAGATTAGATGGTTTTAGTTTACATTTGAATAAAAAAAGAGTTATTCGGCACAATTCGCATGAGATATTTATATTGGAATGCCCTAAGTTTTGTACTTATTGTACATTTATATGGTATTGAAAATATTTGCTTCCATTCTATATCTTGTTTGTCTAATTCGTTTTCCCATTTAATAATGTGTTTCAATTGTGTTAACCTCATTGCTTCGATTTGTTTATTATATAATATTTTATTAATATTTTTTAATAATAATATTTTGTTAATTAGATAGCTTGGTATGTTGTTGTCTGCTACTTCTGTCTTCAGCCTTATTTTCCATTCATTTTTTATGTTTCCTATTAATGTGTAGTATTTCATAAAATCTCTATTGTCTATATTGTATAAAGCTATAATGTTATCAAAAGTGTAAAAGTCTTTTATTCTATAATCATATATATGATGTGTGAACATAATTCCTTTATTAAACCATTCCTTGTAGAAAAATGGATTACTGTTTGCGTTTTTAAATTGTGAATTGTGCCATAAAATGGTATTAGATATATTAATACTTGTTGTAGTATAGTTAATTTTGCTCCATGCAACTATTATATCATTTAAAAAATGGTAGCGATTTGTGATTTTACTAGCATCTATTGGGTTAATATTACTTTTTAATATCAAATCTCCTCCATACTTCTCTAGTTCAGCGTTGTATGCTAGTTTTAAGTGGCTCTGTTTACCTTTTAGTCATTTAAGCCATGAACATTTCAAGGAATTTATGAATGCATGTATATTAATCATTTTAAGTCCGAAATGTTCGTATGTTTGTATGATAGTTTTCCTCGATATTTTATCCGGTTTTCCATCCCAAAGAAAGTCGTACATTATGTTATTTATTTCTGTAATTATTTCCTCTGCTGGTGTTCGAGCACTGTTAATGGATATACCAGCTTTGGGAAGGCAAACGTTTTTAAGACTGTTATCTTACCAATTAGAGTTAGATTCCATTTTTTCCAGTTATTTAAGCAGTGCTGTAATGATTTAATTTTGGGAGTCAAATTTAATGGAAGTAGCATTGATTTTTTATTTGCAAATATTATTCCAAGCGTTGTAGCTTGATCGATTGACCATTTATACATATTATTATTGCACCAATTGCTTGTATTAAATTTCGTTGTTCCTAGTTTGAGGACAGAACATTTTGACTTATTTAGTTTTAGACCAGATATTGTTGAGAATTTTTTTAAGTTTTTTATTAGTTCGATGAACGATTTTTCAGATCCATCTAATGTGAAGCTTGCATCGTCAGCAAATAATGTTTGTTTTATTTCATTATCGCCAAGAACCAACCCTTTAATATCTTGATTATTATTTATTGATCTTGACAGAATTTCTATACATATTATGAATATATAGGCGGATAATGGACAACCTTGTCGTACCCCCTTTTTTACTTTAAAAAATTCTGATAAATGTCCATTATTTGAAATACAGCTTTTTGAATCGTTGTAAAACAATGAGATCCATTTCACAAGAGAATCGCCAAAGTTGAAATGTTGTAGGCATTTAATCATGAATTTATGATCAATACTATCAAATGCTTTCTGAAAGTCGGCAAAGAAGATTATTCCAGGTATGTTATTACCGTTTGTTTCTTCAATGATTTCCATTAGTGTTCTAACATTTTCTCCTATATATCTGCCTTTTATAAATCCAGTTTGATTAACATTAATTATTGAGTCTAGTACATTTTTTATTCTATTGCTTATTACTTTTGTAGCTATCTTGTAGTCTACATTTAAAAGAGAGATAGGCCTCCAATTGTCAATTGAGAGTGTATTCTTATCTTTTTTGGGTAAGAGTGTAATTATTCCTTGTTTTTGAAGTTCTGTAAGTGTTCCATTTTCATAGCAGTAGTTAATAGAAGCGACATAGTATTGTTTAATATCATTCCAAAATAGTTTATAAAACTTTAAAATGTTACCAAGTGTCAAAGTTGTTTTAAACATGGTATTCGCTACATACAACAGTAAAATGTTACCAAGTGTCAAGGTTGTTTTAAACATGGTATTCGCTACCTGCAACAGTAAAATGTTACCAAGTGTCAAGGTTGTTTTAAACATGGTATTCGCTACCTGCAACAGTAAAATGTTACCAAGTGTCAAGGTTGTTTTAAACACAGTATTCGCTACATACAACAGTAAAATGTTACCAAGTGTCAATGTTGTTTTAAACACAGTATTCGCTACATACAACAGTAAAATGTTACCAAGTGGCAAGGTTGTTTTAAACATGGTATTCGCTACCTGCAACAGTAAAATGTTACCAAGTGTCAAGGTTGTTTTAAACATGGTATTCGCTACCTGCAACAGTAAAATGTTACCAAGTGTCAAGGTTGTTTTAAACACAGTATTCGCTACATACAACAGTAAAATGTTACCAAGTGTCAATGTTGTTTTAAACACAGTATTCGCTACATACAACAGTAAAATGTTACCAAGTGGCAAGGTTGTTTTAAACATGGTATTCGCTACCTGCAACAGTAACATGTTACCAAGTGGCAAGGTTTGTTTTAAGCATGGTATTTGCTACCTGCAACAGTAAAATGTTACCAAGTTGCAAGGTTGTTTTAAACATGGTATTCGCTACCTGCAACAGTAAAATGTTACCAAGTGTCAATGTTGTTTTAAGCATGGTATTCGCTACCTGCAACAGTAAAATGTTACCAAGTGTCAAGGTTGTTTTAAACACAGTATTCGCTACATACAACAGTAAAATGTTACCAATTGTCAATGTTGTTTTAAACACAGTATTCGCTACATACAACAGTAAAATGTTACCAATTGTCAATGTTGTTTTAAACATGGTATTCGCTACATACAACAGTAAAATGTTACCAAGTGGCAAGGTTGTTTTAAACATGGTATTCGCTACCTGCAACAGTAACATGTTACCAAGTGTCAAGGTTGTTTTAAACATGGTATTTGCTACATGCAACAGTAAAATGTTACCAAGTGCCAAGGTTGTTTTAAACATGGTATTCGCTACCTGCAACAGTAAAATGTTACCAAGTGTCAAGGTTGTTTTAAACATGGTATTCGCTAAATGCAACAGTAAAATGTTACCAAGTGTCAAGGTTGTTTTAAACATGGTATTTGCTACATGCAACAGTACAATGTTACCAAGTGTCAAGGTTGTTTTAAACATGGTATTCGCTAAATGCAACAGTAAAATGTTACCAAGTGTCAAGGTTGTTTTAAACATGGTATTTGCTACATACAACAGTAAAATGTCTCCAAGTATCAAGGTTGTTTTAAACATGATATTTGCTACCTGCAACAGTAAAATGTCTCCAAGTGTCAAGGTTGTTTTAAACATGGTATTCGCTACCTGCAACAGTAAAATGTCTCCAAGTGTCAAGGTTGTTTTAACATGGTATTCGCTACCTGCAACAGTAAAATGTTACCAAGTGTCAAGGTTGTTTTAAACATGGTATTTGCTACATACAACAGTAAAATGTCTCCAAGTGTCAAGGTTGTTTTAAACATGGTATTCGCTACCTGCAACAATAAAATGTCTCCAAGTGTCAAGGTTGTTTTAAACATGGTATTCGCTACCTGCAACAGTAAAATGTCTCCAAGTGTCAAGGTTGTTTTAAACATGGTATTCGCTACCTGCAACAGTAAAATGTCCAAGTGTCAAGGTTGTTTTAAACATGGTATGTTTTGTTGTTGGTTGTTTTTGTTTGTTGGTTGTTGTGTGGTTGTGGTTTCGCTACCTGCAACAGTAAAATGTTACCAAGTGGCAAGGTTGTTTTAAACATGGTATTCGCTACCTGCAACAGTAATATGTTACCAAGTGCCAAGGTTGTTTTAAACATGGTATTCGCTACCTACAACAGTAAAATGTTACCAAGTGCCAAGGTTGTTTTAAACATGGTATTCGCTACCTACAACAGTAAAATGTTACCAAGTGCCAAGGTTGTTTTAAACATGGTATTCGCTACCTACAATGGTACTACTTTTATTGATATGGTTGGAGTGACATTTGTTGGTAATTCCTTGGTGAATGTGGGGAGTGACCTATAGGCCATGGTGGGATGTGGGTGCAGGATATATGTGGTAGTGTATACACTAGAGAGTTCGAGGTCAGTTAAATAGTATACATGCCATGTGTACGTGCCAGGTGTATGTGCCAGGTGTACATGTCATGTGCCATGTATATGTCCCATGTGTACGTGCCAGGTGTATGTGCCAGGTTTACGTGTCATGTGCCATGTGTATGTCCCATGTGTACGTGCCAGGTGTATGTGCCAGGTGTGTGTGCCATGTGTACGTGCCAGGTGTGTGTGCCATGTGTACGTGTCATGTGTACATGCCAGGTGTACGTGTCAGGTGTATGTGCCAGGTGTACGTGCCAGATGTACGTGCTACGTGTACATGCCAGGTGTACGTACCAGGTGTACGTGCCATGTGTACATGCCATGTGTATGTGCCAGGTGTACGTGACAGGTGTATGTGCCAGGTGTACGCGCCATATGTACGTGCCAGATGTACGTGCCAGATGTACGTGCTACGTGTACATGCCAGGTGTATGTACCAGGTGTGCGTGCCAGGTGTACGTGCCAGGTATGTGAGGTGTACGTGCTGTCATACGTGACAGGTGTATGTGGTGTACGTGTCATGTTTACGTGGTATGTGTCAGGTGTACGTGACAGGTGTATGTGACAGGTGTGTGCGGGTGACAGGTGTGTGTGGGTGTACGTGTCAGGTACGTGCCAGGTGGTGTCATGTACGTGCCAGGTGGGCGGATGTATGTCAGGTGTACGTGACAGGTGTATGTGGCAGGTGTACGTGCCAGGTGTACGTGCCTGGTGTACGTGTCAGGTGTACGTGTCAGGTGTATGTGTCATGTATACGTGTCAGGTATACGTGCCAGGTGTATGTGTCAGGTATACGTGCCAGATGTATGTGTCATATATACGTGCCTGGTGTATGTGTCAGGTATACGTGACATGTGTACGTGACAGATGTACGTGTCAGGTGTATGTGACAGGTGTACGTGCCAGGTGTATGTGTCAGGTATACGTGCCAGATGTATGTGACAGGTGTACGTGCCAGGTGTATGTGTCAGGTGTATGTGTCAGGTATACGTGCCAGATGTATGTGTCATATATACGTGCCAGGTGTATGTGTCAGGTATACGTGCCAGATGTATGTGACAGGTGTACGTGACAGGTGTACGTGCCAGGTGTATGTGACAGGTGTACGTGCCAGGTGTACGTGCCAGGTGTATGTGTCAGGTATACGTGCCAGATGTATGTGACAGGTGTATGTGACAGGTGTATGTGTCATGTATACGTGCCAGGTGTATGTGTCATGTGTACGTGACAGATGTACGTGCCAGGTGTACGTGCCAGGTGTACGTGCCAGATGTATGTGCCAGATGTGTGACAGGTGTACGTGACAGGTACAGATTGTGGATCTTACCTGTGACAAAGTTTGTTGAGCTGGTCCAAGTTGAGCTCTGACGTCCGCAAAGTCACGAGTTGCGTTGTAGAGAAACGCACCAATTTGATCTTCATAAATACGCTCAGCACCTGAGTAATATTGCATTCATTAAGCACACAATAAGATCAATATTCACATTAATTCTATGACAATTCCTTGACCCTTAACTTGCTGAATTAATTGGACAGGATGTGCAAACAACATAGATCCTGATCAGCCGCGATGTTTGCTATTCAGACAAATGTTTTAGCTCCACTATCCGAATAGCAAACAGTATAGAGCCTGATTAGATTTGCCGATTGCGCAAACTTTAGTTGTGATTGGCAGGTTACGGGTTTAAAGTAAGACATCAAATTGTTTATTGTGAGTCTAAAGTGGATGTACATGTATATATATCTCTTGAAATAATATTTTTTTATTAGTATACAGTCAACCATGTGTTAGTGGTCACCTTCATTAAGTAACCAACCTGCATTAAACAGCCGAGGAGAAGACTCTGTCTTTCATTCTAATCCTTTTTCTTTATTTTGGTTTTACAGTATTTATTCCAATAAATTTACATGTATAACACACAAAAATGTTACAAATTACATAAATTGTGAATGGTTTGGATTGGAAAACAAGTTTTCAGAAAACTTATATGAATTCCTCTTTATTTTGATATGTGCATTGTTCAATATGTATTACTAGTTTATTTGGGCCTCATAATTGGGCCTCGAGTTCGAGCCTCGCTGGAGCCGTTACGATTGTGCCCTTTGGCAAGGTATTTAACTTCCACATTGTCTCGTCTCTCCTTCATGGCGATGGATTCCATCAGGAATGATGTCTCGAGAGTGATAAATATAAGTTAAAAGAACTTGTTTTGCAATCGAGCTAAAATAAATTTGTATAAACTAAGTATATTTGGGGAATAACATATGTTTAAACTATTAACCCATTCAACACCAAGTAACTGACATGGACTGGTCCATGATATTTTTAGACCAATAAATTAATAACAAAATTACATTTGGATCAGTTCATTTATCAAAATGGGTATTTTTTCTTCTAAAAATAGTTATATTACTTGAAAAAAGTGCAGATCCTGATGAGACGGCTCGTCACGAGCCGGCTCATCTGGATCTACACTTTTTGTAAGCCTATTGAGAGGTATGTGGTGTTGAAAGGGTTAAACAGCCAGTTTCTAGTTTCCCTTTCTGTGATTCCATTGAATGGCTGCCTAAGACAAGTTTGACTGTATATCTATATGTAAGTGAAAATTGTACTCCGGTTTCCTTCCACATCCTCTCCAGACCACATAATATTATAGGCTTTCATCCGCGCCAATGAGAGTGATTAAAGCGACACTACATCGGTGAAAACGCAAATGTCTGGAGAATGTAATTCCTATTATATGGTATAATTTGTTTTCCTATAATTATTTGCCTCAAAAACTGAGTATTTCAACAAATAAACAAGCGTCGTATACGCGGTTTGTTGACAAAACAAAATAATGTAAATAGGGTCGGCATGCATGCATTATAATACAACGAGTGTATCCTGAATAACACGATTTACCATACAGATTTAACGTTATATCTCCCATGTGTGCCTATGCATATTTATTTGTAGACTAATCTTAGTTAAATTATCCCCATCTAAACGAAAGTATCGCGCGTTTAGTATTGACTCTAATGACAAACAAACGTCATTTCATGAGCGTGGAATCCTACTTTCAATTTTGAAAGTTTGTAGACCACAAAACACTGTTTATTGATTCAATGTTAGTGTTCGAATGTATTCGGAAGAATTTATAGTAGCAATGCATTTATACGTGAAAACATTTTATTTGCTTTTTGCGATATAATGTCACTTTAATATAAGTTGTTAAAACTTGCTGTTGTAAAATAATTAAAGTTTTAAAAAAAGGTGAAGATGGTCATACTTTATGTCAATTTGATTGTAATGCTATTGTAATATGTTTGTTTGCTTTCGGGGGTTAACGTCGCCCCAACAGCTTAGGTCATTGGGCTGCCCCTTCGAGTAGTATTTCAGGCACCGACTGGCACAGTGATATAACCACCGACCTACCGCAAGCCAGCTGGATAGCTTCCTCACTTTGGCTGTCTGATTAGCGCAGTGGTTAGCGTGTTCGCTTCTCACCAATGCAACCCGAGTTCGATCCTCGGACCGGGAAGTATGTGAGATGGTACTTGGTCGCCAGATCGGACAGATGGGTTTTCTCTGGGTACTCCGGTTTCCTCCCACACGAATGACCACATATACGCTTTCATCCGCGCCAATGAAAGTGATTAATTAAGTTGTTAGAACTTGCTTCGCAATCGTAAAATAAATAAAGTTTAAACTTTCACTTGAAATAATTCGACACCCCCAGTGTGATTCGAAGCTACACGGGGCAAGTGATTTGAAGTCTACGACCGTAATCACTCAGCCATGGAGGCCTCATTAATTGTAATATTGTGTTGTATACTTTTTGGAGAAATGTTGCAATACAATATTATGGAAGGCGAGTAGCTTCACTTCCGGTGACGTCATTCACTTACCTTTCAGAGTGTTCATCTGTTGTTTATCGTTGGTAATATTGCGACCAAGGTCGTTAACGTACGTGGTAAACGATGATAGTCTACTAGCAGCAGTTTGTTCTTGGTTCTCGATATGTCTCTCCTACAACAACAAAAGAACACGTTTTTAATATGGACATAAGCCGGGTGATGGGTGCTCCGTGGACCAGTGGTTAAGGTTGTTGATTTCAAATCACGGTGCACCTTACTGCTGTATGTTCGAACACCGATGGTGGCGTCGAATTCTTTCATGTGATGAAGTTATCCACTTGACTAGCTGAAGGTCGATGGTTCTACCCGGGTATCCGTCCATGCCTGAAATGCTGCTTGTAGAGACACGTGGATCCTTTATCCACCAATAATAGCTGGAGAATAGGTATTGAACGTTGATTGTAGCAACGCGCATTTTGCTCTAAAATAAATTACTATTGTTTACGTTTTGCTAGGCACTACGTATTAAAGTACCAACCAAGCCGTGCATGCTTGAATAATAATGGGAAATAAAATGCTTTTTTAATCATCTACTGTGTGTTTAGACTGTATATGTAATAACTATTTTAAAAACAGAGACTGTTTGTTAAATCCTTATGTTTTGCCGCTGTAATTTAGCATTCCATTACAGTTGCAGCAGACGACATATCAAGTCTATAAGATGTTTGCGTTGCGGGGATTTGTCTAACATTTACACAGTCTAACACATTTTGCGATTCACAATGTTTTTCTGCAGATATGTGTCTAACATAAACAAGCCTAAACATATTTTATATTTTTAAGTAGGTTGTTCGACACCACGCTGCTTGTGGTATTGGTTGCCATTGACACGTATGCTTTCACGATGATCTACGATTCTAATTACTGTCCGCCGTCTGGCCCTAATAAAATTAACAGTCTTTCAGATGGGACTTTAAACCGAGGTCTCGTGGCTGTGCTTTACACCGTGCACGTAAAAGAACCAGAGGTAATCCTGTAATGGATCTCTGTCTGTATCATTGCAGTATCCTCCAAAAATATAAAATGATTAATCTCGTCAGGAGGCGTCGCTCATATGGGCAACCGGTAGCGACGATAAATAAACATAAAACACACACAATTTGTGGAAGTCGTGATAGCGCAATGGTAGCGCGTTCGCATCATGTGCGAACAACCTGGAGTTAAAGCCCCTTCTGGAGCCGTTACGAGCGTGCCCTTAGACAAGGCATTTAAATTCCACGTTGCCTCTTCTCTCTCCCTCGTGGCGATGGATTCCATCAGGAATGAGGTCTCGAGGGTGATTAATATAAGTCATAAGAACTTGTTTCGCTATCGAGCTAAAATCAATTTGTATAAACTAAGGAATCTATGAGGGAGGCGATAAATAAACTCTAAATAAACAAATGATCCAACCTACCAGTTTGTCGAGGTCGTCGAGTTGGCGCTGTATGATCTGTTCCGAGACTGTGGCATTTATGACTAGATCCGTGACGTCATGTGTGACAGCCGACAAGTCCGTACCGTTTCCACCTGAAACACAGACACACGGACGTACGACAGAGAAAAATGTACCTTATATATGCAGTATCGTTTCGCTCTAGACATTTTAAATAAATTAAACTGTGACCGCCTGTAGATAGTTATTATAATCTGCTGGGAAATGGGTTTTTAACAATCGTTTCAGCTCGAACGCGCAAGTAATTGTCTATAAATATTCTGTCCAGACATAGTTTTGGCTAAATACGTGTGTGTGCATGTGGTTTCTGCAATAGTGCAGATTCAAAATACTCGCTTCTCACCAATGCAACCCGGGTTCGATCCTCGGACCGGGAAGTATATGAGTTGATACGGTGGTCGCCAGTCCGGACAGGTGTTTTTTCTCCGGGTACTCCGGTTTCCTCCCACACGAATGACCACATTTACGCTTTCATGCGCGCCAACGAGAGTGATTAATATAAGTTGTTAAAACTTGCTTCGCAATCGTTGTAAAATAAATAAAGTTAAAAAAAAATACATGCAGAAAATGATAACATATTCATTATAATGCTCGTATCAGAGAAGTATTTCAGATGGGACTATAAACCGAGGTCTTGTGTATCGATGTTATGCACCGGTCTGTAACTTGCATTATCCGTACATTTTTAAATAACTTCTAGTTTATACAAATTTATTTTAGCTCGATTGTGAAACAAGTTCTTACAACTTATATTTATCACTCTCGAGACCCCATTCCTGATGGAATCCATCGCCACGAGGGAGAGAGAAGAGGCAACGTGGAATTTAAATGCCTTGCCTAAGGGCACACTCGTAATAGCTTCAGCGGGGCTCGAACTCCGGACTTTTCGCACATGAAGCGAACGCGCATCCACTGAGCTATCACGACTTCCCAAATAACTTCTGGAGGTATCGCCACGTTTAACCAGGGGGCGACGATAAATAAATGTATTCAAAATAGATAGAGTGTAATGGTCATGGTACCCCCCCCCCCCCCATCCAGTCCAAATATAGACTGGCATGTCTAACTTTCATTTTGCCAATGTCTCGAGAACATTAACACTTTTTAGTTCATTGATTTCTGAAAAATAAAGCTAGATAATGTATTTACCTTTACCGGTTACCTTGATAGCGGTTCTGATCGCAGTATCAAGGGAGTGTAGCTGACGTTCTGTAGCTGTCAGCGTTTGCTGGTTGGCCGCCAGCTTCTTTTGGAGATTTGAATGTAAAGCAACACTTTGTGCAGCCTCGTTAGCTATGGAAGTGGAAATACCCTGCAGTTTCTGCATAACGTTTGCCAAGTTTTGCTGAAACGCTGCTTTCGCTGCATTTAGCGACTGTTGTGATGGTGTTGGCGCTTGCGTTGCAGCACGTTTCCGTCTCACGTCGCGTACTTCCGGTTTCTCGTCATTAGTCTGCATCGTTTGAAGTTGGTTTATCACTCGCTTTAATGTACGAATTTCCTCCTCCACATCACGGATATGGATATCCGTGTTAGTTGATTCGTTCATGGCCACTGCAAACTGCTGGTCGATCAATTTGAACGAATCATGTTCGTAGTCCTGTACGGCTCTGATACGTCCCCATGTCTCGTGCACATTACCGTCAACGTGCTCCTCTAAGGTGCCGGTGGCGTCACAGTAGCTGAGATCCGGAACAGGCACCTTCAATGAACACTTGGTCTGAGCCGCCGCGACGCGTGTCGTGAGAACCGACACAAACGTGAACAGAACAACCACTTCAGACGTCTTCATATTCCTACAATTTGACGCACGTTTTTTTTAAAATATAAAAATCAGTAAATTATCTCTTATTAATACGCTATTAGTGCACACTAAATAAGAATTGTTGACGATGTATGATTTGTGAATAAAACAATAAAATATTAAAACAATACGTAATTAAAGAAGATTCCAAATCCCCTACATTGTCTAATCGCGAGAATGTTAAGTGTACAATAATCCGCGTATAAACAAACTCGCTCTCTCATCTGCAGGTTGTCCTTATTTTACAATTTGTCAAACCGTACTGCAAAATGCGTAATCCAATAAAATCGTTTAGTTTTATCACGAGACAAAGGTCTTCGTAATTCCTCCAAGGTTTGTATATTGTCTAATTAAAATAAAATAGACAAACTTGTGTTAGATACCAAACCCGATGTTGACCGTTGTTAGCATGTGTAGATAGATATTCGAGGATGGTCCTTGTATTTTGCATCCTGTACAACAACATGAATTCTATTAAAAACGGCGGCACTTATAGTAGAATATATGACTGTTGATAGCGTATACTGGATATTTGGGAATTCGTTGAAAGTATATGACAGAATGTATAAACAAGCGTTTACAGGTTTGCAATACCGTCACACCGATAGATAAGATGTGACCAAACAGCGCGCGGGATGAACGATACCCGGATATGTAAGTGTTAGACATCATCTGGGAATTTAAACTGACTGATTACTGGTGGGGATTTCATCAACCTGTAAATTAATGATTGGTTGGGAATTCATTAAATGGATTGGCACAGTTCTATACTCTACTTGGGAAGTGTCGGACATTTTAATATATTAGCTATCCTAGCTGGTACTCCCCACCCCCACAAAAAAGGTCGTTAATTTCTATCATGAACAATAGTTATTGTCCTAACACGCGTGTGTGTTACCCAATCGTCTATGGCAGCTGCTGCAGTAGCAACACTCAACCTGTCCGCCTCCGTAGTCGAGTTGTTACAGTCGCTGACTTGCATAGGCCTACCACTGTAACCTATCGTCATTACTGATCACGGGTTAGAGCCCAGCGCAGCCCGTGTCTCTTTATATGAAAACGTTGGCAGTTTCTTACGGCGGTTGGTGCATCAAGTACTGATTAACCGCTGGAGCCTGCCAATGAGTGGTGTTAGGTAAGCTACCCGTAGCTCATATGGGCAACCGGTAGCGACGATAAATAAACGTAAAAATAAAGTAATCAACATTACACGATTACACGTGCGTAGTATTACTAGATGTACATGCGCATCATGGAGCAAGAATGTCCAGTTATAACCCAGGGTGGCCCCCGAGGTCATAAAACTATTTTGATCTCAAAACTCGACTCAATACTCAAAATGACTGGCGTTTTGAGACAGAATCGTAGGTTATAAAACTGTTTGTACTCAGTTGAGCATGATCTCATGCTATCTCATGCTCAACTGAGTTAAACTCTTTAGTATGGAGGCTTAAAAAGCCATAAACGGAAGCGTCACGCATCGTCTGCGCGCACAAGCGGTATAATGGCGAAATATTACGAATTCGTAAAATCTTTTTCTCAACTCGCTGTAAAGCACAGGTGGTTTGAAGTTGAGGAATTAACGCTAATTGATTTAGTTATTCCTGAAGAGGAGGTGGTGTTATTTGACGCTTTGAAATGTCCAGCAAAATATAAGTCAATTAGTGTAGTGGTCAAGGGGTACTTTTTGGTCGGGTACCCCTCCCCATGGTAGAACAAGACACAACCTACTTTTTCTTGAAGAGGGTGGTCTGGGGAGTAGGAAAAGGATGGTTGTGAATCTGAGATCATTGTAGGTCATTATGAAAATCTCATTTATATATGTGTAGATGAGGACTCCGAGAATAAATTTGATGATATATGTTTTTTCCAAGTATATCAGTTAATATTCAAGCTATATGCACAAATTATGTATCAAAATGTGCAGGATGACAATACACACTCACTACAATTGCATTTAATCAGAAAATATATCTCATACTTGGCATAAAAGCCAAAATAATGCAATTTATTGCTGAAAATCGAGTACAGATTCACTGAATTACCGACCTTAATGACTACATAACTTTACACATACCAGCTCCATGTTGATAAATATTATACCTAAATGTATCCTGTACATATATGTATTCAATAGAAGGTTCCAAAGTGTAATATAGCTCCTGCTGAGAATTGTATTATCAAAAACATTACACTTTACCGAAATATCCAAAATACCTTAAATTCGCGTATTCCACGAAATATCATGTTTTCATTAGTTTACACCATGCTGCATTGGCAATATACTTTTGTTATATTTAGATACATATATCAGCACATTCACAATATGGTGAACTAGCATTTATGACTACCCCAGAAATACATGCACAGAACAGTTACTCAGAGTTTTCTTCTAAAAACATACCCCCCCCCCCGCCTAGTACGTAACGCGATTCCAATGTCTGATATAAAATGTGTTTCTATATGTATGACTTCATTGAATGGTGCCTTAATGAACAAGCATACAACAAGCTGACACGTTGTAGTGAAGACGATGTTCCTAAGATCAACCTGAAAACAATTGCCATATGTCATAATATGATTTCACAGTCAGCGCATGTACACATCAATTACACTAGACTTAGCCTTACAAGTGCACCACGAATTTGGAAACAAGAATATGATCGACTTACTTAATTCACTGGGTCATTGTGTCTCCTACGACGAAGTTCGGCGCTTCCTCACATCTGTGGCTATTGATGAGGAAAATGTCAAAGATGGCGTATACATACCCAAGAGACTCCAGCACCTAGGGTCCATTGATGGTTTGCCAGTGGTAGATGCTGCGATCGATAATTTTGACCAAAACGAAGCTACTCTGGATGGAAAGTCAACCACTCATGCCATGGCAGCCGTGCTGTTCCATAGAGGAATCCCCCAACTTGATGACAAGTGCATTCCCAGGTTGCCAATGAAGTCGCTATCAGCAGCTGATAAGAGTCTGTCCAGGATTTGACGATCTCCAGAGGTATATAGCTAAGTCATTCAAACAAAACTGTGGAAATGTTGTAGTCTTTGCTGCCACTTTATCATTATATTTTGGTAATTACAGCATATACCTGGTAAAACAATTGGTAAGAAATTTATGATACCTACGGTTGTGGTCATATGCTTGTTGGTGGCTGGTCTAACATTATAATGCATGCATATAGAATAGCATCGATAACATAGACAGTAAAATGGTAGTATAATACTATTCACAAGTTACCACGAATGTGCATGCATGTCCAAATATATATTTAGTTCTGACATGTATTACTTTAAGGTACAACAAACCTGCCAAACGATCAGAACCTCCTCCTGTGAGCGATTCAGCAATGATGAATATTGACATAGACCATCCAGAATTCAAGACAGCCGAATCTAGAGATTTAGCATGGAAAGTGTCCCGTAAAACCGTTGATGATCATCAGGCTATCCCATCGTGGTCGGCATCTAATGCATTCTTGTCTGAGCGGAATCTGCCAGTCGCGACTACATGCTACCTGCCCTTCATTCGTGCTCCACCAACGGATCTTACCACCATCTATACCATCCTACTTAGATTAGTCCAGATAGCCGACAAACTTAAGCAGCCTCACATCCTAGTCACAGCAGATTGCGCCATCTACAGCAAGGCACAACAAATAATGTGGAACAAGCCTCCACGTGTGGACGGAAAGATAACAATGAGGCTAGGTGGTATGCACTTAACCATGGCTTATGTAGCGAGCATCGGGAAACTCTATGGTGACGGGGGTCTCCTCTCCATGCTGGTCGACTCGGACGTCTATGCGTCAGCAACTGCAAGACTTATGCTCGAAGGGAAGCATGTGTCCAGAGGAAATAGGAGCATGAAACTGGTGCTAGAGGCCTTGTATCGGTTGTATCAGGAAGCATTTTTGGCATGGCTACAACAACAGGTTCAGACAGATCTTCGACAAGATGACATGGATAAGCTTGTGAGCGATATCCAACAGGCTTTCAAATCAGGAGACAACGAATCAGCTCGAAAACTAACCGAACAGCTAGAGTCCGAACACATCACAACCTTACAAGCGCTACATCAGGAGTTCACAGCCGTTGGACGAACACAATCAGCTACCTTTGCTTACTGGGACACATTCATGCAGGGAGTGGGAACTTTGTTGCGACTTCTGAGATCAGAGCGGGATGGTTTATTCGAGCTGCATCTCATTGCTGTCTGTGAGGCCATCCCCTGGTGTCGAGCTGCCGACAGAGGCAACTATGTCCGATATTTGCCTGGATATCTGAATGATATGATAAGCCTCAAGCAGAAACAACCAAAATCTTACCAATACCGGCAAGAAGGTGGATTCGTAGTCCGGAGGTCGTCCAGACGGTTCAATGCATATGCCAGTGACCAAGCACTTGAACAGACAATAAACCGTGAGGGGAAGAGCAAGGGAGGTGTCATCGGATTTACCTTGCGGAAGGGCGCTCTCACACGCTGGATGGTGACTCGACACATCACTGTGGAGTACACAGATGCCTTCAAGGAACTGTGCCATAGTAACAAACAAACACAAACGAGAAACCACACTGAGCATGGCAAGACTAGGATGGCAAGGGATGAACAGGACGTCATAAAGATAAAGGAATATGTTTCAGGCTTACATAATCCCTTCGACCTTGATACTGTGCCCGATGAACTCGTCAATATCACCACTGGACAGGTCGCATCACAGGAAGTTGCCAATGGACTGATAAATTGTCTGGAAGTTGCACAGAAACGGAACACTACCTTTGTGGAGAAGCGGCTCATGGTTGACAGGACACTCAGTTTCTGGGAGACAGACACACGGACGAAGACTCCAACATTTGCCAACATGTCCAAATCTTTGACATCCAAGAAAACAGACAAGATCATGGTAGATTCTGAAGTCTTATTCCGAAGGCTGCTGGCTGTGTCGAAGCAGAGGGATGTCAGCTTAGAAGAGGTTCTGACACACGAGCTAGCACCTGTACCACCTTCTCTGTTCAACGATGATGGCACGATGCGCAAGACGACCAAGGCTGATTTAGCCAAGAAGTTAGAATCGAATTGCGATGAAATACAGGTGTTGGAAGAGACAGATGATCGTCACACTGCATACATCATTGATGGGATGGCACTACTTCAAGCAATGGATGAATCCAAGTTTGACACATTCGATGATTTGGGACTTGTCGTAATGCAGAGAATTCAGTCACTGCTAGCTGGTAACTTAGGTGTGATATCAGTCACTCTGGTCTTTGATCGATATGATTCGGAGATATCCATCAAGTAGCTGGAACGAGACCGTCGTACAGGTAGAGAAACAGGCCCTACGTATGTCATCAATGGTCGACGTAGGGTTCCAAACTACCGAAAATTTATGACAAATGCCACAAACAAATCAGCACTGGCAGAGTTTGTCTGTGTATATTTGACACAAACCGCTCCACAGCTCCTCAAGGAACACCAATCAATCACACTGGCAGAAGGTTTTGAAGATGGTCAGCTTGTGAAAGTTATTCAGCGCACAGAGGTACAAGAAAAACCTGAACTGTTCAGCACACACGAGGAGGCCGACACACGAATCCTGCTACATGCCATCAATCTTGCTCAATCACACTCAAGAATCATTGTCCGATGCGATGATACTGATGTATTAGTCCTTCTAATATACTACTGTGGCAAGGGTGTGTTTGGAGACTGCAAAGTTTACATGAATGCTGGTCATTGCAGCAAAGCAATACACCGCCAGAGGTTCATTCCTGTCAACACCATAACTGATCAAATTGGAGAAGATGTTTCACTCTGCTTACCAGCGTCACATGCTATTAGTGGATGCGATACAACATCTTCCCTCTTCAAAATAGGTAAGCGCACTGCCTATAGCAAGCTCTTGTTGAATATTGGAGACTTGCTGCCACTGGCACAGTTAGGCCAATCCAGTGACATAACTAATGAACTCCCCACAGCCACGAAGTATGCATTGCTTCTGTATGGATCGAAGAGCAACTCGTGCAAGTCTCTGGATCAGCTACGCTATGATTATGCGTGTAAAAGTGACAAGGTTGCATCACTTTTCCCGCCAACAGATGATGCTTTTCAACAGCATATCAGACGTGTGAATTACCAGGTGGCGATTTGGATTCACAGTCATGAAGCAAAGCCAGTTCTTTGGAGACCTGATGGCAATGGATGGCAGCTAAGGGACAACAAACTCGAACCTGTCATGTTCGAAAAAGATGCGGCCCCCAAAGAGGTTCGAGACCTGACACATCTCTATTGCACCGATGAGAACTGCTCACAAGCTAGAGCCTGTCACTGCCTGACCGTGGGACTGAGATGCACGGAGTTATATTCCTGTGTTGGTGATTGCCAAAACACAGATAATGCTCTTGTGCTAAGTGACAGCAGTAATGACGACAGTGATTGACTGATTACATGAACATCAATCATTTGGATTAAATTACCACTGCTGTATCAATAACTTCCAATTCAATAAATATGTATATCATTTACATGTGCGTGTATTTCTGGGGTAGTCATAAATGCTAGTTCACCATATTGTGAATGTGCTGATATATGTATCTAAATATAACAAAAGTATATTGCCAATGCAGCATGGTGTAAACTAATGAAAACATGATATTTCGTGGAATACGCGAATTTAAGGTATGTTGGATATTTCGGTAAAGTGCTATGTTTTTGATAATACAATTCTCAGCAGGAGCTATATTACACTTTGGAACCTTCTATTGAATACATATATGTACAGGATACATTTAGGTATAATATTTATCAACATGGAGCTGGTATGTGTAAAGTTATGTAGTCATTAAGGTCGGTAATTCAGTGAATCTGTAGTCGATTTTCAGCAATAAATTGCATTATTTTGGCTTTTATGCCAAGTATGAGATATATTTTCGATTAAATGCAATTGTGTGAGTGTGTATGTCATCCCGCACATGTTTGATACATAATTGTGCATATAGCTTGACATCTTACTGATATCCTTGGAAAAAACCTATATCATCAAATTTATTCTCGGAGTCCTCATCTACACATATATAAATGAGATTTTCATAATGACCTACAATGATCTCAGATTCACAACCATCCTTTTCCTACTCCCCAGACCACCCTCTTCAAGAAACAATAGGTTGTGTCTTGTTCTACCATGGGGAGGGGTTGCACCCATTTTTAAGCCCCTTTTGAGATATTGCCACTACACTAAATCGGTAGATTGGGGAAAGATGTTTGGCATGACGTTGCAGACAAACTGAATGCGTAAGTTTGATACTATTCTGTGTTGTCAATGTCACCCCACTGTGTACCCCTTCTCTGACACTGCTAACAGTTACTTCCATTAGTGTTACAGTTAAATTCTGTTTGTTTTGGAGATTAAAGTCGCAACAGTGTCTAAATTAATTTAACACTGATTAAAGTTGGAGGAATACAACCTATATACTGAATATATCATCCTTTCTCTCAGTTGGTCAGTAGACCCAAAGCTACAAGTAAGTGACACATGTATATTTGTAAACATACGACACGATACTGTACCATGGCATTAGCAGAGCTGTTTTGAACCCCGGTCGATCTCCTCACGACGTGTACGTCGTGACCGGGGCACATCCCGCAGCAGCAGCGTAGGATTCTGGGATCTTCTGGTCGTCGATCTTGCGAAGGGGGAAGCTCGCCAGCATGTGGACCCACGGCTATGGCGCACCAGGACAGATCCGCCGTCTCTTCTAGATAGTGTTTGAAATACACACTATATCTTCGCTGGCTCCTTCGATCTTTCTCCTCCTACTTCTCCGGCGGATAGACGAGACAGCGGACCTGAGGGAGCGGCAACGGTCGTGGCATCCACGCTCCCCTGAGTGACAACCGACGACCAGATGTCTAACTGCCAGATCCGTATAAATGCTGCTGCGGGGTGACCAACAGTGAGGAGGGTGGCCCTCCAAGGGACCCCTTCGAAAGAGGATACAGGACTTGTCACTCTGCGAAGAACGAAGATGCCTTCCCAGCTGTCTACATAAACAACTTAGATGTCTACTAATCTTCTTAGTGCGCTCGCCCATATGGTTCGCCGGAGGCGAGGGTAAATAAACTCAATCATCATCATCGCTATTTTGAACAGTTGTAGGTGTATGCTCTAGCAGCAGTCTAGATGAACCGATTCTGGCTATAGTCATAGACACAAGACACAATTTGTGTTTGCCCTATGGTCATATAGTAAGTAATGTTAAATATATCCACGTTTGTTTATCGTCACTACCGGTTGCCCATATGATTGACGCCTCCTGAAGAGATTAGTCATTTTAGATTTTTGGAGGATAGTGCAACGATACAGACATACACCCATTCCAGAGTCTCCTCTGTTTGTTTCTGTAAATTTGCTAGTGGCTTTATAACCTAACCGCTATTTTGTATCATCTGTAGATATCAGCTTAGACGAGATGTATAAACATACGGATATAGTGAATTGCAACCAAGCATATAACCACACAACCACCACATTAGTATCCGCTCTAATCCACCGGAGCCGAGTGTTTATGTGTTAGCGACAGTTTATGATGTGGTTTCAATAGTTATGTATGTATGTTCCTTTAATGTCAAACCCCTCGCGGGGACTTAGACATGTTTTCCTGAGCAGGCTTAGCCGACCTAAGCGATTAACCAGTACTAAGCAATGTGTGTGAGGTGCCTTGCTCAATGACACTACATACGTGGCCTGGCCGAGTATCGAACCCGGGACCGTTCGATTCCAAATCCGACGCTCTACCACGGACGCCACACATAGTTAACACATATCTTAGATAAATGCCACTAACCATACGTTATTTGAACTCTCTTAATATTATCCATGAAACCCCATCTATCCGTACCACATGACAGTTGGAAAGAAGCCCATATTAATGCTGTATACAAAAAAGGAGATGCATCACTCCCTAGCAACTATCGTCCAATCTCTTTGCTAAATACAATTGAAAAAGTATTTGAGCGTCTCATATTCAAACATCTTTTCAACCATCTTCGGGTTGCTCAATCAGGGTTCATACCGGGTGACTCAACTGTAAACCAGCTAACGTACGTATACGATACACTATGTAAAGCTCTCGATGATGGTCTTGAAGTGAGAACGGTCTTCTTCGATATAAGTAAAGCCTTTGATTAAGTCTGGCATAAAGGTCTACTGGCAAAACTACTACACGCAGGTATATCCGGTCCTCTTTTTCAATGGTTTTCAGATTATCTGTCCAACCGAAGACAAAGAGTTGTTCTTCCTGGAAGCAAATCGACATGGGCAAATATAAGAGCCGGAGTTCCACAGGGGTCAATACTAGGTCCTATGCTTTTCATCATTTTCATCAACGACATTGTCGACGACATCTCTTCCTCCATCAACTTATTTGCAGACGATACAAGTCTCTATGTGATCGTTGAGCAACCTCGTACAGCTGCAGACCGTCTCCAAAACGATATACTCAGAATTTCTACATGGGCGAACAAATGGCTTGTAACTTTCAACCCAGCAAAGTCCGAATCTGTTCTCATCTCAAGGAAGCGAAGTCAGCAAATACATCCTCTCTTTATGTTTGACCAAGGCATCCCTGAAGTTCCAGACCATAAACATCTTGGGATATTTCTATCAAACGACTGTAGTTGGCATTCGCATATGAACTATATTATCGAGAAAACATGGAAACGAGTCAATATTATGCGGAATCTAAAATTCTCGCTTGATCGTAGATCACTTGAAATTATATACCTTTCCTTTATAAGGCCTCTCCTTGAATATGCTGATGTTGTATGGAGCAACTGTACCAACTATGAGATGGAACAGCTGGATAAAATCCAAAACGAATGTGGCAGAATTGCCACTGGAGCAACTAAGCTCGTTTCTTTGCTAAACCTACACCGGGAAACCAGATGGGAAAGTTTAACGGACAGAAGAAACAAACACAAGCTTATTATGTTCGATAAAATGAACACCAACCAAACACCTGACTATCTCTCCTCATTGATTCCCCGACAAGTAGAAACCCGGTACAATTTAAGAAATTCAGAACATATCCACGGAGTGCATTCCAGAACGTCACTATACTATAATTCTTTCTTGCCTTCAGCAATTCGGAATTGGAACTCTCTGCCTTCTACGGTTCGTAACTCTCCCGCAGTACAGACATGCAAGGCCAATCTCAATAGAAACAAGAGCAAAGTCCCTCCATACTTTTATGTGGGTACACGAAAACTTCAAGTCCTCCATACACGCCTTCGTACGAAATGTAGTGGTCTTAACTATCACCTATTCCTAAAAAATATTACTCCTACAGCTTTATGTAATTGTGGTCAAATGGAGACAAACTTCCACTATTTCTTTGAGTGTATAATGTACAATGTTTGCCGTACAACTCTAAATAACAATCTTCACAATTTCAACATAGATCTTGAAACCCTCCTATCAGGAAATCCGGCCATATCCGACCAGGAAAACACTCATATTCACACATGTTCATACCTACATATCTGATAGCAAGCGATTTGAATAATAGTATTAATAATGATTATTGTGACATGAGACATACATTCTCTCCTCTCTTATCTTCTTATCACCTTCTTCTCACTACATTCTTTTTTCTCTCACTCACAATCCATTATATTATGATATTTTTATTAATGTTTAACATGTAGTTATTTTCGCATGTATTCATGTTTAACCTTTCCTAACTCTATAACACACAATTGCAAAAGCCAAGCGAAATACATACAATCTTTGCAGAGGAGAAGAATTATATAAGACTCTGTCTTCCATTCTAATCCTGTTTCTGTATTCTGATTATGCTTGGTGTATGCATTGTTCAATATGTATTATATTGGGAAATAAAATATGTTTAAACTATATGACTGTATCCGTACCACATGGCTGTATCCGTACCACATGGCTGTATCCATACCACATGACTGTATCCGTACCACATGGCTGTATCCGTACCACATGACTGTATCCGTACCACATGGCTGTATCCGTACCACATGGCTGTATCCGTACCACATGGCTGTATCCATACCACATGGCTGTATCCATACCACATGACTGTATCCGTACCACATGACTGTATCCGTACCACATGGCTGTATCCGTACCACATGACTGTATCCGTACCACATGACTATCCGTACCACATGGCTGTATCCATACCACATGGCTGTATCCATACCACATGACTATATCCGTACCACATGACTGTATCCGTACCACATGGCTGTATCCGTACCACATGACTGTATCCGTACCACATGACTATCCGTACCACATGACTCTATCCGTATCACATGGCTGTATCCGTCCCACATGACTGTATCCGTACCACATGACTGTATCCGTACCACATGACTGTATCCGTACCATACGACTGTATTCGTACCACATGGCTGTATCCGTACCACATGGCTGTATCCGTACCACACGACTGTATCCGTAACACATGACTGTATTCGTACCACATGGCTGTATCCGTAACACATGACTGTATCCGTAACACATGACTGTATCCGTACCACATGGCTGTATCCATGCCACATGGCTGTATCCGTACCATACGACTGTATTCGTACCACATGACTGTATCCGTAACACATGACTGTATCCGTACCACATGGCTGTATCCGTACCACATGACTGTATCCATACTACATGACTGTATCCGTACTGTAATGTAATACACTTTCAGTGCTTTGATATTTCCTACATGGTGGCGTTTCATGATTTCCTGAAAACCTCTGTCGGTTATTATTGTTGCTAAATGTTCCCTTGGTTACGCACAACATTCACATCTGCACACTCGGCACCTAATGACTTTAAATGAGCTGAAGTAAGCTCAACTTGACGACATGTACTGATAACTTTGTTCAAAGTTAGCTGATCCGCGGGAATTTCCATTAATTTCTCTGAACACTCCTTATCGTTGATCCCATTAATTATCATATCGCAAATCAAACCTTCTTTTTGCTCTCCATACTGGCAGTATTCTGCTTTCCATTTTAGCTCTGAAATATAGTCCATTATTGACATATTGCTCCTTTTTGTATTCAGAAATTCCTGATGTTTGATATTCCTATAATTATGAACCCCGAAATGCCTGTCAAATTTCTTGAACACTGTCGTTAAATCATATTTGTCTTCGGCCAGACGAGCAACGACCCCGTTCTCTCCGTCATCCTCCACTGCAGCTTCCCATTCGAATACATCGTATATCTTCACACAGTCTCTGCCCAAATTCGACAATAATACACCAACTTTCCTCCTGCCTGGCTTATCATCAAGCCCTAAAGCATCAATATGTATCAAGAAATCCCTCTTGTACAGTTCCCATTCTGGAGCACCAGATTCCGTAGGGTTAAATTGCTGTAACGGCCTAATTCCGTAAGACGCCATTCTAATTCCACCATAAATCGGTAAACAAATATGTAGTTTACAATCCTCATTACTTCTACAGTCTCTATTTCAACGGATGGGCGCAGATTTCTTCGGATTCTGACACCATGTAATGGTACGTGACAGAAACATGACTGTATTCGTACCTGATGGCTCATAGGAATGTGTGTGTTTTACGTTGATTTATCGTCGCTACCGGTTGCTTATACGAGTGACGCCTCCTGAAGAGATTAGTCATATTAGATTGTGGAAGATAGTGCAATGATACAGACAGAGGCCCATTCCAGAGTCATCTCTAGTTCTTTTACATGCACGGTGTAAAGCACCGACACGAGAACTCAGTTTAACGTCCCATCTGAAAAACTGTTACTTTTATTAGGGTCAGATGGGGGTTCGAACCTACGGTCCTTGGATTACCAGTCCAGCGTGTTACCACTGGACTACAGGTCCGTCTGTGGCTCATAGGAATACCAACTATGTCACATATACCCAAGATGACTATCAAATTTCGTGTCATTTCAAAATGTCAAGGTCAGGTCACCTTCTATCATATTTGTTCAAGGTTGCTATTATTTTAAACAGTTAGAGAGTTGTGGAAGGTAGGTGGTTCTAACCAATGACAGTTGTGGAAGGTAGGTGGTTGTAACCAATAACTGTTGTGGAAGGTAGGTGGTTCTAACCAATAACTGTTGTGGAAGGTAGGTGGTGCTAACCAATGACAGTTGGAGAGTTGTGGAAGGTAGGTGGTTCTAACCAATAACTGTTGGAGAGTTGTGGAAGGTAGGTGGTTCTAACCAATAACTGTTGTGGAAGGTAGGTGGTTGTAACCAATAACAGTTGGAGAGTTGTGGAAGGTAGGTGGTTGTAACCAATAACAGTTGGAGAGTTGTGGAAGGTAGGTGGTTCTAACCAATAACTGTTGGAGAGTTGTGGAAGGTAGGTGGTTCTAACCAATAACAGTTGGAGAGTTGTGGAAGGTAGGTGGTTCTAACCAATAACTGTTGTGGAAGGTAGGTGGTTGTAACCAATAACAGTTGTGGAAGGTAGGTGGTGCTAACCAATAACTGTTGGAGAGTTGTGGAAGGTAGGTGGTTCTAACCAATAACAGTTGGAGAGTTGTGGAAGGTAGGTGGTGCTAACCAATGACAGTTGGAGAGTTGTGGAAGGTAGGTGGTTCTAACCAATAACTGTTGGAGAGTTGTGGAAGGTAGGTGGTTCTAACCAATAACTGTTGGAGAGTTGTGGAAGGTAGGTGGTGCTAACCAATAACAGTTGGAGAGTTGTGGAAGGTAGGTGGTGCTAACCAATAACAGTTGGAGAGTTGTGGAAGGTAGGTGGTGCTAACCAATAACAGTTGGAGAGTTGTGGAAGGTAGGTGGTTCTAACCAATAACTGTTGGAGAGTTGTGGAAGGTAGGTAGTGCTAACCAATGACAGTTGGAGAGTTGTGGAAGGTAGGTGGTGCTAACCAATAACAGTTGGAGAGTTGTGGAAGGTAGGTGGTGCTAACCAATGACAGTTGGAGAGTTGTGGAAGGTAGGTGGTGCTAACCAATGACAGTTGGAGAGTTGTGGAAGGTAGGTGGTTGTAACCAATAACAGTTGTGGAAGGTAGGTGGTTGTAACCAATAACAGTTGTGGAAGGTAGGTGGTTCTAACCAATGACTGTTGGAGAGTTGTGGAAGGTAGGTGGTTCTAACCAATAACAGTTGGAGAGTTGTGGAAGGTAGGTGGTTGTAACCAATAACTGTTGTGGAAGGTAGGTGGTTCTAACCAATAACAGTTGGAGAGTTGTGGAAGGTAGGTGGTTGTAACCAATAACTGTTGTGGAAGGTAGGTGGTTCTAACCAATAACAGTTGGAGAGTTGTGGAAGGTAGGTGGTTCTAACCAATAACTGTTGGAGAGTTGTGGAAGGTAGGTGGTTCTAACCAATAACTGTTGGAGAGTTGTGGAAGGTAGGTGGTTCTAACCAATAACTGTTGGAGAGTTGTGGAAGGTAGGTGGTTCTAACCAATAACAGTTGGAGAGTTGTGGAAGGTAGGTGGTTCTAACCAATAACAGTTGTGGAAGGTAGGTGGTTCTAACCAATAACAGTTGTGGAAGGTAGGTGGTTCTAACCAATAACTGTTGGAGAGTTGTGGAAGGTAGGTGGTTCTAACCAATAACAGTTGGAGAGTTGTGGAAGGTAGGTGGTTCTAACCAATAACAGTTGGAGAGCTGTGGAAGGTAGGTGGTTCTAACCAATAACTGTTGGAGAGTTGTGGAAGGTAGGTGGTTCTAACCAATAACTGTTGGAGAGTTGTGGCAGGTAGGTGGTTCTAACCAATAACTGTTGTGGAAGGTAGGAGGTTCTAACCAATAACTGTTGGAGAGTTGTGGAAGGTAGGTGGTTGTAACCAATAACAGTTGGAGAGTTGTGGAAGGTAGGTGGTTCTAACCAATAACAGTTGGAGAGTTGTGGAAGGTAGGTGGTTGTAACCAATAACTGTTGTGGAAGGTAGGTGGTTCTAACCAATAACTGTTGTGGAAGGTAGGTGGTTGTAACCAATAACAGTTGGAGAGCTGTGGAAGGTAGGTGGTTGTAACCAATAACAGTTGGAGAGTTATGGAAGGTAGGTGGTTCTAACCAATAACAGTTGGAGAGCTGTGGAAGGTAGGTGGTTGTAACCAATAACAGTTGGAGAGCTGTGGAAGGTAGGTGGTTCTAACCAATAACTGTTGTGGAAGGTAGGTGGTTCTAACCAATAACTGTTGTGGAAGGTAGGTGGTTGTAACCAATAACAGTTGGAGAGTTGTGGAAGGTAGGTGGTTCTAACCAATAACAGTTGGAGAGCTGTGGAAGGTAGGTGGTTCTAACCAGTAACAGTTGGAGAGTTGTGGAAGGTAGGTGGTTCTAACCAATAACAGTTGGAGAGCTGTGGAAGGTAGGTGGTTGTAACCAATAACTGTTGGAGAGTTGTGGAAGGTAGGTGGTTCTAACCAATAACTGTTGGAGAGTTGTGGAAGGTAGGTGGTTCTAACCAATAACTGTTGGAGAGTTGTGGAAGGTAGGTGGTTGTAACCAATAACTGTTGGAGAGCTGTGGAAGGTAGGTGGTTCTAACCAATAACTGTTGGAGAGTTGTGGAAGGTAGGTGGTTCTAACCAATAACAGTTGTGGAAGGTAGGTGGTTCTAACCAGTAACAGTTGGAGAGTTGTGGAAGGTAGGTGGTTCTAACCAATAACTGTTGGAGAGTTGTGGAAGGTAGGTGGTTCTAACCAATAACTGTTGGAGAGTTGTGGAAGGTAGGTGGTTCTAACCAATAACAGTTGGAGAGTTGTGGAAGGTAGGTGGTTGTAACCAATAACAGTTGGAGAGTTGTGGAAGGTAGGTGGTTCTAACCAATCAAAGTTGGAGAGTTGTGGAAGGTAGGTGGTTCTAACCAATCAAAGTTGGAGAGTTGTGGAAGGTAGGTGGTTGTAACCAATAACAGTTGGAGAGTTGTGGAAGGTAGGTGGTTGTAACCAATAACAGTTGGAGAGTTGTGGAAGGTAGGTGGTTCTAACCAATCAAAGTTGGAGAGTTGTGGAAGGTAGGTGGTTCTAACCAATCAAAGTTGGAGAGTTGTGGAAGGTAGGTGGTTGTAACCAATAACAGTT
>CM026399.1:65700699-65714876 GCA_014843695.1 Archivesica marissinica | reverse complement strand
TACAAAAAGTGTAGATCCAGAGGAGCCGGCTCGTGACGAGCCATCTCATCAGGATCTGCACTTTTTGCCAGTGATATGACTATTTTTAGACATAATTACCCATTTTGATAAATGAACTTGTCCAAATGTGATTTTCTGATTCATTTATTGGTTTATGAATATCATGGACCAGTCCATCTGAGTTACTTGGTGTTGAAAGGGTTAAAAGCAAAACAATTTCAGTGTAAATTTCTCCACAATAGTATTTTTACTAAGTTTATTGGGCGTTTCAAATGTAATAGGAGTAAAAAGCACAGGGAAATCTTTTACTTCTTCTGTTTTGGGAATGTTATAAATCCAAGCAAAATTTGGTTTTATTAGGAATGTCTCACAAACACTGGACATTTACGTTTCAGGAAGCCGTATGCGGTATCAACTCGGATAAAATACTGGACATTTACGTTTCAGGAAGCCGTATGCGTATCAACTCGGATAAAATACTAGACATTTACGTTTCCGGAAGCAACGAATGTCAGTAAATATGAATGTATCTTTGTCTAACTTATGTCGCAGAATAAGTCATGTGTTACACTGCAAAAAATGGGAAAAAACACAAACTTAATACAGGTATGTATCATATGTAAGTATCATATGTAAATCATTAAGACTAGTGTTCATTTCTGGAAGTTAGTTTCTTGTAGTGATAGTACACATGATTAAATGCCAATGGTATACTCTGTATAATGCTAAAACTGTATTATTATAAAATATTGCTTTTAGTAGGGGTTTTTCCTAGAGCGGAATGGCAGGTGCGCGGTCATGCCCTTGTAGGACCGCCCTTTTGCCCATTAGCCCCACCCTCTTGACTTTTAAAAAAATAAAATAATTTTTGGATAGGGCTCAACAGGAGCCTTCGGGCAGACAGACCTATAAAACATAGAACTCGTCGTCCTCCCTTTCACCAACATGTACTGCCTTACTGCCTCCTTCATCAATCACCGTAAGTTAGCAAAATATTCTAGGGCCTAACCCCAAAATATCCTGCCGCGTACTTCATCGCGCTCAAATTGCACCCTGCCTATTTTCTGACCCACCCTGCCATTTTTTTCATTCTAGAATAAACTCTAATTTATATATGTTTATTGTAAGGTTAGTAGGGGGTGGTTCCCTAACCCCTACTTACCTATCATGGGGAGAATTAACAGGGTTACCGGTACTCCTAAGAGGCCTCCAAAAACCCACTTTAATCATCAAATTCTCCATCGTCACTATCACTTTCAGGTGAACTGTCCCGCGTAAACATGCTGATTCTGTTCAAGCTCTCCACTAGCAACTTCATATGATCCTCAGATGGTGACTGGAGTTGTCTCCCTTGTTCAGTATTTGGCAAGCTCTCTGGTTGTCGTTCTTTCATTGGTCGTAACTTTACGCCCCTTTTTATTAAGCCAACCATTTCTTGCATTGGGTCGGCTGAAACTGATATATGTAAACCGTTGAACAAGTTTGGATGTCAGTATATGTATACAGAAACATTAAATCCAATGGTTTGGATGTCAGTATATGTATACAGAAACATTAAATCCAATGGTTTGGATGCCAGTATATCTATACAGAAACATTAAATCCAATGGTTTGGATGCCAGTATATCTATACAGAAACATTAAATCCAATGGTTTGGATGTCAGTATATCTATACAGAAACATTAAATCCAATGGTTTGGATGTCAGTATATCTATACAGAAACATTAAATCCAATGGTTTGGATGTCAGTATATGTATACAGAAACATTAAATCCAATGGTTTGGATGTCAGTATATGTATACAGAAACATTAAATCCAATGGTTTGGATGTCAGTATATCTATACAGAAACATTAAATCCAATGGTTTGGATGTCAGTATATCTATACAGAAGCATTAAATCCAATGGTTTGGATGCCAGTATATCTATACAGAAACATTAAATCCAATGGTTTGGATGTCAGTATATCTATACAGAAACATTAAATCCAATGGTTTGGATGTCAGTATATCTATACAGAAACATTAAATCCAATGGTTTGGATGTCACAAACAATGGTGTACATGGTAGAGTGGCAGTGTCGGATCTGTGATCAAGGTTTCCTCAAGTTTGCTACTTGGTTAGACAGACTGTATGTAGCATCCTTACATAAATTAGCTCTTGTTGAAAACTTGATACAATAAAACAAGAACATCAATTAAGAAAGCAACTGCTACTTGCTTCAATCAAATTGTTATGTTATATTTCGGGTTTTACGCCTGCATCAGCACCATTTTTGGGCTATATCGCCGGCGGGCAGTTTACTTAACAACACCTTTCCTGGGCAGGCTCCAGCGGTTAACCAGTACTTGGGTGCACCAACCTCCGTAAGAAACTGCCAACTTTTTCATAAAATGAAACACGGTCTGAGCGGGGCTCGAACCCGTGACCATCAGTGATGATAGGTTACAGTGGTATACAAGTCAGCGACCTTAACCACTCGACCACAGAGGCGGACTCAATCAAATTGTGTATTATCAACAGCTCACAATCATGATGGCTTGTTGTAAAGCCTAAACTTTATTTATTATACAATGATTGCGAAACAAGCTTTAACAACTTATATTAATCACTCTCGTTGGCGCAGATGAAAGCGTAAATGTGGTCTTTCGTGTGGGAGGAAACTGGAGTACCAGGAGAAAACCCACCTGTCTAATTTGGCGACAACCGTACCATCTCACATACTTCTCGGTCCGAGGATCGAACCCAGGTTGCATTGGTGAGAAGCGAGCGCGCTAACAGCTAATCGGACAGCCTATGGTTTGTTGTATGGGCAACACAAAGTGTACAAGAGAAATAGCAGATATAAGACAAACCAACCTTTAGGTTTCTCCTTTCTCTCTGGAGCCCGCTTCAAACCTTTTAATCCTTGTTGGATGGCTTGCAAATTTGGAGTCACAACCTCCGAGTCCGTCTGCTGTTTTAAATGCGACTGTAAACTACTTTCCTTTTTCACGCCACGTTTTCCGATGTTTACTGGAGCTGTCATTGGTGGGGGAGGAGGCGGGGGTGGAGGTGGTGGTGGAGGTGGTGGTGGAGGCGGGGGAGGGGGAGCAACTAATGGAGGCAGAGGAGGTGGTATGCTGGATGAGTTTGCAGCAGCACTCTCTGACTTTGCCGCCACGTGACTGCCGACTGTTGTACAAGAAGCAGACGAGGCTGGTGACGGGGTACAAGAAGCACACGAGGCTGGTGATGGGGTACAAGAAGCACACGAGGCTGGTGACGGGGTACAAGAAGCACACGAGGCTGGTGACGGGGTACCGCTGAGAAATATTGTCACGGGAATATCTCCATCTATATTATCCTTGCTACAGACACGAGCTCGCGGAACTACTTTTCTTTTATCCTTCGTGTCCTTTAGTGTATTTGGTGGTTTTGTTTTTGATTTTGCCGCCATTTTCTCATTGATTGCAGACAGTCTTTTCGTAGTTTGTATGCTGTTGGTTGAACTTTTACGACTTGGTGGCTGGTACCGAGATGGTTTAATAGTGGCTGGAGTTGGGTATTTCTACAATATAGGAAGTCCTCTTTCAATTTAATGCAAAACAATTGTCTAGACTTTACTATGCAAGAATATTCCAATTAGGTTAAACAAGATAAGAGGTTTATCCAATCACAACAGAGGTTACAATGTTCATGTCCAATCAGAACAATGTCGGAGTACATGTAATGTCAGAGTATATATAATGTCGGAATATATATAATGTCGGAGTATATATAATGTCGGAGTATATATAATGTCAGAGTATATATAATGTCGGAGTATATAGAATGTCGGAGTATATATAATGTCGGTGGAGTATAAATAATGTCAGAGTATATGTAATGTCAGAGTATATGTAATGTCGGAGTATATGTAATGTCGGAGTACATATAATGTCGGAGTATATGTAATGTCGGAGTACATATAATGTCGGAGTATATATAATGTCGGTGGAGTATATATAATGTCGGAGTATATATAATGTCGTTGGAGTATATATAATGTCGGAGTATATATAATGTCTGGAGTATATATAATGTCGGAGTATATAATGTCGGAGTATATATAATGTCGAGTACATGTAATGTCGGAGTATATGTAATGTCGGAGTATATATAATGTCGGTGGAGTATATATAATGTCGAGTATATATAATGTCGTTGGTGTATATATAATGCGGAGTATATATAATGTCGGAGTATATAGAACGTCGGAGTATATATAATGTCGGTGGAGTATATATAATGTCAGAGTACATGTAATGTCGGAGTATATGTAATGTCGGAGTATATATAATGTCGGAGTATATGTAATGTCGGAGTATATATAATGTCGGAGTATATATAATGTTGGAGTACATGTAATGTCGGAGAATATGTAATGTCTGAGTATATCTAATGGCGGAGTACATATAATGGCAGAGTATATATAATGTCGGAGTACATATAATGTCAGAGTATATATAATGTCGGAGTACATGTAATGTCGGAGTATATGTAATGTCGGAGTATATGTAATGTCAGAGTATATAGAATGTTGGAGTATATGTAATGTCGGAGTACATGTAATGTCAGAGTATATATAATGTCGGAGTACATGTAATGTCGGAGTATATGTAATGTCGGAGTATATATAATGGCAGAGTATATATAATGTCGGAGTACATGTAATGTCGGAGTACATGTAATGTCGGAGTATATCTAATGGCGGAGTACATATAATGGCAGAGTATATATAATGTCGGAGTACATGTAATGTCGGAGTATATGTAATGTCGGAGTATATATAATGTTGGAGTACATGTAATGTCGGAGTATATGTAATGTCGGAGTACATGTAATGTCGGAGTACATGTAATGTCAGAGTATATGTAATGTCGGAGTATATGTAATGTCGGAGTATATAGAATGTTGGAGTATATCTAATGGCGGAGTACATATAATGGCAGAGTATATATAATGTCGGAGTACATGTAATGTCGGAGTATATATAATGTCGGAGTATATATAATGTCGGAGTATATATA
Organism: Archivesica marissinica; assembly: GCA_014843695.1. NCBI lineage: Eukaryota > Metazoa > Mollusca > Bivalvia > Venerida > Vesicomyidae > Archivesica > Archivesica marissinica. The sequence continues at coordinate 65,709,822 of CM026399.1, read as the reverse complement.
ATGTCGGAGTATATGTAATGTCGGAGTATATATAATGTCGGAGTAGATATAATGTCGGAGTATATGTAATGTCGGAGTACATGTAATGTCGGAGTACATGTAATGTCGGAGTATATATAATGTCGGAGTACATGTAATGTCGGAGTATATATAATGTCGGAGTACATGTAATGTCGGTGGTGTATATATAATGTCGGAGTATATATAATGTCGGAGTATATAGAACGTCGGAGTATATATAATGTCGGTGGAGTATATATAATGTCAGAGTACATGTAATGTCGGAGTATATGTAATGTCGGAGTATATATAATGTCGGAGTATATGTAATGTCGGAGTATATATAATGTCGGAGTATATATAATGTTGGAGTACATGTAATGTCGGAGAATATGTAATGTCTGAGTATATCTAATGGCGGAGTACATATAATGGCAGAGTATATATAATGTCGGAGTACATATAATGTCAGAGTATATATAATGTCGGAGTACATGTAATGTCGGAGTATATGTAATGTCGGAGTATATGTAATGTCAGAGTATATAGAATGTTGGAGTATATGTAATGTCGGAGTACATGTAATGTCAGAGTATATATAATGTCGGAGTACATGTAATGTCGGAGTATATGTAATGTCGGAGTATATATAATGTCGGAGTATATATAATGGCAGAGTATATATAATGTCGGAGTACATGTAATGTCGGAGTACATGTAATGTCAGAGTATATATAATGTCGGAGTACATGTAATGTCGGAGTATATATAATGTCGGAGTACATGTAATGTCGGAGTATATGTAATGTCAGAGTATATGTAATGTCGGAGTACATGTAATGTCGGAGTATATGTAATGTCGGAGTATATATAATGTCAGAGTACATCTAATGTCGGAGTATATATAATGTTGGAGTATATATAATGTCGGAGTATATGTAATGTTGAAGTATATATAATGTCGGAGTACATGTAATGTCGGAGTATATGTAATGTCGGAGTATATATAATGTCGGAGTATATATAATGTCGGAGTATATGTAATGTCGGAGTACATGTAATGTCAGAGTATATAGAATGTTGGAGTACATGTAATGTCGGAGTATATATAATGTCGGAGTACATGTAATGTCGGAGTACATGTAATGTCGGAGTATATATAATGTCGGAGTACATGTAATGTCGGAGTATATGTAATGTCGGAGTATATATAATGTCAGAGTATATCTAATGTCGGAGTATATATAATGTCGGAGTATATATAATGTCGGAGTATATAAATGTCGGAGTATATTAATGTGGAGTATATATAATGTCGGAGTATATATAATGTCGGAGTACATGTAATGTCGGAGTATATATAATGTCGGAGTACATGTAATGTCGGAGTACATGTAATGTCGGAGTATATGTAATGTCGGAGTACATGTAATGTCGGAGTATATGTAATGTCGGAGTATATATAATGTCAGAGTATATCTAATGTCGGAGTATATATAATGTCGGAGTATATATAATGTCGGAGTATATGTAATGTTGAAGTATATATAATGTCGGAGTACATGTAATGTCGGAGTATATGTAATGTCGGAGTATATATAATGTCGGAGTATATAGAATGTTGGAGTATATGTAATGTCGGAGTACATGTAATGTCAGAGTATATAGAATGTTGGAGTATATATAATGTCGGAGTATATGTAATGTTGAAGTATATATAATGTCGGAGTACATGTAATGTCGGAGTATATGTAATGTCGGAGTATATATAATGTCGGAGTATATAGAATGTTGGAGTATATGTAATGTCGGAGTACATGTAATGTCAGAGTATATAGAATGTTGGAGTATATATAATGTCGGAGTATATGTAATGTTGAAGTATATATAATGTCGGAGTACATGTAATGTCGGAGTATATATATGTCGGAGTACATGTAATGTCGGAGTAATAAATGTCGGAGTATATATAATGTCGGAGTATATATAATGTCGGAGTATATGAAGAAGAAGAAATGTAATGTCGGAGTATAAAAGTCGGAGTATAATCGGAGTAATGTAATGTCGGAATATAATGTCGGAGTATATTAATGTCAGAGTATATATAATGTCGGAGTATATATAATGTCGGAGTACATGTAATGTCGGAGTACATGTAATGTCGGAGTACATGTAATGTCGGAGTATATAGAATGTCGGAGTATATATAATGTCGGAGTATATGTAATGTCGGAGTATATGTAATGTCAGAGTATATATAATGTCGGAGTACATGTAATGTCGGAGTATATATATGTCGGAGTACATGTAATGTCGGAGTATATAGAATGTCGGAGTATATAGAATGTCGGAGTATATATAATGTCGGAGTATATGTAATGTCGGAGTACATGTAATGTCGGAGTATATAGAATGTCGGAGTATATATAATGCTGGTGTATATATAATGTCGGAGTATATATAATGTCGGAGTACATGTAATGTCGGAGTATATATAATGTCGGAGTACATGTAATGTCGGAGTACATGTAATGTCGGAGTATATAGAATGTCGGAGTATATATAATGCTGGTGTATATATAATGTCGGAGTATATATAATGTCGGAGTACATGTAATTTCGGAGTATATGTAATGTCGGAGTACATATAATGTCGGAGTATATATAATGTCGGAGTACATGTAATGTCGGAGTACATATAATGTCGGAGTATATGTAATGTCAGAGTACATATAATGTCGGAGTATATATAATGTCGGTGGAGTATATATAATGTCGGAGTATATAGAATGTCGTTGGAGTATATATAATGTCGGAGTATATATAATGTCAGAGTATATCTAATGTCGGAGTATATATAATGTCGGAGTATATATAATGTCGGAGTATATGTAATGTCGGAGTATATATAATGTCGGAGTACATGTAATGTCGGAGTATATGTAATGTCGGAGTATATGTAATGTCAGAGTATATAGAATGTTGGAGTATATGTAATGTCGGAGTACATGTAATGTCAGAGTATATATAATGTCGGAGTACATGTAATGTCGGAGTATATGTAATGTCGGAGTATATATAATGTCGGAGTATATATAATGGCAGAGTATATATAATGTCGGAGTACATGTAATGTCGGAGTACATGTAATGTCAGAGTATATGTAATGTCGGAGTATATGTAATGTCGGAGTATATAGAATGTTGGAGTATATCTAATGGCGGAGTACATATAATGGCAGAGTATATATAATGTCGGAGTACATGTAATGTCGGAGTATATGTAATGTCGGAGTATATATAATGTTGGAGTACATGTAATGTCGGAGTATATGTAATGTCGGAGTACATGTAATGTCAGAGTATATAGAATGTTGGAGTATATGTAATGTCGGAGTACATGTAATGTCAGAGTATATGTAATGTCGGAGTATATATAATGTCAGAGTATATCTAATGTCGGAGTATATATAATGTCGGAGTATATATAATGTCGGAGTATATGTAATGTCGGAGTACATGTAATGTCAGAGTATATAGAATGTTGGAGTATATGTAATGTTGGAGTACATGTAATGTCGGAGTACATGTAATGTCGGAGTACGTGTAATGTCGGAGTATATGTAATGTCGGAGTATATATAATGTCAGAGTATATCTAATGTCGGAGTATATATAATGTCGGAGTATATATAATGTCGGAGTATATATAATGTCGGAGTATATGTAATGTCGGAGTATATATAATGTCGGAGTAGATATAATGTCGGAGTATATGTAATGTCGGAGTACATGTAATGTCGGAGAGTACATGTAATGTCGGAGTATATATAATGTCGGAGTACATGTAATGTCGGAGTATATGTAATGTCGGAGTATATATAATGTCAGAGTATATCTAATGTCGGAGTATATATAATGTCGGAGTATATATAATGTCGGAGTATATGTAATGTTGAAGTATATATAATGTCGGAGTATATATAATGTCAGAGTATATATAATGTCGGAGTATATAGAATGTCGGAGTATATATAATGTCGGTGGAGTATATATAATGTCAGAGTATATGTAATGTCAGAGTATATGTAATGTCGGAGTATATGTAATGTCGGAGTATCTGTAATGTCGGAGTACATATAATGTCGGAGTATATGTAATGTCGGAGTACATATAATGTCGGAGTATATATAATGTCGGTGGAGTATATATAATGTCGGAGTATATAGAATGTCGTTGGAGTATATATAATGTCGGAGTATATATAATGTCAGAGTATATCTAATGTCGGAGTATATATAATGTCGGAGTATATATAATGTCGTAGTATATGTAATGTTGAAGTATATATAATGTCGGAGTACATGTAATGTCGGAGTATATGTAATGTCGGAGTATATATAATGTCGGAGTATATATAATGTCGGAGTACATGTAATGTCAGAGTATATAGAATGTTGGAGTATATGTAATGTCGGAGTATATATAATGTCAGAGTATATCTAATGTCGGAGTATATATAATGTCAGAGTATATATAATGTCGGAGTACATGTAATGTCGGAGTATATGTAATGTCGGAGTACATATAATGTCAGAGTATATATAATGTCGGAGTACATGTAATGTCGGAGTATATGTAATGTCGGAGTATATATAATGTCGGAGTATATATAATGGCAGAGTATATATAATGTCGGAGTACATGTAATGTCAGAGTACATGTAATGTCAGAGTATATGTAATGTCGGAGTATATGTAATGTCGGAGTATATAGAATGTTGGAGTATATCTAATGGCGGAGTACATATAATGGCAGAGTATATATAATGTCGGAGTACATGTAATGTCGGAGTATATGTAATGTCGGAGTATATATAATGTGGATATAATGGCAGAGTATATATAATGTCGGAGTACATGTAATGTCGGAGTATATGTAATGTCGGAGTATATATAATGTTGGAGTACATGTAATGTCGGAGTATATGTAATGTCGGAGTACATGTAATGTCAGAGTATATAGAATGTTGGAGTATATGTAATGTCGGAGTATATGTAATGTCGGAGTACATGTAATGTCAGAGTATATGTAATGTCGGAGTATATATAATGTCAGAGTATATCTAATGTCGGAGTATATATAATGTCGGAGTATATATAATGTCGGAGTATATGTAATGTCGGAGTACATGTAATGTCAGAGTATATAGAATGTTGGAGTATATGTAATGTTGGAGTACATGTAATGTCGGAGTACATGTAATGTCGGAGTACATGTAATGTCGGAGTATATGTAATGTCGGAGTATATATAATGTCAGAGTATATCTAATGTCGGAGTATATATAATGTCGGAGTATATATAATGTCGGAGTATATATAATGTCGGAGTATATGTAATGTCGTAGTATATATAATGTCGGAGTATATATAATGTCGGAGTATATGTAATGTCGGAGTACATGTAATGTCGGAGTATATATAATGTCGGAGTACATGTAATGTCGGAGTACATGTAATGTCGGAGTATATATAATGTCGGAGTACATGTAATGTCGGAGTATATGTAATGTCGGAGTATATATAATGTCAGAGTATATCTAATGTCGGAATATATATAATGTCGGAGTATATATAATGTCGGAGTATATGTAATGTTGAAGTATATATAATGTCGGAGTACATGTAATGTCGGAGTATATGTAATGTCGGAGTATATATAATGTCGGAGTATATATAATGTCGGAGTATATGTAATGTCAGAGTATATAGAATGTTGGAGTATATGTAATGTTGGAGTACATGTAATGTCAGAGTATATAGAATGTTGGAGTACATGTAATGTCAGAGTATATAGAATGTTGGAGTACATGTAATGTCGGAGTATATATAATGTCGGAGTACATGTAATGTCGGAGTACATGTAATGTCAGAGTATATGTAATGTCGGAGTACATGTAATGTCGGAGTATATGTAATGTCGGAGTATATATAATGTCAGAGTATATCTAATGTCGGAGTATATATAATGTCGGAGTATATATAATGTCGGAGTATATGTAATGTTGAAGTATATATAATGTCGGAGTACATGTAATGTCGGAGTATATGTAATGTCGGAGTATATATAATGTCGGAGTATATAGAATGTTGGAGTATATGTAATGTCGGAGTACATGTAATGTCAGAGTATATAGAATGTTGGAGTATATATAATGTCGGAGTATATGTAATGTTGAAGTATATATAATGTCGGAGTACATGTAATGTCGGAGTATATGTAATGTCGGAGTATATATAATGTCGGAGTATATAGAATGTTGGAGTATATGTAATGTCGGAGTACATGTAATGTCAGAGTATATAGAATGTTGGAGTATATGTAATGTCGGAGTATATGTAATGTTGAAGTATATATAATGTCGGAGTACATGTAATGTCGGAGTACATGTAATGTCAGAGTATATGTAATGTCGGAGTACATGTAATGTCGGAGTACATGTAATGTCGGAGTATATATAATGTCGGAGTATATATAATGTCAGAGTATATGAAGAAGAAGAGGAAGAATGCTTTATTAAGACTTAAACTTTACAGTTTCTCGTCTGTAACATTTAAACATATTTACAATATATATAGTACAATATTATGATATATGCAATCATGATGAGGATGGACAAATGATGTAATGATTATGGACATACATGGAAAAATAATGACAATGTCATGATGGATTTTAGACTATGCAAAACATGATCATGACTGTATTAAGAGTGTAGGGAGTATTCAACTGGTAACTCGTATATCCTAAACAAGTGAATTACGAAGGGATAAAGCTTCATGAATATATTTACTAAAGTTAACCAGCTCTGGGGAATTGTCACATTGAAATATTTGCAATAATTTGAACATATGTAATGTCGGAGTATATATAATGTCGGAGTATATATAATGTCGGAGTATATATAATGTCGGAGTATATGTAATGTCGGAATATAATGTCGGAGTATATGTAATGTCAGAGTATATATAATGTCGGAGTATATATAATGTCAGAGTACATGTAATGTCGGAGTACATGTAATGTCGGAGTACATGTAATGTCGGAGTATATATAATGTCGGAGTACATGTAATGTCGGAGTATATAGAATGTCGGAGTATATATAATGTCGGAGTATATGTAATGTCGGAGTATATGTAATGTCAGAGTATATATAATGTCGGAGTACATGTAATGTCGGAGTATATATATGTCGGAGTACATGTAATGTCGGAGTATATAGAATGTCGGAGTATATAGAATGTCGGAGTATATATAATGTCGGAGTATATGTAATGTCGGAGTACATGTAATGTCGGAGTATATAGAATGTCGGAGTATATATAATGCTGGTGTATATATAATGTCGGAGTATATATAATGTCGGAGTACATGTAATGTCGGAGTATATATAATGTCGGAGTACATGTAATGTCGGAGTACATGTAATGTCGGAGTATATAGAATGTCGGAGTATATATAATGCTGGTGTATATATAATGTCGGAGTATATATAATGTCGGAGTACATGTAATTTCGGAGTATATGTAATGTCGGAGTACATATAATGTCGGAGTATATATAATGTCGGAGTACATGTAATGTCGGAGTATATATAATGTCGGAGTACATGTAATGTCGGAGTATATATACTTACCACACTAAAGGTTGGTGTCCATGGTTTCACAAGCCACTTTGTATTGTCACTTTCATTAATATTTTCTATATTTCAACATGTACTTACCACACTGAAGGTTTTTAATCTATCTATCGTTCGTTTTCTTTCATCATGTATAAAGTCTTGCTTACTCTCCAATTCCTCCTTTTGTAAATCCTTTTTCTGGAATATATATATATAATTTCAACAAAGTTTTCTGCCGAATAAACAAAAGGGCCCAAAAGGATCCATACGCTCACCTGAGAACAATGAACCCAACTGTTTGTTCGGGTTTTACGCCTGCATCAGCACAATTTTACCTAACAACACCTTTCCTGGGCAGGTTCCAGTGGTTAACCATTACTTGGTACACCAATCTCCGTAACAAACTGCCAACTTTTATATATAAATGAAATACGGTCCTGAGCGGGGCTCGAACCCGTGAGCATCAATGATGATAGGTTACAGTGGTATACAAGTCAATGACTTTTAATGGATCAGTTTATGTTAGCTATTTGGATAGAGAACTATCCAAGAATCATACCTGTAAAGTTTACATGGCAATTGGCGCATTGGAGTAGGAGTAGATGTCAGTAAAAGTAATTGTTAACGGATGGATGGACAGACGGACGGACGGACGGACTATCTGGCGATGGACATTTGGTGATCACAAACGCTCCCTTGACCAGTATGTGGTCATGTCAGCTAAAAAAGAACGTTAAATGTAATATGTACGTATTTATTCATGATAGGCATATAATGAAAGTAACATCATGTTGTATGTAGATCTGTCTGTTTGTATCACCTCTTGTTGTCCATTCTCAATACAATACAGATAACTACACAAGCAACAAGAAATGATACATACCAACACAAAACATCCAAACATAATATACCCCATGCACCACCCATACCTTGAAACACTCTTGTCATTTATGTTTTTCAATGAATGATTGAGTTATCTCAGTGAAATAAAACCCCATCTTTCATTGTTTTCAAACAGTGAAAGATGGCATTTTCTCTGTCACTGCTTGAGTTTCGTATTCCTCCGCAGCTAGATGTACTTAAGTACTTTAGGGATTTTCTGACAATCGTGAACAGTTAATTATTAAGTAATATATTCTAATGAATTTGTTTTGTCTGTATTGTTTAATTTTGACAGCAAACAGAAACTAACTTGAAAATTATACCGGAACTATTTCTTAATACGGACGTTCACACTAACATAAGTGGTTGTGCGGCTGTGTATATTTCCACCACGAGTGATCACTCAATGAACAAGAAGGTTTATGTTTATTTCATCTAGTGACCACTGAAATATGTATTTCCACAACAAGTGACCACTCAATGAACAAGAAGATTTATGTTTATTTCATCTAGTGACCATGAAATATGTATTTCCACCACAAGTGATCACTCAATGAA
>CM026399.1:65665331-65699699 GCA_014843695.1 Archivesica marissinica | reverse complement strand
AGTATATGTAATGTCGGAGTATATGTAATGTCAGAGTATATGTAATGTTGGAGTATATGTAATGTCGGAGTACATGTAATGTCAGAGTATATATAATGTCGGAGTACATGTAATGTCGGAGTATATATAATGTCGGAGTATATATAATGGCGGAGTATATATAATGTCGGAGTACATGTAATGTCGGAGTATATATAATGTCGGAGTATATTTATGGAGTATATATAATGTAGTGTTATTTATGGAGTATATGTAATGTGGGTATATTTAATGTCGGAGTATATATAATGTTGGAGTACATGTAATGTCGGAGTATATATAATGTCGGAGTACATGTAATGTCAGAGTATATATAATGTTGGAGTATATATAATGTCGGAGTACATGTAATGTCGGAGTATATATAATGTCAGAGTTATTTAATGTGAGTATATATAATGTCGGAGTTATATAATGTGGAGTATATGTAATGTCGGAGTACTGTAATGTCGGTTTTGTGGGTTTTTGGGTTGTAATGTCGGAGTACATGTAATGTCGGAGTACGTGTAATGTCGGAGTATATGTAATGTCGGAGTATATATAATGTCAGAGTATATCTAATGTCGGAGTATATATAATGTCGGAGTATATATAATGTCGGAGTATATATAATGTCGGAGTATATGTAATGTCGTAGTATATATAATGTCGGAGTAGATATAATGTCGGAGTATATGTAATGTCGGAGTACATGTAATGTCGGAGTATATATAATGTCGGAGTACATGTAATGTCTGAGTACATGTAATGTCGGAGTATATATAATGTCGGAGTACATGTAATGTCGGTGTATATGTAATGTCGGAGTATATATAATGTCGGAGTATTGTAATGTCGGAGTATATATAATGTCGGAGTATATATAATGTCGGAGTATATTATGGGTATATATAATGCGGAGTATATATAATGTCGGAGTATATATAATGTCGGAGTATATATAATGTCGGTGGAGTATATATAATGTCAGAGTATATGTAATGTCAGAGTATATGTAATGTCGGAGTATATGTAATGTCGGAGTATATGTAATGTCGGAGTACATTAATGTCGGAGTATATGTAATGTCAGAGTACATATAATGTCGGAGTATATATAATGTCGGTGGAGTATATATAATGTCGGGTTATAGAATGTCGTTGGAGTATATATAATGTCGGAGTATATATAATGTCAGAGTATATCTAATGTCGGAGTATATATAATGTCGGAGTATATATAATGTCGGAGTATATGTAATGTTGAAGTATATATAATGTCGGAGTACATGTAATGTCGGAGTATATGTAATGTCGGAGTATATGTAATGTCAGAGTATATAGAATGTTGGAGTATATGTAATGTCGGAGTACATGTAATGTCAGAGTATATATAATGTCGGAGTACATGTAATGTCGGAGTATATGTAATGTCGGAGTATATATAATGTCGGAGTATATATAATGGCAGAGTATATATAATGTCGGAGTACATGTAATGGCGGAGTACATATAATGGCAGAGGATATATAATGTCGGAGTACATGTAATGTCGGAGTATATGTAATGTCGGAGTATATATAATGTTGGAGTACATGTAATGTCGGAGTATATGTAATGTCGGAGTACATGTAATGTCAGAGTATATAGAATGTTGGAGTATATGTAATGTCGGAGTACATGTAATGTCAGAGTATATGTAATGTCGGAGTATATATAATGTCAGAGTATATCTAATGTCGGAGTATATGTAATGTCGGAGTATATATAATGTCGGAGTATATGTAATGTCGGAGTACATGTAATGTCGGAGTATATATAATGTTGGAGTATATGTAATGTTGGAGTACATATAATGTCAGAGTATATATAATGTCGGAGTACATGTAATGTCGGAGTATATGTAATGTCGGAGTATATGTAATGTCGGAGTATATAGAATGTTGGAGTATATGTAATGTCGGAGTACATGTAATGTCAGAGTATATATAATGTCGGAGTACATGTAATGTCGGAGTATATGTAATGTCGGAGTATATATAATGTCGGAGTATATATAATGGCAGAGTATATATAATGTCGGAGTACATGTAATGTCGGAGTACATGTAATGTCAGAGTATATGTATGTCGGAGTATATGTAATGTCGGAGTATATAGAATGTTGGAGTATATCTAATGGCGGAGTACATATAATGGCAGAGTATATATAATGTCGGAGTACATGTAATGTCGGAGTATATGTAATGTCGGAGTATATATATGTTGGAGTATATGTAATGTCGGAGTATATGTAATGTCGGAGTACATGTAATGTCGGAGTATATAGAATGTTGGAGTATATGTAATGTCGGAGTACATGTAATGTCGGAGTATATATAATGTCGGAGTATATGTAATGTCGGAGTACATGTAATGTCGGAGTATATGTAATGTCGGAGTATATATAATGTTGGAGTACATGTAATGTCGGAGTATATGTAATGTCGGAGTATATATAATGTCAGTATATGTAATGTCGGAGTATATATAATGTCGGAGTATATATATGTCGGAGTATATGTAATGTCGGTATATTAATGTCGGAGTATATGTAATGTCAGAGTATATATAATGTCAGAGTATATATAATGTCGGAGTATATATAATGTCGGAGTATATAGAATGTCGGAGTATATATAATGTCGGTGGAGTATATGTAATGTCGGAGTATATGTAATGTCGGAGTATATGTAATGTCGGAGTATATGTAATGTCGGAGTATATGTAATGTCGGAGTATATATAATGTCGGAGTATATATAATGTTGGAGTACATGTAATGTCGGAGTATATGTAATGTCTGAGTATATTAATGGCGGAGTAATATAATGGCGAGTATATATAATGTCGGTGGTGTATATATAATGTCGGAGTATATATAATGTCGGAGTATATAGAACGTCGGAGTATATATAATGTCGGTGGAGTATATATAATGTCAGAGTACATGTAATGTCGGAGTATATGTAATGTCGGAGTATATATAATGTCGGAGTATATGTAATGTCGGAGTATATATAATGTCGGAGTATATATAATGTTGGAGTACATGTAATGTCGGAGAATATGTAATGTCTGAGTATATCTAATGGCGGAGTACATATAATGGCAGAGTATATATAATGTCGGAGTACATATAATGTCAGAGTATATATAATGTCGGAGTACATGTAATGTCGGAGTATATGTAATGTCGGAGTATATGTAATGTCAGAGTATATAGAATGTTGGAGTATATGTAATGTCGGAGTACATGTAATGTCGGAGTATATATAATGTCGGAGTATATATAATGTCGGAGTATATGTAATGTCGGAGTATATATAATGTCGGAGTATATATAATGCGAGTATATTAATGTCGGAGTAATGTAATGTTTGTCGGAGTATATGTAATGTCGGAGTATATTGTGGTTTTTGGGTTTTGGGTTATATAATGTCGGAGTATATGTAATGTCGGAGTATATGTAATGTCGGAGTATATAGAATGTTGGAGTATATGTAATGTTGGAGTACATGTAATGTCGGAGTACATGTAATGTCGGAGTACGTGTAATGTCGGAGTATATGTAATGTCGGAGTATATATAATGTCAGAGTATATCTAATGTCGGAGTATATATAATGTCGGAGTATATATAATGTCGGAGTATATATAATGTCGGAGTATATGTAATGTCGTAGTATATATAATGTCGGAGTAGATATAATGTCGGAGTATATGTAATGTCGGAGTACATGTAATGTCGGAGTATATATAATGTCGGAGTACATGTAATGTCTGAGTACATGTAATGTCGGAGTATATATAATGTCGGAGTACATGTAATGTCGGTGTATATGTAATGTCGGAGTACATGTAATGTCGGAGTACGTGTAATGTCGGAGTATATGTAATGTCGGAGTATATATAATGTCAGAGTATATCTAATGTCGGAGTATATATAATGTCGGAGTATATATAATGTCGGAGTATATATAATGTCGGAGTATATGTAATGTCGTAGTATATATAATGTCGGAGTAGATATAATGTCGGAGTATATGTAATGTCGGAGTACATGTAATGTCGGAGTATATATAATGTCGGAGTACATGTAATGTCTGAGTATATATAATGTCAGAGTATATCTAATGTCGGAGTATATATAATGTCGGAGTATATATAATGTCGGAGTATATGTAATGTTGAAGTATATATAATGTCGGAGTATATATAATGTCAGAGTATATATAATGTCGGAGTATATAGAATGTCGGAGTATATATAATGTCGGTGGAGTATATATAATGTCAGAGTATATGTAATGTCAGAGTATATGTAATGTCGGAGTATATGTAATGTCGGAGTATATGTAATGTCGGAGTACATATAATGTCGGAGTATATGTAATGTCAGAGTACATATAATGTCGGAGTATATATAATGTCGGTGGAGTATATATAATGTCGGAGTATATAGAATGTCGTTGGAGTATATATAATGTCGGAGTATATATAATGTCAGAGTATATCTAATGTCGGAGTATATATAATGTCGGAGTATATATAATGTCGGAGTATATGTAATGTTGAAGTATATATAATGTCGGAGTACATGTAATGTCGGAGTATATGTAATGTCGGAGTATATGTAATGTCAGAGTATATAGAATGTTGGAGTATATGTAATGTCGGAGTACATGTAATGTCAGAGTATATATAATGTCGGAGTACATGTAATGTCGGAGTATATGTAATGTCGGAGTATATATAATGTCGGAGTATATATAATGGCAGAGTATATATAATGTCGGAGTACATGTAATGTCGGAGTACATGTAATGTCAGAGTATATGTAATGTCGGAGTATATGTAATGTCGGAGTATATAGAATGTTGGAGTATATCTAATGGCGGAGTACATATAATGGCAGAGTATATATAATGTCGGAGTACATGTAATGTCGGAGTATATGTAATGTCGGAGTATATATAATGTTGGAGTACATGTAATGTCGGAGTATATGTAATGTCGGAGTACATGTAATGTCAGAGTATATAGAATGTTGGAGTATATGTAATGTCGGAGTACATGTAATGTCAGAGTATATGTAATGTCGGAGTATATATAATGTCAGAGTATATCTAATGTCGGAGTATATATAATGTCGGAGTATATATAATGTCGGAGTATATGTAATGTCGGAGTACATGTAATGTCAGAGTATATAGAATGTTGGAGTATATGTAATGTTGGAGTACATGTAATGTCGGAGTACATGTAATGTCGGAGTACGTGTAATGTCGGAGTATATGTAATGTCGGAGTATATATAATGTCAGAGTATATCTAATGTCGGAGTATATATAATGTCGGAGTATATATAATGTCGGAGTATATATAATGTCGGAGTATATGTAATGTCGGAGTATATATAATGTCAGAGTAGATATAATGTCGGAGTATATGTAATGTCGGAGTACATGTAATGTCGGAGTACATGTAATGTCGGAGTATATATAATGTCGGAGTACATGTAATGTCGGAGTATATGTAATGTCGGAGTATATATAATGTCAGAGTATATCTAATGTCGGAGTATATATAATGTCGGAGTATATATAATGTCGGAGTATATGTAATGTTGAAGTATATATAATGTCGGAGTATATATAATGTCAGAGTATATATAATGTCGGAGTATATATAATGTCGGAGTATATATAATGTCGGAGTATATGTAATGTCGGAGTACATGTAATGTCAGAGTATATAGAATGTTGGAGTATATGTAATGTTGGAGTACATGTAATGTCGGAGTACATGTAATGTCGGAGTACATGTAATGTCGGAGTATATGTAATGTCGGAGTATATATAATGTCAGAGTATATCTAATGTCGGAGTATATATAATGTCGGAGTATATATAATGTCGGAGTATATATAATGTCGGAGTATATGTAATGTCGAGTATATTAATGTCGGTAGATATAATGTCGGAGTATATGTAATGTCGGAGTACATGTAATGTCGGAGTATATATAATGTCGGAGTACATGTAATGTCTGAGTACATGTAATGTCGGAGTATATATAATGTCGGAGTACATGTAATGTCGGTATATGTAATGTCGGAGTAATGTAATGTCGGAGTACGTTAATGTCGGAGTATATGTAATGTCGGAGTATATATAATGTCAGAGTATATCTAATGTCGGAGTATATATAATGTCGGAGTATATATAATGTCGGAGTATATATAATGTCGGAGTATATGTAATGTCGTAGTATATATAATGTCGGAGTAGATATAATGTCGGAGTATATGTAATGTCGGAGTACATGTAATGTCGGAGTATATATAATGTCGGAGTATGTAATGTCTGAGTATATATAATGTCAGAGTATATCTAATGTCGGAGTATATATAATGTCGGAGTATATATAATGTCGGAGTATATATAATGTCGGAGTAATGTAATGTTGAAGTATATATAATGTCGGAGTATATATAATGTCAGAGTATATATAATGTCGGAGTATATAGAATGTCGGAGTATATATAATGTCGGTGGAGTATATATAATGTCAGAGTATATGTAATGTCAGAGTATATGTAATGTCGGAGTATATGTAATGTCGGAGTATATGTAATGTCGGAGTACATATAATGTCGGAGTATATGTAATGTCAGAGTACATATAATGTCGGAGTATATATAATGTCGGTGGAGTATATATAATGTCGGAGTATATATAATGTCAGAGTATATATAATGTCGGAGTATATATAATGTCGGAGTATATATAATGTCGGAGTATATGTAATGTCGGAGTATATGTAATGTCGGAGTATATGTAATGTCAGAGTATATATAATGTCGGAGTACATGTAATGTCGTAATGTCGGAGTAGGAGTATATGTAGTCGGAGTACATGTAATGTCAGAGTATATATAATGTCGGAGTACATGTAATGTCGGAGTATATGTAATGTCGGAGTATATATAATGTCGGAGTATATATAATGGCAGAGTATATATAATGTCGGAGTACATGTAATGTCGGAGTACATGTAATGTCAGAGTATATGTAATGTCGGAGTATATGTAATGTCGGAGTATATAGAATGTTGGAGTATATCTAATGGCGGAGTACATATAATGGCAGAGTATATATAATGTCGGAGTACATGTAATGTCGGAGTATATGTAATGTCGGAGTATATATAATGTTGGAGTACATGTAATGTCGGAGTATATGTAATGTCGGAGTACATGTAATGTCAGAGTATATAGAATGTTGGAGTATATGTAATGTCGGAGTACATGTAATGTCAGAGTATATGTAATGTCGGAGTATATATAATGTCAGAGTATATCTAATGTCGGAGTATATATAATGTCGGAGTATATGTAATGTCGGAGTACATGTAATGTCAGAGTATATAGAATGTTGGAGTATATGTAATGTTGGAGTACATGTAATGTCGGAGTACATGTAATGTCGGAGTACGTGTAATGTCGGAGTATATGTAATGTCGGAGTATATATAATGTCAGAGTATATCTAATGTCGGAGTATATATAATGTCGGAGTATATATAATGTCGGAGTATATATAATGTCGGAGTATATGTAATGTCGGAGTATATATAATGTCGGAGTATATATAATGTCGGAGTATATGTAATGTCGGAGTACATGTAATGTCGGAGTATATATAATGTCGGAGTACATGTAATGTCGGAGTACATGTAATGTCGGAGTATATATAATGTCGGAGTACATGTAATGTCGGAGTATATGTAATGTCGGAGTATATATAATGTCAGAGTATATCTAATGTCGGAATATATATAATGTCGGAGTATATATAATGTCGGAGTATATGTAATGTTGAAGTATATATAATGTCGGAGTACATGTAATGTCAGAGTATATAGAATGTTGGAGTATATGTAATGTTGGAGTACATGTAATGTCAGAGTATATAGAATGTTGGAGTACATGTAATGTCAGAGTATATAGAATGTTGGAGTACATGTAATGTCGGAGTATATATAATGTCGGAGTACATGTAATGTCGGAGTACATGTAATGTCAGAGTATATGTAATGTCGGAGTACATGTAATGTCGGAGTATATGTAATGTCGGAGTATATATAATGTCAGAGTATATCTAATGTCGGAGTATATATAATGTCAGAGTATATCTAATGTCGGAGTATATATAATGTCGGAGTATATATAATGTCGGAGTATATGTAATGTTGAAGTATATATAATGTCGGAGTATATATAATGTCAGAGTATATATAATGTCGGAGTATATAGAATGTCGGAGTATATATAATGTCGGTGGAGTATATATAATGTCAGAGTATATGTAATGTCAGAGTATATGTAATGTCGGAGTATATGTAATGTCGGAGTATCTGTAATGTCGGAGTACATATAATGTCGGAGTATATGTAATGTCGGAGTACATATAATGTCGGAGTATATATAATGTCGGTGGAGTATATATAATGTCGGAGTATATAGAATGTCGTTGGAGTATATATAATGTCGGAGTATATATAATGTCAGAGTATATCTAATGTCGGAGTATATATAATGTCGGAGTATATATAATGTCGTAGTATATGTAATGTTGAAGTATATATAATGTCGGAGTACATGTAATGTCGGAGTATATGTAATGTCGGAGTATATATAATGTCGGAGTATATATAATGTCGGAGTACATGTAATGTCAGAGTATATAGAATGTTGGAGTATATGTAATGTCGGAGTATATATAATGTCAGAGTATATCTAATGTCGGAGTATATATAATGTCAGAGTATATATAATGTCGGAGTACATGTAATGTCGGAGTATATGTAATGTCGGAGTACATATAATGTCAGAGTATATATAATGTCGGAGTACATGTAATGTCGGAGTATATGTAATGTCGGAGTATATATAATGTCGGAGTATATATAATGGCAGAGTATATATAATGTCGGAGTACATGTAATGTCAGAGTACATGTAATGTCAGAGTATATGTAATGTCGGAGTATATGTAATGTCGGAGTATATAGAATGTTGGAGTATATCTAATGGCGGAGTACATATAATGGCAGAGTATATATAATGTCGGAGTACATGTAATGTCGGAGTATATGTAATGTCGGAGTATATATAATGTGGATATAATGGCAGAGTATATATAATGTCGGAGTACATGTAATGTCGGAGTATATGTAATGTCGGAGTATATATAATGTTGGAGTACATGTAATGTCGGAGTATATGTAATGTCGGAGTACATGTAATGTCAGAGTATATAGAATGTTGGAGTATATGTAATGTCGGAGTATATGTAATGTCGGAGTACATGTAATGTCAGAGTATATGTAATGTCGGAGTATATATAATGTCAGAGTATATCTAATGTCGGAGTATATATAATGTCGGAGTATATATAATGTCGGAGTATATGTAATGTCGGAGTATATGTAATGTCGGAGTATATATAATGTCGGAGTATATATAATGTCGGAGTATATGTAATGTCGGAGTACATGTAATGTCGGAGTATATGTAATGTCGGAGTTATGTAATGTCGGAGTATATGTATGTCGGAGTATATATAATGTCGGAGTACTGTAATGTCGGAGTATATGTAATGTCGGAGTATATATAATGTCAGAGTATATGTAATGTCGGAGTATATATAATGTCGGAGTATATATAATGTCGGAGTATATGTAATGTTGGAGTATATATAATGTCGGAGTACATGTAATGTCGGAGTATATGAATGTCGGAGTATATGTAATGTCGGAGTATGTAATGTCGGAGTATATAATGTGGAGTATATGTAATGTCAGAGTATAATAATGTTGGAGTACATTAATGTCGGAGTATATATAATGTCGGAGTAATGTAATGTCGGAGTACATGTAATGTCAGAGTATATGTAATGTCGGAGTACATGTAATGTCGGAGTATATGTAATGTCGGAGTATATATAATGTCGGAGTATATGTAATGTCGGAGTATATATAATGTCGGAGTATATATAATGTCGGAGTATATGTAATGTTGGAGTATATATAATGTCTGAGTATATCTATGTCGGAGTATATGTAATGTCGGAGTATATATAATGTCGGTGTATATATAATGTTGGAGTATATATAATGTCGGAGTATATGTAATGTCGGAGTATATATAATGTGGTGGAGTATATATAATGTCGGAGTATATGTAATGTTGAAGTATATATAATGTCGGAGTATATGTAATGTCGGAGTATATGTAATGTCGGAGTATATATAATGTCGGAGTATATAGAATGTTGGAGTATATGTAATGTCGGAGTACATGTAATGTCAGAGTATATAGAATGTTGGAGTATATATAATGTCGGAGTATATGTAATGTCGGAGGTATATATAATGTTGGAGTACATGTAATGTCGGAGTATATGTAATGTCGGAGTATATATAATGTCGGTAGTATATTAATGTCAGAGTATATGTAATTTGAACATATGTAATGTCGGAGTATATATAATGTCGGAGTATATATAATGTCGGAGTATATATAATGTCGGAGTATATGTAATGTCGGAATATAATGTCGGAGTATATGTAATGTCAGAGTATATATAATGTCGGAGTATATATAATGTCAGAGTACATGTAATGTCGGAGTACATGTAATGTCGGAGTACATGTAATGTCGGAGTATATATAATGTCGGAGTACATGTAATGTCGGAGTATATAGAATGTCGGAGTATATATAATGTCGGAGTATATGTAATGTCGGAGTATATGTAATGTCAGAGTATATATAATGTCGGAGTACATGTAATGTCGGAGTATATATATGTCGGAGTACATGTAATGTCGGAGTATATAGAATGTCGGAGTATATAGAATGTCGGAGTATATATAATGTCGGAGTATATGTAATGTCAGAGTACATGTAATGTCGGAGTATATAGAATGTCGGAGTATATATAATGCTGGTGTATATATAATGTCGGAGTATATATAATGTCGGAGTACATGTAATGTCGGAGTATATATAATGTCGGAGTACATGTAATGTCGGAGTACATGTAATGTCGGAGTATATAGAATGTCGGAGTATATATAATGCTGGTGTATATATAATGTCGGAGTATATATAATGTCGGAGTACATGTAATTTCGGAGTATATGTAATGTCGGAGTACATATAATGTCGGAGTATATATAATGTCGGAGTACATGTAATGTCGGAGTATATATAATGTCGGAGTACATGTAATGTCGGAGTATATATACTTACCACACTAAAGGTTGGTGTCCATGGTTTCACAAGCCACTTTGTATTGTCACTTTCATTAATATTTTCTATATTTCAACATGTACTTACCACACTGAAGGTTTTTAATCTATCTATCGTTCGTTTTCTTTCATCATGTATAAAGTCTTGCTTACTCTCCAATTCCTCCTTTTGTAAATCCTTTTTCTGGAATATATATATATAATTTCAACAAAGTTTTCTGCCGAATAAACAAAAGGGCCCAAAAGGATCCATACGCTCACCTGAGAACAATGAACCCAACTGTTTGTTCGGGTTTTACGCCTGCATCAGCACAATTTTACCTAACAACACCTTTCCTGGGCAGGTTCCAGTGGTTAACCATTACTTGGTACACCAATCTCCGTAACAAACTGCCAACTTTTATATATAAATGAAATACGGTCCTGAGCGGGGCTCGAACCCGTGAGCATCAATGATGATAGGTTACAGTGGTATACAAGTCAATGACTTTTAATGGATCAGTTTATGTTAGCTATTTGGATAGAGAACTATCCAAGAATCATACCTGTAAAGTTTACATGGCAATTGGCGCATTGGAGTAGGAGTAGATGTCAGTAAAAGTAATTGTTAACGGATGGATGGACAGACGGACGGACGGACGGACTATCTGGCGATGGACATTTGGTGATCACAAACGCTCCCTTGACCAGTATGTGGTCATGTCAGCTAAAAAAGAACGTTAAATGTAATATGTACGTATTTATTCATGATAGGCATATAATGAAAGTAACATCATGTTGTATGTAGATCTGTCTGTTTGTATCACCTCTTGTTGTCCATTCTCAATACAATACAGATAACTACACAAGCAACAAGAAATGATACATACCAACACAAAACATCCAAACATAATATACCCCATGCACCACCCATACCTTGAAACACTCTTGTCATTTATGTTTTTCAATGAATGATTGAGTTATCTCAGTGAAATAAAACCCCATCTTTCATTGTTTTCAAACAGTGAAAGATGGCATTTTCTCTGTCACTGCTTGAGTTTCGTATTCCTCCGCAGCTAGATGTACTTAAGTACTTTAGGGATTTTCTGACAATCGTGAACAGTTAATTATTAAGTAATATATTCTAATGAATTTGTTTTGTCTGTATTGTTTAATTTTGACAGCAAACAGAAACTAACTTGAAAATTATACCGGAACTATTTCTTAATACGGACGTTCACACTAACATAAGTGGTTGTGCGGCTGTGTATATTTCCACCACGAGTGATCACTCAATGAACAAGAAGGTTTATGTTTATTTCATCTAGTGACCACTGAAATATGTATTTCCACAACAAGTGACCACTCAATGAACAAGAAGATTTATGTTTATTTCATCTAGTGACCATGAAATATGTATTTCCACCACAAGTGATCACTCAATGAAATAAAATCCTACACATTAAAAAAAGTTTAAACTTTATTTATTTTACAACGATTGCGAAGCAAGTTCTAACAACTTATATTAATCACTCTCGTTGGCGCGGATGAAAGCGTATATGTGGTCATTTGTGTGGGAGGTAGAAAAGTGTGATTCAGTATTTCCTATACATTAATAAACACTAAACTATTTAACTTACCAATTGAATTGAATGATGCTGTTTAAATTTTTCTTTCACATCCCTTTGAGTTTCTTCCTTGTTTTGAAATTTTGCTTGCAAATTTCCCTGAAAAGAAGTTGTTGAAACAATTATTATTGTTAGTTTATACAACTTTATTTTAGTTCAATTGTAAAACAAGTTCTTACATCTTATATTAATCACTCTCGAGACCTCATTCCTGATGGAATCTTTCGCCATCAGGAAGAGAGAAGAGGCAATGTGGAATTGAAATGCCTTGTCTAAGGGCACAATCGTAATGGTTCCAGTGGGGCACATGAAGTGAATGCACTAACACTAAATGACGACTTCAAGTGTATGAAGTTAAAATTAACATTTGAATAGAGTTAAATCGGCGACTATCTGAGCATCAGTGATATCTTACTCATTTAAACTTTATTTATTTTACAACAATTGCAAAACAAGCTTTAACAACTTATATTAATCACTCTCTCAACTTGAGTTGCACTGGTGAGAAGCGAGCGTGCTAACCACTGCGCTAATCCGACAGCCGCTAATGGCTTAGCTTTACGTGTGTTTATAGACTTGATTCTGTTGCTTAGCAACCAGAGTATCAGATCGATGACATCGCTTACTCTTTTGTCGCAGCTTAACTTCACGTGCGTTTATAGACTTGATTCTGTTGCTTAGCAACCAGAGTATCAGATCGATGACATCGCTTACTCTTTTGTCGCAGCTTAGCTTCACGTGTGTTTATAGACTTTTTTATTCTGTTGCTTAGCAACCAGAGTATCAGATCGATGACATCGCTTACTCTTTTGTCGCAGCTTAGCTTCACGTGTGTTTATAGACTTGATTCTGTTGCTTAGCAACCAGAGTATCAGATCGATGACATCGCTTACTCTTTTGTCGCAGCTTAGCTTCACGTGTGTTTATAGACTTGATTCTGTTGCTTAGCAACCAGAGTATCAGATCGATGACATCGCTTACTCTTTTGTCGCAGCTTAGCTTCACGTGTGTTTATAGACTTGATTCTGTTGCTTAGCAACCAGAGTATCAGATCGATGACATCGCTTACTCTTTTGTCGCAGCTTAGCTTCACGTGCGTTTATAGACTTGATTCTGTTGCTTAGCAACCAGAGTTTCAGATCGATGACATCGCTTACTCTTTTGTCGCAGCTTAGCTTCACGTGCGTTTATAGACTTGATTCTGTTGCTTAGCAACCAGAGTTTCAGATCGATGACATCACTTACTCTTTTGTCGCAGCTTAGCTTCACGTGTATTTATAGACTTGATTCTGTTGCTTAGCAACCAGAGTATCAGATCGATGACATCGCTTACTCTTTTGTCGCAGCTTAGCTTCACGTGCGTTTATAGACTTGATTCTGTTGCTTAGCAACCAGAGTTTCAGATCGATGACATCGCTTACTCTTTTGTCGCAGCTTAGCTTCACGTGCGTTTATAGACTTGATTCTGTTGCTTAGCAACCAGAGTTTCAGATCGATGACATCGCTTACTCTTTTGTCGCAGCTTAGCTTCACGTGTGTTTATAGACTTGATTCTGTTGCTTAGCAACCAGAGTATCAGATCGATGACATCGCTTACTCTTTTGTCGCAGCTTAGCTTCACGTGTGTTTATAGACTTGATTCTGTTGCTTAGCAACCAGAGTATCAGATCGATGACATCGCTTACTCTTTTGTCGCAGCTTAGCTTCACGTGTGTTTATAGACTTGATTCTGTTGCTTAGCAACCAGAGTATCAGATCGATGACATCGCTTACTCTTTTGTCGCAGCTTAGCTTCACGTGTGTTTATAGACTTGATTCTGTTGCTTAGCAACCAGAGTATCAGATCGATGACATCACTTACTCTTTTGTTCCGCAGCTTAGCTCTACGTGTGTTTATAGACTTGAGCTTGTTGTTTAGCGCCCGGAGTCGTGGATCGGTGATCATCATAGATGGCATATCATCCTCGGAGCTCAGTTCCTCTACATCCTCCACGGCATCATAGAACACCACACGGTTTTCTTCCGCTAAACACAAAAACAAATTATGTTGCTTTAAATAGAAAATTGTTTCCCTCTCCCTATGTTGTCACTGTGTGTTTTACGTTTATTTATCGTCGCTACCGGTAGTGCAATGATACCGACAGAGACCCATTCCAGAGTCTCATCTGGTTCTTTTACGTGCACAGTGTAAAACACCGACACGAGACCTCGGTTTAAAGTCCCATCTGAAAGACTGTTAATTTTATTAGGGTCAGACGGGGGATCGAACCTGCTCTGTTGACACTGTTTTTCAGAATATATTTATCTAAGATCTTCAAAGGGAGATAATATTGTTGAAAACTGAACAGGCGTTTAACCCATTTCATTCTGGATACCGTTCAAACGGTATTTGCAAAGAACATAGAGCCAGATCAACGGCCACAGAACATGCCGTCTGATCAGGCTCTATGCTGTTTGCTATTCACATGATATTGCTAAGACACTTGGCTATGTAGCAAACAACATAGATCCTGATCAGCACGCAGCATCACGCTGCGGCTGATCTGGATCTATGTTGTTTGCAAAAGCCTTTAAATGAATCCAGAATAAAATGGGTTAACATCACAGGGTTCATTCTAGGTAATACTATTTGGGAGAAGTGAGAAAGCGTATGATTGCGACCTTAAATTGTGTCGTTTAAAAATTTCAACAAAGTCGGGTTAAAAGACACAATATGACCATTAAATACAACATTTGAATAGATGGAGTGCTTTATAATGGGCCAGTGTATTTTATTGAACATTTAATTAAATTTTTCTTTTAGGGAGTGGGGGTCCCTAAGGTGACTATTCAGGGGAGGGAAAGGGAGGAAACAAGAGTACCCGCAGAACACCCACCTGTCCGAACTGGCGACTACCGTACCATCTCACATACTTCCCGGTCCGAGGATCGAACCCGGGTTGCATTGGTGAGAAGCGAGTGTGCTAACCACTGTTATGTGGGCTAATCGGATCATTTATTATTCATTGGCTAAGGAGAACAACCACATACACATATAGTGAGATCTGTGTTAGTGGTCACCTCAATTAAACAGCCAACCTGTATTAAGCAGCCAATTCCCTGATTTCCAATATGTTGTTAATGTTTCATTATACATTTGACCTCTATTACCTGTACTTTGGGAGGGCAGTTTACTAATGTTGTTAGAACTTGTTGCCCAACCCATTTTGCTTGGTCGTGATTATGTATGTAATGTACATGTCACATACAATATGATTAAACTACCTGTACTAAGCAGCCACTTTCTGTGATTCTCTTCACTGCAGGTCTAACTGTAGCTCAGATTACCAGGAGTATTTTTACACATAATTTGTAAATAAAATGGTCATAAATGTTCGGTTTTCGTGGTACTTGGCCATAAGTCAAGGTGGTATTTTGGGGCTAAAAAACGTGTATTTTGCATGCACCCGCCCATAAGTTGACGCAACTTTTTCAGAAAATTTGTCGGGTAGATCAAAGGACAGAAATTCGCTGCTTTGAAACTGTCGGCTCTCTTGGAGATCAAAGAATATTTACATCCAGAATATCCAATGCAATGAAACCACACTAATAGCATATTATAAACTCTCAATATATAAAACAACGATAAATTGAACCGTTTTTATTTAACATGGTAGCGAGTATGTATAACTGCAGCAAATATTAGCATAGTTGCCACTGATAATTGATGTAAATCGGCAGAACAATTTCTGAAATATTTGTAAAAAATTGTGTGACTCAGCCATGACTCGGCCATAGTCGATGCAGCTTTTTGGGGCAAATTTTAGAAGCAAATAATGTCGACTTATGGCCGAGTATATACGGTAAATGCTGCCTACAACATTAGTCAACATACTTCACTACTTGATGATTCCATATCCGTGTCATACATTTGACCTCATTAAACAGCCACCTGTGCTGAGCAGCCATTTTCTGTGATTCCCTTGGCTGATTGCTTAAGACAGGTTTGACTGTACTGGTAGTATATGTTTCCAACTATTAAACATACAATGTAGTTCCATGTACGTACCTTCAATATTTCTGGTTATTGCATCCTTCTGTGTTTTGGCCAATCGTTCTTCCTCCCTCAGAATGTCAAGGTGAAGGTCATATATTTTTATCTGCCAATCAAATGCCTGATTTTCCAATGTTACCAGTTTACCCCTAACCCCAGGTCTCTCATCCACACTTGCAATCTGCAGTGAACAAACGTGTAGCATGCAATAATAGAGAAGAGATGGACCATAAATGGGCTATCCACGAATTTTGAATGTCTTTGTGTTTTATCCTTGCTCACTCGTATCTTATCAATTTTGTTTATTGTAATTGTGAAGCAGTACGATTTGACTGTCATGTTTATGTCATATGCAAACAAATAGTAAAAATGAATAAAGAAAAATTAACAACTATGTAAAAATCTTTCCGTTTTGAAATTTACATGTAAAACGTAGTTACCTCCCTTAGATATATTCATCCATTTGCAAGTATTGAGAACACGAGTTGTATATGTTTACAGCAGTGAATACCTGCCAACATAGACACGTCACATGAACGGGTAAATAAAATATTTCGATAATATAATAACTTATGAAACACGAAAATAATAAATTGAGATTACGAAAAAGTGAACATTGAATTTGCGAAAACCCATTTTGCAGTGAAATTGTGAAAATTGCATGCCGTGAAAATTATACGGTATATCCTCCATCTATCTACAATATGTGAATTTTCTACACAATTTGGTATTAAATAACATATATTTCGGGTTTTACGCCTGCATCAGCACCATTTCGGGCTATATCGCCGGCGGGCAGTTTACCTAACATCACCTTTCCTGCGCAGGCTCCAGCGGTTAACCAGTACTTGAGTGCAACAACCTCCGTAAGAAAGTGCCAACTTTTTCACATATAAATGAGACACGGTCTGTGCGGGGCTCGAACCCGTGACCATCAGTGATGATAGGTTACAGTGGTATACAAGTCAGCGACCTTAACTACTCGACCACGGAGGTGGACTGTATTAAATAACATTTTCATTACCAGTAACAGTTTCTCTGACATAAGCAAAAATCTACTTTTATATGATTGAAAATGTTGCATGTTTAGTGTACTGACACACTGTACCAAGTATATTATACCCCCCCAAAAAGACATTGTAAACGATTAAATGTCCATTAGACCAGATACAAAAAAAATATCATGCATATCACTTTTTTGAATTTCTTAAATCATGTGATCTTTAAACAAGCAGTGAGTAATAATATAAACTCACAGAACAATAGCATATAGAAGAGGGTGATGATGATTGAGCTTATTTACCCTCACCTCCGGCGAACCAAATGGGTGAGCGTAGATGAGGGTTCAAGCTAGCCCCAAATTTATACAATATTTGAAAATAGAATGAGTGCTTTACAATGGCAGTGTAGCCTGGGTTCCAGTGTCGATTTTTCACTTTTTTAATTCTGGCAAAATGACATTATCAGAAACTCAATACGGCCCAATCTCGGTTTTAAATATATTTATTTGACTGACCAGGCAAAATATATCGACGCCTGTTCCAAGGCTATGGCCAATTTATCTTACTGGACAATATTTTATCTGAAATTTGTATTAAGGAGAAGTGATGACCTCAGGGGACGAAGTCTGGGTGCCAAGGGTGACTACTTGGCCCATGTCACCCTCTAGAATGAGTCCTGATAGAGGAGATATAGCATATATATAATTTACCAACAGACGGATCTGTAGTCCAGTGGTTAACATGTTGGACTGGTGATCGCAGGTTCGGATCGCAGGTTCGATCCCCCGTCTGACCCTAATAAAATTAACAGTCTTTCAGATGTGACGTTAAACCGAGGTCTTGTGTCTTGTGCTTTACACCGTACACGTAAAAGAACCAGAGGAGACCCTGGAATGGGTCTCTGTCTGTATCATTGCACTATCCTCCAAAAATCTAAAATGACTAATCTCTTCAGGATGCATCGCTCACATGGGTAACCGGTAGCGACATGGGTAACCGGTAGCGACATGGGTAACCGGTAGCGACATGGGTAACCGGTAGCGACATGGGTACATAACGTAAAACACTGTATTTACCATTTCTTTTACTTTGTCTCTTTCTTGTACATGCATCTTCTTTTTGTTCTGAAGATACTGTAACTCTTCCAGAGAGAAGTCTTCTTTGATCCTGCAACAATAAGATCACTTATTTGTCTTGTTGTTCATTTCTATGACCTGTCTATTTAATTTTCAGTTAGCCCTTTCAAAACTACAGACAACTAAATAGGTGTACAAAAAGTGTAGATCCAGATGAGCCGGCTTGTACCGTGCTGTCTCATCCAGATCTGCACTTTCTGCCAGCAATATTACTATTTTTAGACTTTAAAATTAGTTTTAAATTACCCATTTTGATAAATGAACTGGTCCAAATGTACATTTTACTTTTCTTATTAATTTATTGGTCTAAAAATACCATGCACCAGTCCATGTCAGTTGCTTGGTGCTGACAGGGTTAAATGGCCATCTCTATATGGTAGTTACTGCCTCGTAACGGTCATCAGATAACTTCCAGGCTGATGTTACTATAAAATGTTTGTTTATTTTGAAGGTTTAACGTCGCACTAACAGCATAGGCGACTTTCCAGCTATTATTGGTGGAGGAAGACCCTGGATGCCCCTGAAGTAGTATTTCCGGCGCGGACGGGCACACGGATAGAAACACAGACATCAGCAAGCCAACTGGATAGCTTCCGCATATGCAATAATTCGACACCCCCCCCCCAGTAGGATTTGAACCAGCAGTGAGGGACAAGTGATTTATGGTCAATGATGTGGAAGTTGTGATAGCGCAGTGGATGCGCGTTCGCTTCAGGTGCGAAAGGTCCGGAGTTCGAGCCCCGCTGGGCGGCTGGAGCCGTTACGATTGTGC
Organism: Archivesica marissinica; assembly: GCA_014843695.1. Taxonomy (NCBI): domain Eukaryota; kingdom Metazoa; phylum Mollusca; class Bivalvia; order Venerida; family Vesicomyidae; genus Archivesica; species Archivesica marissinica. The sequence continues at coordinate 65,679,781 of CM026399.1, read as the reverse complement.
CCGTAGGCAAGGCATTTAAATTCCACATTGCCTCTTCTCTCTCCTTCATGGCGATGGATTCCATCAGGAATGAGGTCTCGAGAGTGATTATTATAAGTTGAAAGAACTTGTTTCGCAATCGAGCTAAAATAAATTTGTATAAACTAAAGTCAATGACTGTAAACACTCGGCCACGGAGTTCCCGTACTATCAAATGTACTTCTCCATAGCATTCACCTAATCAAAGTCAACGACTGTAAACACTCGGCCACGGAGGACCCGTACTATCAAATGTACTTCTCCATAGCATTCACCTAATCAAAGTAACAAGCAGTCATACAATATGTGATCTGGTCACCTAGTTTTCCTATAGAAATGGCTGATATCTAAAAGGATCCAATATTTCATCAAAATGTAACTTGTGGCCAGGATTGAATAAAATAGGGTGAAATATAAAGCCGCTATCGTGTTGTCAAGGATTTTTAAAAATTTGGTCTAGTCACCTAGTTTTAAAATGGCAATGACAAACTATCACAAATAACTGTGTTTTCATTAAAATATCATTTGTGGCCAAGTTTGAACAAAATTGGGTAAAATTTTAAATACTATGTTATTTACTTTTCATTTCACGTAACTTAGTGATTTGAAGTTAATTTACAAAGTTTGCGAAACAAGCTTTAACAAACTTTTATTAATCACTCTTGTAGGCGCGGATGAAAGCGTGATAATTAGTGCGGGAGGAAACAGGAGTACCAAGAGAAAACCCAACTGTGAGATCTGGCGACCACCGTACCATCTCACATATATATTTAAGAAATAATATTTGTCTTTCAATTATTTATTGACGAATAAAACATGGTTTGGAATTCTGACGTGTAGGAAATAACCGCGCACGCTGTAAGCCTAAGTGGTTCTGACGTGTAGGAATTAACCACACACACTGTAGGCCTAGGTAGCACAGAATGACAAATTTTGTTTTATTCCACTATAAATGACACAAATACAAATATTATTTTCGATACTAAAATTTTCAACATATCGAAAAAGTGCAAAAATAGTTTTTTAGAAAGCAGAAATTGACGTCACATTTGACATTACATGCACCATGGTTTATTGCAGATTTAAACACAGTAAATTCCTTCTTTGCGTATACAGACAAAATGCCGAGACATGTTAGAATATATAATCTAATAAATATATACATGTATATTATAAAATAAATCCGATTTCACATTGTAGTGAATTCACTATTCACCGAGGCTCTTAGCCAGAGACTATAATTATTATATACCGAGTCAAAAAAAAGAAACAATACCAAACTAAAAATGACGTAAAACGGATAAAACCATAGAAAGGTTTAATATATTATTACGTATCAGTACCGGGTATCTTATTGCAACGTCAGCCAACCATAAACACAGGTAAATAAACACCCGATAATCCTGGAACGCCGAATTTCCGATTTGCACGTGCTCCTCAACAAAGACAACTTCCTACACATGTACAAATCGGAAAACCGGTTTATTGTACTGGTATTGCATTATCATCGAGGAAAAACACCTTACATACCCATTGTTACCTCTAACAAAATGCCTAGGCTAAACCGCAATCAGAGAATGCGTGCCATTGGCATGATTGATGGCGGTTTACGTCAGCGTGACGTCGCAAATCGACTCGGGGTTACGCGGATCACGATAACACGTCTACTTCGACGTTATCGAACACATGGATCGGTGGACGACCGTCCAAGATCTGGTCGACCACGTGTGACGACGCGTGAACAGGACCGTCACAATCGGACGTCACATTTACGTGACTGGTTCCTACCTGCTACGCACACAGCTGCCATTACTCCTGGGATGACCAACAATCGCATCAGTGCACAAACAGTCAGGAACCGGCTCGGTGAACTGTGGCATTCGTGCCTATCAGCCATACGTTGGACCCATCCTGACACGACGTCACCGTGACGTACGGCGGGAATGGACGACGGAACGTGCTCGCTGGACTCGGTTACAGTGGAATTCGGTGATGTTTAGCGATGAATCGCGGTTCTGTTTGCGTCGAGCGGATGGCAGAGAGCGGGTATATCGCAGACGCGGTGAACGTTACGCCGACGCATGTGTACGTCGGGTCGATCTGTTCGGGGGCGGAAGCGTTATGGCGTGGGGCGGTATCACCTTCGGCAGTCGCACTGAACTGTTAGTGGTGTACGGGAACCTAAACGCCCAGCGGTACTGTGATGAGATCCTTGCGCCAGTTGTTGTGCCGTTCTTTAACGCCAACAGAAACGTCACACTGTTCCAACAGGACAACGCCAGGTGTCATACTGCTTGGATTTCCACCACATTATTGGAGCAGAACAATATTGAAACCCTGCCGTGGCCTGCTTTGTCACCAGACTTGTCACCCATAGAACATTTGTGGGATACGTTAGACTGCCGCGTCACGACGTCAGCCGGTAACGTTAAACCAACTGAGGGATGTTTTGCGTCGGGAGTGGACAAATATTGACCAGAAAGAGATTCAGACACTCTTCCGTTCGATGCGACGGCAGTGCATTGCAGTGAGAGACGCAAATGGTGCCCATACTCGGTATTGACGTCTGTGTGAAAACTCCATTAGACCCCTGTCCGACGAATTACGTCATCATGCAGCAGACAGTGTTTGAGGCTCATTATGCTTTATGTGCTCCTCTTTCAAACATGTTGGACTATCATCTTATGAATTTTCAAAGAATTTTCTTAATAAATGTTGAAATTATAGACACATAAACACCAGGTATCGTTTCTTTTTTGACTCAGTATATATGGAGTTTCTTGGCCTGAACATGGCATCGGTGATCTTGTATGGAGAATATACTGTAAAACTTCCATTAAGCAGCCAACCACTTCCACTAAGCAGCCAGTTTCCAGATTCCTAATATGGTGTTTTATTATACATTCAATCTCTATTAAGCAGCCACCTGTGCTAAGCAACCACCCTCTGTGATTCCCTTGTCTGGCTGCTTAAGACAGGTTTGACTGTATATATAAATACCTGAATAATCTTTCTAGAGCTACCAGTTGAAATGACATTTGACCAAAATGTTTACGGTCTTCTTCAAGTCTACTGAGCATATCTGAAACACAACGAAACACAATAACTTATATCTAAAACACAACGAAACACAATAACTTATATCTAAAACACAACGAAACACAATAACTTATATCTAAAACACAACGAAACACAATAACTTATATCTAAAACACAACGAAACACAATAACTACATCTGAAGAGATATTCAAATACTTAATAATAATTCAAATCTTTAAATGCAGTAGAAATATGATGTGTATTTATCACTGAAATAACAAGCGTTATACTGTCATATAATACTGAAATAACAAGCGTTATACTGTCATATAATACTGACATAACAACCATTATACTGTCATATAATACTGAAATAACAAGCATTATACTGTCATATAATACTGAAATAACAAGCGTTATACTGTCATATAATACTGAAATAACAACCTTTATACTGTCATATAATACTGAAATAACAACCTTTATACTGTCATATAATACTGAAATAACAAGTGTTATACTGTCATATAATACTGAAATAACAAGCGTTATACTGTCATATAATACTTAAATAACAAGCATTATACTGTCATATAATACTGAAATAACAACCTTTATACTGTCATATAATACTGAAATAACAAGCGTTATACTGTCATATATTACTGAAATAACAAGCGTTATACTGTCATATAATACTGAAATAACAAGCGTTATACTGTCATATAATACTGAAATAACAAGCGTTATACTGTCATATAATACTGAAATAACAAGCGTTATACTGTCATATATTACTGAAATAACAAGCGTTATACTGTCATATAATACTGAAATAACAAGCGTTATACTGTCATATATTACTGAAATAACAAGCGTTATACTGTCATATATTATTGAAATAACAAGCGTTATACTGTCATATATTACTGAAATAACAAGCGTTATACTGTCATATATTACTGAAATAACAAGCGTTATACTGTCATATATTACTGAAATAACAAGCGTTATACTGTCATATATTACTGAAATAACAAGCGTATAAAAGCGTTATACTGTCATATAATACTGAAATAACAAGCGTTATACTGTCATATAATACTGAAATAACAAGCGTTATACTGTCATATAATACTGAAATAACAAGCGTTATACTGTCATATAATACTGAAATAACAAGCGTTATACTGTCATATAATACTGAAATAACAAGCGTTATACTGTCATATAATACTGAAATAACAAGCGTTATACTGTCATATAATACTGAAATAACAAGCGTTATACTGTCATATAATACTGAAATAACAAGCGTTATACTGTCATATAATACTGAAATAACAAGCGTTATACTGTCATATAATACTGAAATAACAAGCGTTATACTGTCATATAATACTGAAATAACAAGCGTTATACTGTCATATAATACTGAAATAACAAGCGTTATACTGTCATATAATACTGAAATAACAAGCGTTATACTGTCATATATTACTGAAATAACAAGCGTTATACTGTCATATATTACTATTATTGCAGGAATACATTTATACCTATCCTCCTGTGTTATCATCTGCTCTAACAAGAGTGACTAACCAACAGTAGCCATTAAGATAAATTTTATTTATTAAACAACGATTACGAAACAAGTCATCCACAACTTATATTAATCACTCTTGTTGGCTGGGATGAAAGCACATGTGGTTCCACGTGTGGGAGGAAACCGAAATACCCAGAGACACCCACCTGTTCGATCTGGCGAACACCGCACCATCTCACATACTTCACAGGGTCCGATGATTGTACAAGGGTTGCATTGGGAATCAGACATTAGAGGTAGGCAGAGTCAAAATAATTGTAATAGAAATTTAGGGACTAATCTTATCTTTGTGAAACGGTCAGATCGAAGAGCTCATTCTAGAGGTCTAGAAGGCGATTTGGGTGAAATAGTCGCCATAGGGACCCTGACTTCACCCCTGGGGGCCCAACTTCTCCCAAAATATTTGTTTGACAATTTTCATATAAAATTATGTCCCTATTATAAATCACTCCATCCATTCAAATGTATTTAATGGTCATACTGTGAATTTTTTAACCATATTTTGTTGAAATTTATTAAATAACACCATTTAAGGACGCGATCGCATGCTTTCTCACTCAATGAACCCCGAGATCTGTGACCTACTTCTACACATACCTTTTAAAATTCGTTTAGTTTTGGAATAATACTTCATGTAGTTGTCCTGTATCATATCGAGAGCCTGTTCATAATGCTGTTGCCATTCTATCAATTGTTCGCAATATTCGCGACGCACCCTCTCACCGTTATCCGGGTTTTGAATCTCCCCTTTTGCCTCTCTAACCTTCATATATGCCACCTCTCTTACATCAAGAAACGGCTGTAGCAGGTAGTTAAACAGCTCGGCAAGAGCGATATTCAACTTAAACACAGCTTCATCCTCTCGATTGTAGACGTCCGCCATTTCCGACATATTACTGGCATGGCCGCGTTCAAAAAGTACATTTTTCAGCTCTTCTTCGGCAATTTTGATTGCTTGATCGTACCCTTGTCTTTTCAATTCACTCATGTTTTCAAAATACTCCTCATGACAATGTTCCTCAAACATGGTAGACATGAGCAACTGTTCTCTACATGTTTCTAGAGCAAGTGGAAAGTATGTAGTTTCTAAATAAGCACATATTTCATCTATATTGCTTGGAGTCTCCTGGTAGCTGACATACGCCCACAGGCCCCAGGGTTCCTCTGGAAGTTCTGGCAGGTAGGATGACAATGACGGGTGTATAAGGCAAATGAGGTCATGAATTCCACGTAACTCTATGAAACTGAACAGTCCAGTCCGCCCGTGACTCTCCTCTGTATCACTCACCACTCGATTTCTGAGTCTGAAAAATACAATCCACCAGTTGCGTAATATTAATAACAATAATACGGTAATTGTTTGTTTGTTTGTTCGGGTTTTACGCTTTCATCAGCACCATTTTGGGCTATATCGCCGACGGGCAGTTTACCTAACAACAGTCCAGGGATCAGCTTAGAGGGCGATGTGGGCGAAATTGTCGCCCTAGGGACCCTGACTTCGCCCTCTAGGGGCCCCACTTCTCCCTAAAAAAAAAAGATACACTGGCCCATTATAAAGCACTCCTTCTATTTAAATGTTGTATTTAATGGTTGTACTGTGCATTTTAACCCTATTTTGCAGAAGTATATTAAAGAACACCATTTAAGGAAGCGATCAGGCGATTTCTCACTTCTCCAAAAAATTCTGACCTAGAATGAACTCTGCAACACCTTCCTGGGCAGGCTCCAGCGTTTAACCAGTACTTGGTGCACCAACATCCATATGAAACTGCCAACTTTTTCATATAGAGAGACACGGTCTGAGCGGGACTCGAACCCGTGACCATCAGTGTTTATACATACGGTAATTGTCTTAATTGTGAATTAGAGGTGATATGTTTAACGTAGGGCTATTTTTCTTAGCGGTCATATTTGCATGGGTTATTGTAGGATTTGCATAGCTGATCCTAACGGGATCTTTCTCTCATTCATAGCGATGGATTATATCAGGAATGAGATCTCGAGAGCGATTTAACTAATGTTGTAAGAATTTGCAAGGATTTGTTTCGCAATCATGCTAACACATAAATTGCTAATGGGATTGTGAATCGGGATCAAATGCAAGTACTATATTAATGCAGGTATCTTACATGTACAACTGTTGTTTAAATGTGTACAACTGGAGTGGTTACTATTGTGCCCTTAGGCAAGGCATTTAAATTCCACATTGCCCCTTCTCTCTCCCTCGTGTCAATGGATTAGTTTATACAAATTTAATTTAGCTCGATTGCGAAACAAGTTATTTCAACTTATATAAATCACTCTCGAGACCTCATTCCTGATGGAATCCATCGCCACGGACGAGAGAGAAGAGGCAACGTGGAATTGAAATGCCTTGCCTAAGGGCACAATCGTAACGGCTCCAGTGGGGCTCGAACTCATCAGAACTCGAGAGTGATTAATTGTAAGAACTTGTTTTCGCAACTGAGCTTAAATAAATTTGTATAAACTACGTCCCGCTAAATGTACAACACATCCGGGAGAAGGAAGACCAACAGTGCTACTCAGCATCCACATACACGTAGTGGTTTGGGCAAATTGTTTCAAGTTAGTTACTTAAACCACTCTGCCATGGAGTGTGACAGGTGAGTTGTAAGCAACATGTATAATTGATGTGAACATTTATGTGATGTATAGACCCCATTCCAATCATTGGTTGTAAAAATGTAGCGTGTATTTTACGTTTATTTACCTGAGCAGGGCTCGAGCCCATGACCATCAGTGATGATAGGTTACAGTGGCACACAAGTCAGCGACATTAACCACTCGACCTCGTAGGTGGACTACTTGTGGCACTTAGGTCGTTGACTACAAGTGTGTATCAATGTGGGGGGAATATCTTGAAGGGTTGCAAAACAAAACCTTAAACAGCCCATGACCAATTACAGATATATTGAATATCACTCACATATAACATTCTGTTTTTAATAATAATAAAAACTTTATTTTAAATTAATAAGATTTTATTAGTACCAATGATTAACCGATTACCAAACAGGCCAGTGAACCGATTACCAAACAGGCACATGAACCGATTACCAAACAGGCACATGAAGCGATTACCAAACAGGCCAGTGAACCGATTACCAAACAGGCACATGAACCGATTACCAAACAGGCACATGAAGCGATTACCAAACAGGCCCGTGAAGCGATTACCAAACAGGCACATGAACCGATTACCAAACAGGCACATGAAGCGATTACCAAACAGGCCCGTGAACCGATTACCAAACAGGCCCGTGAACCGATTACCAAACAGGCACATGAAGCGATTACCAAACAGGCCCGTGAAGCGATTACCAAACAGGCACATGAACCGATTACCAAACAGGCCCGTGAAGCGATTACCAAACAGGCCCGTGAAGCGATTACCAAACAGGCCCGTGAAGCGATTACCAAACAGGCACATGAACCGATTACCAAACAGGCCCATGAAGCGATTACCAAACAGGCCCGTGAAGCGATTACCAAACAGGCACGTGAAGCGATTACCAAACAGGCCCGTGAAGCGATTACCAAACAGGCCGTGAAGCGTTACCAAGCAGCACGTGACCGATTACCAAACAGGCCCATGAAGCGATTACCAAACAGGCCCGTGAAGCGATTACAAACAGGCCCGTGAAGCGATTACCAAACAGGCCCGTGAAGCGATTACCAAACAGGCCCGTGAAGCGATTACCAAACAGGCCCGTGAAACGATTACCAAACAGGCCCGTGAAGCGATTACCAAACAGGCCCGTGAAGCGATTACCAAACAGGCCCGTGAACGATTACCAAACATCCCGTGAAGCGATTACCAAACAGGCCCGTGAAGCGATTACCAAACAGGCCCGTGAAGCGATTACCAAACAGGCCCGTGAAGCGATTACCAAACAGGCCCGTGAAGCGATTACCAAACAGGCCCGTGAAGCGATTACCAAACAGGCCCGTGAAGCGATTACCAAACAGGCACGTGAAGCGATTACCAAACAGGCCCGTGAGCGATTACCCAAACAGGCACGTGAAGCGATTACCAAACAGGCACGTGAACGATTACCAAACATGCCCGTGAAGCGATTACCAAACAGGCCCGTGAAGCGATTACCAACATGCCCGTGAAGCGATTACCAAAACAGGCCCGTGAAGCGATTACCAAACAGGCACGTGAAGCGATTACCAACAGGCCCGTGAAGCGATTACCAAACAGGCCCGTGAAGCGATTACCAAACAGGCCATGAAGCGATTACCAAACAGGCCCGTGAACGATTACCAAACAGGCACATGAACCGATTACCAAACAGGCCCATGAAGCGATTACCAAACAGGCCCGTGAAGCGATTACCAAACAGGCACATGAACCGATTACCAAACAGGCCCGTGAAGCGATTACCAAACAGGCCCGTGAAGCGATTACCAAACAGGCCCGTGAAGCGATTACCAAACAGGCACGTGAAGCGATTACCAAACAGGCACATGAACCGATTACCAAACAGGCCCGTGAAGCGATTACCAAACAGGCCCGTGAAGCGATTACCAAACAGGCCCGTGAAGCGATTACCAAACAGGCATATGAACCGATTGCCGATTATTTATATAAACAATCGACCGATTCCCGATTCAGTTAATCATTAAATAGTACTATGTTGGTTTTGTCATGAGGCGGCTCATATAGTTTTCTACCGCTAAATACAATAGCACCTGCAAGTAACAGCAACTTTACGGTCCACTTCATTCCAGGAGACAAGGAACAGCAACCTTGGTGGTATGGTGTTACATGTAAACGGGTTCTCCTTAATAGCCACCCAGCCTTCCAAGCTGTCCGGTTGATCAAAGCCTCCATATGCAGCTGGCACTTCCATCAGCCTGACGTAATTCTGTAATATAAATAACAGTACCTACAACCAAATACAACAAATAGTCTTTTTTTTAAAAGATTATTTAACGTCGCTACCGGTTACCCATATGAGCGACGGACAGTTTTAACAACGCCTTTCCTGGGCAGGCTCCAGCGGTTAACCAGTACTTGGTGCACTCAAACCTCCGTAACAAACTGCCACCTTTTTCATATAAAGAGACACGGTCTGAGTGGGGCTCGAACCTGTGAAAATCAGTGATGATATGTTACAGTGGTATACAAGTCAGCGACCTAAACCACTCTACCACGGAGACGGACTAAACACATTTTTTTTATTAAAAGAAGAAACAGTATGGTTGTCATGTCAGGTTAGAGCTGGTGCATATCATGCAAGGAAGAATGGGAAATAATGGCTGTAAAGTTTAGAGGTGTCATTGATCTGTGGGAATCGATGATACATCAAGATTGTGGATATCAATGACACCTCTACACTCTAGATACATCACGATTGCGGATATCAATGACACCTCTACACTCTAGATACATCAAGATTGTGGATATCAATGACACCTCTACACTCTAACGATTAACTGATAACATTCTACATGATACTCACAACACTTGTTAATTGACACAGGACTGGTACATGGGTGGTACATGAGTGATACATGGGTGGTACATGAGTGATACATGAGTGATATATGAGTGGTACATGAGTGGTACATGAGTGTTACAGGAGTGGTACATGAGTGGCACATGGGTATTACAGGAGTGGTACAGGAGTGATACATGAGTGATATATGAGTGGTACAGGAGTGGTGGTACATGAGTGATACTTGAGTGGCACATGGGTATTACATGAGTGGTACATGAGTGTTACATGGGTAATACATGAGTGGTACAGGAGTGGTACATGTGTTACAGGAGTGGTACATGAGTGTTACATGAGTGGTACATGAGTGGTACATGAGTGTTACATGAGTGGTACATGAGTGTTACAGGAGTGATACAGTGACCAGCTGATCAAATATTATTTCTAGTCCAAAACACTTGAAAAAAAATAATTATAGATAATAGATTATCATATGTTTTTTTACTAGAAAATGATATCCGATTGATGCTACAGTGTATTTTGGGTTGTAACATGGTCCTGTGATGTAGGAACCCTGGGGGGGTCCAGGGTATGCACCAGATACCTGTGGTATGGATACCTATATCAACAGAATAACTTCAGTCGATCAGGCAAATATATGTTTGCCAATATGCATATAGAACATAATGAAAGCAGTCAGGTTTCAAACTTCACACCTACTAATGCAAATAATAATAATCATTCACAGGTATCCCGTTGTCGGTCGACACTGACGCCAATTGCAACAAAAAACAAATACTGGTGCTAAATTCTCTGTATGGGCGAAAATATTTGGTGCAACATTTTTTGGAGCACATGTTTTGTCAAATACATGACTTCAAATATTATTCTGTAAACTATATGGCTCTTAGTTGGCTCAAAGTTTTTCGCCTATCTATCTATCTTCCTCTAATGTCGAACCCCTCGCGGGGACGTACACATGTTGCGCGTCAAAAACCGCAAAGAAGTTAAAAGTATGAGTAGTTAAAAGTATAATTTAAGAAGGTGTGAAAATAAGTTGTGGTAAAAGTTTACAAGCAGCTACGCAGAACAACTAGGGACTGGCATGTTCAATATGGCAAACTGCCGTATTGAATTGCTCTATGGTAGGGAGATGGACAATGTCAGGAGGGAGGTGGTTCCAATGATAGATTGTTCTTGGAGAAGGAAAACTTGTAGTAGTCTGTAGTTGCTGTAATTAACCTATAGCTTAAGGAATGGAAATGGCGAGTAGGACGAGAGAGAGGAACTAGGTAATTTTCAATGGGAATAGCAACAAGATCATTATGAATTTTATACATAAGGGATAACCTATTGTCAATACGCCGTTGATCTTGGCACCATTTGTTTTTCAATTGGCGACATAAGAGGCACAGACAAATATTTAGACAGAGGGAACCCTGATTCAACTGCTGACAATGACTCATTCTGCCATTGTTCCCTAAACACTGCTAAAGTGACTAACTTAACATGTCATGTAAATACATGTATACTAAGGTGGTATATACACGAGACAGAGCATACTTAGATAGTGTGATTGTATAGCAAATGAACTGATAGAGTGTAAACCTGCAAAATGCCCGCTTGACTTTATACTGCAATCATTCGTACAACTGTATCTGTATCAATTGTCACGGTTCGACCTTTCTTGGAACGAAGCTTCGTACCAACATATGCAGTGTGGTATTTTAACCTGTTCAAGCATTTTTATATGAAGACAAATAAATGTTGAATCACTAGTACTTCTACTTCTGCATCTATTTGCAGGAAATATTGTCGTAAATATCACAGCGAAACTGCGTTGTTTATTTCTTCGTCTTTGTTTATGTTTTTTCTTGATCAGCTGACCATAGGTAATACACCACTAAATTCTCATCGCACACACCCCAAATGTGGTTAAAATTCGTAATGTGCCGTACCGCTACAGGTACACATGGTGGCGTCCATGGTCCAGTGGTAGAGCGTCGGATTTGGAATCGAACGGTACAGACGGATATGTAGTCCAGTGGTAACACGCTGGACTGATAATCCAGTGATCGCAGGTTCGATCCCCCGTCTGACCCTAATAAAATTAACAGTCTTTCAGATGGGACATTAAACCGAGGTCTCGTGTCGGTGCTTTACACCATGCACGTAAAAGAACCAGAGGAGACTCTGGAATGGGTCTCTGTCTGTATCATTGCACTATCCTCCAAAAATCTAAAATGACTAATCTCTTCAGGAGGCGTCGCTCATATGGGCAACCGGTAGCGACGATAAATAAACGTAAAACACACAATCGAACGGTCCCGGGTTCGATACTCGGCCAGGCCACGTATGTAGTGTCATTGAGCAAGGCACCTCACACACATTGCTTAGTACTGGTTAATCGCTTAGGTCGGCTAGGCCTGCCCAGGAAAACATGTCTAAGTCCCCGCGAGGGGTTTGACATTAAAGGAACATACATACATACACGGATAGTTGCATCTATCTCCTTGTTATTATGTTATGACTAGGAGACGCACGTCTTTATGAAATTGGTTAAGCATGTAAATTTCAATAATAATGTATGTATGTTCCATTAATTGGAAGTCGTGATAGTGCAGTGTTAGCGCGTTCGCTTCATGTGTGAGGCTCTGAGTTTGAACCCCGCTGGAGCCGTTACGATTGTGCCCCTAGGCAAGGCATTTAAATTCCACATGCCTCTTCTCTCGCCCTCGTGGCGATGGATTCCATCAGGAATGAGATCTCGAGAGTGATTAATATAAGTTATAAGCACTTGTTTTGGAATCAAGCTAAAATAATAGTTGTATAAACTAAGTCACTTGCAGAGACCTAGACATGTTTTCCTGGGTAGACTTAGCCGACATAAGCAGTTAACTAGTACTGATCAATGTGTGTGAGGTGCCTTGCTCAATGATACTTCATGTGCGGCCAGACCAATTATCGAACCTGGGACCGTTCGATTCCAAATTCAGGGGCCATGATTCTGGTGTTACTTGGCTGAGGTGTATGGTACCTCCATTGTGTGTGGTACCTCCATTGTGTGTGTGGTACCTCTCTGTGCGTGTAGCCTCCGTGGTGTGTTGTACCTTTGTGTGTATGTGTGTAGCCTCTGTGGTGTGTTGTAGCTCTCTGTGTGTGTAGCCTCCGTGGTGTGTTGTACCTTTGTGTGTATGTGTGTAGCCTCTGTGGTGTAGCTCTCTGTGTTTGTAGCCTCCGTGGTGTGTTGTACATCTGTGTTTGTAGCCTCCGTGGTGTGTTGTACCTTTGTGAGTATGTGTGTAGCCTCTGTGGTGTGTTGTAGCTCTCTGTGTTTGTAGCCTCCGTGGTGTGTTGTACCTTTGTGTGTAGCCTCTGTGGTGTGTTGTAGCTCTCTGTGTGTGTAGCCTCCGTGGTGTGTTGTACCTCTCTGTGCGTGTAGCTTCCGTGGTGTGTTGTACCTTTGTGTGTAGCCTCTGTGGTGTAGCTCTCTGTGTTTGTAGCCTCCGTGTGTGTGTGCGTGTGAATGTGCGCACGCGCGTGTGTGTGTGACGTGCTACAGGCCCACAGTGTAAACATTGCTACTAATGAAGTTGATGTAGACGTGCTACAGGCCCACGGTGTAAACATTGCTACTAATGAAGTTGATGTAGACGTGCTACAGGCCCACAGTGTAAACATTGCTACTAATGAAGTTGATGTAGACGTGCTACAGGCCCACGGTGTAAACATTGCTACTAATGGTTCATGAGATATAAGTTGATTGGCGGATGGCTCACAGCGAGATATTGACGGGTCAGGTGTGCTAAATATACATGTAATATATATATTTATTTAGAGTAGACCTTTATGTATGTACTTTCCCAGCTGGTACCATCGAATATGTTTAAAACAACGTCAGTTAATTACATTATTTTATTATCATATAATTCATGTAGATGTAGATAAAAACAAATTTAACAATGTCCTTATTAAGTATATACAGTATATGTATATATGGTATATTTGTATATGCGACAACAGTCGTGATAGCGCAGTGGTAGCGCGTTCGCTTCAAGTGCGAAAGGCCAGAGTTTGAGCCCCGCTGGAGCCATTACGATTGTGCCCTTAAAATTCCACATGTCTTCTCTCTCCCTCGTGACGATGGATTCCATCAGGAATGAGATCTCGATAGTGATTAATATAAATTGTAAGAACTTGTTTCGCAATCGAGCAAAAATAATTTGTATAAACTAACAACAGTATAAGTATATGCATCAGGCTACATAAAGAATTATCGTATGCAATTAAGTACAGAATTATCTCACTATCTTCTGTT
>CM026399.1:65602400-65664331 GCA_014843695.1 Archivesica marissinica | reverse complement strand
AACAAATACATTATGATATAATTATGTGATATATAGAACTTCCAGGATTGAATCAGGAATATAGATAGATAAAACAAGTCATGGTTGAAGATATTAAATTTAGAATTTGAAATATCTGTATGACAGTAGTGTCGGGAAATACAGTGACACTAGTTATGCTATACGAGGAGCACACTAAGATAACCACAATGATGTCAGTGGCATGTGCACCAGTCAATACTACTGTCAATTGGTCCTGTGTACAGTACGTATAATGTTGTGGAACAAACAATATAACCACAAGGATGTCAGTGGCATGTACACCAGTCAATAATACTGCCAATTGGTCCTGTGTACAGTACGTATAATGTTGTGGAACAAACAATATAACCACAAGGATGTCAGTGGCATGTACACCAGTCAATACTACTGCCAATTGGTCCTGTGTACTGTACAGTACGTATTTATGTTGTGGAACAAATAAAATAACAATATATAATATAATAATACTTTATTTTCCTCCTAATTTGAAGAGCCTACATTTCAAATGCAATTCACCATCACATTTATAATTTCCACACGCCAGAAATAACATAAAAAATTAACTTGTGGGTGAATGAATAGACCATGAAAAATTGTGATAATGTTACCACATGTATTAATGGTAGAGGGGGGGGTGATTATTAGAACTTAGAACAACAACAATAATAATAATACACAACACGCATTGGTCAACATATTTAATGGACAGCAACACTGTTGATGCTTTTATATCAGTAGGTTCAAACATTCCTATGGTTTCATCAGCTAAAATACTATACGATTTAGCAGATATTATTTTCAATAAATATACGCAGTACACTGTGCCCCAGTAGGGTTATTTGCTCGTTTAATATGACAGGTGAACTATAGTTGTTATCAAGCAACCAAGATTGCAATTTCCCGTAATTCCTGAAGTTTGATAAAGTCCCCATCTTCATTTTATAGCCACATTTAGCTAAACCATGTCGAAGAAAATATTGCAGTGACGTAAATGTGTTACATTACGCATATGAACTGCTTCTTCTGGTCCGAAGAGCCGTGCCTGTCCATTGCACAGTGTATCTATGGGTGACAGTTTCTGTTGGTTTAAACATATGTATTCATTCATAATGTACAGTATATTATATCTATTGTATACAGAATGTAAATAGATTTAATCGAAAGCTTAAAGCAGCATTACATCATAATAAAGGATGTTTTGGGTAAAATATAAATACTAATATGTGTGTTTTTACAAAAATCGAAAAAAACGCTCAGAAACGATACAATTCCAATAAATTAAACCGTCGTATACGCGAATTGGTTTATCAACACACGAAATGGAAAACACGCACAGTGCGCATGCGTGAAACAACAGAGGATGTAGAAAACAACGTATATTTTTTAACATGAAAGACTATCTATCTATCTATCTATCTATCTATCTATCTATCTATCTATCTATCTATCTATCTATCTATCTATCTATCTATCTATCTATCTATCTATCTATCTATCTATCTATCTATCTATTATCTATCTATCTATCTATCTATCTATCTATCTATCTATTATCTATCTATCTATCTATCTATCTATCTATCTATCTATCTATCTATTATTATCTATCTATCTATCTATCTATCTATCTATCTATCTATCTATCTATCTATCTATCTATCTATCTATCTATCTATCTATCTATCTATCTATCTATCTATCTATCTATCTATCTATCTATCTATCTATCTATCTATCTATCTATCTATCTATCTATCTATCTATCTATCTATCTATCTATCTATCTATCTATCTATCTATCTATCTATCTATCTATCTATCTATCTATCTATCTTATCTATCTATCTATCCTATCTTATCTATCTTATCTATCTATCTATCTATCTATCTATCTATCTATCTATCTATCTATCTATCTATCTATCTATCTATCTATCTATCTATCTGATCTATCTATCTATCTATCTATCTATCTATCTATATCTATCTATCTATCTATCTATCTATCTATTATATCTATCTATCTATCATCTATCTATCTATCTATCTATCTATCTCTTCTATCTATATCTATCTATCTATCTATCTATCTATTATCTATCTATCTATCTATCTATCTATCTATCTATCTATCTATCTATCTATTATCTATCTATCTATCTATCTATATCTATCATCTATCTATCTATCTATCTATCTATCTATCTATCTATCATCTATCTATTATCTATTATCTATCTATCTATCTATCATCTATCTATCTATCATCTATCTATCTATCTATCTATTATCTATCTATCTATCTATCATCTATCTATATATCTATCTATATATCTATATATCTATCTATCTATCTATCTATCTATCTATTTATCTATCTATCTATCTATCTATCGATCTATCTATCTATCTATCTATCTATCTATCTATCTATATATCTATCTATCTATCTATCTATCTATCTATCTATCTATCTATCTATCTATCTATCTATCTATCTATCTATCTATCTATCTATCTATCTATCTATCTATCTATCTATCTATCTATCTATCTATCTATCTATCTATCTATCTATCTATCTATCTATCTATCTATCTATCTATCTATCTATCTATTATCTATCTATCTATCTATCTATCTATCTACTATTATTATCTATCTATCTATTATCTATCTATCTATCTATCTATCTATCTATCTTATCTATCTATCTATCTATCTATCTATCTATCTATCATCTATCTATCTATCTATCTATCTATCTATCTATCTATCTATCTATCTATCTATCTACTATCTATCTATTATCTATCTATATCTATCTATCTATCTATCTTCCTCTAATGTCGAACCCCTCGCGGGGATGTAGAAATGTCCTTAAAAGACTTAGCTAACAGAGGTATGAATCAACATATCAAGTAATTTAATTAAAAAAGACAACGTGGGACAAATGGGGACGATGCATTCCGAATGTAAATAAGTGTGGACGATGCGTTCCAGTTGTAAACAAGTGCGTGACTGATCGACTCGGAAAGTCATACATGTACTTTCGGTTTCGAGTTTGTTTTATCGCAAAAAAATACTGTTTACCAAATGCACATAAGCATAAAACGTATAATGTCAGAATGTGTAGCAGCATTGCTACTCATATGCACAAATTGAATTTAAAGCTTATTGAGATTATCTTCATTTTCTGTTGTGCCTCCAGGAGTCCGTGTGTGCTTCACACAGTTGATGATAAGATCGACACAGGTGAGGTTGGTCCGGGTACTGTCAGGCGAGGAAAGTCGGGTGCTGTCAGCGTCAACCATAGGTGAGGCAGGTCGGGTGCTGCCAGGCGAAGTAGGTCCGGTGCTTCCAAGGTTAACCACAGGTAAGGTAGGTCGGATGCTGCCAGCGAGGTAGGTCGGGTGCTGCCAGGGATGTAAGTCAGGTGCTGCCAGGGTCAACTACAGACGCGATTGCTTGGTAGCTTAAATGTTAGCTTTCACTTCCCGGTGAAAGTGAGGACTCTTTCTGGAATTATGACAATGAATGTCGTTGTTTTTTCATGTCGGGTAATTTTAAACGATGCGTTTTCTTTGTGAAAGTTGCTATATCTCCTAATGTCCACTTTTGTTTTGAGAACCCAACAGCTGCATGCGTTAGAGTTTGGTTATCTGTTATCATGAGGCAAAATATAGTATGGTTGGAATATAGATATAGGACGTATATTCACGTTTCCATCACGTGACCAGAGAACTATGAGCGTTTGATGAGTACCATCTTTCGAGGGTGTTTGCGCATGCTCATATAGTAACATAGAGTGGTGGAACCTATGCTCGGTGTAAATCCCACATATAATGATCAGTATAAAATGTTAATTGCACTTGCCGTATATTATTATATTCTAAAGTCGTGAAAACAACTTTCAAAACACTCTTGTTGACAGTTTTAGCTTCATTACGTGACCGTGCTGCTCAATACAGCTATCTTATTTTGATATAGTACATCCTTGAATAAAAACACTTATTGTTCTTATTCAGAAATGGTATAGAAACTATTTTTCGTGTTAGTGGTAGATATTTTAAATTTGGATAGCTACCTGAATTGCTCATACACCGTATCAGTTTCGGTGGAAATATTCTCCCAATAATTTACTTGTTTATATTCGTCTGCTGGACCAGTCACGTGACAGTTGCATCGGTCTACCGATACACTCAACGGAATGCTATTGAACCATGTTTCAGCTCTGTCAGCGAAATTAGCCTAGAACTATATATATATATTTTAAATACGGATGGAAATGGAAAATGCGCCGAGCATAGGAATACGCCGAGCATAGGTTCCACCACTCTAGTCATAAAGCAGGGGCCGTCTGCTATGGCTTGTATCTGCATAGGCTGCGTATACAGCATTGCCAACAACTGAAGCACTAGAGCGGTGGTCTCAGATGGACCAAAGCCAAACTATGGTATATACATTAATGCGCATGCTCGGCGCCGCTGTGACGTCAGCATTAGTTTAGATGAATGGCGGCAACTTGCATATGCCTATGATCTTTCAACTTCAACTTGTTACTGCCGATGAATCAGTCACGATTATATTTGGCAGGCGCAGTCTCGAACAGTGAGTTAATCTAAAATGGTATATGCAAACTAAAAAGATCAAATGATCTACAAAACTATAGTTGGACTAAATTGAAGGTATATAATTTATACAATATGTATATATTAGGCTCATTATGAGATCAAGAGAACATCTGAGAACAGCACTTGACAACACGTGCAAACACACTGAAAGTTCACCAAATACCAAGGTTAAACTTGACTATGAAGATGGCGTTGGACCTACTAAATGGTATCCACGAATCTAGCTATGCACACTATGAACATTGCATCTAGCAACACTTGAATTGCTCTGCCCATAGATAGACTGAAGTGTTTACAACATGTTCCACACTACAGGTATAGTCAAAATGTTATCACTACAACAGTCAGATCTAGATGTGTCGGTCCAGCGTATGAATGTGAACTTCTCTGTGAAGACGAGCCAAATTCCATGTACAGGACTATGGTTAGATCATGCACTGGTACACACAAACAACAATATATATATGATAGTCTTATGTGTCACCCTACTTCACTTGCAAGACCTTTCCTTGTATGTTCAGAAGTTGCAAGGCTGTCAAAGGGAGTAGTAGAGATTGTTGGTGTTACTGTAAGTTCGCCCAACAAACACCTCTACCACCTGGTAGAAGCAAACATTAGATGAAGTTACACAATTTAAATCAATCCTATAAAAAATCAAATCCATTCAATGATAAATGAACTAATCTAACTAGTACACATGATCAGTAAATGTGTCCAGCAAGATTATGTATTGTGCCAGTATGATGCAGGAGATGAGGCCTATAATGCTCTTATCCTGGAGAGGATAATTGGTTCTATGGGGATCCAACCATCAAGCCCTAAGTACTTAGATGGAGCTCAATGTCGAATATTGTACGTACTAAGATGGGAGATATGATGGTTGAGCTGAAGGAGAACCGATCATTGTTTGCCCCGCACGGCTTATACTTGTCACACGTTCCAGTCCAGACGTTGACATTTGAGGACTCTATCAGTAACTATGAGCTATCGGGAGTATCCAGACCACTATTTGAGGACTCTATCTGTAACTATGAGCTATCGGGAGTATCCAGACCACTATTTGAGGACTCTATCAGTAACTATGAGCTATCGGGAGTATCCAGACCACTATTTGAGGACTCTATCAGTAACTATGAGCTATCGGGAGTATCCAGACCACTATTTGAGGACTCTATCAGTAACTATGAACTATCGGGAGTATCCAGACCACTATTTGAGGACTCTATCAGTAACTATGAGCTATCGGGAGTATCCAGACCACTATTTGAGGACTCTATCAGTAACTATGAACTATCGGGAGTATCCAGACCACTATTTGAGGACTCTATCAGTAACTATGAGCTATCGGGAGTATCCAGACCACTATTTGAGGACTCTATCAGTAACTATGAACTATCGGGAGTATCCAGACCACTATTTGAGGACTCTATCAGTAACTATGAGCTATCAGGAGTATCCAGACCACTATTTTCTGCTGATGGATATTCTTGAAGAAACAGTAATCAAACAAGAATAAACTTTTTTTTATTATTTGTTTATTATTTTGGTTTTCTCTCTCCGTTACACAAATGCAGTATAGAATACATTTTATATATGATTTTACATAACATAATTTTCTATAATCGTTTACGGAGTTACAGAGTATTTACTATGAAATGCAATGGCGAAGTTTTAATATATAATGTATAATACGAGCCCCGATCCGGCATCCATACCCCCTCGCACCGCTGCTCCCCCGCCGACATTCCGTCCAACGAAATTATTCAATCACAGTATGCTGCGCAAAGACGTCTTCGAAGAAATACCATCAAACAAGAATAAACTTGCCCCCATAGCACTATGTAGCCTACGTGTTAACAACGCGTCGGCACCCGCTGCCAAACATAGTATCGCAGAGAGACTGAAGCTTTGTCCTTTTCGCCATATCTGATTTGCTGGTGGCATCGTTTTTAAGGGATTCCTGGAATCTCAGGTGATGCTTTGCTGAACAGTTAAACGCAAAAGCTACTTCTTGTAATGTGTGCATCATGTTACTTGCGTACTGTTCGGAAGATGCATGTACAATGGCTAGATTGAGATTGTGCGCTATACAATGTGCATAGACTGCCTTAGACCTGTAGGGCCTACAACTTTCCTGATGCGTGTCTGTACTCCTCGAATTGTACACGACATGTTCGCGGCACCATCGTAGTCCTGTCCCCCATCTCCTCGATGTTGACATCAGCCTCTCGCAAATTCCAAAGAAAAGCCATCGATAAAGATTCGCCTGTAGTTCTCTCACACACTGAAAATCGTAAGAAATCCTAAATCAAAATATCGCTGGCATATAGTCGTGAGCCAATGGAAATGGAAAATTAATAATACAAATATAACGGAAATTTGATAACGTTCGTAAGTTTTCAGATTGGTCATCATTATACTAGGTAATTCTGGGTGGGCCTGAAAGTATCGTACCCCCCCCCCCCCGACGAGACGATTTTTATTTAATTTTTCGAGTTAAAATCGTTTACATGTTTTTAGATTTTATTTTTCAGCGTACGCACGTGCGTCCGTGCGTATGCATAGACACGCCTCTGCAGTGCATATTTGGGACCTTTGTCCTATCTATGAAAAAAGGATGACGAATTGTACGCATTCATAGTTCTTTCAGTACATTTTGATGGTTAGATTTCATTCTAATGCAGTTCTTTGGGTTGAACGTTTCTATGAACATTAATTTTAACCAATGAAATGTCAACACTGTCTTTTTTTCTGTATATGCGGAAGTACTAATGTTACAAGGAAGAAAATTGTAAACACAGGAAATAACACTCGATTGTCATCCACAAATCAATTAAATTTAAATAGCAACTGTATGTACTCTTAAACAGGAAACCAGACATGAGTGCTATGTATTCAAAAGCGTTTGATCATCTTGAAGGGCCACAAAATGAACCTGACTCGGATTATTCGTACCAGGATCCTGACGAGGTAATTCATTAGTTTAAATTCATTTCATGATGATTTATGTATCAGTTTTATATGATTCGCAGGCGCAGTCTAGAACAGTTACTTAACCTTAAATGTTATGTGCAAGTTCAAAGATAAAAGGATCTACAAAGCTATAGCTAAAAACAGACAGTACAAAGGGGAGTTCGAGTCCAGTCTGCTAACAAAGGTCGACAGACTGGGACTCGACTGTATATATGTCGGTAGACTGTTCCATAGCCTGATTGTTCTTGGGAAAAAATGAGTTGGCGTTATATTGTGGTTTTAACTCTGGGATTAGATAATTACGGTTTCATGTGGGTGTTAAGTGACGGTGATCTACAGCAACTAGTTCATTTCTTATTTTGAAAAACATGATTAGTGAGGCTTGATTTCGTCTGTGTTCTAAAGTTTTCCAATTGAGGGTGGATACCATAATTTGTGATACACTACTAGTGTAGTTGTAATCATTGAATATATATCTGGCTGCAGATCTTTGGACCATTTCTATTTTGTGGGTAATGTGTTTCTGCCAGGGAACCATGTGTGTGTTTTACGTTTATTTATCGTCGCTACTGGTTACCCATATGAGCGACTCCTCCTGAAGCGTAGCGACTCTAGTACTGTTCTCGTCGACCAATCCTATACGTACACAGCTACACCCCCGATGTTTGTCAACGAAGTAAATGTATGTTGTGGTAAGCCTGTTTCCATTATCTTCGCAGTACCTAGTCAATCGACGTGAACACCCCGGATGATCGTATTAGTATTTTAATATGTGTGTGCTTTACGTTTATTTATCGTCGTTACCGGTTGTCCATATGAGCGACTCCTTCTGAAGATATTAATCATTTAAGATTTTTGGAGGATAGTGCAATAATACAGAGAGGGACCCATTCCAGAGTCTCCTCTCGTTCTTTTACGTGCACAGTGTAAAGCACCGACACAAGACCTTGGTTTAACGTCCCATCTGAAAGACTGTCAATTTTATTAGGGTCAGACGTGGGATCGAACCTGCGATCCCTGGATTACCAGTCCAGCGTGTTACCACTGGACTACAGATACGTCTGTTCATGGGGCCATGACCAAGATTTTATAGCCTGCCTGTATATAAGTGCCTTGATAATTGACCTTTCTGCAAACGCTACTTAGCCACGCCCCCCCACATAGTTACAGGTGCTCGCTGTAACCACGCGAGATAAGCTATCTAACAAAATGGCGTCTAACGCAGACCTGCATCGAGTTGATCTAGATAAAATTCCGTCGAATTTCTCGGTTTTATTTCACCCAGATAAGAATATCTCGTTGAAAGCAAGACAGCAAGGATTTAGGTTCTTCAGTGAAGGTTATTTCTCTAAAGTACAGTGTGTAAGGATCTGCTGGATCTGGGAATTCCTGGGTGGTCGACGAAGTGCTGAAAAAATAACATTTATAAATCTAAACGTATGTCATACACTAAACTGGCAACATTACATCATTAAACCATGGAGAAAAGTACTCTTGATAGACTCTGACCTATGCATGCTAGAACGTAAGAAGACTTCAACACTGGTACAGTATGGTGCTCTCTCATATTGGAAACCAGCAATATATTTAAGTTAATCATTGAGAAAAACTGCATTTTCCGTCTTGAGAGACTCGACCCTATGCCTCCTAGAAGACTCGAACATTAGGCCCATAAACTGAACACCAGTACGTTCACTGAGCTAATATGGGAATCCCACAGCTCTGCACATGCATGGGTACTATTACTACTATCTGGTCCCTAGTCCACCATCCACGACAATATGTATGAGCCACATGTATAATTTTAATCACCTGCCTGCATATCTCTTGTGAACAGTAGATCTATAAATGCAGAATATATTTTTTGGAAATATTTTATTATGTATAAATAAATTAATTTCAACTTACTTTTGTGCAAATATATCTGTTTGCATTAATTTTGGATGTATTCAGCTGGTCGTTTGGTCATCCACACAACTTGATCCACCTTAGACATTTTTCAAGATTTGTCTTAGGTTTTTGAAATGGCACGAATTTAACGTCACCTATCAATCGATCTGGATATCTACTATCACTGTCACACAGCCCGTAACTACATCTTTTCACCATTGTCAATGACAGACAGCATTAATTAATTGCAATTAATTTGTAATTAATTTTCAAATAATAATTTCAGATCACTCGTTATCAGATTTGATTAAAATTTTACTAAATAACTTGTGTGTCTGACAGAACGATAAAACAATGACTCGGTGTAGTAATCAATACTATAATTATGTGCACACATTTTATAATTGACCAATTAGCACAATCAGTGCTAAATTCCGATGTGCAATACTTTGATCTTGATCAGATCTGTATCGGGACATTATAAGTCGGCGGTCTCTGTGATGTACCGGTAGTCGGTAAGTTGTTGATTACTCCCAATAAACAGTGTGACACGCTTAAATTTGATTGCTGTGTTTGCGAGAAAAGAATGACAGTATGGGGTCAGTCAGTGTTTTTATACATGCATTGTTTTTAAAGCAGCTGTCTGGCATGTTGTGGCATTTTGTGGTTCATATACACACTTTTAGATTTGTCCAAGGATTTTGAAATGGGTTGAATTTAACATCGATCACCAGGATATCGACTAATTTAGTACTATAACTAACCCACACACCAAAGCTACACATTTTCAACATCATTAAAACAATTTTAAACCCGTATTTTCAATCAAATTCACGCCTTTTCAAATTTGTCTAATCGTTACTAGTTTTGTCTAATATGCATTGTTTGTCTAACAAGATGGCGGCGATAAACCGTTGCCGGGGGTGTGCGCGAATGGTGCGATGCGATTGGCTAATGCCAGCTGTCAATCAAAATCGGCAGAAAGGTCAATTAATAACTGATAACAACTGTATATTGTAACATCCAGATGATCCTCTCAGCTTGTTTCCCAATCCATTTCAGATATCCTGTATGAATGATGTAGTTTTATTTAAAGTCGCCACCGCATAAATGCATTTGGGCGACTGTATTCTCTAAGGTGTTTATGTTGATCTCTCTAAGTTGTTTAAGTTGACATCTAGGAAGGTAACTTCTTTCCTCGCAGGGTGACAAGTCCTGTTTGCTTCTTTCGAATGGGTCCTTTGTAGGGCCACATCCTCCACGATTTGTCAGCTCACAACAGCAATAATGGTTCCGGTTTCTGGGGTCCTCACGCCATCAAGAAGTCAGCGTCCCACCGTCTTCCCTGAAGGAGATCGCTCCCCTTCAAGGAGCCGGCTAAAAAATCCAGCTATCCGTCGTCTCCGGCACTAAGTGGTGCCATCTCGCCAAGTAGGTTAGTTAGTAGAAGGTACTCTGTATGTATATGTACAGTCACGCGATTCCGATGGCGCGTCTTCTGTCAGCGAAGTCATTGAACCATATTCCTGTTGTGAGCTGTGCCTAGGTCACGACGTGCACGTAGTGGAGGAAAGACCTGGAGATATCCTGTGTATTTGTATATTGTATATAGGTATATAATTATATTGAATGAACTTAATAAAATATATTTAAACTAATAACTGATATGGCTTCTCGGTTAATCAGATCATTATCCGGATAATATAAGTGTGTTGATAGCTGCTAAGTGTTTGTTATTCAATAGAATTATACGCACAGTGATATTAATTTGTTGTATCATTAAAGATTGTCGCTGCAAACGGACACTCATTTAAATTGAAGTTTGTTTGCACTTTGTTATTACCTCCCTTTAACATAGTAATTATATTATTTAATGATTTTAAGCATTCTATTATTTGTCTAACAGGGTTCATTCTATGTCAGAATTTTTGGGAGAAGTATGATCGCTTCCTTAAATGGTGTTCTTTAATATACTTCTGCAAAATAGGGTTAAAATGCACAGTACAACCATTAAATACAACATTTGAACAGAAGGAGTGACAAACGATTCAGTTAATCTCCATAAATTACTCTTGCAAAAATTTGAAGTTTTCAGCTGGATCAGAGACAAATCATTTTGTGCGGACTTGAATTTGAAATTGTTCTGGGATCTATCAGCTATTTTGCATTTCATCGTTATAACCATACATAGGTTCACTAATGAGCTAATTTTTGATTTTTAAATGTATGCAGGAACCTACATGTAGATGGCAATACAAATATCCTGACTTATGTTCTTAAAATAAATAAGTTAAAATGTTTACAGTGACTTTACACTCGTAATTTATGCAACTTTACTATGATAATCTAAAACTAAAAGGACTAATCTCTTCAGGCGTCGCTACATGTACATTTTAAATTGCTCAGCAGTAGTAACCGGAGACTCGTCTAAAGGGACACAGTCAATTATTTTATATAATGAATGTTTGTGAAAAGTGAATTACTGTAAAACATTATCTGTTCATTTAACCACTCAACAGAAGTTCCCAAGTTTCGCTATCACCTCTTCCAACATTGGCTTTCTTGGCTGCTGCTGATTTTGAAGAAAAAATAATTGTCAGGGCCTCATTGCTGTTCATTATCATTGGCTTTGTTGCTGTTCATTATCATTGGCTTTGTTGCTGTTCATTATCATTGCTATTCATTATCATTGGCTTTGTTGCTGCTCATTATCATTGCTATTCATTATCATTGGCTTTGTTGCTGCTCATTATCATTGGCTTTGTTGCTGTTCATTATCATTGGCTTTGTTGCTGCTCATTATCATTGGCTTTGTTGCTGTTCATTATCATTGGCTTTGTTGCTGTTCATTATCATTGGCTTTGTTGCTGTTCATTATCATTGACCATGTTGCTGTTCATTATCATTGGCCATGTTGCTGTTCATTATCATTGGCTTTGTTGCTGTTCATTATCATTGACCATGTTGCTGTTCATTATCATTGGCTTTGTTGCTGTTCATTATCATTGGCTTTGTTGCTGTTCATTATCATTGGCTTTGTTGCTGTTCATTATCATTGGCGTTGTTGCTGTTCATTATCATTGGCTTTGTTACTGTTCATTATCATTGGCTTTGTTGCTGTTCATTATCATTGGCTTTATTGCTGTTCATTATCATTAGTCCTCTACCGTTTAGTTTATATTAGCACACACTGCATATAGTCACCAGCACTAGTGTATAAACGACCTCCCTTCAGCTAAAATCATACAAGTTAACTCCGTCAGCGGGTTCTGTAATTTATAGCTTCATTTCAGAATATGAGCTGGCTATCAAGTTTATCTTTCAATTAGTAGTAGTGCATGTACTTGTAATTATTTTTATCTGCAAAGTTCAGGTGATATCTCGACAATATGTCCTTATTTTCAGCTCAGCATGATGTGTAGCACATGTAAATTGTGAATGCTGAGCATCAGCAACATTAACTGTCTCTTTATGGGCTTGTTTTCTTCAAATGGAAAGATTTGATCCCAGTACCACCATATTGTCATTAGTTGTTCTGTAGGTCGGTGGTTCTACCTGGGTGTCCAGCCATGTCTGCAATGCTGCTCGGAGGGGCCATCCGGGATCATCCTCCACCAATAATAGCTGGAGAGTCGCTGTATAACCTAAGCTGTTGGAGCGACTTTAACACTCCACCCCCCTCGGAATCAAACAGAATAAATATAACGGGTGTCATTTCCAAATGTTTATTTCACAAAAAAAGTTCATTTATGGATAGATCTTCACAATATTAGTAGTTAGTACCCTGTTCAAACTGGCTGTCATAAATGTATACCAGGGTTCATTCTAGGTCAGAATTTTTGGTGGGAGAAGTGAGAAAGCACGTGATCGCTTCCTTAAATGGTGTTCTTTAATATACTTCTGCAAAATAGGGTTAAAATGCACAGTAAAACCATTAAATACAACATTTGAATAGAAGGAGTGCTATATAATGGGCCAGTGTATATCTGGGCGAAGTCAGGGTCCCTAGGGCGACAATTTCGCCCACATCGCCCTCTAGAATGATCCCTGGTATACATGTACAATTATATTTGTTGCAAAATCAGCATTGGTGTAGCTTCCTATAGGCCGTGTCCTACACTTTTCCCCGAAAAATAAACAAAATAAAAATGCCAAATCTGCAACAAAAATCAGGATGCCAGGATTAAATTATACATGTATAAACTATTAATAGTTTTCCTGGGGACGACCCCCGGAACCCCCTCCCGTCTTAAGTTTTAAGTTGGCCTACACATCGATTCTAGCATAGCTACACCCCTGATCAGTATTACCCAAGTTTTGCACTAACGAAATCCAAGCTTTTTACCATTTTTAAAGTACTTGAACATTGTTGAAAAATATATAATCCTATTTGGACTAGGAAGTATATTTATGATGATGTAGTTTTTTTGTTCGACTCTCTTCTTGGCTCCAAATCATAAAAGCAATCAAATTAATGTCTTTATATCACTAGTGGAGCATGTTTTATTATAAAATTTATAAATGATGGACCTGGCATAAAATGTGTTACTAGTATTCCACCGGTTGAAAGCTTTTGTGCATGTGATGTTACCTAGCCGCTGCATGTTGAAATGTTGCCAACACAGACGTTTTCAGACTCACGTTCGCCGAGTGACATCATTTATGACGTCAGTTATGGTCGTCTAAACACAACATTCTAGCACCATTTAGTGCACGATTGGTTGCATAGTTTGCCATCATAAAAACACAGTCTGAAATTAAAAGAATATTTGTTTGTTTAAAGCGACATTACATCACAAAAAGTCAAATAAATGCATTTGTTAACGTATACATGCATTGCTACTACACATTCTTCTGAATACATTCGAACACAAATATTGAATCAATAAACAGTGGTACAAACTTTCTACAAACTTTCAAATGTAAAAGTAAGATTTCATATAACTGTCAGCCATGCTCCTGAATTGTTTGTTTGTTATTGGAGACAATACTAAACGCGTGATACTATCGTCTAGAGATAATTCAACTAAGATTAGTCTACAAATAAGTATGCATAGGCACAAATGTGAGTTATAACGGTAAATCTGTACCATAAATCAAATTATTCAAGATACACACGTTGTATTCTGCATGTATGTCAACACTATTTACACTATTTTGTTTTGTCAACAAACTGCGTATATGACATTTGTTCATTAGTTGAAATACTCAATATTTGAGGCAAATATTTGGGGGGGAAATATACCATATAATAGGAAATTACATTCTGTAGAAATTTGCGTTTTCACCAATGTAGTGTCACTTTAAGTGAATGATATAATATAATAATTCACTCATGAACATAGAAAGCTATCAAATGAGTTCGAGCCCCGCTGTAGCCATTATGATTGTGCCATTAGGCAAGGTTTTTAAATTCTACATTGCCTCTTCTCTCTCCCTCATCACGATGGATTGCATCAGGAATGAGGTCTCGAGAGCAATTTAATTAATGTTTGCAATTGAGTTAAAATAAATTGATATAAACTAAAGTAAATGTAGAAAGCTATATTATCAAATGTCTTCATTTGGTGAAATATAACTTGATCATACACTGAAACAAACTAATATCTTCTTAGTCATTAATACCATTTTGTAATTGTTGTCATTAATACCATTTTGTAATTGTTGTCATTAATACCATTTTGTCATTGTTGTCATTAATATCATTTTGTCATTGTTGTCATTAATACCATTTTGTAATTGTTGTCATTAATACCATTTTGTAATTGTTGTCATTAATACCATTTTGTAATTGTTGTCATTAATACCATTTTGTAATTGTTGTCATTAATACCATTTTGTAATTGTTGTCATTAATACCATTTTGTAATTGTTGTCATTAATATAATTATGTCATTGTTGTCATTAATATCACTTTGTAATTGTTGTCATTAATATCATTTTGTCATTGTTGTTATTAATATCACTTTGTAATTGTTGTCATTAATATCATTTTGTCATTGTTGTCATTAATATGACGTTTTCGTTGTTATCAGTTTTGATTTGGTTGGTATACGATTATTATCTTCTAATGTAGGCTGTCCGATTAGCGCAGTGGTTAGCACACTCGCTTCTCACCAATGCAACCCTGGTTAGATCCTCGGACTGGGAAGTATATGAGATGGTATGGTGGTCGCCTGATCGGACAGGTGGGTTTCCTCCCACATGAATGACCACAAATACGCTTTCATCCGCACCAACGAGAATGATTAGTAATCAGATCAGGGAGATTGGTGTAAATAGGGATCAGATCAGGGAGATGAGTGAAAATAGGGATCAGATCAGGGAGATTGGTGACAATAGGGACCAGATCAGGGGGACTGGTGTAAATAGGGATCAGATCAGGGAGACTGGTGTAAATACTTAAAATAGGGATCAGATCAGGGAGACTGGTGTAAATAGGGATCAGATCAGGGAGACTGGTGACAATAGGGACCAGATCAGGGGGACTGGTGTAAATAAGGATCAGATCAGGGAGACTGGTGAAAATAGGGATCAGATCAGGGAGACTGGTGAAAATAGGGATCAGATCAGGGAGACTGGTGAAAATAGGGATCAAATCAGGGAGACTGGTGAAAATAGGGACCAGATCAGGGAGACTGGTGTAAATAGGGATCAGATCAGGGACACTGGTGAAAATAGGGATCAGATCAGGGAGACTGCTGAAAATAGGGATCAGATCAGGGAGACTGCTGAAAATAGGGATCAGATCAGGGAGACTGCTGAAAATAGGGATCAGATCAGGGAGACTGATAAGGGAGATTTAAGTTCTCCCAAGTCAACATCTACATTAAGCTCAAGCTCATCATCATAGGTTATAACCTTTTCTCAAATCTCAATTGTTTTGTCTGAGCCACTTCTGTCACCAATTGAAAACAACTGGAGCCAATTTGAAACACATAGAGCCAACTAAGAGCCATATAATTCACAGATAAATATTTGAAGCCATGTATTTGACAAAACATGTGCTCAAAAAACAGAAGAAAGTTGTGCCAAATATTTTCGCTATTTGCGACTGACAGCCCTCAGTGATCAGCTAAAGCTTCTGATTGGTTCATCTAAGATTAAATCTCAGAATCAACCATTCAAATCACTTGGTCTTGAAATCTGAGTTTTTGATCCTCTGACCCTGATCTTGTACATTAGGTTCACTACAGATCATAAATCATGTTTGGAACATTAAAGTTTCACATAAATATATATAGCAGTACATGTATGATTGTGTGGGAGAAACCATTCATCATGTTCAAGTACATTGATAGCCTGCTGAGTGTGTGTACAGTGGCGTAGCCAGAATCTGAAAATAACGGAGGTGACAAACCCCATTCCTCCCCTCCCCCCATATTTGTGTACACTTGTCTGTGCATTCTGAAGGCAGTTTTATCAGTTTTCCTATATACCTGTCGTAATTGTCAAAATTCTCTAGCGAGTGCCTCATTTTGCTGAGTGTGGTTACGGGCCTGTTACATGTATGTAAACGTTCCTGGTTAGTTTGAAAGATTTAGCAGAACCACATGGTAGAAACACTTCACTTGATTTCAACAGCTGTACATGTAAATGTTTATGTTTAAATTCTGTTATGTTAGTTGGTTTTTATACAATATGCAGACATGTGTCTGTCTATTAAATACATGTACATGTGTATGTGGTTTTTCATAACCAATACTGGCGTATAAGATTACATATTATATACAAAGTGATAATAAAATGGATATGAGATGTTCAGTTTAAGTTTGTGCATTACTGGTAAGTTGTAAGTCGGTGCAATTTTAACACCAACTAAAATTAACTCTCACATTTGTACTACCAAAAATGGATATGAGATGTTCAGTTTAAGTTTGTGCATTACTGGTAAGTTGTAAGTCGGTACAATTTTACCACCAACTAACACTAATTCTCACATGCGTGTACATGTACATAGATTTTGTATTAGCGGTAGTGTTATAGCCGGCATTGTTGAATGTATATATCGCTTGTACGCGGAATATTCCGTTAAGTCTTCATCTTTGTTATCATTATGATCTCACAAGTAATTTAGTATTTATTTTTCTACTTAGGTAGTTGGTGTCAAATCACTTGTTCATTATTGTTACAGCACTCTGTCTGATTTTTTGTTTTTGCCACTTCCAGGGTTCATTCTAGGTCAGAATTTTTGGGAGAAGTGAGAAAGCGCGTGCTCGCTTCCTTAATTGGTGTTCTTTAATATACTTCTGCAAAATAGGGTTAAAATGCACAGTACAACCATTAAATACAACATTTGAATAGAAGGAGTGCTTTATAATGGGCCAGTGTATCTTACTAGACACAATTTTTGTTGGAAAATCTTAGGGAGAAGTGGGGCCCTCAGAGAGCGAAGTCAGGGTCCCTAGGGCGACAATTTCGCCCTCTAGAATGATCCCTGCACTTCTGTCGCCAATTGAAAAAATCTGGAGCCAATTAAAAAATATAGTTCACAGATAAATAGAAGGTTTTTTATTATTTATTTTTATTTAAGTTTATTTAACGTCGTTACTGGTTGCCAATTTGAGCGACGTCAGATTACCTAACACATTTCTGGGCATACTCCAGCGGTTAATCAATACTTGGTGCACCAACCTCCGTAAGAAACTGCCAACTTTTTCATATAATGAGACACGGTCTGAGCGGGACTCAAACCTGTGACAATCAGTGATGATAGGTTACAGTGGTAGTATACAAGTTAGCGACCGTAATCACACGACCATGGAGGCGGTGGCGGTCAAAATGATCCAAATAGAAGGGACCAAAACAACGTTATTGATTCTGTCGTGAGTTAGATTATGTTGTACCGATTCTGAACCGTACTTACCGTCCATACTCACCTATAAGATGCACCCACACACTTCCCCCCACACACTTCCCCCCACACACTTCCCCCCACACACTTTCCCCACACACTTCCCCCACACACTTTCCCCCACACACTCCCCCCCCACTTCCCCCCCCACACACTTCCCCACACACTTCCCCACACCCCCACTTCCCCACCCCCACTTCCCCCCCCCCACTTCCCCCCCCACTTCCCCACTTCCCCCCACTTCCCCACACACTTCCCCCACACACTCCCCCACACACTTCCCCCACACACTTCCCCCACACACTTCCCCCACACACTTCCCCCACACACTTCCCCCACACACTTCCCCCACACACTTCCCCCACACACTTCCCCCACACACTCTTCCCCACACACTTCCCCCACACCCCCCCCCCACACACTTCCCCCCACACACTTCCCCCCACACACTTCCCCCCACACACTTCCCCCACACCCCCCACACACTCCCCCCACATACTCCCCCCCCACACTCCCCCCCCCCACATACTCCCCCCACACCCCCCCACACACTTCCCCCACACACTTCCCCCCACTTCCCCCCCCCCCACACTCCCCCACACACTTCCCCACACTTCCCCCCAAACACACTTCCCCCACACACACTTCCCCCCCACACTTCCCCCCACACACTTCCCCCCACACACTTCCCCCACACACTTCCCCCCAAACACACTTCCCCCACCCCCCCTACATTGGTCCTGAAATCTGTTGATTTTGGCATGCACTCGCATATAAGACGTGTTGATAAAATGGACAGCAGGCACAAGTATAAATTGCATGTTTGGCCAGTGCAAGTTGAAGAAATATTCAGTGTTGGATTTCTTTAATTTCTATAAAGTAATTATGAATACCATTTAACACATATCGAACTATTTGAATTTTTTTTTTTAGCACTCGCTTATAAGACGGAAGCCACTTTGAGGCCATAATCTAGTTGTAAAAAACTTGTGTTCTAGGGTATGGGCGGTAAATAGAGACCAAAAAACGCTTTGATAAACTCACATAACATAACATTTATAACGTTCTAAAAAAAAGTAACAAAAACATTGAATGATATGTTTCAGGTTGAAAATCTGAGTTCATTTAGACGTTCAGGAGTAGGCTGTCGCTCAACAGCCTTCAGGAGTAAAGATCGGGGTATATCTGGCGAGGCTGTATACCCGCATAATGACATGGGTCAGAATCATTCACAGTATGTCGAAGTGAGTGATGTGAATCCACGGAGAAAGAACAATACCAGGCAGCAGAGTTCTATGTAAGCCACATTTTGTACGACATAAGCACTGGTACATAATTCTATGTAAGCCACGTTTTGTACGACATAAGCACTGGTACATAATTCTATGTAAGCCACGTTTTGTACGACATAAGCACTGGTACATAATTCTATGTAAGCCACGTTTTGTACGACATAAGCACTGGTACATAATTCTATGTAAGCCACGTTTTGTACGACATAAGCACTGGTACATAATTCTATGTAAGCCACGTTTTGTACGACATAAGCACTGGTACATAATTCTATGTAAGCCACGTTTTGTACGACATAAGCACTGGTACATAATTCTATGTAAGCCACGTTTTGTACGACATAAGCACTGGTACATAATTCTATGTACGCCACGTTTTGTACGACATAAGCACTGGTACATAATTCTATGTAAGCCACGTTTTGTACGACATAAGCACTGGTACATAATTCTCCACCCACCTGACATATCCGTCCCCCACCCCCCCTGTTTTTTGACAAAGCAGGCCGTGTCATTATATTAAGTATGTGTAAATAAATCATGTTTTATTTAGTTCGAATTTCAATCACTTTATTTCCACGAACTCCACAGTATTATGAAAAAATCTGATTTAAATAAAAAAAATCTGACTTTTATTTTTTAAATTTATTAATGACCAATTAACAAACGACAGGTGCTGACATGTTGCTCATAGTTACAAGTGCTTCATGTACTTCGAAATTAATCTTATTTGTGTATGAAACACTGTCCCCCACATGAATGTTCAATGTTTATCAATAGTAGGCTAACAGAAGACTCCGCCGCCTATTTAACCCCTTTCCTTCATAGAGATTTAGGTTAATATACTATTATATCTCCATACAAGCGACAGCCATTTAGCTATCATGCAATGGATAGGTAGTTGCCATATCTATCCCACCTCCATAGATATTACTGGGACTTCATAGAGATTTAGGTTAATATACTATTATATCTCCATACAAACGACAGCCATTTAGCTATCATGCAATGGATAGGTAGTCGCCATATCTATCCCACTTCCATTGATATTACTGGGACTATGTCCGATTAATCGATTATGGATTTTGAAACCAATGGACATCACTAGTTCGGAAGATCATTCGAATATTCTAATGCCAAAATCACCATTCCTTGCCAGCCCTAGTAATTTGTTTAAAAATGTGATTTTCAAGGGAAATATATTGGCATCATTTTTTTTTTAAACTTTATTTATTTTACAATGATTGCGAAGCAAGTTTTAATAACTTGTATTAATCACTCTCATTGGCGCGGAAGAAAGCGTATATGTGGTCATTCATGTGGAAGGAAGCCGGAGTACCCGGAGAAAACCCACCTGTCCGATCTGGCGACCACCGTACCATCATTTTAATTGTTATGGAAAAGTCATGCCATATTTGATGTATACACTCCTGGATGGTGTAGGTTACGTCATGCCATATTTGGTGTATACACTCCTGGATGGTGTAGGTCATGCCATATTTGTTGTATACACTCCTGGATGGTGTAGGTTAAGTCATGCCATATTTGGTGTATACACTCCTGGATGGTATAGGTTAAGTCATGCCATATTTGGTGTATACACTCCTGGATGGTGTAGGTTACGTCATGCCATATTTGTTGTATACACTCCTGGATGGTGTAGGTTAAGTCATGCCATATTTGGTGTATACACTCCTGGATGGTGTAGGTTAAGTCATGCCATATTTGTTGTATACACTCCTGGATGGTGTAGGTCATGCCATATTTGTTGTATATACTCCGGGATGGTGCAGGTTACGTGACTTACGTCATGCCATATTTGTTGTATACACTCCTGGATGGTGTAGGTTAAGTCATGCCATATTTGGTGTATACACTCCTGGATGGTGTAGGTCATGCCATATTTGTTGTATACACTCCTGGATGGTGTAGGTTACGTCATGCCATATTTGTTGTATACACTCCTGGATGGTGTAGGTTAAGTCATGCCATATTTGTTGTATACACTCCTGGATAGTGTAGGTTAAGTCATGCCATATTTGTTGTATACACTCCTGGATGGTGTAGGTTACGTCATGCCATATTTGTTGTATACACTCCTGGATGGTGTAGGTTAAGTCATGCCATATTTGTTGTATACACTCCTGGATGGTGTAGGTTACGTCATGCCATATTTGTTGTATACACTCCTGGATGGTGTAGGTTACGTCATGCCATATTTGTTGTATACACTCCTGGATGGTGTAGGTCATGCCATATGTGTTGTATACACTCCTGGATGGTGTAGGTTATGTCATGCCATATTTGGTGTATACACTCCTGGATGGTGTAGGTTACGTCATGCCATATTTGGTGTATACACTCCTGGATGGTGTAGGTTACGTCATGCCATATTTGGTGTATACACTCCTGGATGGTGTAGGTTACGTCATGCCATATTTGTTGTATACACTCCTGGATGGTGTAGGTCATGCCATATGTGTTGTATACATTCCTGGATGGTGTAGGTTATGTCATGCCATATTTGGTGTATACACTCCTGGATGGTGTAGGTTACGTCATGCCATATTTGGTGTATACACTCCTGGATGGTGTAGGTCATGCCATATGTGTTGTATACATTCCTGGATGGTGTAGGTTATGTCATGCCATATTTGGTGTATACACTCCTGGATGGTGTAGGTTACGTCATGCCATATTTGATGTATACACTCCTGGATTGTGTAGGTTACGTCATGCCATATTTGATGTATACACTCCTGGATGGTGTAGGTTATGTAACACGTGTTTTGGACAAAAATATGAATACGTATTGAAGAATATGATTGTATATCCCCTTTAAAGCATTTCAGTTTGTTTGATTAAAAGATTATGCATATTTGCTATGTGTGAAATTGTGTTTGTTCTATTTATTCTGGATACCGTTCAAACAGTATTTGCAAAGAACATAGAGCCAGATCAGCTGCCACGGAACGTGCCATCTGATCAGGTTCTATGCTGTTTGCTATTCAGATGTTCTTGCGAAGACACTTGGCTATGTAGCAAAGAACATAGATCCTGATCAGCACGTAGCATCACGCTCAATCTATGTTGTTTGCAAAAGCCTTTAAATGTATCCAGAATGAAATGTGTTAAAGCATTTCAGTTTGTTTGATTAAAAGATTATGCATATTTGCTATGATGTATGCAATTTTGTTTGTGCTGTTTACTTGAAAACAGAAATGCTTCAAGGATATCTTTCCACCATTTATTCTATTTCTGAAATAAATTATTTGTTTGTTTAAGTTTATTTAACGTCGCTACCGGTTGCCCGTGGACCACGGGGTATATTCGATATTTGTTGTCTGTTGTCCAACGAGAATTTCATATCCCCTGAGGAAAAAAAAGATGTTCCACTATGAGATAATCCCCCCCCCCCCGTGGTAGATGCGAATGGGAAGTAGAAAGTCTGCAGGGACCTGTACTGTATGAGCAGCGGGCAGTTTACCTAACAACACCTTTCCTGGGCAGGCTCCAGCGGTTAATCAGTACTTTTGTGCACCAACCTCTGTAAGAAATTGCCAAATTTTTCATATTGTTAAATCTACACTCTACAGTAGAAGTGATGAATGCCTATTTTGTGTGTATTTGAGATATATATGGAGGAATATACAACCCCCAAAGTGTCTTATAACTGTCACAGTTGTTTGATGCTGCAAGTTAACAATGAATATCATTTATTGTCCTATTATAATTGTATATAAAACTCCCCCCTACATCAAATTCAAAAGGTTTTTGTTAAATCTGCTAGGAGAAGAAGGAAGTGCCTCCAGTTATTGTGGACTATATAATTAATTTAAAAGACCAATAAATCAGAATGCGGCTTGTTATCTTCAATTTAACTTGCCTTCCAACCATACAAGTATTTGGCCTCAAAGTGTCTTATAATTATAGTGAGTGTTGAACGGTATCCATAATTATGGCTAGGTATTTGAAGATTTGATTGGCTAGGTATTTGAATATTTGATTGGCTGGGTATTTGAATATTTGAATGGCTAGGTATTTGAATATTCGATTGGCTAGGTATTTGAATATTTGAATGGCTAGGTATTTGAATATTCGATTGCTGTAGGTATTTGAAGATTTGATTGGCTAGGTATTTGAATATTTGACTGGCTAGGTATTTGAATATTTGATTGGCTATGTATTTGAATATTTGATTGTCTAGGTATTTGAATATTTGATGGGCTAGGTATTTGAATATTCGATGGGCTAGGTATTTGAATATTCGATGGGCTATAGGTATTTGAATATTCGATAGGCTAGGTATTTGAATATTCGATGGGCTAGGTATTTGAATATTCGATTGGCTAGGTATTTGAATATTCGATGGGCTAGGTATTTGAATATTTGATGGGCTAGGTATTTGAATATTCGATGGGCTAGGTATTTGAATATTCGATTGGCTAGGTATTTGAATATTCGATGGGCTATAGGTATTTGAATATTCGATTGGCTAGGTATTTGAATATTCGATGGGCTAGGTATTTGAATATTCGATTAGCTAGGTATTTGAATATTCGATGGGCTAGGTATTTGAATATTTGATGGGCTAGGTATTTGAATATTCGATGGGCTAGGTATTTGAATATTCGATTGGCTAGGTATTTGAATATTCGATGGGCTAGGTATTTGAATATTCGATGGGCTAGGTATTTGAATATTTGATGGGCTATAGGTATTTGAATATTCGATTGGCTAGGTATTTGAATATTCGATGGGCTAGGTATTTGAATATTTGATTGGCTAGGTATTTGAATATTTGATGGGCTATAGGTATTTGAATATTCGATGGGCTAGGTATTTGAATATTTGATTGGCTAGGTATTTGAATATTCGATTGGCTAGGTATTTGAATATTCGATGGGCTAGGTATTTGAATATTTGATGGGCTAGGTATTTGAATATTCGATGGGCTATAGGTATTTGAATATTCGATTGGCTAGGTATTTGAATATTCGATTGGCTAGGTATTTGAATATTTGAATGGCTAGGTATTTGAATATTCGATGGGCTAGGTATTTGAATATTCGATGGGCTAGGTATTTGAATATTTGATGGGCTATAGGTATTTGAATATTCGATTGGCTAGGTATTTGAATATTCGATGGGCTAGGTATTTGAATATTTGATGGGCTAGGTATTTGAATATGATGGGCTATAGGTATTTGAATTCATTAGGATTGGCTAGGTATTTGAATATTTGAATGGCTAGGTATTTGAATATTCGATTGGTAGGTATTTGAATATTCGATGGCTAGGTATTTGAATATTTGATGGCTAGGTATTTGAATATTTGATTGGCTATGTATTTGAATATTTGATTGTCTAGGTATTTGAATATTCGATGGGCTAGGTATTTGAATATTCGATGGGCTAGGTATTTGAATATTCGATGCTATAGGTATTTGAATATTGATTGGCTAGGTATTTGAATATTGATGGCTAGGTATTTGAATATTCGATTGGCTAGGTATTTGAATATTGATGGGCTAGGTATTTGAATATTTGATGGGCTAGGTATTTGAATATTCGATGGGCTAGGTATTTGAATATTCGATGGGTAGGTATTTGAATATTCGATTGGGCTAGGTATTTGAATATTTGATGGGCTATAGGTATTTGAATATTCGATTGGCTAGGTATTTGAATATTCGATGGGCTAGGTATTTGAATATTTGATTGGCTAGGTATTTGAATATTTGATGGGCTATAGGTATTTGAATATTCGATGGGCTAGGTATTTGAATATTTGATTGGCTAGGTATTTGAATATTCGATTGGCTAGGTATTTGAATATTCGATGGGCTAGGTATTTGAATATTTGATGGGCTAGGTATTTGAATATTCGATGGGCTATAGGTATTTGAATATTCGATTGGCTAGGTATTTGAATATTTTTTTTTTTTGAATATTCGGATATTTTGACCTTACATGTACAGTAAAGTAAAGTGTCACCCTACTGGAATGGCCAGCCATTTCTGACTTATGAGACATTTTTGTATTTATGAACATCAATACGTCACGAATCCTATCCTTTAAGGCCAGGCTAGTAAGCAATCGGACTGAATTTGTAACCATTATTTAAATAGCTGGTGGTTCACCAACCGGCAATATTAGAACAAACCCTTGACGTGGTTCGAACCTTCGACCTCCGACTCCGTAGGCACCTTAACCATTATGCCACAGAGACGGTAGTACATGTACATGTCATAGTTTTGGGCCCCTACATAAATGTCCTCTCATCCGGTTGTGTGACTGGCACGTCCCTGTATGTACACATGCTCCACGCTTGCCACAACATTCAGAGTAATTCATTTTCTACTTGCTTCGAATAATACTCAAGTAATAATGAAATTATTATTATTTGCAGCGTGTGGAAAATCAATGTCCTGATTGTTGTCCATGTATACAAAGTCAGGGTTTCCTCTGTCTGAATTCTTGTCTACGCCACTTATGTCGCCAATTGA
This sequence comes from Archivesica marissinica, assembly GCA_014843695.1. Classification (NCBI taxonomy): domain Eukaryota; kingdom Metazoa; phylum Mollusca; class Bivalvia; order Venerida; family Vesicomyidae; genus Archivesica; species Archivesica marissinica. The sequence continues at coordinate 65,638,158 of CM026399.1, read as the reverse complement.
AAAAAACTGGAGCCAATTTGAAAAACCAAGAGCCATATAGTCCACAGATAAAAATTTTAAGCCATGTATTTGACAACACATGTTGTGCCCCAAAAAAAGAGAAAAATGTTGCGCTAAATATTTTCGCCAATAATTTTTGATAATTTATACTGTATCATCCACCACCCATCTTTCCAGCATAGCCATCACCCCCCCCTCCTCCACTCAACCCACCTTTTCCTGACAGTAACCATTCCTTATTATTTTAAAAGCATGCGTTTCATCTTACCGGAAATTCTATATATTTTGTCCTCTACTTCAGCATACAGGATCGTGAGAGTAAGCCAGGTATAAGACGCGGCCACATAGATGAGGACTCCAACCAGTATTGCTATGTCTACAATCATAGTGTCTCCAGAGAGGAACCAGTGGCCAGAAAAGGACCGCTCCAAACACAGGTAATTTGTGTAGTAATTCAGAGTTGTAGATAATTCACACTATCTCCAGAGACAACTCACATTATCTCCAGAGACAACTCACAGTATCTCCAGGGACAACTCACGGCATCTCCAGGGACAACTCACAGTATCTCCAGGGACAACTCACAGTATCTCCAGGGACAACTCACAGTATTTCCAGAGATAACTCACAGTATCTCCAGAGACAACTCACAGTATCTCCGGAGACAACTCACAGTATCTCCAGAGACAACTCGCAGTATCTTCGGAGACAACTCACAGTATCTCCAGGGACAACTCACAGTGTCTCCAGAGATAACTCACACTATCTCCAGAGACAACTCACAGTATCTCCAGAGACAACTCACAGTATCTCCAGAGATAACTCACAGTACCTCCAGAGACAACTCACAGTACCTCCGGAGACAACTCACAGTATCTCCAGAGACAACTCGCAGCAGAGACAACTCACTGTATCTCCGGAGACAGCTCACTGTATCTCCGGAGACAACTCGCAGTATCTTCGGAGACAACTCACAATATCTCCAGAGATAACTCACTGTATCTCCAGAGACAACTCACAGTACCTCCAGAGACAACTCACACCTCCAGAGACAACTCACAGTATCTCCAGAGACAACTCACAGTATCTCCAGAGACAACTCACAGTATCTCCAGAGACAACTCGCAGTATCTCCAGAGACAACTCACAATAGCTCCAGACATAACTCACAGTATCTCCAGAGACAACTCACAATAGCTCCAGACATAACTCACAGTATCTCCAGAGACAACTCACATTATCTCCAGAGACAACTCACAGTATCTCCAGGGACAACTCACAGTACCTCCAGAGACAACTCACAGTATCTCCAGGGACAACTCACAGTATCTCCAGAGACAACTCACAATAGCTCCAGACATAACTCACAGTATCTCCAGAGACAACTCACAGTATCTCCAGAGACAACTCACAGTATCTCCAGGGACAACTCACAGTATCTCCAGAGACAACTCACAATAGCTCCAGACATAACTCACAGTATCTCCAGAGACAACTCACAATAGCTCCAGACATAACTCACAGTATCTCCAGAGACAACTCACAGTATCTCCAGAGACAACTCACAGTATCTCCAGAGACAACTCACCATTACCTTCTTGGGCGAACCCCCCGTCACTTTGCGCGGCCTCAATGTCAGCTTCCTTCCAATACACCTGCCGTAGACCATTAACGCCTTAACCTTCGACCTCCCGCTCCGTTGGCGGACACCTTAACCACTAGGCCACGGAGATGGTATATATATATATCCATTATATAGTAATCATGAATTGTAAATTACAACACATTTCCAGCGTTTTCAAAAAAGCGTTACAAATAAAGAAAAGCACATTAATGACTTGTTGTCTGCTGCAATTATTTGAACTATTTATAGCCTTTATTTTACCCAACATTCAAAGAGTTCAGCACTGAACCACTTATCAACTACATAGTGTTCTTGTCATCCATTGCACTATATAATTATATGACTTGTTGTCTGCTGCAATTATTTGAACTATTTTTAGCCTTTATTTTACCCAACATTCAAAGAGTTCAGCACTGAACCACTTATCAGCTACATAGTGTGCTTGTCATACATTGCACTATATAATTATATGACTTGTCATCTGCTGCAATTATTTTAACTATTTTTTATTAACCACTTATTAGCTACATAGTGCTTTTGTCATCCATTATACATGTACTACATACTTATATACTCATTATAAACATCCTCAAATCATGTCATGTCCTGTTTATAGACCTCATCATCATGCATAGCTTCGGGCACATTAACTGTCATGCTACATGTATCTTCCTTCACAAGTGACTAGAGGCAACCTTCCTGTTTCATCACTTATTGTGACTCATGTAACATGTGTAGAGGAGATCAATTTTATTATTGTCTTAGGATCATTTAGAATGTAAATTCTTGTACCGGTAAGTTCTTTGGATCTTGTCGTAGGATCATTTAGACTGTAAATTCTTGTACCGGTAAGTTCTTTGGATCTTGTCTTAGGATCATTTAGAATGTAAATTCTTGTACCGGTAAGTTCTTTGGATCTTGTCTTAGGATCATTTAGACTGTAAATTCTTGTACCGGTAAGTTCTTTGGATCTTGTCTTAGGATCATTTAGACTGTAAATTCTTGTACCGGTAAGTTCTTTGGATCTTGTCTTAGGATCATTTAGACTGTAAATTCTTGTACTGGTAAGTTCTTTGGATCTTGTCTTAGGATCATTTAGAATGTAAATTCTTGTACCGGTAAGTTCTTTGGATCTTGTCTTAAGGTCTATCTTGTAAGTTCTTTATTACTCTTTATTTCTTAGTGAATATGTGTTGTTGAGTTGAATTATAAGTTGATTTGATTATGGGACGACATAGAGAATATTTGTGTTTATTAGTGTAAGATATGATATGGCGTTAACACAAATCATCTTTTTCTTTTATGATATCCCATGACTTATAACTAATATTATATTTGTTTTCAAATTTTATTCATTTTAACTGCCCTGTCTGGAGCCTCATTGCAATATGTGACACAACCACTTCTATTGGTGTGAACGTCCGTAATAAGGAAGAGTTCCGGTATAATAGTTCCTGTATAATTCTCAAGTTAATTTCTGTTTGCTGTCAAAATTATAAACTACAGTCAAACCAAATTCATTAGAATATATTACTTAATAAGTAACTGTTCATGATAGCCCGAAAATATAAAAGTAAATCTAATCGTGCAGGAATATGGAACTAAACCGGTGGCAGAGAAAATGCCATGTTTCACTGAGAAACCTCTCATTGGAAAGCATAAAAGAAATAGCCATATCATGTTGACACGTTTGATTTTGGGACTTGTGTGTGCGTTTTACGTTTATTTATCGTCACTACCATATGAGTGACGCCTCCTGAAGAGATTAGTCATTTTAGATTTTTGGAGGATAGTGCAATGATACATACAGAGACCCATTTCAGAGTCTCCTCTGTTCTTTTATGTGCACAGTGTAAAGCACCGACACAAGACCTTGGTTTAAAGTCCCATCTGAAGGACTGTTAATTTTATTAGGGTCAGACGGGGGATCGAACCTGCTCGTTTGATTATGGGACAATAGATATATATATAGTCTGTAGTGCTCATAATAGGACTGTTTGTAATGTTCCGTTGGAAAATTGTATAGGATTTCTTAGTGAATATGGTTTTTATGAATTTATTTCAAGTTTAGTTTATACAAATTAATTTTAGCTCGATTACGAAATAAGTTCTTACAACTTATATTAATCACTCTTGATACCTCATTCCTGATGGAATCCATCGCCATGAGGAAGAGAGAAGAGGCAATGTGGAATTTAAATGCCTTGCCTAAGGATACAATCGTGACGGCTCCAGCGGGGCTCGAACTCCAGGCTTCTCACACCTGAAGCGAACGCGCTACCACTGCGCTATAACGACTTTCATTTCAAGTTTGATTTTGGGACAATAGATATATACATGTATAGTCTGTAGAGGCCATACTAGATCTGTTTGTAATGTTATGGTTGGTGAATTATATAAACGGGTATGAACAGGTTGGACAATTATTGATAATATTGGGTTGACTAATTTTCATCAGAAATTGAGAATACAGTACTTTAACCCTTTCAACCCCAAGTAACTGACATGGACTGGTGCGTGATATTTTCAGACCAATAAATGAATCAGAAAATCACATTTGGACAAGTTCATTTATCAAAATGGGTAATTTTATCTAAAAATAGTAATAATTATTACTGGCAAAAAAGTGCAGATCCTGATGAGACGGCTCGTCACGAGCCAGCTCATCTGGATCTACACTTTTCATAAGCCTATTTAGAGGCCTGTGGGGTTGAAAGGGTTAATACTGGTGCTCCATTTAACAACATTTACAAAAATATAACATTTACAAAAATATCTCTGCTCAGTAGTGAAAACCACAACCATGTCATATATGGCATTATAATTTATATTATGAAACATCAACATGTATGGTATGTGTTCTTCATAAGTTTAAAATCAACTGAAACAGAATTATTTGCACATTAAGTTTCTTGATTTTGTTCTTCAATTAACGTTTCACCACTACATACCTCTAAATAGGTTATAAAAAATTGTAGATCCAGATGAGCTGGCTCATCAGGATCTCCACTTTTTGCTAGTAATTTTACTATATTTAGTAAAAATGACCCATTTTGATATAAATGAACTGGCCCAAATGTAATTTTCTAATCAATTTATTGGTATAAAAATATCATGGACCAGTCCATGTCAGTTACTTGGTGTTGACTGGGTTAAGATCAATTCATTATACTCTATTGCTTTGTGTTTTTTATGTTTCTTTCCTAAGTGTTTAATGTTTTGTGCATTATTTTCATGTATATTTCATTGTTAGGGACCTATGTTGTGAAGTGGTTGTACTGTCATTAGCTTCAAATCACTCGACTCACTTAACCCTTTCAACACCACAGACCTCTAAATAGGCTTACAAAAAGTGTAGATCCAGATGAGCCGGCCATGAGCCGTCTCATCAGGATCTGCACTTTTTGCCAATAGTATTACTATTTTTAGACATAATTACCAATTTTGATAAATGAACTTGTCCAAATGTGATTTTCTGATTCATTTATTGGTTTAAGAATATTATGGACCAGTCCATGTCAGTTACTTGGTGTTGAATGGGTTAACCCACTTGGGGTTTCAAAAAAAAATTCATGTGAGGAAGTTATCCAGCTTACTTGCAGAAGGTCAGTGGTTCTACCTGTCCATGACTATATTGTACACAGGCACCCAGAGTCTTCCTCCACCAATAATAACTGGAGAGTCACCATATGACCTAAGCTTCCTCCACCAACAATAACTGGAGAGTCACCATATGACCTAAGCTTCCTCCACCAATAATAACTGGAGAGTCACCATATGACCTAAGCTTCCTCCACCAATAATAACTGGAGAGTCACCATATGACCTAAGCTTCCTCCACCAATAATAACTGGAGAGTCACCATATGACCTAAGCTTCCTCCACCAATAATAACTGGAGAGTCACCATATGACCTAAGCTTCCTCCACCAATAATAACTGGAGCGTCACCATATGACCTAAGCTTCCTCCACCAATAATAACTGGAGAGTCACCATATGACCTAAGCTTCCTCCACCAACAATAACTGGAGAGTCACCATATGACCTAAGCTTCCTCCACCAACAATAACTGGAGAGTCACCATATGACCTAAGTTTCCTCCACCAATAATAACTGGAGAGTCACCATATGACCTAAGCTTCCTCCACCAATAATAACTGGAGAGTCACCATATGACCTAAGCTTCCTCCACCAACAATAACTGGAGAGTCACCATATGACCTAAGCTTCCTCCACCAACAATAACTGGAGAGTCACCATATGACCTAAGCTTCCTCCACCAATAATAACTGGAGAGTCACCATATGACCTAAGCTTCCTCCACCAATAATAACTGGAGAGTCACCATATGACCTAAGCTTCCTCCACCAATAATAACTGGAGAGTCACCATATGACCTAAGCTGTTTGTGCAACTTTAAACACCAAAAACAAACAATGTTGACATGGATAGGGTAAATTTGAATGGTGCTGACAAACTTAAATGGTATATTCCCAAAATTGCAGTGTATATGAGTGTCCCGGTTTTTTATGATGGCAATATTAATAATACACAGTACCGTAGCCAGAGGCAAATTTCAACGGAGGAAATCTAGGTGGGTCCAGGAACATGTCCCCCTTAAAGGTGTTGGAGTATAGAAGTGATGTCCTGCGTTTTCTGATTTAATGAGTTTAGATGTATAATTATGTACTGACCTTTCAGCTCTCTAGCAGTCAACATTTTATACAGCAACGGGATTTGGCATTTCATTTATTTAATTTTTCATTATTATTTTTTTTGCTTTGGAAATTTTCCTCAGTGTGGCTACATGTTAAAAGTAATGTACGCTCATTAGTTTCATTGCAATTATGATTTGTAATGAAAAAAGATTAACCTAAACAAAATAAGATGTTCAAGTATTTTAAACCTTTTAGCTGTATACACATTTATTTTAGCTAGATTGCGAAACAAGTTCTTACAACTTACAACTATTAATCACTCTCGAGACATCATTCCTGATGGAATCCATCGCCACGAGGGAGAGAGAAGAGGCAATGTGGATTTTAGATGCCTTGCCTAAGGGCACAGTCATAACGGCTCCAGCGGGGCTCGAACTCCGGACCTTTCGCACCTGAAGCGAATGCACATCCGCACAGCGTTAACCCTTTTAACACTACAGACCTCAAAATAGGCTTACAAAAGAAGTGCAGATCCAGATGAGCCGGCTCATTAGGATCTGCACTTTTCGCCAGTAATATTACTATATGTCTAAACTTTAAACTTTCGTGTGATCCTGTAGATCAGGGCTTAGCATAGTCTAGTGGAAGTCGTGATAGCACAGTGGTAGCGCATTCCCGTCATGTGCGAATGACCCGGGGTTCACGCCCAGCTGGAGCTGTTACAATTGTGCATTTGTGGATTGCATTTACATGCCTCTTCTCTCTACCTCGTGACGCAGTAGATAGGGTTTGCTTCTCATATTTTGCAATGTTAAAAATGTTAATGTGTTGTGTGGGGTGTGTATAATTGCAATGAAATGATCAATGATCAAATTACTAACATTTTGTGTTTTTCAAACAGGAGAATAACCGGGTAGATTTTAGTGTCTATTGTAGTGTAAGGAAAACGTTATTCAGATAAAATTATCGTTTAAAGCCCCATTATGCATTTACTTAGAATGTGCTGCACACCGAGATATTGTAAGGAGCTGATGATTGTAGTTGTAAAGACAGCATTGTTCAGATAAACCCCAAGTAAGTGATATGGACTGGTGCATGATATTTTTAGACCCAATAAATTAATAAGAAAAACCTTTGAACCAGTTCATTTATCAAAATGGGTAATTTTATCTAAAATAGTAATAATTATTACTGGCAAAAAGTGCAGATCCTGATGAGACGGCTCATCATGAGCCGGCTCATCTGGATCTACACTTTTTGTACGGTAAGTCTATTTAGAGGCCTGGCCTGGAGGTTATAAAACTGTTCTCCAATCTCAGACTCAGTCTGAAGCTTCTGATTGGTTCAGTTAAGTGTAAATATCAGACTCATCCAATCATATCACTTGAGCTTGAGTTTGAAATTTGAGATAAGTTTTATAACCTCCGACCCTGTAGTGTTGAAAGGATTAAAGCCCAGTTATGCATTTACTTAGAACGTGCTGCACACCGAGATATTGTAAGGAGCGGATGATTAGATATTGTGATTATTGTCTTATATTTTCATTTTTCAATAATAAATTATTACGATAAAAAGTAAATGTTGGAAAATATGCCACAAAATGCTTTTGTGAAAATACCATTTTTAAATTACCTCCCTTTATGGATATTTTTTTAAGAAAATCACCAATAACTTTGTAAATGGTGGTTACGAAAGTTAATACTTGGATAAATTTGCATATGAATCATAGTCCAATGGTAACATGCTGGACTGGTAATCCAGGGATCGCATGTTCGATCCCCCGTCTGACACTAATAAAATTAACAGTCTTTCAGATGGGACTTTAAACCGAGGTCTCATGTCGGCGCTTTACATCGTGTACGTAAAAGAACCAGAGGAGGTTCTGGAATGGGTCTCTGTATCATTGCACTATCATCCAAAAATCTAAAGTGACTAATCTCTTCAGGAGGCGTTTCTCATATGGGCAACCGGTAGCGACGATAAATAAACATAAAGCACACACTCACATATGAATCATAGTATTTCCAACTGAAGGTAGAAGGTGATGATTAAGCTTATTTACCCTCGCCGCCGGCAAACCATGTGTGAGAGCATGAAGGTAAAAACTGAGACTTTAAGATCATTAACCCTTTCCCTCATAGAAGTACCTCTTGGCGCCATTACCAATACAACATACATTGACAATGTAGTAGCCAAACCATGTTCATAAGTAAGGCTAGAATCTCAGGTAGTCCCAGTAATATCTATGGAGGTGGGATAGATATGGCAACTACTTATCCACTGCATGATAGCTAAATGGCTGTCGTTTGTATGGAGATATAATAGTATATTAACCTAAATCTCTATGTAGTCCCAGTAATATCTATGGAGGTGGGATAGATATGGCGACTACTTATCCACTGCATGATAGCTAAATGGCTGTCGTTTGTATGGAGATATAATAGTATATTAACCTAAATCTCTATGTAGTCCCAGTAATATCTATGGAGGTGGGATAAATATGGCGACTACTTATCCACTGCATGATAGCTAAATGGCTGTCGCATGTATTAAGATATAATAGTATATTAACCTAAATCTCTATGAAGGAAAGGGGTTAAATAGGCGGAGTCTTCTGTTAGCCTACTATTGATAAACATTGAACATGCATGTGGGGGACAGCGTTTCATACACAAATAAGATTAATTTCGAAGTACATGAAGCACTTGTAACTATGAGCAACATGTCAGCACCTGTCTTTGTTAATTGGGTTAAATGGCTGTCGTTTGTATGGAGATATAATAGTATATTAACATAAATCTCTATGAAGCAAAGGGTTAAACACAATGGCTGATAGCCTGATTACCATGCAAACAGGAAGCATTAAACGTTGCAGTACCCCCCCCCCCAATTGAAATGAGAACGTGATGTCTTATTCACAAATATGATTTGACCTTTAATTTAATCATTTATTTGTACTTGAGTTTAAAAAGAATTATTCTATCAAATGCAATCACACACATGTTTGCCTTCTAGGGGAATCCCAAATGATTCAACAGTATAAGGTTTAGTGATATAAGTTAGCCTTTCATAACTAACATGTCTGTGTTTTGAAAAAGAATTTTAACCCTTTCAACACCACAGACCTCTAAATAGGCTTACAAAAAGTGTAGATCCAGATGAGCCGGCTCGTGACGAGCCGTCTCATCAGGATCTGCACTTTTTGCCAGTGATATGACTATTTTTAGACATAATTACCCATTTTGATAAATGAACTTGTCCAAATGTGATTTTCTGATTCATTTATTGGTTTATGAATATCATGGACCAGTCCATGTGAGTTACTTGGTGTTGAATGGGTTAACTACCATCCATACTCACCCGTAAGAGTTTTTTACCACCAGATTATGGTCTCACAGTGGCTTCCCTCCCGTCTTAGTGCTGAGTGCTGAAAGAAGTGGTTGTGCGGTTGTGTCACATATTGCAGTGAGGCTCCAGACAGGGCAGTTAACCCATTCAACACCAAGTAACTCACATGGACTGTTCCATGATATTCATAAACCAATAAATGAATCAGAAAATCACATTTGGATAAGTTCATTTATCAAAATGGGTAATTATGTCTAAAAATAGTCATATCACTGGCAAAAAGTGCAGATCCTGATGAGACGGCTCGTCACGAGCCGGCTCATCTGGATCTACACTTTTTGTAAGCCTATTTAGAGGTCTGTGGTGTTGAAAGGGTTAAAATGAATAACATTTGAAAACAACTATACTATTAGCCATAATTGATGGGAAATCATTTTTTGTTTTAACTCTTTTTTGCAATATAAGTCGCTTTAAGTAACATGACTATTTACAGGTTAACCCTTTCAACCCCACAGGCCTCTAAATAGGCTTATGAAAAGTGTAGATCCAGATGAGCCGGCTCGTGACGAGCCGTCTCATCAGGATCTGCACTTTTTTGCCAGTAATAATTATTACTATTGTTAGATAAAATTACCCATTTTGATAAATGAACTGGTCCAAAGGTAATTTTCTTATTAATTTATTGGTCTGGAAATATCACGCACCAGTCCATGTCAGTTACTTGGCGTTGAATGGGTTAAATGTGTTAACCATAATTACGTATTAGAAACGAAAGCACTCTGATACTGAAAAATGTCTTCAACTTGCACTAGCCAAACATGCAATTAATACTTGTGTCCGTTTTATCAACTTATATGCGAGTACATGCCAAAACCCCACAGATTTTAGGACCAAAGTAGGGGCGTCGTCTTATAGGCGAGTATAGACGTTAATCACAATTGGGCCTATCTGAAGAGTTTCATGTTCCACAATTGACTCCTACTTTTTTTGGTATTGTTCGTCCATCTGTCTGTCCTCCCATACAACAAATGGCTACCTGTGGAAGTCGTGATGGCGCAGTGGATGCGCGTTCGATTCAGGTGTGAACGGTCCGGAGCTGTTACGATTGTGCCCTTAGGCAAGGCATTTAATTTACACGTTGCCTCTTCTTTCTCCCTCGTGACGATGGATTCCATCAGGAATGATGTCTCGAGAGTGATTAATATAAGTTATAGGAACTTGTTTCATGATCAAGCTAAAATAAATTTGTATAAACTAAATGGCTACCTTGGTGGCTTGGAGAATAGGTGGAACAATGCATTCACAATCTAGGCTTGGTTACCATGCTAAACTTTCTATAAACTAAAATGCTCAGACGTGGCTAACACTAACGGGTCAGTAGTGCAGTGGTTAAAATGTTGTTCTGTGAATCCAGGGATTGCACAGATGGATCTGTAGTCCAGTGGTAAAACGTTGGACTGCGAATCCAGGGATTGCAGGTTCGATCCCCTGACTGACCCTAATGATATTAACAGTCTTTCAGATGTGACTTTAAACCGAGGTCGCGTGTCATGCTGTGCATGCAAAAGAACCAGAGGAGACTCTCGAGACCTCGGTTTAAAGTCCCCATCTGAAAGACTGTTAATTTTATTAGGGTCAGACGGGGATCGAACCTGCGATCCCTGGATTACCAGTCTAGCTTGTTAACCCCTGGACTACAGATCTGTCTGTGTCAATACTGTTAGTTATTTATATGCAGTTACATTAGTATGATGGCACTACATGTATTTGTATAATATTTGCATAACCTTCTGTGTTAATGAAGAACACCTGGCCACATTGATACACAACAGGGAATTTATTTAAATTACCGTAGGTAAATAGGCGAAATATATTCCTATATGGAGATATTGTGAGAGATGAACATTCTGGGAATATATTCCTGTATGGAGATATTGTGAGAGATGAACATTCTGGGAATATATTCCTGTATGGAGATATTGTAAGAGATGAACATTCTGGGAATATATTCCTGTATGGAGATATTGTAAGAGATGAACATTCTGGGAATATATTCCTGTATGGAGATATTGTGAGAGATGAACATTCTGGGAATATATTCCTGCATGGAGATATTGTGAGAGATGAACATTCTGGGAATATATTCCTGTATGGAGATATTGTGAGAGATGAACATTCTGGGAATATATTCCTGTATGGAGATATGGTGAGAGATGAACATTCTTGGAATATATTCCTGTATGGAGATATTGTGAGAGATGAACATTCTGGGAATATATTCCTGTATGGAGATATTGTGAGAGATGAACATTCTTGGAATATATTCCTGCATGCAGATATTGTAAGAGATGAACATTCTGGGAATATATTCCTGTATGGAGATATTGTGAGAGATGAACATTCTGGGAATATATTCCTGCATGGAGATATTGTGAGAGATGAACATTCTGGGAATATATTCCTGTATGGAGATATTGTGAGAGATGAACATTCTGGGAATATATTCCTGTATGGAGATATTGTGAGAGATGAACATTCTGGGAATATATTCCTGTATGGAGATATGTGAGAGATGAACATTCTGGGAATATATTCCTGTATGGAGATATTGTGAGAGATGAACATTCTGGGAATATATTCCTGTATGGAGATATTGTGAGAGATGAACATTCTGGGAATATATTCCTGTATGGAGATATTGTGAGAGATGAACATTCTGGGAATATATTCCTGTATGGAGATATTGTGAGAGATGAACATTCTTGGAATATATTCCTGTATGGAGATATTGTGAGAGATGAACATTCTGGGAATATATTCCTGTATGGAGATATTGTGAGAGATGAACATTCTGGGAATATATTCCTGTATGGAGATATTGTGAGAGATGAACATTCTGGGAATATATGCTATAACCTAGATCTGTTCTTATACAATTATTATACAGTTATTATACAGTTATTATACAATTATTATACAGTTATTATACAGTTATTGTACAGTTATTGATACTGTTATTATACAGTTATTGTACCATTATTATACAGTTATTATACAGTTATTGTACCATTATTATACAGTTATTATACAGTTATTGTACAGTTATTATACAGTTATTATGCAGTTATTATACAGTTATTATACAGTTATTATACAGTTATTATGCAGTTATTATACAGTTATTATACAGTTATTGTACAGTTATTATACAGTTATTATACAGTTATTATATTTACTTCATACAGAGGACCGTGTCATTGAAGGACGATTACTCGCAGCCACATGACAAACTGGCCAGCACCGACTCGACACAGGACTATATAGAACCGTACCAATCCGAGGGTGAGCCGTAAAACCGTGTTTATTGCTCATATAAAAATGTCGCATAGAGAAAACAAAAGTATATCAAAGAACTGTTACTGTACATTCGCCATAAGATACTTCATATCAATCTCAACCCACCATCTCACTCACTGGCAGATTAGGTGGGTAGTGCACAAGTTAATTTATTGGTGGGAAATCAGGACCAATTCATGTACCTTGCACCCCCCATTTACGCTTTCATCCGTACCAATGAGAGTGATTAACATAAGTTGTTAAAACTTGTTTCAACTAAAAGGTGATGATTAAGCCCCTCACACACCACTAGATCATTTAAGGAATGAATCGATGGTTAATAGTTTCCATCAGGGTATGAACTACATTGGGCGTGGTTAAAGTTCAGTTCGTGGTTTAAAGCCGAAGGCATCCACGCTAACTTTAAGCACGCCCAATGTAGTTCATACCCTGATGGAAACTACTAACCAGCGATTCATTCCTTATATTTCAATTAATTACTCTTCAATTACACCAATAGAAAATATAGCACACTTTGCACTTAAAATGTTTTTAGTCCAAATTTACAACTTCAGTGTGCCGGAACATGTAAATAGATCATCCCTGGAACAGCGTTATCTGTAAGACACGCCTTTTCTCGCGACGAACGTTGCCTACCACTGCGAATGCACATGCCCTGTTATTAGTTGGAAACCCTCATACAAAAATGAAAATAATCAGGGCACATACGTTCATCGAAGGAAATGCAATAGCGATGTAAATATTAGCTAATGTACTGCCGACTTATGTATTAGGATTTAAATTGTAATTTAATTATTTTATAGGGAGCATTCAGAGTCCAGAGGCACATGTCATGCCCCCAGATCCTGGTGGATTTTATGAACTCGCTAAGAATGTGGCCGATATACATCGAACACCGAACAGAACAGGTCAGTATCCCAGCCCTGGAGTAACAGTATGTTCAGAACTCAAACCATGGTGGATTTGGTGACCGCTTCGTAACAGAGATTGTGAGTTCGAGCCCCCACCCCCCCTGAACCACAGCGGTGATGCCCTTAATCTTGAATCTTGAAATTTTACCAAAAGCCTTATACCACAAACCAAGGACCCCCCTCCCCCTTCTATAAACAAATGCAGGAATGAAACGTAAATAATACCACACCCACTACACACAACATAGGATTTATCTTTCCACCCCACCCCGGACTCACATTTTATAAATATTGGCATGTCACCAAACTAGCATACGATCATTGACAGGTCACAAAAACCTGCTTAAACCCTTGTTTGTTCCCTAAATTAGTAAATATTTTGTGTTTGAAAGTCAAAGAGTTGTAATTATTCATGCAAACACATAATCCAGTAAAGTTCCTGTAAAGTTCTCGACTTTCGGTTTTGATGCTTTTAATAAAATCAATGCCAATATCTAGTATCTAGGAACACTCATTTCGGCGATTTTGCAAAATGTCTTGATAAGTTTGATTATCTTTTGTTGAGACTATAGATATTAAAGATAGGCGACTGTTTTGGTTGTAGCACTGTGTTAGTTAGCATTGTCATGTCGTGCATAGTTGGTAGGGTATTGTTTACATTTCAGTCCTGTATTTATTTTATAAAAAGTGGGTGGGGGTTCCTAGGATCGAGGTACAAGGGATATAATTTCTAACTCAAGTGCTCAAACCCAAGCTCAAATGACTATATATATGCTACATTTCCATTCATTTTCAAACCCAGTTGAATATGCACCAACTATATCACTTGTGTATAACATGTGTTTATTTTAATGCATTTTTTTTCTCCTCAAAAAAAGAAATTAATATGTGGTAATATTATTAATATTACCTTCCATACTCGCATATAAGGCGATCTAGCAAATAAGACGACCCCCTTTTGTCCTGAAATCTGTGGGTTTTGGCATGCACTCGCATATTAGACGGGTTAATAAAATGGGAAACCAGTATAAATTGCATGTTTGGCCAGTACAAGTTGAAGAGACCGCCTCCGTGGTCGAGTGGTTAAGGTCGCTGACTTGTATACCACTGTAACCTATCATCTCTGATGGTCACGGGTGCGAGCCCCGCTCAGACTGTGTCTCATTTATATGAAAACGTTGGCAGTTTCGTACGGAGGTTGGTGCACCAACTACTGGTTAACCGCTGGAGCCTGCCCAGGAAAGGTGTTATTAGGTAAACTGCCCGTCGCTCAAATGGGAAACCGGTAGCGACGTTAAATAAACTTAAATTTAAAAAAAAACAAGTTGAAAAAATCTTCTGTGTTAGAGTGCTTTCTTTTCTAAACCATAATTATGGATACCGTTTTAACCCATTCCCTCATAGAAGCACCTCTTGACGCCATTACCAAGACAACATACATTAACCCTTTCCCTCATAGAAGCACCTCTTGACGCCATTACCAATACGACATACATTGACCCTTTCCCTCATAGAAGCACCTCTTGATGCCATTACCAATACAACATACATTAACCCTTTCCCTCATAGAAGCACCTCTTGACACCATTACCAATACAACATACATTAACCCTTTCCCTCATAGAAACACCTCCTGAGGCCATTACCAATACAACATACATTGACACTTTACCTCATAGAAACATCTCCTGACGCCATTACCATTACAACATACATTGACACTTTCCCTCATAGAAGCGCCTCTTGACGGCATTACCAATACGACATACATTGACAATGTAGTAGCCAAACCAACATAAACCCTTTCCCATAGAAGCACCTCTTGACGCCATTACCAACAAAACCCCACCAACCAAACACAAAACAAATAGCCAAAACCAATGTTCATAAACCCTTTCCCTCATAGAAGCACCTCTTGACGCCATTACCAAACCTACGACATACATTGACAATGTAGTAGCCAAACCAATGTTCATAATAAAGGCCAGAATCCCATCCATGTAGTCCCAGTAATATCTATGGAGATGGGATAGATATGGCGACTATTTATCCACTGCATGATAGCTAAATGGGTGTCGTTTGTATGGAGATATAATAGTATATTAACCTAAATCTCTATGTAGTCCCAGTAATATCTATGGAGTTGGGATAGATATGGCGACTACTTATCCACTGCATGATAGCTAAATGGCTGTCGTTTGTATGGAGATATAATAGTATATTAACCTAAATCTCTATGTAGTCCCAGTAATATCTATGGAGTTGGGATAGATATGGCGGACTACTTATCCACTGCATGATAGCTAAATGACTGTCGTTTGTATGGAGATATAATAGTATATTAACCTAAATCTCTATGAAGGAAATGGTTAACAAAATACTTCGACATAACCAAATTTTGATGTAACGGAATTCGATACAAGTTATATGTAAAATGGTAGTGTCTGAAATGGGACTTTGATCAGACTTCGAGATAACCGGAGAGTTTGACATAACTGACTTTGACATAGCGGATGTAGATTGTATGTTAAAATTGTTTATTATTTTTTTAGCACTCACTTATAAGACGGGAACCCACTTTGAGGCCATAATCTTGTTATAAAAAACTAGTGTTATGGCCGGTAATCATACTGGCTTGATCTTACTGACACAAACTCCCACAACGTATCCTAATTATTACAGTTTATGCGTAGAACTTGCCCAACTACCAAATTTACTTCAGGTCTATTTCAATTCCAAGCTGGAGCATTTGACAGGGTTTTAAACATTTCATATATTTTACAGTTACCGACATTGATGACTATAACCACATCACCGATGTCACAGATTGCCTAAAGCAGACAAGCATTTCAGATCCTCGGCAGGTCGACGAAAGCTACGATCACATAAATTCCTGGCCTGATCGCGTCAGACCGCTTGCAAGTACCGATAGTGCTAATGAACAATTTGTTTCTGCTGAATCATCACCGATGAGAAAGTGTTCAAACGTTTCTGACGATGTGTTTGCTGCAGCTATGAGCAAAACATCGCCCAATGTTTACAGAGATTTGCCGGCAAATTATGAAGAACCCTGGGATTCGGAAGTAAGACAGAAACGCTTTGACCGTTTAATGAATAGAGCGGAAAAGAGCCATGACAGTAAACAATCAATTGACCAATCAGTAGAAGGTAGTACAAGAAAGAATGTGGATCATTCCAGTAACAAAAGTGCTAATGTTAAAAAGTTAGCAGATCAAAGTGCTTCCAAAGTAAATGTGACTAGTGGTACAGATTTGTATGAAGCTGCCTGGGCAGGCAGTAGCCAAAGAAAAACTGTTCAAAGCCCATTACCCCCACCAGTTCAACACAAACCGCATGTGCCATCTAATTACGAAGATGCTTGGGACCTACCAGAGAAGCAAAAAGAATTTGAGGAGAAGCTGTTACATGCTCGCAAGCAACGTGCTAGCCACGGACAAATCCGAGACGAATCTGACGAGAATGCCAAAACTGCCGATACCAGTTCAAGGCTGTTCTCATGTTCCTCACCTATTTGTAAGTCTTTTGTCTTACAGATCCGGATGTTTAAGTATTTTCTTAGGTAGTAAAAGGGTTTGTATTATTAAATTGTCTATTTTTTGAGACTTCCAGTCCTCAACGTTTTAATGTCCAATCAAATGTATTTTGTTTTAATCAACTGTAATGTGTAATAGTTCTTCAACTGCAGAAATTTGTGTTTTAATCCTTTCAACACTACATACCTCTAAATAGGCTTACAAAAAATGTAGATACAGATGAGCCATCTCATCAGGATCTGCACTCTTTGCCAGTAATATTACTATTTTTAGACGAAATTACCAATTTTGATAAATGAATTGGTCCAAATGTAATTTTCTTATTAATTTATTGGTCTAAAAATATCATGCACCAGTCCATGCGAGTTGCTTGGTGTTGAATGCACCAGTCCATGCGAGTTGCTTGGTGTTGAATGCACCAGTCCATGCGAGTTGCTTAAAGGTTCCAAGTGGTTCATCTCTTCATCTTCATCTTTTCAGTGCGCCGAGCGGAAGCAGAACGTGTGTTGAGGTCAGACAGTTGCCGATCGTTGGGAGCCCTGGCTGAGAAAATCGACAAAACTATTTCGCTAGAGGAACAAAAGTGGGTTATCTGTTTTAGTTTCATAATTGCTAAATTTAAAGGGCTGAACATATCTGCTTATGTTTTCCTTGTTTTATCTGTAGTTAAACCGTCATATTGTAAATTAAATAACAAGAAATTAGAACATTACCATAAGCGTCTATAAAATACAAATAAGATCTAATTAAATATTTCCGCCATCTACTATACAAATAACTGCCTCGAAATCTAATTGTCTGGTAGAGTTGTCTGTATTTGTCCAGTACTGTACCAAAGTTGCATATTACATGTATATTTTACAGTACTGTACCAAAGTTGCATAATCCATGTCTATTTTACAGTACTGTGCCAAAGTTGCATAATCCATGTATATTTTACAGTACTGTGCCAAAGTTGCATAATCCATGTATATTTTACAGTACTGTACCAAAGTTGCATAATCCATGTATATTGTACAGTACTGTACCAAAGTTGCATAATCCATGTATATTTTACAGTACTGTACCAAAGTTGCATATTACATGTATATTTTACAGTACTGTACCAAAGTTGCATAATGCATGTATATTTTACAGTACTGTACCAAAGTTGCATAATCCATGTATATTTTACAGTACTGTGCCAAAGTTGCATAATCCATGTATATTTTACAGTACTGTACCAAAGTTGCATAATCCATGTATATTGTACAGTACTGTACCAAAGTTGCATAATCCATGTATATTGTACAGTACTGTACCAAAGTTGCATAATCCATGTATATTTTACAGTACTGTACCAAAGTTGCATATTACATGTATATTTTACAGTACTGTACCAAAGTTGCATAATCCATGTATATTGTACAGTACTGTACCAACGTTTTATAATACATGTATATTTTACAGTACTGTACCAAAGTTGCATAATCCATGTATATTTTACAGTACTGTACCAAAGTTGCATAATCCATGTATATTTTACAGTACTGTACCAAAGTTGCATAATACATGTATATTGTACAGTACTGTGCCAAAGTTGCATAATCCATGTATATTGTACAGTACTGTACCAAAGTTGCATAATGCATGTATATTTTACAGTACTGTACCAAAGTTGCATACTACATGTATATTGTACAGTACTGTACCAAAGTTGCATAATCCATGTATATTTTACAGTACTATGCCAAAGTTGCATATTACATGTATATTTTACAGTACTGTGCCAAAGTTGCATAATCCATGTATATTTTACAGTACTGTACCAAAGTTGCATAATCCATGTATATTTTACAGTACTGTACCAAAGTTGCATAATCCATGTATATTGTACAGTACTGTACCAAAGTTACATAATCCATGTATATTTTACAGTACTGTACCAAAGTTGCATATTACATGTATATTTTACAGTACTGTACCAAAGTTGCATAATGCATGTATATTTTACAGTACTGTACCAAAGTTGCATAATCCATGTATATGTTACAGTACTGTGCCAAAGTTGCATAATCCATGTATATTTTACAGTACTGTACCAAAGTTGCATAATCCATGTATATTGTACAGTACTGTACCAAAGTTGCATAATCCATGTATATTTTACAGTACTGTACCAAAGTTGCATAATCCATGTATATTTTACAGTACTGTACCAAAGTTGCATATTACATGTATATTTTACAGTACTGTACCAAAGTTGCATAATCCATGTATATTGTACAGTACTGTACCAACGTTTTATAATACATGTATATTTTACAGTACTGTACCAAAGTTGCATAATCCATGTATATTTTACAGTACTGTACCAAAGTTGCATACTACATGTATATTGCAGTCTGCGAAATTAGCCGGGTGCCCGATGCCCGAGACGTGTAGAAATCGGGACGGACGTGTACATTTTGCAATCTCACATGCCCGACGGGCACCTGTTTTAAAATTATTGTTTTTAAATTTAATATTTTTAATTTTTTTTTTTTTAATTTTTTTTTTTTTAATTGGGGTTTTTACCTGGGACTCGAACCACCACGGTGAGAGGTTAGTGATCTCACAGCCAGCGCTTTAGACCACGGAGGCCCCTGTAATAAACTGGACAGTAGAAATTTGTTTCTAAATTCTTTACAATTACGAATTGTTTACACCGGAATTGAAAGTCGTCTAGAAGCGGACAGGTGTAAATTCGCGTTTTCCCTTACTGACATCTCGGCCCTATGATGAATCGGCCGATCGATGCATTATATCATCAAATTTGGTAAAGAAAAATCACGAGTCGTGTCGCTCAGTACGAAATCTATAAAACCAAGAAAAATCCTTTTCATGAATATACATGAGGTAACTGTGAATATTATCAATAATCGTAAAATATTAATAATAATAAAACATTAGTTTGTCTTTATACATTGTTTACTCATATGGCCATATTATAAGTATTACTAATAAATGCATGATATGCCACATTATATTACATATACTACTATACATTTAACCGCCAATAAGCGGGTAAAATTCTGCAAATATATGGGCACCTAGAAGTTCATTCGGGCAAGTAAATTTTTCAAGCCAAAGTTGCATAATCCATGTATATTGTACAGTACTGTACCAAAGTTGCATAATGCATGTATATTTTACAGTACTGTACCAAAGTTGCATACTACATGTATATTGTACAGTACTGTACCAAAGTTGCATAATCCATGTATATTTTACAGTACTGTGCCAAAGTTGCATAATGCATGTATATTTTACAGTACTGTGCCAAAGTTGCATAATCCATGTATATTTTACAGTACTGTGCCAAAGTTGCATAATCCATGTATATTGTACAGTACTGTACCAAAGTTGCATAATCCATGTATATTGTACAGTACTGTACCAAAGTTGCATAATCCATGTATATTTTACAGTACTGTACCAAAGTTGCATAATCCATGTATA
Organism: Archivesica marissinica; assembly: GCA_014843695.1. Lineage (NCBI taxonomy): Eukaryota > Metazoa > Mollusca > Bivalvia > Venerida > Vesicomyidae > Archivesica > Archivesica marissinica. Next base: position 65,617,225 of record CM026399.1, on the reverse strand, counting down.
TTTTACAGTACTGTACCAAAGTTGCATATTACATGTATATTTTACAGTACTGTACCAAAGTTGCATAATCCATGTATATTGTACAGTACTGTACCAACGTTATAATACATGTATATTTTACAGTACTGTACCAAAGTTGCATAATCCATGTATATTTTACAGTACTGTACCAAAGTTGCATACTACATGTATATTGTACAGTACTGTGCCAAAGTTGCATAATCCATGTATATTGTACAGTACTGTACCAAAGTTGCATAATGCATGTATATTTTACAGTACTGTACCAAAGTTGCATACTACATGTATATTGTACAGTACTGTACCAAAGTTGCATAATCCATGTATATTTTACAGTACTGTGCCAAAGTTGCATAATGCATGTATATTTTACAGTACTGTGCCACAGTTGCATAATCCATGTATATTTTACAGTACTGTGCCAAAGTTGCATAATGCATGTATATTTTACAGTACTGTGCCAAAGTTGCATAATCCATGTATATTGTACAGTACTGTACCAAAGTTGCATAATCCATGTATATTGTACAGTACTGTACCAAAGTTGCATAATCCATGTATATTTTACAGTACTGTACCAAAGTTGCATAATCCATGTATATTTTACAGTACTGTACCAAAGTTGCATAATCCATGTATATTGTACAGTACTGTACCAAAGTTGCATAATCCATGTATATTTTACAGTACTGTACCAAAGTTGCATACTACATGTATATTTTACAGTACTGTACCAAAGTTGCATACTACATGTATATTGTACAGTACTGTGCCAAAGTTGCATAATCCATGTATATTGTACAGTACTGTACCAAAGTTGCATAATGCATGTATATTTTACAGTACTGTACCAAAGTTGCATACTACATGTATATTGTACAGTACTGTGCCAAAGTTGCATAATCCATGTATATTGTACAGTACTGTACCAAAGTTGCATAATCCATGTATATTTTACAGTACTGTGCCAACGTTGCATAATGCATGTATATTTTACAGTACTGTGCCAAAGTTGCATAATCCATGTATATTTTACAGTACTGTGCCAAAGTTGCATAATCCATGTATATTGTACAGTACTGTACCAAAGTTGCATAATCCATGTATATTGTACAGTACTGTACCAAAGTTGCATAATCCATGTATATTTTACAGTACTGTACCAAAGTTGCATATTACATGTATATTTTACAGTACTGTACCAAAGTTGCATAATCCATGTATATTTTACAGTACTGTGCCAAAGTTGCATATTACATGTATATTTTACAGTACTGTGCCAAAGTTGCATAATCCATGTATATTTTACAGTACTGTACCAAAGTTGCATAATCCATGTATATTTTACAGTACTGTACCAAAGTTGCATAATCCATGTATATTGTACAGTACTGTACCAAAGTTGCATAATCCATGTATATTGTACAGTACTGTACCAAAGTTGCATAATCCATGTATATTTTACAGTACTGTACCAAAGTTGCATAATACATGTATATTGTACAGTACTGTACCAAAGTTGCATAATGCATGTATATTTTACAGTACTGTACCAAAGTTGCATAATCCATGTATATTTTACAGTACTGTGCCAAAGTTGCATAATCCATGTATATTTTACAGTACTGTGCCAAAGTTGCATAATCCATGTATATTGTACAGTACTGTACCAAAGTTGCATAATCCATGTATATTGTACAGTACTGTACCAAAGTTGCATAATCCATGTATATTGTACAGTACTGTACCAAAGTTGCATAATCCATGTATATTTTACAGTACTGTACCAAAGTTGCATAATACATGTATATTTTACAGTACTGTGCCAAAGTTGCATAATCCATGTATATTTTACAGTACTGTACCAAAGTTGCATAATGCATGTATATTTTACAGTACTGTACCAAAGTTGCATAATCCATGTATATTTTACAGTACTGTACCAAAGTTGCATAATACATGTATATTGTACAGTACTGTGCCAAAGTTGCATAATCCATGTATATTGTACAGTACTGTACCAAAGTTGCATAATGCATGTATATTTTACAGTACTGTACCAAAGTTGCATAATACATGTATATTGTACAGTACTGTACCAAAGTTGCATAATCCATGTATATTTTACAGTACTGTGCCAAAGTTGCATAATGCATGTATATTTTACAGTACTGTGCCAAAGTTGCATAATCCATGTATATTTTACAGTACTGTGCCAAAGTTGCATAATGCATGTATATTTTACAGTACTGTGCCAAAGTTGCATAATCCATGTATATTGTACAGTACTGTACCAAAGTTGCATAATCCATGTATATTGTACAGTACTGTACCAAAGTTGCATAATCCATGTATATTTTACAGTACTGTACCAAAGTTGCATAATCCATGTATATTTTACAGTACTGTACCAAAGTTGCATAATACATGTATATTTTACAGTACTGTGCCAAAGTTGCATAATCCATGTATATTTTACAGTACTGTACCAAAGTTGCATAATCCATGTATATTTTACAGTACTGTACCAAAGTTGCATAATCCATGTATATTGTACAGTACTGTACCAAAGTTGCATAATCCATGTATATTGTACAGTACTGTACCAAAGTTGCATAATCCATGTATATTTTACAGTACTGTACCAAAGTTGCATACTACATGTATATTGTACAGTACTGTGCCAAAGTTGCATAATCCATGTATATTGTACAGTACTGTACCAAAGTTGCATAATCCATGTATATTTTACAGTACTGTACCAAAGTTGCATAATCCATGTATATTTTACAGTACTGTGCCAAAGTTGCATAATCCATGTATATTTTACAGTACTGTACCAAAGTTGCATAATCCATGTATATTGTACAGTACTGTACCAAAGTTGCATAATCCATGTATATTGTACAGTACTGTACCAAAGTTGCATAATCCATGTATATTTTACAGTACTGTACCAAAGTTGCATATTACATGTATATTTTACAGTACTGTACCAAAGTTGCATAATCCATGTATATTGTACAGTACTGTACCAAAGTTTTATAATACATGTATATTTTACAGTACTGTACCAAAGTTGCATAATCCATGTATATTTTACAGTACTGTACCAAAGTTGCATACTACATGTATATTTTACAGTACTGTACCAAAGTTGCATAATCCATGTATATTGTACAGTACTGTACCAAAGTTGCATAATTCATGTATATTTACAGTACTGTACCAAAGTTGCATAATCCATGTATATTGTACAGTACTGTACCAAAGTTGCATAATCCATGTATATTTTACAGTACTGTACCAAAGTTGCATAATCCATGTATATTTTACAGTACTGTGCCAAAGTTGCATAATGCATGTATATTTTACAGTACTGTACCAAAGTTGCATAATCCATGTATATTTTACAGTACTGTACCAAAGTTGCATAATCCATGTATATTTTACAGTACTGTACCAAAGTTGCATAATCCATGTATATTTTACAGTACTGTACCAAAGTTGCATAATCCATGTATATTTTACAGTACTGTACCAAAGTTGCATATTACATGTATATTTTACAGTACTGTACCAAAGTTGCATAATCCATGTATATTTTACAGTACTGTGCCAAAGTTGCATAATCCATGTATATTTTACAGTACTGTGCCAAAGTTGCATAATGCATGTATATTTTACAGTTTCTACCACGGGTCTATGAAGAGGTCAGCGGCAGAGAGAACATTGATCGTCTTTAAAGAGGGGAGCTATCTTGTGCGGCGTAGCGAGACGTGTAAAAAGGATTTTTCTCTTACACTTAAGTATGTTATTAAGCATTTGTCATCTCCCCTGGTTATTCTGGGAAAATAATAAATATACGGGAGGATAGTGCAAGCTGAGAGATACCGATGAGTTACTGCCCCTGAATACTCACTAAAAGTAGATAGGTCCTATTAAGTGTTTTCCTCTGTTTTTATCGTTGTTTTCTTTGCACAACATGCTGGCAATTTTATTCCTCTATCGCTTCTTATAATTATTAAATTACTACAATCTCTACAGATCTCATTTAGTATATACAATGGGTACTTATTTGTAGAACAATGTTATCAGTTAATTAACACGATTTTGATAAAATCACATTTATCATACCGCAACATCTGGTTAGGGAAAAACAGTAAAAACAAAGGATTCCAACTAAAATGACCTATTTACATTTTGGGATAAATCAGACTTTATCTGCCAAGGGAGGTAATAGAAAATTAGATCAGCCTTTAACATTCGTCCCAAGATTTAAATATTTAAACTTTATTTATATTACAATGATTGCGAAGCAAGTTCTAACAACTTATATTAATTACTCTCGTTGGCGCCGATGAAAGTGTATATGTGGTAATTTGTGTGGGAGGAAACCAGAGTACCCGGAGAAAACCCACCTGTCCGATCTGACTACCACCGTACCATCTTACATACTACCCGAGATTTATCAATGTGAATGTTTATTTTAATCTTTAACAACTTATATTACCATGTATTCCCAGCCATAAGTCAACCTACAGATGGAATTTAAATGCCTTGCCTACGATTGTACCCTTAGGCAAGGCATTTAAATTCCACGTTGCCTCTTCTCTCTCCCTCGTGGCGATGGATTCCATCAGGAATGAGGTCTCGAGAGTGATTTATATAAGTTAAAATAACTTGTTTCGCAATCGAGCTAAAATAAATTTGTATAAACTAACCTACAGACGGATCTGTAGTCCAGTGGTAACACGCTGGACTGCTAATCCAGGGATCGCAGGTTCAATCCCCCGTCTGACCCTAATAAAATTAAGTCTTTCAGATGGGACGTTAAACCGAGGTCTTGTGTCGGTGCTTTACACCGTACACGTAAAAGAACCAGAGGAGATTCTGGAATGGGTCTCTGTGTATCATTGTACTATCCTCCAAAAATCTAAAATGACTAATCTCTTCAGGAGACGTCGCTCATATGGGCAACAGGTAGCGATGATAAATAAACGTAAAACACACATAAGTCAACCTTTTTTTATCCAGAAAAGTGATGAAAGTAACATGCAGGTCTGAGAAACAAGCAAATAAAATCATTTTGAAAAAAAGGGATTTTTTCCTTATTTGTTGAAACTTTGTCTGTTTGTATATCGTCCGAGGCGGACGTGGTCGAGTGGTTAAGGTCGCTGACTTGTATACCACTGTAACCTATCATCACTGGTGGTCACGGGTTCGAGCCCCGCTCAGGCTGTGTCTCATTTATATGAAAAAGTTGGCAGTTTGTTACGGAGGTTGGTGCACCCAAGTACTGGTTAACCGCTGGAGCCTGCCCAGGAAAGGTGTTGTTAGGTAAAACTGCCCGCCGGCGATATAGCCCAAAATGGTGCTGATGCAGGCTTAAAACCCGAAATATAACATAACATAACTGTTTGTATATCGTTTGGATAAGCACGTGGACAACCGATTAACATTCGAGCAGTCAAGCAGTACACCATTACATATAATGTATCTTCCACCAACTCAAGCAGTACACCATTACATATAATGTATCTTCCACCATCTCAAGCAGTACACCATTACATATAATGTATCTTTCATCAACTCATGATTATTTACCAAAATTAAAAATACGTCTATTCTATTATGTCGTCCAAAGCTGAATGGCTACTTTACTGCCCATATGCACAAACACTTTGTGCAATACAACGACACCTGGCGTTTACTTCATTATGAACAAGGAAAATTAATTTGCTCTTTATTCGTTTCTCAAATGTAGAAACTTATAGACTTGTATCGGCACCATCGATTGTGTGTAATATTATATTGTAAAAAGCAATTGTTCCGCAATTCTTGTAAAATAAATAAATATCAGCCTTTTTTGTAGTGTTATACCCATTCTCGTTCCACTATGTTTGTCTCATGCAGTACATTTATTTCTTCCCATCTCATGCAGTACATATATGTCTTCCCATCTCATGCAGTACATTTATTTCTTCCACCATCTCATGCAGTACATTTATTTCTTCCTATCTCATGCAGTACATTTATGTCTTCCCATCTCATGCAGTACATTTATGTCTTCCCATCTCATGCAGTACATTTATGTCTTCCCATCTCATGCAGTACATTTATGTCTTCCCATCTCATGCAGTACATTTATGTCTTCCCATCTCATGCAGTACATTTATGTCTTCCCATCTCATGCAGTACATTTATTTCTTCCCATCTCATGCAGTACATTTATGTCTTCCCATCTCATGCAGTACATTTATTTCTTCCCATCTCATGCAGTACATTTATGTCTTCCCATCTCATGCAGTACATTTATTTCTTCCCATCTCATGCATTACATTTATTTCTTCCCATCTCATGCAGTACATTTATTTCTTCCCATCTCATGCAGTACATTTATTTCTTCCCATCACATGCATTACATTTATTTCTTCCACCATCGCATGCATTACATTTATTTCTTCCCATCTCATGCATTACATTTATTTCTTACCATCTCATGCATTACATTTATTTCTTCCCATCTCATGCATTACATTTATTTCTTCCCATCTCATGCATTACATTTATATCTTCCCATCTCATGCATTACATTTATTTCTTCCCATCTCATGCATTACATTTATTCTTCCCCATCTCATGCATTACATTTATTTCTTCCCATCTCATGCATTACATTTATTTCTTCCCATCTCATGCATTACATTTATTTCTTCCCATCACATGCATTACATTTATTTCTTCCCCATCTCATGCATTACATTTACATTTATTTCTTCCCATCTCATGCAGTACATTTATTTCTTCCCATCTCATGCATTACATTTATTTCTTCCCATCACATGCATTACATTTATTTCTTCCCCATCTCATGCATTACATTTACATTTATTTCTTCCCATCTCATGCAGTACATTTATTTCTTCCCCATCTCATACATTACATTTATTTCTTCCCCATCTCATGCATTACGTTTACATTGATTTCTTCCTCCATCTCATGCAGTACATTTATTTCTTCCCCATCTCATGCAGTACATTTATTTCTTCCCCATCTCATACATTACATTTATTTCTTCCCATTTCATGCATTACATTTATATCTTCCCCATCTCATGCATTACATTTATTTCTTCAGAGGTTTTACGGGGCAGCCGATGCATATGAAGATTGCTAGTAAGGCCGATGGTAAATACGTTCTCGGTGAAAACAGTCCGCCATTTCACACGATTCCAGAAATGGTCGACTACTATACATCACACGAACTACCGGTGCAAAATGCTGATAGAATTTGTCTTCTTTACCCAATACCTTGTTGATTGAGGGTTGTATGTAACCAGATGTATACTGTAAAACACTATAATAATATTCGATTTTGAATATTTTCAATTAATTCGCGGAGTTTTGAATTCGTGCATCTGTGATGCATCTCGAAAAATGAAGGTGACTGTTTATGTAGATCATTTATAATTGTATTGACCAATTTAACCCATTCAACACCAAGTAACTGACATGGACTGGTCCATGACATTCTTAGACCAATAAATTAATAAGAAAATTAAATTTGGACCAATTCATTTTATTAAAATGGGTAATTTTGTCTAAAAACAGTAATATTACCTGCAAAAAGTGCAGATCCTGATGAGACGGCTCGTCACGAGCTGGCTCATCACGAGCTGGCTCATCACGAGCCGGCTCATCTGGATCTACACTTTTTGTAAGCCTATTTAGAAGTCTGTGGTGTTGAAAGGGTTAATGTTGATAACATGTACATATTTACGGATATAACTCAACATTTAGACACATTATTATTCATGAGACTCATGAATTCATGATCAAATTAGATCTCGAAAATTGGCGAAATATAATATCTCGCGAGAGTTAACGAGAATCCTGAATTCGCGATCAACTTAGATCATGGCAATTAGTGAAATATAATATCTCGTGAGAAAATTATTTAATAAAATATTTCAACAACAAACCCACAACAACAAACCCACAACAACAAACCCACATATTTCTATGTACTATGAATTCCTGTGTCACATATTTCTATGTACTATGAATTCCTGTGTCACATATTTCTATGTACTATGAATTCCTGTGTCACATATTTCTATGTACTATGAATTCCTGTGTCACATATTTCTATGTACTATGAATTCCTGTGTCACATATTTCTATGTACTATGAATTCCTGTGTCACATATTTCTATGTACTATGAATTCCTGTGTCACATATTTCTATGTACTATGAATTCCTGTGTCACATATTTCTATGTACTATGAATTCCTGTGTCACATATTTCTATGTACTATGAATTCCTGTGTCACATATTTCTATGTACTATGAATTCCTGTGTCACATATTTCTATGTACTATGAATTCCTGTGTCACATATTTCTATGTACTATGAATTCCTGTGTCACATATTTCTATGTACTATGAATTCCTGTGTCACATTTTGTACAGATATACGGCTACCTCACCATTTGTACCTGCGCATAATTAGTTTTGGACTAATTGGTATTAAAATTTCCCATGATTCACTGAAGCAACAGGTGAATCAAATACTGAACCAACATCGTTTGCCAGTCGTGGCTAATCGTTGTTTCAGCAAAAAAACAACTTTCGCTTTTGGGAGTTTGTAGATCGCAAAAACACCATTTGCAGATGGAAAATAATTGTTCAATTATCAGAAAAATATAAGGTTTTTGGCGGAATTGTTTTTGGTGCAACATGTTTTGTCAAATACATGTCTTCAAATATGTTCATCATCTTTAGTAATCGCATCACTCTGTCTAGAATATACTCGCGATAGATGTTATGCAATGCTCTAAGATCATTTGAAAAATACATTTATTTTGTGAATGATTTTATGTTTTAAAATACATATAAATGACTTTTATTATGAGTAAAGTTAAAGCAGCATTACATCGTATGAAATAAAAGATATTTGAAAAATTCAAATTTTACGTATGGGTAGCAATGCTGTTACACATTCTAACATTATACTTTGTATGCTTATGTTCATTTGGTAAACAGTGTTTTTTTGCGATAAAACAAACTCGAAACCAAAAGTACGCATCGTCCGCACTTGTTTACATTCGGAATGCATCTGCCCCACAAAGCATTTGTCCCACAAAGTCTTTTTAATTAAATTACTTGATATGTTGATTCATACCTCTGTAGCTAAGTCTTTTAGGGACATTTCTACATCCCCGCGAGGGGTTCGACATTAGAGGAAGATAGATAGATAGTCTTTCATGTTCAAAATATATACGTTGTTTTCTACATCCTCTGTTGTTTCACGCATGCGCGCTGTGCATGTTTACATTTCGTATGTTGATAAACAAATTTGCGTATACGACGGTTTAAATTTATTGGAATTTTATCGTTTCTGAGCGACTATTTCGATTTTTGTAAACACACACACATTAGTATTTATATTTTACCCAAAACATGCTTTATTACGATGTAATGCTGCTTTAAGTAAACATGCTTTATTATGATGTAATGCTGCTTTAAGTAAGATTCCTACAACATATATATATACCCTTTTTATCACATATTACCATAACGCGCTCTGTTTTAATAAATAACTGCTGCTACATTTTGGTGCCAAGTATAGTGTAAATTGTCATGTCACTAAATGTTCATGACGTCACTACGCAAAGCAGCGTTATATTTATGTTTTAAACAGCGTTATAATTGCGTCAAGACTTCTTTTAAATCGTCATTTGTCTTATCGTTAATGTTATTGACCCATTCACCTAGAAATATGCATAATTTACAATTTAATTTACAAATTATAAGGATTATTCTCTCAACCAATCAGAATCCTTCCAAGTGTTACACACATGTCCGTGTGTACATTAAGAAATTATGAGATGACTGTATTACACTGAATACAAGCAAAGTTATGTGATATATATATAATTATATATAATTATATATATATATATATATGCATGAGTTTCGCATTCCTCCGCAGTTAGATGTACTTTTGTAGTTTAGCTAATTTCTGACAATCATGAACAGTTAGTTATAACGTAATATATTCTAATGAATTGTGTATCGGCCTTGACATTAAGTAACATTCCATTGTCAATAATTCATACATTAAAAAAACATGTGGGTGTTTATTTCAGTGAAGTTAAATAATTAGTTTTAATTACCTACCTGGTATATTTTAGCATCATAGAATTGTTATTCAGAATAATTCTTAGGAATGCTATCACACAATACTTTAACCCTTTCAACCCCAAGTAACTGACATGGATTGGTGCATGCTATTTTTAGACCAATAAATTAATAAGAAAATTACCGTTGGACCAGTTCATTTATCAAAATGGGTAATTTTATCTAAAAATAGTAATAATTATTACTGGCAAAAAAGTGCAGATCCTGATGAGACGGCTCGTTACGAGCCGGCTCATCTGGATCTACACTTTTCATAAGCCTATTTAGAGGCCTGTGGGGTTGAAAGGGTTAAATATAGATTTTACAACATTCATTACCATTGTTGAGTTAATATTAAGTTGTGGTCAACGAGATTGCATAATAATTATGTGTGTTTAACACTTTGCCTGCTGCGTAAATAAAATCACATTTGGTTTGACTACTACATTGTCAATGTATGCCGTATTGGTAATGGCATCAAGAGGTTGATTCTATGAGGGAAAGGGTTAACTTGGTTTGTCCACAGTCATTTTAAGCTCAAAATACATGTACTTTCTTTTGTGTGTGCAAAATTGAGATCTCTTCCCTTACCCCACCACTTGCTGCCAATACAATCAAACGATTCAAATGCATACTTAATTTTATCCAAAGCTTTGGGTTCTATGCTTTACTTTGCTTGTTTATACAGTGAAACCTGTGTTAAGCAGCCAGCCAACGAAATTTCTGTGTTAGAAATGGTGACCTGCTGCATGTTATCTATATGTTATGCGTGATGCCTGACTGCTTTATATTTCTGTGTTATAAATGGTGCCTGGCTGTATTATATTTCTGTGTTATAAATGGTGCCTAGCTGCATTTTATCTACATGTTATGCATGGTGCCTGGCTGTATTATATTTCTGTGTTATAAATGGTGCCTAGCTGCATTTTATCTACATGTTATGCATGGTGCCTGGCTGTATTATATTTCTGTGTTATAAATGGTGCCTAGCTGCATTTTATCTACATGTTATGCGTGGTGCCTGGCTGTATTATATTTCTGTGTTATAAATGGTGCCTAGCTGCATTTTATCTACATGTTATGCGTGGTGCCTGGCTGTATTATATTTCTGTGTTATAAATGGTGCCTAGCTGCATTTTATCTACATGTTATGCGTGGTGCCTGGCTATATTATATTTATGTGTTATAAATGGTGCCTAGCTGCATTTTATCTACATGTTATGCGTGATGCCTGACTGCTTTTTATCTCTGTGTTATAAATGGTGCCTAGCTGCATTTTATCTACATGTTATGCGTGATGCCTGACTGCTTTTTATCTCTGTGTTATAAATGGTGCCTAGCTGCATTTTATCTACATGTTATGCGTGATGCATGACTGCTTTTTATTTCTGTGTTATAAATGGTGCCTAGCTGCATTTTATCTACATGTTCTGCGTGATGCCTGACTGCATTATATTTCTGTGTTATAAATGGTGCTTAGGTTGATGCAATGAGTGTTCATATATCTGTCTGTCTTCCAGAATGAGAGACATCGCTGGCTGTTCTATTACCTCCCTTGACAGACAAATCTGATTTATCCCTAAATGTGTAGTAGTCCTTCAGTTGGAATCCTTTGTTTTTACAGTTGTTCCCTAACCAGATGTTGTGTAATAATATATATGTGATTTTATCCAAATTATGTTAATTTATTAATAAAAAATAAATACAGATGTTTTACCCATTGGATATACTGTAGGATATCTGTCTGTCGAGATATAGTAACATAATAATTATAAGATGAGAAAGTGGAAGAAAATTGATAGCATGTTGTGCAAAGGAAACAACGATAAAAACAAAGGAAACAACTTAAAGAGGACCTGTATACTTTTATGGATTATTCAGGGGCAGTAATTGACCGATGTCTCTTATTGAAATAATAAAGTTTGTTTTCTGAGTGCAGAGGAAGGTCAATCATATAAATATATTTTTAATACCGAGATCAATAATTGGGCCGTATTGAGTTTCTGATAATATCAACACCTGGGGAAACTTGGGGGGTATATTCCATGTAAACATTGATTATCATTAATCCTTTTAATAGGCCTATTAGCATGTGACTTAATTAATGACGCACTTGAATCGAAAGCGAGGCACTGCAATGTTGATCAAACTTATAATTGCCGCCATTGTTTACGGGTCAACGGAACTGATAAATAGTTTTTAAAAGTACAATGTGCATCTGATTTGACATATTTACTCAAGATTTATGTCGCTCTTAGCTCAATTACGTCGAATTGACCCATTACTACTGTAATGTAATAGTTAAAATCCGCCATCTCGTCGATATAACAGAAAGGGAAATTTTATTTTGGAGCATTCGTGTATAATCGGAAATGATCGTGTATAACCGTGCCTGTTCTGTGATTTCCGAAAAGATTCTGTTGCTATTTTTAGCGATCGTATCTTGCAGATAAGAATTGTCGTTCTTCAATCAACACCCTAGAAAATACGGGTGTAATGTACGTGGCGCTACCCTCGGAAATCGAGTTTCCCCAGGCTGTCATTTTGCCAGAAGTAAATTAGTGAAAACGACAGACTGCAACCAAGGCTAGTCACCTGTCTTAAGCAGTCAAAATAGTCACTTCCCTTGAGTGACTGTTTAACCCTTTCAACACCACAGACCTCTAAATAGGCTTACAAAAAGTGTAGATCCAGATGAGCCGGCTCGTGATGAGCCGTCTCATCAGGATCTGCACTTTTTGCCAGTGATATGACTATTTTTAGACATAATTACCCATTTTGATAAATGAACTTGTCCAAATGTGATTTTCTGATTCATTTATTGGTTTATGAATATCATGGACCAGTCCATGTGAGTTACTTGGTGTTGAATGGGTTAAGACAGGTTTGCCTGTAGTTCATACACCTACATGTTTGAACATCAAAATCACGGCTTCCATCCATTATTGGAACTTGTTCTGCCAAATTTATTTAGTGTGTATGTGGAAATGTTGTCAGTTGTTTAAACTTGTTACAGTTTCGTTAAGAAATATACTTGTCATAATTATGACATTGCTTGGAAAATAGTTTTGTCATATTTGTCATAATTATGAAATTGCTTGGAAAATAGTTTTGTCTATGTTTCAACTAATTCTTACAATGTTTATGTATGTTCAGGATTTAAGACATGTGAGGTCAATAGAAGTTACGGATATATATCGGTGCCTAGTGGTTAAGGCATCCGCCTACAGAGTGGGAGGTTGATGGTTCGAATCTTGTCAGGGGTTCAGTCTGATATGGCCGGTTGGTGAGCCGCCAGCTAGTTAAATAATGGTTACCAATTGCCTACCAGCCTGGTGCCTGCCACACAAGCATAGGATTCGGGAAGTACTGATGTTCATAAAAAGAGATGTCTCATAAGTCAAAAATGGCTGGCCCTTTAAATAGGGGTGACACTGTAATAAACAAACACTTTTATCAGGGTAAATTGTTTGATTCGGCTACATATGCTCAGAAAAAGGAGAGGTGAGGCAGCTTGGGCATACTGTGTCTCCTAAATCTACCTCTATCCCAAGCCCTGTATTGGTTGGAAAATGTATTTCTTGGTGTATATGTACTATGGTTAATCTTACAATTATGTATATAAATCTTATATATCACATGTTCTGTCTGTAGTCTTTAATTTTGACAGGAAACAGAAACTAACTTGAATATTATACTCGAACTATTTCTTATTACAGACGTTTCACACTAACAAAACAAACATAAGTGGTTGTGAAGTTGTGTATTGTAGTGAAATGAGGCTCCCAACAGGGGGCAGTTAAAATGAATTAAATTTGATAACGAATATTATATTAGCAAAATTCATTGGAAATCGTAAAAAAAAAAGGATATTTGTGTTTATTAGTGTAAGATAGGATTTTATTTCATTGAGTTATCACCGATATTTATATTTGTTAATACATATTTCGGTGATCAAGAGATAACAAATTATCACCATAATAAAACCAACAGGCGCGTAGTTGCCTTTACGCCACAATGCCCGGGCTTGCACATTATATTCAGGAAGTGTTTTTCTTTGCTGGAAAGTAGTAGATGGAAAACTGAACTTTTCTCATGTGTTTGTTAGTGTATAAACTTCCCTTTAAAGGTACCAGAGTGCCACTAGATTTCAAAGAATTCCGGGCGAGGATACCCCTAGACACCCTATCGCATTCACACCTACAGTGCTTAATAGTTCAAATAGGCTTGCACATCAATCATTTTCAGCTGGCTACGCCACTGACCAAACCTGTAGCTTGAAAGTCTAGGTTATGATTAAATTCAAACTTGCTGTGACTTGCAAGAAAAATAGTGGGACCAATAAAACTCTTCCGTTTGGGGGGAATTCTGGCTTAGAGGGGTTCTGGCTTAGAGGGGTTCTGGTTTAGAGGGGTTCTGGTTTAGAGGAGAATTCTGGTTTAGAGGGGAATTCTGGCTTAGAGGGGTTCTGGTTTAGAGGAGAATTTTGGTTTAGAGGGGAATTCTGGCTTAAGAGGGGTTCTGGTTTAGAGGGGAATTCTGGCTTAGAGGGTTCTGATTTAGAGGGGTTTTGGTATAGAAGGTATTGAATGTACAGGGGTGTATCTATGGAAGTATTG
>CM026399.1:65453297-65601400 GCA_014843695.1 Archivesica marissinica | reverse complement strand
TAAGTTAATACTAGTATATTGTGGGGTATAGTAAGTTACTACTAGTATATTGTGGGGTATAGTAAGTTAATACTACTATATTGTGGGGTATAGTAAGTTAATACTAGTATATTGTGGGGGTATAGTAAGTTAATACTGGTATATTGTGGGGGTATAGTAAGTTAATACTAGTATATTGTGGGATATAGTAAGTTAATACTAGTATATTGTGGAGTATGGTAAGTTAATACTAGTATATTGTGGGATATAATAAGTTAATACTAGTATATTGTGGGGGTATAGTAAGTTAATACTAGTATATTGTGGGGGTATAGTAAGTTAATACTAGTATATTTTGGGATATAGTAAGTTAATACTAGTATATTGTGGGGTATAGTAAGTTTATACTAGTATATTGTGGGATAGAGTAAGTTAATACTAGTATATTGTGGGGGTATAGTAAGTCAATACTAGTATATTGTGGGGTATAGTAAGTTAATATTAGTATATTGTGGGGTATAGTAAGTTAATACTAGTATATTGTGGGATATAGTAAGTTAATACTGGTATATTGTGGGGGTATAGTAAGTTAATACTGGTATATTGTGGGGGTATAGTAAGTTAATACTAGTATATTGTGGGGTATAGTAAGTTAATACTGGTATATTGTGGGGTATAGTAAGTTAATACTAGTATATTGTGGGGTATAGTAAGTTAATACTAGTATATTGTGGGGATATAGTAAGTTAATACTAGTATATTGTGGGGGTATAGTAAGTTAATACTGGTATATTGTGTGGGGTATAGTAAGTTAATACTAGTATATTGTGGAGTATGGTAAGTTAATACTAGTATATTGTGGGGGGTATAGTAAGTTAATAGGGTATATTGTGGGGGTATAGTAAGTTAATACTAGTATATTGTGGGGGTATAGTAAGTTAATACTAGTATATTGTGGGGGGTATAGTAAGTTAATACTGGTATATTGTGGGGGTATAGTAAGTTAATACTAGTATATTGTGGGGGTATAGTAAGTTAATACTAGTATATTGTGGGGGTATAGTAAGTTAATACTGGTATATTGTGGGGGTATAGTAAATTAATACTAGTATATTGTGGGATATAGTAAATTAATACTAGTATATTGTGGGATATAGTAAGTTAATACTAGTATATTGTGGGTATAGTAAGTTAATACTAGTATATTGTGGGGGTATAGTAAGTTAATACTAGTATATTGTGGGATATAGTAAGTTAATACTGGTATATTGTGGGGGGTATAGTAAATTAATACTAGTATATTGTGGGATATAGTAAATTAATACTAGTATATTGTGGGATATAGTAAGTTAATACTAGTATATTGTGGGTATAGTAAGTTAATACTAGTATATTGTGGGGGTATAGTAAGTTAATACTAGTATATTGTGGGATATAGTAAGTTAATACTGGTATATTGTGGGGGGTATAGTAAATTAATACTAGTATATTGTGGGATATAGTAAATTAATACTAGTATATTGTGGGATATAGTAAGTTAATACTAGTATATTGTGGGTATAGTAAGTTAATACTAGTATATTGTGGGTGTATAGTAAGTTAATACTAGTATATTGTGGGGTATAGTAAGTTAATACTAGTATATTGTGGGGGTACAGTAAGTTAATACTAGTATAGTGTGGGGTATAGTAAGTTAATACTAGTATATTGTGGGGTATAGTAAGTTAATACTAGTATATTGTGGGATATAGTAAGTTAATACTAGTATATTGTGGGATATAGTAAGTTAATACTAGTATATTGTGGGTATAGTAAGTTAATACTAGTATATTGTGGGTGTATAGTAAGTTAATACTAGTATATTGTGGGGTATAGTAAGTTAATACTAGTATATTGTGGGATATAGTAAGTTAATACTAGTATATTGTGGGGGTATAGTAAGTTAATACTGGTATATTGTGGGATATAGTAAGTTAATACTAGTATAGTGTGGGGGTATAGTAAGTTAATACTAGTATATTGTGGGGTATGGTAAGTTAATACTAGTATATTGTGGGGTATAGTAAGTTATTACTAGTATATTGTGGGATATAGTAAGTTAATACTAGTATATTGTGGGGTATAGTAAGTTAATACTGGTATATTGTGGGATATAGTAAGTTAATACTAGTATATTGTGGGGTATAGTAAGTTAATACTGGTATATTGTGGGGTATAGTAAGTTAATACTAGTATATTGTGGGGTATAGTAAGTTAATACTAGTATATTGTGGGGTATAGTAAGTTAATACTAGTATATTGTGGGATATAGTAAGTTAATACTAGTATATTGTGGGGTATAGTAAGTTAATACTAGTATATTGTGGGGGTATAGTAAGTTAATACTAGTATATTGTGGGATATAGTAAGTTAATACTAGTATATTGTGGGGTATAGTAAGTTAATACTAGTATATTGTGGGATATAGTAAGTTAATACTAGTATATTGTGGGATATAGTAAGTTAATACTGGTATATTGTGGGGTATAGTAAGTTAATACTAGTATATTGTGGGATATAGTAAGTTAATACTAGTATATTGTGGGATATAGTAAGTTAATACTAGTATATTGTGGGAATAGTAAGTTAATACTAGTATATTGTGGGTGTATAGTAAGTTAATACTAGTATATTGTGGGGTATAGTAAGTTAATACTAGTATATTGTGGGGGTATAGTAAGTTAATACTAGTATATTGTGGGGTATAGTAAGTTAATACTAGTATATTGTGGGATATAGTAAGTTAATACTAGTATATTGTGGGATATAGTAAGTTAATACTAGTATATTGTGGGTATAGTAAGTTAATACTAGTATATCATGGGTGTATAGTAAGTTAATACTAGTATATTGTGGGGTATAGTAAGTTAATACTAGTATATTGTGGGGGTATAGTAAGTTAATACTAGTATAGTGTGGGGTATAGTAAGTTAATACTAGTATAGTGTGGGGTATAGTAAGTTAATACTAGTATATTGTGGGGTATAGTAAGTTAATACTAGTATATTGTGGGTGTATAGTAAGTTAATACTAGTATATTGTGGGGTATAGTAAGTTAATACTAGTATATTGTGGGGGTACAGTAAGTTAATACTAGTATAGTGTGGGGTATAGTAAGTTAATACTAGTATATTGTGGGTGTATAGTAAGTTAATACTAGTATATTGTGGGGTATAGTAAGTTAATACTAGTATATTGTGGGGTATAGTAAGTTAATACTAGTATATTGTGGGGGTATAGTAAGTTAATACTAGTATATTGTGGGGGTATAGTAAGTTAATACTAGTATATTGTGGGGTATAGTAAGTTAATACTTGTATATTGTGGGGGTATAGTAAGTTAATACTAGTATATTGTGGGATATAGTAAGTAATGCTAGTATATTGTGGGGTATAGTAAGTTAATACTAGTATATTGTGGGATATAGTAAGTTAATACTAGTATATTGTGGGGTATAGTAAGTTAATACTAGTATATTGTGGGGTTTAGTAAGTTAATACTAGTATATTGTGGGAATATAGTAAGTTAATACTAGTATATTGTGGGGTATAGTAAGTTAATACTGGTATAGTGTGGGATATAGTAAGTTAATACTAGTATATTGTGGGATATAATAAGTTAATACTAGTATATTGTGGGGGTATAGTAAGTTAATACTAGTATATTGTGGAGGTATAGTAAGTTAATACTAGTATATTGTGGGATATAGTAAGTTAATACTAGTATATTGTGGGGTATAGTAAGTTAATACTAGTATATTGTGGGATATAGTAAGTTAATACTAGTATATTGTGGGATATAGTAAGTTAATACTAGTAGATTGTGAGGGTATAGTAAGTTAATACTAGTATATTGTGGGGGTATAGTAAGTTAATACTAGTATATTGTGGTGGGTATAGTAAGTTAATACTAGTATATTGTGGAGTATGGTAAGTTAATACTAGTATATTGTGGGGGTATAGTATGTTAATACTAGTATATTGTGGGGGTATAGTAAGTTAATACTAGTATATTGTGGGGTATAGTAAGTTAATACTAGTATATTGTGGGGGTATAGTAAGTTAATACTAGTATATTGTGGAGTATGGTAAGTTAATACTAGTATATTGTGGGGTATGGTAAGTTAATACTAGTATATTGTGGGATATAGTAAGTTAATACTAGTATATTGTGGGATATAGTAAGTTAATACTAGTATATTGTGGGGTATGGTAAGTTAATACTAGTATATTGTGGGATATAGTAAGTTAATACTGGTATATTGTGGGGTATAGTAAGCTTTTTCCGCTTTGGTCCATATCTTACTTCAGGTCTGACTGACCAGTCCATATATTTGCATGGCGCCCACAACACCATGTTCTATCTGTTAAATAGTATATTGTCAAGGAGTAAGTAAGTGAATACTAGTATATTGTGTGTATAGCAATTCAATATTAGTATATAGGTACTTACATATTGAGGGTCATGCTGAAGTAGCCCTCCTCTTCCTGTACCACAGTGAGCAGAAGGCTCGGGCAGTAGTTGGGTGTTAGAATATTTGTCTTGAGAGAGACCTCTGCATTTGCGCTAATAAATCCGAGAAGGCTGCCTATCTCCGTAACACTAATCTCGTCCAGAGCGGCCAGCTGGTCCTGCGAGTATCTCTCTGACTTGGGAGGCTCAAACCCAGGTTCCACAAATGACACGTTTTTCTGTAATACGACAAATACTGTGAGGACACTAGCCGAGTCACAAACTACTCCCGTATATACCTTAAGCCTCTCCCTTATATACCTTAAACTTCTCCCTTATATACCTTAAACTTCTCCCTTATATACCGTAAGCCTCTCCCTTATATACCTTAAGCCTCTCCCTTATATACCTTAAGCCTCTCCCTTATATACCTTAAATGTCTCCCTTCACGCTCATTTTCACCAATGCAACTTGGGTCTCGATCTTCAGGTTTCAATCCTCGAACAGGGAAGTATGTGAGATGGTACAGTGGACAGATTGGACAGGTGGTTTTCTCCGGGAACTCCCACATATACACATTCATCCATGCCGACGAGAGTGATTAATGTAAGTTGCAAAATCAATAACGTTTATACCTTTATCTCTCGTCAATATAAATACCATACCGGTAATAATGACACATGGACCTAATTACATGCAGTCCTACTAGGGGTGGATATTGTCACAAATTGTGATATTTGATATTGTCACAATATATTGCGATATTTTACTTGATATTGTATTATATAGCGATATATTACTTGATATTGTAATATATAGTGATATTTTACTTGATATTGTAATATATAGCGATATATTACTTGATATTGTAATATATAGCGATATTTTACTTGATATTGTAATATATAGCGATATTTTACTTGATATTGTAATATATAGCGATATTTTACTTGATATTACAATATATTGCGATATTTTACTTGATATTGTAATATATAGCGATATTTTACTTGATATTACAATATATAGCGATATTTTACTAGATATTGTAATATATAGCGATATTTTACTTGATATTGCAATATATAGCGATATTTTACTTGATATTGTAATATATAGCGATATTTTACTTGATATTGTAATATATAGCGATATTTTACTTGATATTGCAATATATAACGATATTTTACTTGATATTGTAATATATAGCGATATTTTACTTGATATTGCAATATATAGCGATATTTTACTTGATATTGTAATATATAGCGATATTTTACTTGATATTACAATATATTGCGATATTTTACTTGATATTGTAATATATAGCGATATTTTACTTGATATTGCAATATATAGCGATATTTTACATGATATTGTAATATATAGCGATATTTTACATGATATTGTAATATATAGCGATATTTTACTTGATATTGTAATATATAGCGATATTTTACTTGATATTGTAATATATAGCGATATTTTACTTGATATTGTAATATATAGCGATATTTTACTTGATATTGTAATATATAGCGATATTTTACTTGATATTGTAATATATAGCGATATTTTACTTGATATTATAATATATTGCGATATTTTACTTGATATTGTAATATATAGCGATATTTTACTTGATATTGTAATATATAGCGATATTTTACTTGATATTGTAATATATAGCGATATTTTACTTAATATTGTAATATATAGCGATATTTTACTTGATATTGTAATATATAGCGATATTTTACTTGATATTGTAATATATAGCGATATTTTACTTGATATTGTAATATATAGCGATATTTTACTTGATATTGTAATATATAGCGATATATTACTTGATATTGTAATATATAGCGATATTTTACTTGATATTGTAATATATAGCGATATATTACTTGATATTGTAATATATAGCGATATTTTACTTGATATTGTAATATATAGCAATATATTACTTGATATTGTAATATATAGCGATATATTACTTGATATTACAATATATTGCTATATATTGGCATGCATGCTCAAATGGAGAAAATAAGAAAAAACAAAATAGATTATTAATAGAGATGCAATATTTACTGCTTGAACACATATTATAGTATTGTAAATAAAGCTTTTAATCTTGTTCTAGAACTAGAATATAAACTATACTGTACCGGAAGTGAAGTTTGATCCACTATACGAAATAACTTGAAATCAAACATTTACCTTAAAATGGTTGTAATTTTAAAGTTTTTAAATACTGATATTTGAAAATAATATCGCGATATGATATTGCCGAGAACTATACTGCAATAACCGGTATAGCGCGGAATATCACGCACCCATACCACAATAACCAGTATACCACAGTATATCATGCACCCACACCACAATAACCGGTATACCACGGTATATCACCCACCCATACCACAATAACCGGTATACCACAGTATATCATGCACCCATACCACAATAACCGGTATACCTCGGTATATCATGCACCCATACCACAATAACCGGTATACCTCGGTATATCATGCACCCATACCACAATAACCGGTATACCTCGGTATATCACGCACCCATACCACAATAACCGGTATACCTCGGTAT
Organism: Archivesica marissinica; assembly: GCA_014843695.1. Taxonomy (NCBI): domain Eukaryota; kingdom Metazoa; phylum Mollusca; class Bivalvia; order Venerida; family Vesicomyidae; genus Archivesica; species Archivesica marissinica. The sequence goes on along the minus strand of CM026399.1, from coordinate 65,594,317 downwards.
ATCATGCACCCATACCACAATAACCGGTATACCTCGGTATATCACCCACCCACACCACAATAACCGGTATACCACGGTATATCCCCCACCCACACCACAATAACCAGTATACCACAGTATATCCCCCACCCATACCACAATAACCGGCATACCGTGGTATATCCCCACCCATACCACAATAACCAGTATACCACGGTATATCCCCCACCACACCACAATAACTGGTATACCACGGTATATCCCCCACCCACACCACAATAACTGGTATACCACGGTATATCCCCCACCCATACCACAATAACCGGTATACCACGGTATATCCCCCACCCACACCACAATAACTGGTATACCACAGTATATCATGCACCCATACCACAATAACTGGTATACCACGGTATATCCCCCACCCATACCACAATAACCGGTATACCACGGTATATCACCCACCCATACCACAATAACCGGCATACCGCGGTATATCACACACAAGTACCACAATAACCGGCATACCGCGGTATATCACCCACCCATACCACAATAACCGGTATACCACGGTATATCACCCACCCATACCACAATAACCGGCATACCGCGGTATATCACACACAAGTACCACAATAACCGGCATACCGCGGTATATCGCCCACCCATACCACAATAACCGGCATACCGCGGTATATCACCCACCCATACCACAATAACCGGCATACTGCGGTATATCACCCACCCATACCACAATAACCGGCATACCGTGGTATATCACCCACCCATACCACAATAACCGGCATACTGCGGTATATCACCCACCCATACCACAATAACCGGCATACCGCGGTATATCACCCACCCATACCACAATAGCCGGCATACCGCAGTATATCACCCACACATACCACAATAACCGGCATACTGCGGTATATCGCCCATACATACCACAATAACCGGCATACCGCAGTATATAACCACCAGTACCACAATAACCGGCATACTGCGGTATATCCCCCACCCATACCACAATAACCGGCATACCGCTGTATATAACCACCAGTACCACAATAACCGGCATACCGCAGTATATAACCACCAGTACCACAATGACCGGCATACCGCGGTATATCGCCCACCATTAATCCTTACCTTGATGAAGAGGAAGCACCGCTGACACATGCCACAATAACTACACAATTTACCCTCCCTTTCACAGCCACAGTTCCTGAAAACAGGGGAGATAACTTCAGGTCAGATGCAATCAAGCCCATCAGCATGCTGCTAATCAGATTGTGTATATTTGCTTAAACAGTAGAGTAGTTTTTTATTCTAGTGTCACCCCTATTGAAAGGGCCAGCCATTACTGACTTATTCTTTTTATGAACATCAGTACTTCCGGAATCCTATACTTGTAAGCAAGGCGCCAGGCTGGTAGGAAATCGGTAACCATTATTTAAATTGCTGGCGGCTTACCAACTGGCCATATAAGAACGAAACACTGACGAGATTCGAATCTTCAACCTCCTGCTCCGTAGGCGGACGCCTTAACCACCAGGCCATAGAATGGTTTAGCTGATTTAGGTACTTAACATAGCACTAAACTTGAACAAGCTAGAAACAGAACCACAGTGTTTAAGTTATACTTAAATTTGACCTTGTCATCTAGTAATATTATGAAAATGCCTGTTATAGGGTGGACAGTGTTGATTGGGGATAGGATTCTTCGTGACTGACTGGTTACGGTTGTTGACTTCAAATCACTTGCCGCTCACCACTGTAGGGTCAAATCGAATTCTTTCATTTGAGGAAGCTATCGGCTGGTTTGTGGAAGGTTGGTGGTTCTACCTGGTTGCCCACCCGTACCTGAAATACTGCTCAGTGGAACACCTCGAGCCTTCCTCCACCAATAACAGCTGGAGAGCCACCATATAACCTAAGCTGTTTGTTCAAAAACAAACGTTGATTTGTGGCGTATGTATATCGGAAGTGCTATTGCTTTCAATTAGCGATAATCTGTCAATTACAGCGTCGGGCACTAGTTTGTACATACCAGTTGTTTACTCCATGCTACAAGTTCACGGTGCAGTGTATGCCATCTATGGCACAGTTTGTACATACCAGTTGTTTACTCCATGCTACAAGTTCACGGTGCAGTGTATGCCATCTATGGCACAGTTTGTACATACCAGTTGTTTACTCCATGCTACAAGTTCACGGTGCAGTGTATGCCATCTATGACACAGTTTGTACATACCAGTTGTTTACTCCATGCTACAAGTTCACGGTGCAGTGTATGCCATCTATGGCACAGTTTGTACATACCAGTTGTTTACTCCATGCTACAAGTTCACGGTGCAGTGCATGCCATCTATGACACAGTTTGTAGTTCACAGTGCAGTGTATGCCATCTATGACACAGTTTGTACATACCAGTTGTTTACTCTATGCTACAAGTTCACGGTGCAGTGTATGCCATCTATGACACAGTTTGTACATACCAGTTGTTTACTCCATGCTACAAGTTCACGGTGCAGTGTATGCCATCTATGACACAGTTTGTACATACCAGTTGTTTACTCCATGCTACAAGTTCACGGTGCAGTGTATGCCATCTATGGCACAGTTTGTACATACCAGTTGTTTACTCCATGCTACAAGTTCACGGTGCAGTGTATGCCATCTATGGCACAGTTTGTACATACCAGTTGTTTACTCCATGCTACAAGTTCACGGTGCAGTGCATGCCATCTATGACACAGTTTGTAGTTCACAGTGCAGTGTATGCCATCTATGGCACAGTTTGTACATACCAGTTGTTTACTCCATGCTTCAAGTTCACAGTGCAGTGTATGCCATCTATGACACAGTTTGTACATACCAGTTGTTTACTCCATGCTTCAAGTTCACGGTGCAGTGTATGCCATCTATGGCACAGTTTGTACATACCAGTTGTTTATTCCATGCTACAAGTTCACGGATTAGTGTATGCCATCTATGACACAGTTTGTAGTTCACGGTGCAGTGCATGCCATCTATGACGCAGTGTGTACATACCAGTTGTTTACTCCATGCTTCAAGTTCACGGTGCAGTGTATACCATCTATGGCACAGTTTGTACATACCAGTTGTTTATTCCATGCTTCAAGGTCACAGTGCAGTGTATGCCATCTATGGCACAGTTTGTACATACCAGTTGTTTACTCCATGCTTCAAGTTCACGGTGCAGTGTATGCCATCTATGGCACAGTTTGTACACATGAGACATCGACTCAGGAGGTTAGAGGTCGGTAGAGCTATGCCGGGGCGGTCATGGTGCGGCACAAGTTCAACCATGTCAGTACCTGAAATATCATAATTTTAGTCGTACAATGAAAATTAGCGTGCTTAGGACAAGAAACTGTTAGGCCAAGCAAACACAGCAGTTTAGCGTGGCATACTTATGTTATGTTATATTTCGGGTTTTACGCCTGCATCAGCACCATTTCGGGTTATATCGCAGGCGGGCAGTTTACCTAACAACACCTTTCCTAGGCAGGCTCCAGCGGTTAACCTGTACTTGGGTGCACCAACCTCTGTAAGAAACTTTCCAACTTTTTCATATAAATGAGACACAGTCTGAGCGGGGCTCGAATGCGTGACCATCAGTGATGATAGGTTACAGTGGTATACAAGTCAGCGACCTTAACCACTCGACCACGGAAGCGGACCGGGTGGCATACTTAAAAAACATTTAGGTATCGGAAGTTATTTGCAAAAAAAAAGAAGCATTTGTGTTCAAGATTTGCAGCTAGAAATGGTTAATGAAATACTTTATAGACAGGTAAACAATAGGACCCAAGTGTACTTGCGTGACTTATCTAATATAAGTCTAACTTGTCTTAAGGAACCAAATAATGTTTGTGATCTACCGGTAGTTGTCTTTGCTAGAAAATAAGAAATGGATGAGTTCAGTTCCTTGCTCAATGGCACACTGTAACCGCCTCAGCCGAGATACAAACTCGCAAACCCTCCATCACAAGGCAGACATCCTATCCATTTGCCTACTGCATTCCACCCCCACCCCCTATGTACCTCGATCCACCCCCCCTATGTACCTCAATCCACCCCCCTATGTACCTCGATCCACCCCCCTATGTACCTCGATCCACCCCTATGTACCTCGATCCACCCCTATGTACCTCGATCCACCCCTCTATGTACCTCGATCCACCACCCTATGTACCTCGATCCACCCCTCTATGTACCTCAATCCACCACCCTATGTACCCGATCCACCCCTCTATGTACCTCAATCCACCACCCTATGTACCTCGATCCCCACCCCTATGTACCTCAATCCACCACCCTATGTACCTCGATTCACCCCCTATGTACCTCGATTCACCCCCTATGTACCTCGATCCACCACCCTATGTACCTCGATTCACCCCCTATGTACCTCAATCCCCCCCTATGTACCTCGATCCACCCCCTATGTACCTCGATTCACCCCCTATGTACCTCGATCCACCACCCTATGTACCTCGATCCACCCCCTATGTACCTCGATACAACAATTTATCTTTACTGTGAACAGATGATACAAAGAAACACATCCATTGAAAAAACTTGCAGTTATTACAGCCAATGTTGGTGTTCAGTTGAATAAATGCTCTGCAGATCAGACAATTTGTTGTATCAGATTGCATAGGGTGGTTCTGACACTTCCTTTCCTATGATGAACTTACCCGGTCCTATCTGAATGGAAGAGTTACTAGTTTCACTGCAGTGCTTACACTTGACGTCTCTGATCTCACCCGCTCGTATCAAATGCTCGTGGAAAAATCTTGCTGGCTTTTTGGCTTTAAGAGTTTGGTACCGATCTTCATTTGCTGTACAGACAACGCATGGAACAGTTTTCTGAAACAATTGACGAGTGTAAGTCAAGGTTTTACTGCCCGCAAACAGTTCATCCTGGGAAAATGTAACTAGAAGGAACTCGACTTGTGATCAAACTTTGAACATTAATACTAGATTTTCATTTTATAGTTTGCGGCAGGTGATATTTTATCCAAATTGATATTTTTTCCAAATTTGGGGCGGTGATTTTATATTTTTGTTTATATTTATTGTTTTCTCAATGAATGCATGGGGCTTATAGTTTGTACAAATACGGGGCAGGTGATATTTGTGTTCAAATTTTGGGGTGGGGTGACATTTTGTAACAAATTTGGGGCGGGTGACATTTTTCCAAATGGTTGACAATTTTGTTTATATTTATTGTTTTCTCAATTAATGCATGGGGCAGTGTTGACATGAGCTCACAAGTAGGAAAGGAAATCTAGCAATGAATTTAGAATGGTTATATACCTACTTTTTGATGGACAAATTCCTGAATAATCAACAGCTTTCATAAATATGTAACACAGTTCATAACCCTTTGCACGCAAACAGCATAGAACCCGATCAGATGGCACATTGTGTATACCGGTATGCTGTTTGCTATTCGGATAGTGGAGCTAAAACACTTGGCTGAATAGCAAACAACACAGATCCTGATCAGAAGAGGAGAATTACGCCGCGGCTGATCTGGATCTCTATTATTTACAAATGTGATTTTACTTACTAAGCAGGCGAAGGGTTCAGTTTCCACCAAATTGTCCATTCAACATTGTGAGTATTGTAAACTTACAGCAACAGATAGGTTATATTTGAGAGACAAATGATCCATGATGTTTGTGTAGAGTTTCAGCAGGGTCCAGTCTTCCGAATGCTTCATTTCGTTAACCGCTGAACCTCGTACCTGCATCACAACTACAGGCAGACCTGTGCACAATAAATGTAAAATAAGATGTGTGACGCACAAGGGTATATGTCGGGTGTGTGCATGTATTCTACGGATGCATCTGATATACCCTATGCAGTTACGGTAGGCATCTGATATACCCTACGTAGTTACGGTAGGCATCTGATATACCCTACACAGTTACTGTAGGCATCTGATATACCCTACACAGTTACTGTAGGCATCTGATATACCCTACACAGTTACTGTAGGCATCTGATATACCCTACACAGTTACTATAGGCATCTGATATACCCTACACAGTTACTGTAGGCATCTGATATACCCTATGCAGTTATGGTAGGCATCTGATATACAGTCAAATCTACGTTAGTGGTCACCTCCATTAAGCAGCCAACCTGTATTAAGCAGCCAGTTTCCAGATTCCCAATTGGTTGTTTTATTATATATTTGACCTGCATTAAAGCAGCCAGTTTCCAGATTCCCAATATCTTGTTTTATAATACATCAAGCAGCCACCTGTGCTAAGCAGCCACTTTCTCTGACTCCCTTGGCTGGCTGCTTAAGACAGGTTTGACTGTACCCTATGCAATTGTGGTAGTCACTATCACTAAATCCGCCTCCGTGGTCGAGTGGTTATGGTCGCTCACTTGCATATCACTGTAACCTATCATTACTGATGGTCACGGGTACGAGTCTCCGTGGTTATGGTCGCTCACTTGTATACCACTGTAACGTATCATCAATGATGCTCAAGGGTTCGAGCCTCCGTGGTCGAGTGATTATGGTCGCTGACTTGTATACCACCGTAACCTATCATCAATGATAAATAAACTAACATTGGCATAAATACCTTGGTACTCATGTATTTGACAGGTGGATAAATAAACTAACATTGGCATAAATACCTTGGTACTCATGTATTTGACAGGTGGATAAATAAACTAACATTGGCATAAATACCTTGGTACTCATGTATTTGACAGGTGGATAAATAAACTAACACTGGCATAAATACCTTGGTACTCATGTATTTGACAGATGGATAAATAAACTAACATTGGCATAAATACCTTGGTACTCATGTATTTGACAGGTGGATAAATAAACTAACATTGGCATAAATACCTTGGTACTCATGTATTTGACAGATGGATAAATAAACTAACATTGGCATAAATACCTTGGTACTCATGTATTTGACAGGTGGATAAATAAACTAACACTGGCATAAATACCTTGGTACTCATGTATTTGACAGATGGATAAATAAACTAACATTGGCATAAATACCTTGGTACTCATGTATTTGACAGGTGGATAAATAAACTAACACTGGCATAAATACCTTGGTACTCATGTATTTGACAGATGGATAAATAAACTAACATTGGCATAAATACCTTGGTACTCATGTATTTGACAGATAGATAAATAAACTAACATTGGCATAAATACCTTGGTACTCATATATTTGACAGGTGGATAAATAAACTAACACTGGCATAAATACCTTGGTACTCATGTATTTGACAGATGGATAAATAAACTAACATTGACATAAATACCTTGGTACTCATGTATTTGACAGGTGAATAAATAAACTAACACTGGCATAAATACCTTGGTACTCATGTATTTGACAGATGGATAAATAAACTAACATTGGCATAAATACCTTGGTACTCATGTATTTGACAGGTGGATAAATAAACTAACACTGGCATAAATACCTTGGTACTCATGTATTTGACAGATGGATAAATAAACTAACATGGCATAAATACCTTGGTACTCATGTATTTGACAGGTGGATAAATAAACTAACATTGGCATAAATACCTTGGTACTCATGTATTTGACAGGTGGATAAATAAACTAACATTGGCATAAATACCTTGGTACTCATGTATTTGACAGATGGATAAATAAACTAACATTGGCATAACTACCTTGGTACTCGTGTATTTTCTCCACTAGCACTGTTAGATGACCTTTCTGAATGATCGTACCATCCCTCCAAACAAGCGCTGGTCCCCCAAGTTTGAACATGTGCCTATAACAGAAAAAAAGAACAAGAACTTATTATAAATCTGATTACACTACATACCATAATTATTCTCTAGCCTCTATGACAAGCTAACACCCCCTCCCCAGCTCATTTGATACTTCTTTATTGCATAAATATTAGCATTTACTATTAATTATTCTCTAACAGTTGAAAGCAACTTTCAGGGCTAATTGGGTACATGTTAAATATGTTTGTCAGGGCCAGTTGGGTAATGTTAAATATGTTTGTCAGGGCCAGTCGGGTACATGTTAAATGTGTTTGTCAGGGCCACTCAGGTACATGATAAATGTGTTTGTCAGGGCCACTCGGGTACATGATAAATGTGTTTGTCAGGGCCACTCGGGTACATGATAAATGTGTTTGTCAGGGCCACTCGGGTACATGATAAATGTGTTTGTCAGGGCCACTAGGGTACATGTTAAATGTGTTTGTCAGGGCCACTAGGGTACATGTTAAATGTGTTTGTCAGGGCCACTCGGGTACATGTTAAATGTGTTTGTCAGGGCCACTCGGGTACATGTTAAATGTGTTTGTCAGGGCCACTCGGGTACATGTTAAATGTGTTTGTCAGGGCCACTCAGATACATGTTAAATGTGTTTTTCAGGGCCACTCGGGTACATGATAAATGTGTTTGTCAGGGCCACTCAGGTACATGTTAAATGTGTTTTTCAGGGCCACTCGGGTACATGTTAAATGTGTTTGTCAGGGCCACTTGGGTACATGATAAATGTAAATTGGAAATTTATCACAGATAGCTCCTCTATATTTCTATTAATATAAAAAGTATATTCCGTGTGATTGCAATGCTATGGCTCAGACAACATTTACCCAGATCGTTATTGTGTGACCCTGACCTTGTAGGTACAAATTTATGACATTTGACCGTGACTGCCATATTTGTTAAATGTGATCGTACCCTTTTAGGGCATTGACCTTGAAGATATAATTTGTATCTGTGACCTATATGACAACAAACAAATTAATAATGTTCCAAATAAACAATAAAAATGATCCCATTGATAGAGTTCTTAAGGTATAGAACAGGGATTCAAAATTAACCCTTAACCTGCCACTCACAACTAAAGTCGCTTTTACAAACAGCATAGAGCCAGATCAGATGGCACAGAACATGGCGTCTGATCAGGCTCTATGCTGATTACTATTCAGATAGTGGCACTAAAACACTTGTCTGAATAACAAACAACATAGATCCTGATCAGACACGGCGCTATGCTGATCTGGATCTATGTTGTTTGCACATTCCGTCCAATTTATTCAGCAGGTTACGGGTTAAGTAAAAATTAAGAGAGTTATGCTCTATAGTCTGGAGGTTTACGGTACGATATAAATAACGAATCTACCGGAGAAGATTTGGGAAGAATGATTCTGGTAGTCCTGGGCAACAGAAGTAGAATTTGTTCCTCTCGACGACACATGATGGTTTCTTCAACGGCCAATAGTCCTCCTGCAAACATAAATAAAAGTAATATATTGTGTACATGTCTACTATCAAAATAAACATTATAAATAAATAACAAACATTATAAATAAATAATAAACATTATAAATAAATAACAAACATTATAAATAAATAATAAACATTATAAATAAATAATAAACATTATAAACAAATAATAAACATATAAACAAATAATAAACATTATAAATAAATAATAAATATCATAAACATACAATAAATATTATAAATAAATAATAAACATTATAAATAAATAATAAACATTATAAATAAATAATAAATATCATAAACATACAATAAATATTATAAACAAATAATAAACGTCATAAATAAATAATAAACATTATAAATAAATAATAAACATTATAAACAAATAATAAAGATTATAAAAAAATAATAAACGTTATAAATAAATAATAAACATTATAAATAAATAATAAACATTATAAACAAATAATAAAGATTATAAAAAAATAATAAACATTATAAATAAATAATAAACGTAAGTACACTGCTTTGTTTGCATGCTTTTAGATTTATTTCGAGCTGCAGATCTGCGGATTTTCCAGCTTTAAAGGTAATCAGGCTATTTGTTTGCTATTTGCTTTTGCGCATAAAATTCGTACATATATCAATTTTGACTGTCATATTGCTAGTTACGCAACCTCCTCAACGTGCACGCAATATCCTCAACTTGCACGCAACCTCCTCAACGTGCACGCAATATCCTCAACTTGCACGCAACCTCCTCAACTTGCATACAACCTCCTCAACTTGCTCGCAACCTCCTCAACATGCATGCAACCTCCTCAACTTGCATGCAATCTCCTCAATGTGCATTCAACCTCCTCAACTTGCATGAAACCTCCTCAACTTGCATGCAACCTCCTCAATGTGCATTCAACTTTCTCAACTTGCATGCAACCTCCTCAACTTGCACGCCACCTCCTCAACTTGCACGCAACCTCCTCAACTTGCATGCAACCTCCTCAACTTGCATGCAACCTCCTCAACTTGCACGCCACCTCCTCAACTTGCACGCAACCTCCTCAATTGCACGCAACCTCCTCAACTTGCACACAAACTCCTCAACTTGCACGCAACCTCCTCAACTTGCACGCAACCTCCTCAACTTGCATGCAACCTCTTCAACATGCATGCAACCTCCTCAACATGCATGCAGCCTCCTCAACATACATGCAACCTCCTCAACTTGCATGCAACCTCCTTAACGTGCATTCAATCTCCTCAACTTGCATGCAACCTCCTCAACTTGCACACAACTTCCTCAACTTACACGCAACCTCCTCAACTTGCATGCAACCTCCTTAACGTGCATTCAATATCCTCAATTTGCACGCAACCTCCTCAACTTGCACGCAACCTCCTTAACTTGCACGCAACCTCCTCAACTTGCACGCAACCTCCTCAACTTGCACGCAACCTCCAAAACTTGCACGCAACCTCCTCAACTTGCAAGCAACCTCCTCAACTTGCATGCAACCTCCTCAACTTGCATGCAACTTCCTCAACTTGCATGCAACCTCCTCAACATGCATGCAGCCTCCTCAACATACATGCAACCTCCTTAACGTGCATTCAATCTCCTCAACTTGCATACAACCTCCTCAACATGCACGCAGCCTCCTCAACATGCACGCAACCTCCTTAACTTGCACACAACCTCCTCAACTTGCACGTTGTTTACTGTGTATAAGACATTATTTATTTATTTGTAAGGTGACATTAAAACTGTTTTAATGTTTCACATATCTGTATTGCTACAATGACATTTAGTGTAATAGCTTGTGTATTGCCATTACTTCATTTTGATATTGTACGGCAATACATATATACATATGTGACCCGCCATATCAAAATCAGTCGTAAGTCGGGATTATCGTAAGGCAGATAATTACATTATAAGTCAACAAAATGGTATTTTAACATTTTTCAGATTATTGTATAATGGCATTTTATAATCATTTATCTTTATAATAAATGTGATAGAAGCACGTATTTGTGTAATTTAAGGCATTAAAAACACATTTTAATTAGCTTGGTGTTAATTGCCTTTGTTATTAATCGCAGTGAAACAAAAGATCTAAGCCGGGTAGGCGGTGTTTTCCGATGGCCTTCAATGATACTGTCCCACGGTTTGGCCCCATGTATTTGCTACCGAAATAAACTAGAGATGACGTATTTTCAGCTGATGCTATTTTTGAAGTAAGATCTAATATGCTTCCAACTAATAAAACGGCTTTAAATCGATCAAATTTTTTCAAAAATCTCTTCGGTTGCGATGTAAACGTGATTCCCACTCTTCCATTGGCCGATAAACACCACGTGATCTGCAAGTGCGCACCTGTTCCTATGTTCACAGACAATTGAATAGAAACAAAACGATTTTCGGTTTGATTTCATGACGATTATTCATTATATAGCTTAATATTTAGATTTATTTCGATGCAAATCAGTCATATATAGGTAAATGGTAAACCTAGACAAGTGTAGAACCTTTATCTGCTGATTTGTTGTGTGAAATTTTAACACACCGTTATCTGCACCTGTGTTCGGTGTAGCCAGTATTTCGGACGTACATGTATTTAATATAAATTCTAAAATAATACTTCACCTGAATCCAAAAGTTCATTCTAATTTTAATAACTATGACTTAATTCAGCTTTTATGTTTCATAATATTACAAAATAATTGTTTACTTTTCACTGTGAACCAGCTTTTGACCACTTTTCTAATTCACAGCTGCACAATTCCCCACAATATACAATGTTACTTTACTTCCCACAAAAGACATAAATTACCCCCTAATCCTTTCCTAAAACAACACAACTGATAAGGGGAATTGTGCATTTTAATTGATCAATGAAACAATGCTACTCTGTAGGCCTACTATGATCCAATTAACAGGATTATATAACAGCAGGTGTCCACTTATGCCCTAGGCACTGTCAGATCAGACTAATCAAAGCAATATACAGGGGCCATAAAGCTAGGATATCTACAAAGACATGGAGATTGCTACATGTACTCTGAAAAGTCAGAATAATCCTTTCAGGATATATTGGTTTAAGTAAATAAAATTTAAGTCAATAAAAAATATTTTTAAATTTATTTTTATTATTATTTTTTTATTTATTATTGTTATTGTATTTATACTAGAACAGCTGAACCACTATGTATACTACAAAGTTCAGCAAAGTGGCATTTTAAAGAATGGACATTTACCTTTAATTTGATACCAAACAGGACTAATTGTGTCATGTGGAACATATTGGTTGCTATGGTGTTTTGATTTCACTGCGTCTCCAAATTTTGTTAAAATAAGTCAGAATTTCTGAAAATCTTTGACAGCCGTTATCTCTCGGAATATTAATCGCGCGAAGTCCATTATTCAAATGGTCATAACTTTGGATTGAAACGAGCTACATGAATGATACTGATATCACTAGAAAGCTTATACTTATACCTATATGATGGTATAGTTAACTCATTATTTATTTTTTCCGACTTAAGACTGATTTTGTCATGGTGGGTCACATATGTATAGCTGTCTATATATCAGAGCTGTCAAGGTGTTTGGATTTAGAGTAACATCAACAGTGGAAGTCATGTGATGAGGGGCAGGTGAGTATCACTCCACAATGATACAGCCACGTTCACTCCAGGCATGCTTAGTAGAAATGTCAAAGAAACCTTAACCCTTTCAACACCACAGACCTCTAAATAGGCTTACAAAAAAGTGTAGATCCAGATGAGCCGGCTCGTGACGAGCCGTCTCATCAGGATCTGCACTTTTTTCAAGTAATATAACTATTTTTAGAAAAAATATTACCCATTTTGATAAATGAACTGATCCGAATGTAATTTTCTTATTCATTTATTGGTCTAAAAATATCATGGACCAGTCCATGTCAGTTACTTGGTGTTGAATGGGTTAAATGTTAAACTTTTGTTTTCAATTCTTCTTGTTAATTTTTAGTATTCTCTTAAGCGCATCCCATCATTTTCTTATTCAATCCAAACAATACCTTTTCTTGAAAGACTTACTTATATTAGTACTACATACACCGGAACAAATTGATAGCAAACTTATATTAATCACTCTCGAGACCTCATGGCGATGGATTCCATCAGGAAGATGCAAGGTGAGATTTAAATGTCTTGCCTAAGGGCACAATCGTAACGGCTCCACTGGGGCTCGAACTCTGGGCGTTTTGCACCTGAATGAATGCGCTTATGATACGTTATCACGACTGTTGTACTACACATACTCACTAAATAGTAATCAAAAAGATGACAGCTTACTAATCTTGATGGTGCTTTGGCTGGTATGTCTTTGTAGAAAACGTACACAAATGATACATCCTTGATATTTGACCATGGGTCCAGCGGAAATGTCAGCAAAAACCCGAGTTTCTCTAGCAAATGCAACAGTAAGGACTGAAAAAAATAATGTTTATAGAAGGTAGGTATATATAATACAGTACATTTGTATGTTCATGTATTTAATATATAGAGCTGGGAGCCGGGTATCAAGTCGGGCAATGTGGCAATCCAGTTACTAACAGGGCATGAGCTAGACACTTCAGATAGGGAGAAGTTTAAAGTTCACAAGGAAGAAGTTTACGGTTTACAAGGGAGAAATTTAAGGTGTACAAAGGAGAAGTTTAAGGTGCACAAGGGAGAAGTTTAAGGTGCACAAAGGAGAAGTTTAAGGTGCACAAGGGAGAAGTTTAAGGTACACAAGGGAGAAGTTTAAGGTGCACAAAAGAGAAGTTTAAGGTACACAAGGGAGAAGTATAAGGTGCACAAGGGAGAAGCTTAAGGTTCACAAGGAGGAGCTTAAGGTGCACAGGGAGAAGCTTACGGTTCACAAGGGAGAAGTTTAATGTTTACAAGGGGGAAGTTTATGGTACACAAGGGAGAAGTTTAAGGTACACAAGGGAGAAGTTTAAGGTACACAAGGGAGATGCTTATGCTACATAAGGGAGAAACTTGTTTACCTAACCTCTGGATCTCTATATAGCCTATATGAAAACACTGTTCACTGACCTCAATGTAGGGAGAAGTGATGCAACTAAGGGAGAATATTTCACACAAATCGTCTTCTACAAAATTTCTACAAACAATTTAATATAAATTTCATGAAGCTCCATCAAATCCATTATGGATGGACAATTTGTACCTAATTATTATCAATCCAAGGGCAATGCGACAAACCAATGCCAGGACACGATGCCTGTACTGACCAATGCCAGAACACGATGCCTGGACTGACCAATGACAGGATACGATGCATAGACTGACCAATGCCAAAACACAATGCATGGACTGACCAATGACAGGACACGATGTCTAGACTGACCAATGCCAGAACACAATGCCTGGACTGACCAATGCCAGGACACAATGCCTGGACTGACCAATGCCAGGACACAATGCCAGGACTGACCAATGCCAGAACATGATGCCTGGACTGACCAATGCCAGAACATGATGCCTGGACTGACCAATGCCAGAACACAATGCCTGGACTGACCAATGCTAGAACACGATGCCTGGACTGACCAATGGAACACTGCTGGCTGACCATGCTAGAACACGATGCCTGGACTGACCAATGACAGGACACGATGCCTAGACTGACCAATGCCATGACACAATGCCTGGACTGACCAATGCCAGAACATGATGCCTGGACTGACCAATGCCAGAACATGATGCCTGGACTGACCAATGCCAGAACACAATGCCTGGACTGACCAATGCTAGAACACGATGCCTGGACTGACCAATGCCAGGACACGATGCCTGGACTTACCAATGCCAGGACACGATGTACACGATGCCTGTACTGACCAATGCCAGAACACGATGCCTGGACTGACTAATGCCAGAACATGATGCCTGTACTGACTAATGCCAGAACACGATGCCTGGACTGACCAATGACAGGACACGATGCCTAGACTGACCAATGCCATGACACAATGCCTGGACTGACCAATGCCAGAACATGATGCCTGGACTGACCAATGCCAGAACATGATGCCTGGACTGACCAATGCCAGCACACAATGCCTGGACTGACCAATGCCAGAACACGATGCCTGGACTGACCAATGCCAGGACACGATGCCTGGACTGACCAATACCAGGACACAATGTCTGGACTGACTAATGCCAGAACATGATGTCTGGACTGACCAATGCCAGAACACAATGCCTGGACTGACTAATGCCAGAACACAATGCCTGGACTGACCAATGCCAGAACACGATGCCTGGACTGACCAATGCCAGAACACAATGCCTGGACTGATTAATGCCAGGACACAATGCCTGGACTGACCAATGCCAGGACACAATGCCTGGACTGACCAATGCCAGAACACAATGCCTGGACTGACCAATGCCAGGACACAATGCCTGGACTGACCAATGCCAGGACAGACCGGCAACTCTGGCAAATATGCTATGCTACAGTCGTAATGAACAATTAATATTATAATAACTAACACTCTGTTCCTCTGTAGCCCCCGACCATGCTTTCAGTAGATCTTCATGAGTCCAGCAAGGCATGCTGTCTCCTAGGCAACGAATGTCACATGACCTGGGAGCAGACGTAAACAGGAGCTTTTGAATGACGTCTGCCAGAAACTGGAAATCTGTGAGCACTGGACTTATCTCCAGCTCCGGATAGTACAAAGCCTGACCCTGAAATGAAAGACAACAGACGGATATGTAGTCCAGTGGTCAACACGCTGGACAGGTAATCCAGGGATCGCAGGTTCGATCCCCCGTCTGACCCTAATAAAAAAACAGTCATTCAGATGGGACTTTAAACCGAGATCTCATGTCGGTGCTTTACACCGTGCACGTAAAAGAACCAGAGGAGACTCTGGAATGGGTCTCTGTCTGTATCATTGCACTATCCTCCAAAATCTAAAGTGATTAATCTTTTCAGGAGGTGTTCGCTCATATGGGCAACCGGTAGCGACGATAAATAAACATAAAACACACATGCCAACGGTAAGACATGGAAATACATTTTCATAAAATTAACAATGCAACTGAACCAAGGGTGTCATGTACAAAGGCACATGATGCAATAAAGCAATTTCACAGATTCTATTCATGTGTCCATTACTTCTGAAAAAGTTCAAGGATTTATTTAGAGCGATAGAAAACAACCAAAAAATACAACAAAACTGTAAGCAAGCATGTAATATTTGAAAGTGTTATTTTTGATTTTAATACTTTTGTCACAATCGCTTTCCGCAAATGTGGGAGAGACAAGTTGCAAACGAATATACAGGCAATGCAGGTACAGACAAACCTGTTGGGCAGGCAACCTGTTATAAGCAGCGAGTTACAATGTTCAAAAGGGTTCACTCTAGGTAAGAAGTGAGAAAGCGCGCGATCGCGTTCTTAAATGGTGTTATTTGATAAATTTCAATTTAAATATGGTTAAAATGCACACTATGACCATTAAATACAACATTTGAATGGATGGAGTGCTTTATAATGGGCCAGTGTATCTTACTGGACAAAATTGTGGGAAGAAGTGGGGCCCCCAGAGGGCGAAGTCATCGCCTTCTAGAATGATCCCTGTGTTCAACAATTATTTCTCATCAGTCCCTTGGCTGACTGCTTGAGACAGACTTGACTGTATATGAAACAGGACACACGTTTTGCATACAAAAAGTAGTAAAAATTAGAGACACAAATTGTATCCGCCTCCGTGGATGAGTGGTTATGGTCACTGACTTGCATACCACTGTAACCTGTCATCATTGATGGTCACGGGTTCGAGTCCCGCTCAGGCTGTGTCTCATTTATATGAAACGGTTGGCAGTTTCTTACGGAGGTTGGTGTACTAGTTAACCGCTGGAGCCTGCCCAGGAAAGGTGTTGTTAGGCAGACTACCCGCCAGCGATATAGTCCAAAATGGTGCTGATGCTGAAGTAAAACCCGAACAAACAAACAAACAAAAGACAAATTTTACTAACCCATAGGGCAGCATATGACATGAGTTTAGCCATATGAGACACATACGTTCTCTCAGCCAATCCCTCAAACTTGTGTACATTCCTTACATTGGACAGTGGAGTCAATGGAAATGGTGAGTTTTTCAATCCACAGCTGTAATCCAGGGCCTGAAATACATGTATATGAACAACTGTCACATAACCCATACATTTTCAACTGATTTTCTTTGTATTTTAACTCTTTGCATGCTGGGTAAAATAAAGGCTATAAATAGTTCAAATAGTTGTAGCAGACAACAATTCATGAATGTATTTTTCTTATTTGTAGCTGAAATCTCTGGAAATATGTCATGGAATTTATAAGAATTTATAAGAATTGACTATAGAATTTCTTATGAAATTGCATGACATATTTGCCTCAAAAACTGAGTATTTCAACTAATAAACAATCGTCGTATACGTATATACTTAATTCTTTGGACCCGATATCTCGAACTACCAGCACATCCATACTATAACATATCCCGAATTTCCGATATTCCCGGACACACATGGTACACAATAAAACCTGTTGACAAGTGCTCATACACTATGATATTTTAACCAATCAATATCCAGGAAAGTATTTTCTGCAGAAAACAACTTGTCTGCGCCCGTTCATTCATTTGTGTATTTTAAGGTATATTTATCGAGTTTATGTGGGGTTGACAGATGTTGTCATTTTCCCGATGTTGGAATGGCTACTAGGAAACGTAAATACACCGCAGATGATGGTTGCACAGCTGATTAGTCTTAATTAGGACAAACTGGTCCAATACAGAGGAAATTATGGGTATGTCATATGAAAACACAAATAACATTAGTTTTTCAATAATTGTTTTATTATTTCAAATGATTATTGAGTTGTGTACAAAAATATGACTAACCTGTCATTTTGTCACCTGTCACGCAGGTAATATGAGGAATATGACAGTTATAGATAGAGGAATAGTGATAGGGTCCATTTATTTACAGGTCCTCAAAATCTCATGAGGATCTACCTTACCGTTATTGAGATATGGATACACATGCAACATACCCCATATATACAAAAGTTCTGCTCAGGAGCTCAGGGATATAGGATTGTATGCTCAGGGATATAGGATTGTATGCTCAGGGATATAGGATTGTATGCTCAGGGATATAGGATTGTATGCTCAGGGCTGTAGGGTCCAAAGGGTTAATACAGTGATCGATAGACTGCTATAATTATATGCATATAATTGTATACATGTATGCTTCTGTTGCTCAAGCTACATTGTACAACATTGTACTGAATGGTGTAACTATGTAAAACTCATGCTCTATAAATAAAGAAATCTATTTATCTATCTAAAGCTAACAGAAAGTGGAAGTCGTGATAGCGCAGTGGTTAGCTTCAGGTGCGTAAGGCCCAAGGTTCGAGCCCAGCTGTAGCCATTATGATTGTGCCCTTAGGCCAGGCATTTAAATTCCACGTTGCCTCTTCTCTCTCCCTCATGACGATGGATTCCGTCAGGAATGAGGTCTCGAGAGTGATTAATATGTTGTAAAAGCTTGTTTCGCAATCGAGCTAAAATAAATTTGTATAACTAAAGATAACAGAAGATAATGCTACATACTGTTTGACTCATCATGGGTTGTCGGTTCCATGGAAACAAGAGTTCATCTGCTACAACTATATCAGATAAGAATTTGAGGTCGCTCGAGTTCAACTGCACACAACTTCCTGCTTTCTGTAAAAAAGAAGAGAAAATATATAATATTGTGATGAAATGGAGGTTAGTAACAGAGGAAGAAGAAAATCATGTTACAGTGTCAGTAACACGGACAACAGACACTCGCGTCTTATAAGTGACATACATACAAAACAAACAATTTAAAGTCTATTTCTTATACTTCAAGGCTGTCCGATTAGCACAGTGGTTAGCGCGCTCACTTCTCACCAATGCAACCTGGGTTCGATCCTCGGACCGGGAAGTATGTGAAGACGGTACGGTGGTCGCCAGATCAGACAGGTGTTAAAACTTGCTTTGCAATCGTTGTAAAATAAACAAAGTTGAAACTAATTTCTTATACGCAGTCTGCCTTATAAGTAAGTATATACAATGTACAGTACAGTGAAGCGTATCTATAGAGATAACGCACGGGAATGGCAAAATATGGTCCTATTGACAAGCTATAGCTTTCGGTTCTAATCCTTTTTTCATTCATGTACCGGTATCTAAATTTTGTATAAACTGTATATTTGTGTATGTTGTATTGTTTCAAATAAACTATGTTTAAACTAATCATTTCTTTATTGGCAGACTAAAAGCAGACCTATATAGTGGCCACTAGATACAGGTGGTCTTTGTGTGTGTTTTACATTTATTTATCGTCGCTACCGGTTGCCCATATGAGCGACACCTCCTGAAGAGATTAGTCATATTAGATTTTTGGAGGATAGTACAATGATACAGACAGAGACCCATTCCAGAGTATCCTCTGGTTCTTATACGTGCACGGTGTACAGCACCGACACAAGACCTCGGTTTAACGTCCCATCTGAAAGACTGTTAATTTTATTATGTTCAGATGGGGGATCGAATCTGCGATCCCTGGATTACCAGTCCAACGTGTTAACAACTGGACAACAGATCCGTCTAGGTAGTAGGTACAATTACATGTTTGACAACCTACCACATGTGCTGAGGTGAGGGTGAGAACTTCCCCTTCCAGCAATAACAACCTACCACATGTGCTGAGGTGAGGGCTAGAACTTCCCCTTCCAGCAATAACAACCTACCACATGTGCTGAGGTGAGCGCTAGAACTTCCCCTTCTAGCAATAACAACCTACCACATGTGCTGAGGTGAGGGCTAGAACTTCCCCTTCCAGCAATAACAACCTACCACATGTGCTGAGGTGAGGGCTAGAACTTCCCCTTCCAGCAATAACAACCTACCACATGTGCTGAGGTGAGCGCTAGAACTTCCCCTTCCAGCAATAACAACCTACCACATGTGCTGAGGTGAGCACGAGAACTTCCCCTTCCAGCAATAACAACCTACCACATGTGCTGAGGGCTAGAACTTCCCCTTCCAGCAATAACAACCTACCACATGTGCTGAGGTGAGCGCTAGAACTTCCCTTCCAGCAATAACAACCTACCACATGTGCTGAGGTGAGGGCTAGAACTTCCCCTTCCAGCAGTAACAACCTACCACATGTGCTGAGGTGAGCGCTAGAACTTCCCCTTCCAGCAGTAACAACCTACCACATGTGCTGAGGTGAGCGCTAGAACTTCCCCTTCCAGCAATAACAACCTACCACATGTGCTGAGGGCTAGAACTTCCCCTTCCAGCAATAACAACCTACCACATGTGCTGAGGGCTAGAACTTCCCCTTCCAGCAGTAACAACCTACCACATGTGCTGAGGTGAGCGCTAGAACTTCCCCTTACAGCAATAACAACCTACCACATGTGCTGAGGTGAGCGCTAGAACTTCCCCTTCCAGCAATAACAACCTACCACATGTGCTGAGGGCTAGAACTTCCCCTTCCAGCAGTAACCCTACCACATGTGCTGAGGTGAGCGCTAGAACTTCCCCTTACAGCAATAACAACCTACCACATGTGCTGAGGTGAGGGCTAGAACTTCCCTTCCAGCAATAACAACCTACCACATGTGCTGAGGGCTAGAACTTCCCTTCAAGCAATAACAACCTACCACATGTGCTGAGGTGAGCGCTAGAACTTCCCTTCCAGCAATAACAACCTACCACATGTGCTGAGGTGAGGGCTAGAACTTCCCCTTCCAGCAATAACAACCTACCACATGTGCTGAGGTGAGCGCTAGAACTTCCCCTTACAGCAATAACAACCTACCACATGTGCTGAGGTGAGGGCTAGAACTTCCCCTTACAGCAATAACAACCTACCACATGTGCTGAGGTGAGCGCTAGAACTTCCCCTTACAGCAATAACAACCTACCACATGTGCTGAGGTGAGCGCTAGAACTTCCCCTTACAGCAATAACAACCTACCACATGTGCTGAGGGCTAGAACTTCCCCTTCCAGCAATAACAACCTACCACATGTGCTGAGGGCTAGAACTTCCCCTTCCAGCAATAACAACATACCACATGTGCTGAGGGCTAGAACTTCCCTTCCAGCAATAACAACCTACCACATGTGCTGAGGCTAGAACTTCCCCTTCCAGCAATAACAACCTACCACATGTGCTGAGGGCTAGAACTTCCCCTTACAGCAATAACAACCTACCACATGTGCTGAGGTGAGGGCTAGAACTTCCCCTTCCAGCAATAACAACATACCACATGTGCTGAGGTGAGCGCTAGAACTTCCCCTTCCAGCAATAACAACCTACCACATGTGCTGAGGTGAGGGCTAGAACTTCCCTTCCAGCAATAACAACCTACCACATGTGCTGAGGGCTAGAACTTCCCTTCAAGCAATAACAACCTACCACATGTGCTGAGGTGAGTGCTAGAACTTCCCTTCCAGCAATAACAACCTACCACATGTGCTGAGGTGAGGGCTAGAACTTCCCCTTCCAGCAATAACAACCTACCACATGTGCTGAGGTGAGCGCTAGAACTTCCCCTTACAGCAATAACAACCTACCACATGTGCTGAGGTGAGGGCTAGAACTTCCCCTTACAGCAATAACAACCTACCACATGTGCTGAGGTGAGCGCTAGAACTTCCCCTTACAGCAATAACAACCTACCACATGTGCTGAGGTGAGCGCTAGAACTTCCCCTTACAGCAATAACAACCTACCACATGTGCTGAGGGCTAGAACTTCCCCTTCCAGCAATAACAACCTACCACATGTGCTGAGGGCTAGAACTTCCCCTTCCAGCAATAACAACATACCACATGTGCTGAGGGCTAGAACTTCCCTTCCAGCAATAACAACCTACCACATGTGCTGAGGGCTAGAACTTCCCCTTACAGCAATAACAACCTACCACATGTGCTGAGGTGAGGGCTAGAACTTCCCCTTCCAGCAATAACAACCTACCACATGTGCTGAGGGCTAGAACTTCCCCTTACAGCAATAACAACCTACCACATGTGCTGAGGTGAGGGCTAGAACTTCCCCTTCCAGCAATAACAACATACCACATGTGCTGAGGTGAGCGCTAGAACTTCCCCTTCCAGCAATAACAACCTACCACATGTGCTGAGGTGAGCGCTAGAACTTCCCCTTACAGCAATAACAACATACCACATGTGCTGAGGTGAGCGCTAGAACTTCCCTTCCAGCAATAACAACCTACCACATGTGCTGAGGTGAGCGCTAGAACTTCCCCTTACAGCAATAACAACCTACCACATGTGCTGAGGGCTAGAACTTCCCCTTCCAGCAATAACAACCTACCACATGTGCTGAGGGCTAGAACTTCCCCTTCCAGCAATAACAACCTACCACATGTGCTGAGGGCTAGAACTTCCCCTTACAGCAATAACAACCTACCACATGTGCTGAGGTGAGGCTAGAACTTCCCTTCCAGCATAACAACCTACCATGTGCTGAGGGCTAGAACTTCCCTTCCAGCAATAACAACCTACCACATGTGCTGAGGTGAGCGCTAGAACTTCCCCTTACAGCAATAACAACCTACCACATGTGCTGAGGGCTAGAACTTCCCCTTACAGCAATAACAACCTACCACATGTGCTGAGGTGAGGGCTAGAACTTCCCCTTCCAGCAATAACAACCTACCACATGTGCTGAGGGCTAGAACTTCCCTTCCAGCATAACAACCTACCACATGTGCTGAGGTGAGCGCTAGAACTTCCCCTTACAGCAATAACAACCTACCACATGTGCTGAGGTGAGGGCTAGAACTTCCCTTCCAGCAATAACAACCTACCACATGTGCTGAGGGCTAGAACTTCCCTTCAAGCAATAACAACCTACCACATGTGCTGAGGTGAGGCTAGAACTTCCCCTTCCAGCAATAACAACCTACCACATGTGCTGAGGGCTAGAACTTCCCCTTCCAGCAATAACAACCTACCACATGTGCTGAGGTGGGCTAGAACTTCCCCTTCCAGCAGTAACAACCTACCACATGTGCTGAGGTGAGCGCTAGAACTTCCCCTTCCAGCAATAACAACCTACCACATGTGCTGAGGTCTAGAACTTCCCCTTCCAGCAATAACAACCTACCACATGTGCTGAGGGCTAGAACTTCCCCTTCCAGCAATAACAACCTACCACATGTGCTGAGGGCTAGAACTTCCCCTTCCAGCAATAACAACCTACCACATGTGCTGAGGGGGCTAGAACTTCCCCTTACAGCAATAACAACCTACCACATGTGCTGAGGTGAGCGCTAGAACTTCCCTTCCAGCAATAACAACCTACCACATGTGCTGAGGTGAGGCTAGAACTTCCCCTTACAGCAATAACAACCTACCACATGTGCTGAGGGCTAGAACTTCCCCTTCCAGCAATAACAACCTACCACATGTGCTGAGGGCTAGAACTTCCCCTTCCAGCAATAACAACATACCACATGTGCTGAGGGCTAGAACTTCCCTTCCAGCAATAACAACCTACCACATGTGCTGAGGGCTAGAACTTCCCCTTACAGCAATAACAACCTACCACATGTGCTGAGGTGAGGGCTAGAACTTCCCCTTCCAGCAATAACAACCTACCACATGTGCTGAGGTGAGCTAGAACTTCCCCTTACAGCAATAACAACCTACCACATGTGCTGAGGTGAGGGCTAGAACTTCCCCTTCCAGCAATAACAACCTACCACATGTGCTGAGGGCTAGAACTTCCCCTTACAGCAATAACAACCTACCACATGTGCTGAGGTGAGGGCTAGAACTTCCCCTTCCAGCAATAACAACATACCACATGTGCTGAGGTGAGCGCTAGAACTTCCCCTTCCAGCAATAACAACCTACCACATGTGCTGAGGTGAGCGCTAGAACTTCCCCTTACAGCAATAACAAATACCACATGTGCTGAGGTGAGCGCTAGAACTTCCCTTCCAGCAATAACAACCTACCACATGTGCTGAGGTGAGCGCTAGAACTTCCCCTTACAGCAATAACAACCTACCACATGTGCTGAGGGCTAGAACTTCCCCTTCCAGCAATAACAACCTACCACATGTGCTGAGGGCTAGAACTTCCCCTTCCAGCAATAACAACCTACCACATGTGCTGAGGGCTAGAACTTCCCTTACAGCAATAACAACCTACCACATGTGCTGAGGGCTAGAACTTCCCTTCCAGCAATAACAACCTACCACATGTGCTGAGGGCTAGAACTTCCCCTTACAGCAATAACAACCTACCACATGTGCTGAGGGCTAGAACTTCCCCTTACAGCAATAACAACCTACCACATGTGCTGAGGTGAGGGCTAGAACTTCCCCTTCCAGCAATAACAACCTACCACATGTGCTGAGGTGAGCGCTAGAACTTCCCCTTCCAGCAATAACAACCTACCACATGTGCTGAGGTCTAGAACTTCCCCTTCCAGCAATAACAACCTACCACATGTGCTGAGGGCTAGAACTTCCCCTTCCAGCAATAACAACCTACCACATGTGCTGAGGGCTAGAACTTCCCCTTCCAGCAATAACAACCTACCACATGTGCTGAGGGCTAGAACTTCCCCTTCCAGCAGTAACAACCTACCACATGTGCTGAGGTGAGCACTAGAACTTCCCCTTCCAGCAATAACAACCTACCACATGTGCTGAGGTCTAGAACTTCCCCTTCCAGCAATAACAACCTACCACATGTGCTGAGGGCTAGAACTTCCCCTTCCAGCAATAACAACCTACCACATGTGCTGAGGGCTAGAACTTCCCCTTCCAGCAATAACAACCTACCACATGTGCTGAGGGCTAGAACTTCCCCTTCCAGCAGTAACAACCTACCACATGTGCTGAGGTGAGCGCTAGAACTTCCCCTTCCAGCAATAACAACCTACCACATGTGCTGAGGTGAGCGCTAGAACTTCCCTTCAAGCAATAACAACCTACCACATGTGCTGAGGTGAGCGAGAGAACTTCCCCTTCCAGCAATAGTTTCATACTTCTGATGAGCCTCTGTCCGCTTGCCAAGGCCTCCTGCTCCTGGTAGTTGAAGGCAGCCATCCTCCAGTTGGTGCTGAAACGAAAAAACATATTTCACATACAAATTTATTTTACCTCGATTGCGAAACGAAGTTATTACAACTTATATTAATCACTCTCGAGACTGATGTAATCCATCGCCATGAGGGAGAGAGAAGAGACAATGTCTACATTGATCCCCTATGCATATATATATCTCTCCCCCACACTATATATAAAAAGTGGTTAACGCGTTCGCTTCTCACTAATCCAACATGGGTTCGATCCTCGGACCGGGAAGTATGTGAGATGGTACGGTGGTTGCCAGATCGGACAGGTGGGTTTTCGCCGGGTACTCCGGTATCCTCCCACACTAATGACCACATTTACACTATCATCCGCGCCAATGAGAGTGATTAATATAAGTTGTTAAAACTTACTTCGCAATCATTGTAAAATAAATATAAACTTTAAAATTATACATAAAAAACCTCATTTTTTTAAAAATAGAACTGCTAAAAATAATGTTTATGCACATAATGTATGTATTACATAATGTTGATACTGTCATAGTGTGTACTTATCTGTATAGTATAGGTTAATACTATGAAATTATGAAGAATAACAAAATATATATAAAAAAATTTTTTTTAAAAGGATACAAAATAAATGGGAGAGGAAACTAATTATTAAGCAAAAAAGAAAAGAAAATGTTTAATAACCAATTCTAAATATGTGCTTAGGAAATCACAATATTGATTTGGAATACTGTAATACCGTACAGTTTCACAATTGGACAAAGCCACTTGACACTTTGTATTACTTGAAAAATCTACGCAAGAAGAAAACATTGAAATAAAAACAAAATTATAAGAGGTAAACCGTGATGTGGCAACCGTGGTCCATTGGCATAGAGAGCTTTGGATTTGAGATTGCCGAGGCCCGGCTTCGATACTCGGTCGAGGCACATACGTAGCATGATTGAGCAAGACACACAACACACACTGCATTCTACCAGTTAACTATGATTGATTAAACATGGACAGAAAAAAATTCTAGTTTTAACAACTTATATTAATCACTGTCGTTGGCTCGGATGAAAGCGTATATGTGGTCATTCATGTGGGAGGAAACCGGAGTACCCGGAGAAAACCAACCTGTCCGATCTGGCGACCGTCGTACCATCTCACATACTTCCCTGTCCGAGGGTCGCATTGGTGAGAAGTGACGCGCTAATCACTGAGCTAATCGGACAGCTTCGCAATCGTTTTAAAATAAATAAAGTATAAAAAAAAATCTACGTCGTCCCTTCATAGGGGTGCTGACATTAAAGCTAAATAAACAAATAAAGAATGACATTCAAAAACAGCCCAATGAGGAACAGCCTGGTCTGTAAGTAGATTCAATTCATATAACCATGAATATATTCACTTGCATTGCACAAATGTTATATGATTCTACAGGTACATACTGTATACTAGTGCGTATTGATGTTTCCAATCGGCTCAGCCATTTCTTCAAATATTTTGTGACGTTTTCATACATCATATTAACCGTCTGCTTATAGTCCATCTTGTCGTTGCTATCACTCATGCCGAGCAGAACAACACTGCAATCGTCATACTGTAAATACATTATATCATATACTGATAGGCCGAGCAGAACAACACTGCAATCGTCATACTGTAAATACATTATATCATATACTGATAGGCCGAGCAGAACAACACTGCAATCGTCATACTGTAAATACATTATATCACATACTGATAGGCCGAGCAGAACAACACTGCAATCATCATACTGTAAATACATTATATCATATACTGATAGGCCAAGCAGAACAACACTGCAATCGTCATACTGTAAATACATTATATCATATACTGATAGGCCGAGCAGAACAACACTGCAATCGTCATACTGTAAATACGTTACATTGTATATCATATACTGATAGGCAAGCAGCTAGGTTTCTAACTGTTATGTCGCTGAACAATAACACGGTTTGCTCATTTGTTTGTCTTTGGGTTTAATATGGCACAAACAGGTTACATGGCGACTCTCCAGCTATTATTGGTGGAGAAAGACCCTCGATGCTCCTGCGGGCAGAATTGCAGACACGATTGGGCATCCTGGTAAAACCACTGACCTTCCGCATGCAAGCTGACACTAATTATACACATAATTCCTTGGGCAATAGAAATTTGAAAACTAAGCATTTCAGGCAAACATTTTGGGATATCAACAAAACAGACATGTCACAAGTGACTACCGTAAAAGCATTATAACTTTGACGGTTTTTGAGAAATTATCACCTTTGAGGTTTCTTTTCCGCATAAATAATTTATGAAATCAGACTATTTTTGGAAATAAATTCAAGTTCAAGGTCACTCTTTGGGGTGGGACTTGTTAAAGCAGCATTATTTCGTAATAAAGGATGTGTTGGGTAATATATAAATACTAATGTGTGTGTGTTTACAAAAATCGAAATAGTCGCTCAGAAACGATAAAATTCCAATAAACCGTCGTATACGCGAATTTGTTTATCAACACACAAAATGCAAACACGCACAGCGCGCGTGCGTGAAACAACAGAGGATGTAGAAAACAACGTATATATTTTGAACATGAAAGACTATCTATCTTCCTCTAATGTCGAACCCATCGCGGGGATGTAGACATGTCACTAAAAGACTTAGATAACAGAGGTATGGATCAACATCTCAAGTAATTTAATTAAAAAAGACAACGTGGGACAAATGGGGACGATGCATTCCGATTGTAAACAAGTGCGTGACCGACCGACTTGGAAAGTCCTACTTTCGGTTTCGAGTTTGTTTTATCGCAAAAAAAACACTGTTTACCAAATGAACATAAGCATATAAAGTATATAATTGCTACCCATACGTAAAATTTGAATTTTTCAAATATCTTTTATTTCATACGATGTAATGTTGCTTTAAGGGACCTGGAACAACACCTAGAAACAGTATGAAAGTTATCAAAGCATTATATTTGACAGTTTTCAGTCATATGCAAATATGCAATTGTTGACGATGTCGGAAAGTTCACAACTTAGTTTTGTTTTCCATTGAAGAGTGCGAGACAAAAATGAGGACATGTTTTGTTTACTAAGTAAGTTATTTTACACCATATTCAAGTTCACATGTACGGTGGGAACTTTATTCAGGGGTGGAGAACTAATCCGAGGATAGCTTAACTAAACATTAAATTTATTCAGGGGTGGAGAACTAGTCCGACAATAGCTTAACTAAACATTAAATTTATTCAGGGGTGGAGAACTAGTCCGAGGACGGTGGGTGCAATCTTCTAATGTTGCTAAAACTTGTGGCCCAAACCATTTGTGTATCATTCTATGTAACTGATCATGTATGATGTATGATAGATTGATATGCAATAAAATATGATAAAACTAAACTTAACTAAGGAAACTTAAGGCATACCTCTGATATAATGGTTGCCACACAGTCGGCCAGCTCGGCTGCAGGAGAGGGTGGCATGTCTGCGTGTAGGTAATACGGCAGAATAACAATGCTACCAGCAGATAGCACAAGCTCACTCACACCCTAAAATCATACAAAATACACATTCAAATCATTAGTTTATGCAAATTTGTCTTAGCTCGATTGCGAAACAAGCTCTTACAACTTATATTAATCATTCTTGAGACCTCATTCCTAATGGAATCCATCGCCACGAGGGACAGAGAAGAGGTAATGTGGAATTTAAATGCTTTGCTTATGGGCACAAAGCGGGGCTCAAACTCTGTGCCTTTCGCACCTGAAGCGAACTCCAACTTGAAATTCAAATCATAGCCTGTGTTGCCTAATTCTGGATTGAAATTTCCTTTATTTAAGAAGACTTGGTAAACAATGTCCTATTGAACTGTGTATCAGAACCCAAGGCCAGTCTCACAGACAACTCTTTCCAAGTCTGGAGACAAATCAAGACCAAATCAACTATCGTACATCACACCCTCATACTCCTGTAGAGATATACACAGACTATCGTACGTCACACCCTCATCTTCACTCCTGTAGAGATATACAAACTAACCTGTTGTCTTGTTATCTGAAACACGTTGAACTTCTCTGCAGAGGACTGAACACCCTTGATCTTGTTGTCTTTGAATGGGGTCCAATCCTGCTTGAAGGTCATGCCAGACTTAGGTTTCACATCTTTATCCTTTGTTAATACTGCCAAGGGACTCCATGGCAGGTCCTCTGGGGTCAGGATAACTATTTTTCTATATGTTGCTGTAATTTAAAGTAATATCAATGCTGCTATATATTTTATAGTAGTTATTGTTGTACTACATTATGCTACAACAGGGTTCATTCTAGAGGGCGACTAGGGCGAAATAGTCGCCCTAGGTACCCTAACTTTCGCCCCTTTCCCTCTAAGAAAATTTAAAAAAACATTTTTAAATTTTTTTTATCTTACAATTTTCATACAAATTTTGTCCAGCAAGATGCACTGCTTCTATTCATATGTTCTATTTTAACCATATTTTGTTGAAATTGTTTAAATAACACCATTTAAGGACACAATCGTGCGCTTTCTCACTTCTCCCAAACATTCTGACCTAGAATGTTTATATAAATTATAAATTTATCTTAGCTCGATTGCGAAACAAATTCTTTCAACTTATATTAATCACTTTCGAGACCTCATTCGTGGTGGATCCATTGCCATAAAGGAGAAAAAAGAGGCATGTGGAATTTAAAATGCCTTGCCTAAGGGCACTATCACAACGGCTCCAGCGGGGCTCGAACTCCGGGCCTTTCGCACATGAAGCGATCGCGCTTCCACTACGCTATCACGACTTCCACAATGACCTAGAATGAGCCCTGACTACAATACATATGGGAAATTTTATAAAGATCTGTACTCTAGTTCATATCTATCTCACAGACCAGCAAACAACACGATCATGAATGTATCTCTCAAGCTGCCCAGTGCCCGAGGTTATAAAACTTCTCTCAGATCTCAAACTCAAGCTCAAATGATCTGATTGGTTGATTCTGAGTGTTACTGTCAGCTGAACCATTCAGACGCCTCAGACTGAGCTTTGAGATTGGAGAAAGTTTTATAACCTCGGGGCCAGGTTGAGGGAATGTGATTATATTTCTCTAATATGAAATAGGCACTACATATCAACGGGGAAATTCAGTAAATATTACTCGTGGAAATACAAAATTCAATGATCACTCGATGAAATAAAGTCCTATCTTACACTAATAAACACAAATCTTCGTTTTCTTTTATGATTTCCAATGACTTTGGTTAATATAATATTTGTTCTTAAATTAATTTTAACTGCCCCTGTCTGGAGCCTCAGTGCACTACAATACACAACTGCACAACCACTTTTGTTAGTGTGAACGTCCGTAATAAGAAATAGTTTCTGTATAATTTTCAAGTTAGTTTCTGTTTGCTGTCAAAATTAAAAATTACAGACAAAACAAATTCATTAAAATATGTTACTTAATAATTAACTGATGGTAGTCAAAAATCACTAAAATACAAAAGTACATCTAACCGCTCAGCAAAACGAAACGCAACCGGTGGCAGAAAAAATGCCATCTTTCACTGTTTCAAAACGGTGTAAGATGGAGTTTTCTTTCACTGAGAAAACTCCATCATTCACTGGAAAGCATAACAGAATGTGCTTTTCGTTTAATCTTGTAGAATCTGCCATCACCTGTGAAGTTGCCAGGGGACCAGGAGGAGGATTGAATTTCTGACAGCATAGGAGAAACCAAAGGACATCCACGTGTTGTAACATCTGAAAATAACATAAAAGTTCATAGTCATATGAATGTTCCTCATATAGATGGGTCATTGGACAAGTGGTTATCATTAACATGTTGGACTGCGAATCCTGGGAGCGCAGGTTTGATTCCCCCTCTAACCATAATTATATTAACCCTTTCCCTCATAGAAGCACCTCTTGACACCATTACCAATATGACATACATTGACAATGTAGTAGCCAAACCAATGCTCATAATAAAGGCCAGAATCGCATGTAGTTCCAGTAATATTTATGGAGATGGGATAGATATGGCGACTACTTGTCCACGTATGATAGCTAAATGGTTGTGGTTTATATGGAGATATAATAGTATATTAACATAAATCTATATGTAGCCCCAGTAATATCTATGGAGGTGGGATAGATATGGCGACTACTTGTCCACGTATGATAGCTAAATGGTTGTGGTTTATATGGAGATATAATAGTATATTAACATAAATCTCTATGAAGGAAGGGGTTAACACGATCTAGATGACATAGTAGTTATCATTAACATGTTGGACTGTCGAATCCTGGGATCGCAGGTTTGATTCCCTGTCTAACCATAATAATATTAACATAATCTAGATGACATCGTAAATGACTTCAGTGATGGATTGAACCATAAAGTTATTTTAAAGCAAAATTACATCGCTAAAAGCAATTAAAATGCATTTTTTCACTACAAATTCTTCCGAATACATTAGTACACAATAAATCAATAAACTGTGTATTTGTGGTTTACAAAAAGGAAAGTAGCATTTCATATATCGTTCATCCATGCTCCTGATTTGATGTTTGTTTGTCATTGGAGTCAATACTAAACGCGTGATACTGTCGTTTAGAGAGAATTTGACTAAGTTTAGTCTACAAATAAATATGCATAGGCACACATGTGAGATAGAATGGTAAATCTGTACCATACATAGTGCTATTCAGGATACACTAGTTGTATTACGCATGATTGTCAAACTATTTTACATGATTTTGTTATGTCAACAAACCGCAAATACTCAGTTTTTGAGGCAAATATTTGGAAACAAATTATACCATATAATAGGAAATTACATTCTGTAGAACTTTGCATTTTTACTGATGTAGTGCCGCTTTAAACTGCACAAGCTAGGAACAATAAGCGAAAAGCAGTTGGAATAAAATGTGTTAACTTATTCCACCGATTCCAATCAGAAAATGATCATATTTTTCTTTCACTGATAAATTTGTATATTTCACGGTAGAGAATACAATAATTTATTTATTACACCGTTACATTCTATCGAAAACTAAAAGATATTCGTCAAACAATTACATCTAAATATAGTGAAATATTTCCCGAAACTGGGAAAACCCTGAAAATCACATTTGCAAACAACATAGATCCAGATCAGCACGGCGTTACGCCGCGTCTGATCAGGATCTATGTTGTTTGCTATTCAGCCAAGTGATTTGGCTCCACTATCTGAATAGCAAACAGCATAGAGCCTGATCAGACGGCACGTTCTGTGCCGTCTG
This sequence comes from Archivesica marissinica, assembly GCA_014843695.1. Lineage (NCBI taxonomy): Eukaryota > Metazoa > Mollusca > Bivalvia > Venerida > Vesicomyidae > Archivesica > Archivesica marissinica. Next base: position 65,561,525 of record CM026399.1, on the reverse strand, counting down.
ATCTGGCTCTATGCTGTTTGCAAAAATGAGTTTATCTGCCGCTAGTGTGTAAAGGGTTAAAACAGAAAACACATAGGACTAAGAGTGATTTACCGAGTGAGTTGACACTCTGCTGTTTATGTTTGCCAGTGTTCACATTGACAGGTAGTACGCCACAGTTAGTTCCATCGAGGACCAGCTTCTTCATGGTCGGACGGTCCTTCTTTAAGAAGTAGATGCACTTTTCTGTAATTTTCCAACAACCAGACATCTGTATCTGAAATCATTTGTACACAATCCATGTTAGCCTACACAATATAACTGTATACAGTCCTTGTTCCACACAATATAACTGTATACAGTCCTTGTTCCACACAATATAACTGTATACAGTCCTTGTTCCACACAATATAACTGTATACAGTCCTTGTCCACACAATATAACTGTATACAGTCCTTGTTCCACACAATATAACTGTATACAGTCCTGTTCACACAATATAACTGTATACAGTCCTTGTTCCACACAATATAACTGTATACAGTCCTGTTCCACACAATATAACTGTATACAGTCCATGTTCCACACAATATAACTGTATACAGTCCTTGTCCACACAATATAACTATACTTAATCCTTGTTCACACAATATAACTGTATATAGTCCTTGTTCACACAATATAACTGTATATAGTCCTTGTTCACACAATATAACTGTATACAGTCCTTGTTCACACAATATAACTGTATATAGTCCTTGTTCACACAATATAACTATACTTAATCCTTGTTCACACAATATAACTGTATACAGTCCTTGTTCACACAATATAACTGTATACAGTCCATGTTCACACAATATAACTGTATACAGTCCATGTTCCACACAATATAACTGTATACAGTCCATGTTACACACAATATAACTGTATACAGTCCTTGTTACACACAATATAACTGTATACAGTCCTTGTTCCACACAATATAACTGTATACAGTCCATGTTACACACAATATAACTGTACACAATCCATGTTCACACAATATAACTGTATACAGTCCTTGTTCCACACAATATAACTGTATACAGTCCTTGTTCACACAATATAACTGTATACAGTCCTTGTTCACACAATATACTGTATACAGTCCTTGTTCACACAATATAACTGTATACAGTCCTTGTTCACACAATATAACTGTATACAGTCCTTGTTCCACACAATATAACTGTATACAGTCCTTGTTCCACACAATATAACTGTATATAGTCCTTGTTACACACAATATAACTGTATACAGTCCTTGTTCCACACAATATAACTGTATACAGTCCTTGTTCCACACAATATAACTGTATACAGTCCTTGTTACACACAATATAACTGTACACAATCCATGTTAACTTACACAATATAAACCGTACACAATCCATGTTAGTTTACACAATATAACCATACATAAATTCTGAGAGGTACCTCATGGAAATGCTTCTCACCAATGCAACCCGGGTTTGATCCTAGGACCGGGAAGTATGTGAGATGGTACGGTGGTCGCCAGATCGGACAGGTGGGTTTTCTCCGGGTACTCTGGTTTCCTCCCACACGAATGACCACATATACGCTTTCATCTGCGCCAACGAGAGTGATTAATATAAGTTGTTAAAACTTGCGAAGCAATCGTTGTAAAATAAATAAAAATTTAAAAAAATAAAATGAAACAGATGTAGAGGAGAGCTTTCTGGTTTCTGACAATAATAATATTAACAGTATTTCAGATAGGATCATAAACCGAGGTCCCGTGTATCGGTGCGATGCTTCTCAGGCATGTAAACGAACCAGGGATGCTTCTGGGATTGAAACGTGTTCTGTATCTTGCTGCACTATCCTCCAAAAAAATAAATGACTAATAAACTTCTGGAGGCATCACCCCGATAAACCAGGGGGTGACGATAAACCAGGGGGCGACGATAAACCAGGGGGTGATGATAAACCAGGGGGCGACCATAAACCAGGGAGTGACGATAAACCAGGGGGTGACGATAAACCAAGGGGCGACGATAAACCAGGGGGCGACGATAAACCAGGGGGCGACGATAAACCAGGGGGCGACGATAAACCAGGGAGTGACGATAAACCAGGGGGCGACGATAAACCAGGGGGTGTGACGATGTGACGATAAACCAGGGGGTGACAATGATAAACCAGGGGGCGACGATAAACCAGGGGGTGTGACGATAAACCAGGGGGCGACGATAAACCAGGTGGCGACGATAAACCAGGGGGATGACGATAAACCAGGGGGTTACGATAAACCAGGTGGCGATGATAAACCAGGGGGCGACGATAAACCAGGGGGTGACGATAAACCAGGGGGAGACGATAAACCAGGGGTGTGACGATAAACCAGGGGGCGACGATAAACCAGGGAGTGACGATAAACCGGGGGTGATGATAAACCAGGGGGTGACGATAAACCAGGGGGTGACGATAAACCAGGGAGTGACGATAAACCAGGGGGCGACGATAAACCAGGGGGTGACGATAAACCAGGGGGCGACGATAAACCAGGGAGCGACGATAAACCAGGTGGCGACGATAAACCAGGGGGGCGACGATAAACCAGGGGGCGACGATAAACCAGGGGGCGACGATAAACCAGGGGGTGACGATAAACCAGGAGGTGACGATAAACTAGGGGGTGACGATAAACTAGGGGGTGACGATAAACCAGGGGGCGACGATAAACCAGGGCGCGACGATAAACCAGGGGGCGACGATAAACCAGGGGGCGACGATAACAGTTTATTAAAAAATTAAACTCCATACATACACTGGTCTGAAATATTTGTAATACACTGGTCTGAAATATTTGTAATACACTGGTCTGGAAAGGTATACACTGGTCTGGAAAGGTATACACTGGCCTGGAAAGGTATACACTGGTGTGGAAAGGTATACACTGGTCTGGAAAGGTATACACTGGTCTGGAAAGGTATACACTGGTCAGGAAAGGTATACACTGGTCAGGAAAGGTATACACTGGTCTGGAAAGGTATACACTGGTCTGGAAAGGTATACACTGGTGTGGAAAGGTATACACTGGTCTGGAAAGGTATACACTGGCCTGGAAAGGTATACACTGGTGTGGAAAGGTATACACTGGTCTGGAAAGGTATACACTGGTCTGGAAAGGTATACACTGGTCTGGAAAGGTATACACTGGTCAGGAAAGGTATACACTGGTCAGGAAAGGTATACACTGGTCTGGAAAGGTATACACTGGTCTGGAAAGGTATACACTGGTCAGGAAAGGTATACACTGGTCAGGAAAGGTATACACTGGTCTGGAAAGGTATACACTGGTCTGGAAAGGTATACACTGGTCTGGAAAGGCATACACATGAGAACCTGAATGGTTTCAGTTAAAGCATATTTCCAGATTTTACCCTTTCAACACTAGACCTATAAATAGGTTTGCAAATAGTGTAGATCCAGATGAGTCGGTTCATACCGAGTTCATACCGAGCCGTCTGATGAGGATCTGCACTGTTTGCTTGTAATTATATTATTTCCAGTAAAAATTACCCATTTTGATATAAATGAACTAGTCCAAATGTAAATTTCGGATCGATTTATTGGTCCAAAAAATATCATGGACGAGTCCATGTCAGTTACTTAGTGTTGAATGGGTTAAGAAGGTTACTTACAGATTTGAGATTAGGAAAGGCTTGGGATATCCAATATATTCCCTCATCTGTGACGTTGTAACAACCTGTATGTAATGATATAGAGGATATTTTGATGCCATTCGTGGAAATACAAATTTCGATGATCACTCTGGGTGAACATGGTTTTTGGTACCTTATGGATATAATCTCATATTCCTGTGCTGCACCAGATTACTTGTATTCCAGTACAAGGTTATTTGTGTTTATTGCATACGTTACTATAAATAGTAATAAATTTAATGGTAGAAAAGCAAAATATCTGGTCGACGCGGGCAATATATTTCGATTTTCGGTTCTGCTCTATCCGATATTGGCCCGGCACACGCCGAGAACGAATCACGAGCATGTGTCACAGGTAGCAACAACATAGTAACTACATTGTGTAAACATGGCCGCTGAAGCATCCGATATTGGCGCTGGGGCCGTTAAGGTATGCAATAAAGAAGTTATTAAACACGGCTGCGGTGGGCCATTTGTGGATATTGGCGCACCTATCCGATATTTCCATAGGGTGCGCCAATATCCACAAATGGCCCATCTCCGCGGTTCCTTGGTCACAGAAATATATATTTCCACTTGTGGAATTGGAAATAAACACAAATTCTTTATGATTTCCAATGATGACTAATAAAATAGTCGTTATAATATTTAATTCATTTAAACTGTCGGGAGAGACTCATTTCACTACATTCCACAACAGCACAACCACATAATGTTAGTGTGAACGTCCGTAATAAGAAATAGTTCTGGTATTATTTTCAAGTTAATTTCTGTTTGCTGTCATAATTAAAACCTACAGACAAAACAAATTCATTAAAATATAATTATTATTTTATAATTAACTGTTCATGATGGTCAGAAAATAGCTAAGTTACAAAAGTACATCTAACTACTGTGTAGGAATACGAAACACAACATGTGGGTGAAAAAATGCCATCTTTCACTGAGAAATCTCTATCATTCATTGGAAAGTATAAAAGTCTATTGTCTATTTATTATGATCTATTATCTCCCTTTAGATTCTCTTGGGAGATATTATCTCCCTTAACTGTCTCATTTTTCCATGTTTTCATTTCACGACGAAGAATTTGATATGGAATATAACTACACTCACAAAGTGTGGTACAGTCTAAGCAATATTGTAATCTGATTGTGGGCTACCATTCTCGGAAATAATGTCATTTAATTGTGGGCTAAATTCTGAGCAATAAAGCATCTGATTGGCTGATTGCAGAATTGAGCTCAGCTGCAACCAATGATAATCTCGAGACATTTAGAACTGCCTTGGACAAACAACATGTTTTATGAGCTCGTACCTGTAAGAGATATCCAGTGTACTGTCTGCAAGCTGAGTTTGCAGTGGTAGAGACTGAACAGAAATGCATCTGTCAGCTGCTCGACTCCATCAAAACTGATTGACTTGATCTCTGCCTTGATTGTCTGCATCCGAAGTGTCTCCTGGAAGAAGTGTACAGACACATAGACAAAACACTAAATGAGATATCTGCCAGCATCACATGACTTTTGTATGAATATACGTTCTTGCTTTACACCGAGACGGCATACTATAATGATGTTGTTGTTGCTAGGCAACATACAGTAATGATGTTGATAAGCAACGTACTATAATGATGTTGTTGTTGCTAGGCAACATACAGTAATGATGTTGATAAGCAACATACTATAATGGTGTTGTTGTTGCTAGATGACATACTATAATGATGTTGTTGTTGCTAGGCAACATACAGTAATGATGTTGTTGTTGCTAGGCAACATACTAGTAATGATGTTGATAAGCAACATACTATAATGATATTGTTGTTGCTAGGCAACATACAGTAATGATGTTGATAAGCAACATACTATAATGATGTTGTTGTTGCTAGGCAACATACTAGTAATGATGTTGATAAGCAACATACTATAATGATATTGTTGTTGCTAGGCAACATACAATAATGATGTTGTTGTTGCTAGGCAACATACTCTAATGTTGTTGATGTTGCTAGACAACATTCTGTAATGATGTTGTTGTTGCTAGACAAAATAATGTAATGATGCTGTTGTTGCTAGCAATATACTATAGCCATGATGTTGTTGCTAGGAGACATACAATAATGATGTTGTTGTTGCTAGACAAAATAATGTAATGATGCTGTTGTTGCTAGCAATATAATATAGCGATGATGTTGTTGCTAGGCGACATACAATAGTGATGTTGTTGTTACTAGACAACATACTATAATGATGTTGTTGATACTATACAACATATATAATTCATGATACATAACAAAATAAGAGTTATTTACCCGGCTGTCTACAAGTGGCATGTATTTGTAATTCTTGTGACTGTCAAAGAAGTCTGCTCTTTCAACATCCACTGTAAATGACAAAAATGGTAGAACACTATAAACATGCATGATGCCACTGGCTGCTGTGGGTGGCAGTGGGATGGGGTATGGTGGGGATGGGGTAGGGCGGTGGTGGGGGATGAGTTCCGGTTGTTATGGATGATGGGGTAAGGTGGTTGCGATTAAAGGGTAGTGTAGTTGGTTAGGGGATAGGGTGGTTGCGAGGGAAGAGGTAGGGGGTTGTGGGGGATGACTGGTTAGGGTGATTATGAAGGATGGAATAGTGTGGTTGTGGATGAGGTGGTAAGATGGTTGTGGGATGGGGTATGGTGACTGTGGGCAAGGGGAGGGTGGTTGTGTCGGATTTGATAGGGTGATGGTGGTGAGGGTATAGGGTGATTGCGGGGAATGGGGTATGGTGGTTGTAAGTGATGGGAAGGGTGGGAGTGGAAGATGGGTAGGGTGGTAGTGGAGGACGGGATAGGGTGGTTGTGGATGATGGGTAGGGTGGTAGTGGAGGATGGGATAGGGTGGTTGTGAGTGATGGGTAGGGTGGGAGTGGATGATGGGTAAGTTGGTTGTGGACACGGGGGTAAGATGGTTGTGGAGTGGGGTAGGGTGACTGTGGGCAGGGGGAAGGGTGACTGTGTGAGAGGATAGGGTGATGGTGGAGAGGGGGGTAGGTGTTGCTTGTGGGGAATGGCATTGGGTGAGAGTGGAGGATGGGGTATTGTGGTTGTGGGTGATGGGGTAGCTGTAGGCAATGGTGGGTATAGGGAGGGAGGGGCAAGATGGATGGGGGTAGGTAAGCCGGTTGTGTGGAATGGTTATTGTTGGGCAGGGGTAATGGGTTGGATGGGGAAGGGTGGTTGGGGTGATGGGGTAGCTGTAGGCAATGGTGGTTATAGGGAGGGAGGGGCAAGATGGATGGGGAGGTAGGTAAGTCGGTTGTGTGGGAATGGTTATTATGGCAGGGGTAATGTGGTGAATGGGGAAGGGTGGTTGTGGGTGATGGGGTAGCTGTAGGCAATGGTGGTAGAGGGAGCGGGCAAGATGGATGGGGAGGTAGGTAAGTCAGTTGTGTGGGAATGGTTATTGTTGGGCAGGGGTAATGTGGTTGAATGGGGAAGGGTGGTTGTGGGTGATGGGGTAGCTGTAGGCAATGGTGGTTATAGGGAGGGAGGGAGGGCAAGATGGATGGGGAGGTAGGTAAGTCAGTTGTGTGGGAATGGTTATTATTGGGCAGGGGTAATGTGGTTGGATGGGGAAGGGTAATGGAAGTGGAGAAGTTAGCACAAGAAGGGGGATGGGAGGATGGGAACATACGAATAACTATAATATATATATAGTACAAATCTTACCTTCTTTCACTATATCCTCTGGCTTCTTTAGTTTCTTTCTTTCTAGTTGTAATTCCTTTGGAGTCCATTTCAACCTGGACATGTTGCCTATAGTAGACCGTTGTAATGGTGGATGAGCCAGTAAACCGTCGACATTAGTAGGGGGTGCAGGAGGTGCAGGGGGTGGAGGTGGTGGAGGTGCAGGAGGTGGTCCCTTGGATTGCTCTTGCTTTTTTCGTCGCCGCTGAGAATCTAGCAAACTCGATTGTCGTTCTACTTCTCGCACGACCCCACTGGATTTTGATGTAGATACCGAATCGAGATTCCATGTTTGTTCTTCTACCGCTGGTGGTAGCCCACTGATATTTGAATCAGATTTGGAATCAAGTTGCATAGACTGTTGCTGAACTGCCGGCACGATCCCACTGGCCTTTGATTTGGAACCAAGTTTCGTAGATTGTTGCTTAACTGCCGGCACTATCCCACTGGCCTTTGATTTGGAATCAAGTTTCATAGACTGTTGCTGAACTGCCGGCACGATCCCTACTGCTTCTGATAAAGACTTACTAGATGGTCTGGATGCACCATTATTAGCTCTACGTTTTGTTTCATACTTTGCAACATCCTCTGTTGTTTCCTCCTTTAGGTTGGCTAATTTTGCCTTTTTATTCATAGTGTTGATGAAAAACTGAATTCAGTCCTGCAATTCAAATGTCATAATGATTAATATCACAGTTTACAGAGATTTGGCTTAAAGCGACACTACATCTGTGAAAACGCAAATTTCTACAGAATGTAATTTCCTATTATAATAGGTATAATCTTTGTGCAAATATTATGAAGTAGCCGGTCGTTCAGGCATGAATAACCGGGTAATATACCCGGCCCCTGGGGACAGACCTGTACATGGATTGCAAAAGAACTTCAAGTCTGATATAACTACAAACACCGGGTAACAACAACAAAAATAATTATGTGCACCCAAATTGTTTAATATCCTAACACTATGCTTGAGCTTGCTTTGAGGCTTTTTATTCATGTTATAATACCTACCATCCATACTCGCCAATAGGACCAGTTTTTACCATCAGATTATGGCCTCAAAGTGGCATCCTCGTCTTATAAGTGAGTGGTAAAACAAAAACTTAAAATTTAAAAATAAAATTTTTAATTCTGTTCAATGGTATCCATATTAATTATGTTTTAAAAAAGAAAGCACTCTGGCACTGAAAATTCTTCCAACTATAGAACAAGTTTTTTACCATCATATAATGGCCTCAAAGTCGCACCCCCCCCCCATCTTATAAGTGATAAGGGGGCAGACCTGTATATGGATTGAACTTCGAGTTTGATATAACTACAAACATCAGGTAACAACAACAAAAATAATTATGTGCACTTGCACCCAAATTGTTGCATAGTAAATAAACATTGCTTACTATATGACCATTGGGCAAACAAATTGTGTCTTGTGTCATGAACATAACTGCATTGCGAAATCGAGTTCTACACATACACTACCAGATATGGGACACCAAACCATTGATCTCCAGTCTCATGTCCGACTACAAAGGACCATTAGACCACAAAGGATACAAGATAGCATACATATATAACCTAAAGCATAAATATTGGAATGTTGCTCGAACAAATTTAGTAGTCTTAAACCTTTCGTCAGTTTATTCATCAAATAATTTAGAAGAGTATGAATATTCGCTCCTGCCTCGTGCTGTAGAACAGACAGGTTGATATTGGTAACATGTCTGACTCTATCATTAGACCACAAAGGATACAAGATATACATATATAACCCAAAGCATAAATATTGACATGTTGCTCGTACAATTTAGTAGTCTTAAACCTTTCGTCAGTTTATTCATCAACTAATTTAGACGAGTATGAATACTCGCTCCTGCATCGTGCTATAGAACAGAGGTGTTGGTATTGGTAACATAACAAGTATATTTACGTTGATTTGAAGTATATTTTATGCTGAACATGCAGCATATCTGTTCCTTAATTGGTAACGTAACTGAATACCTTACCAACAATGTAAACATTGATGTCGTAAATTGAGCAAATATCACGTGGTGGACAAATCTACAGAGACACCTAAAAAATGGCCGCGCCCATTCGCTATGATATTTTTCTCCGAGACAAACATGTCAAATTCTTTCAAAGATGTCTCCAGGTTTTACCGGGAAGATATTCTTCCTTAGACACAAGCAGGTGACACTTACAGTGCCTCAAAATCAAACCGTACACCATGAAATAGTCAATCCACACAAAAAAACATCATTATCATACTTCTCACCACAGCACAGGTAATCCTATATATAAGACATCTATACAATTTTTTCGATATGTTATTTCGAGGTCTTATCTTTGAAGCTCAATTTTGCATAGCACTGACAACTTTCTCACATATCACCATGTCTTGTGTCCAATTGGGGGGGGGGGGTCGAACCTGCAGCCCTGATGATAGTCGTATAAATAAGACCTCTACATAAAAAAAATTCTGTTATTTAGAGCACAGGGATTCGGCACATTTGGGGGTACTAGTATATGTATGTATGTATGTTCCTTTAATGTCAAACCCCTCATGGGGACTTAGACATGTTTTCCTGGGCAGGCTTAGCCGACCTAAGCGATTAACCAGTACTAAGCAATGTGTGTGAGGTGCCTTGCTCAATGGCACTACATACGTGGCCTGACCGGGTATCGAACCCGGGACCGTTCGATTCCAAATCTGATGCTCTACCACTGGACCACGGACGCCACACCGTATATATATTTAAGTACAGGGATTCTACTCCGTGGGATGTCAGATTTCGCATCGATCAGTAAAATGGCCCTATCTGAAACAATTTTGTACAAATCTGTCCAAATATAACGCCTATCCCGAGTCTTTATATTGTTCTTCAAATAAAACACAACTTTAAGCTGCGTGCATGTATACTTTGCAAACAATTGCCACAAACATTGGCCATAGCAGGTCACATTTCCATACTAGGACACGGGTTCTGTCAGCAACAACAAAAAATCTTCGACGGGAGAGTTTTAACAGTGAATAACATTATCAATAAAATGTGTTTCCACTAACGTGTAGGTTTATTCGGCAAAAATGTACGGCAAAAAGAGATTTCGGAGAATTTTTCAATTTGTTTGGAAAATTTCTCTAGCGGCGCAGTTCGCGTTGAAACGAGCGTTCTGATTGGATTATGATTATTCTTCATATAAAATCAAGCACCTAGTTACATTCTAATAATCCAATCAGAATGCTCGTTTCAACGCGAATTGTGTTTATGAGTATCATGTATGAACAATTGGATATTAAACAAAATCTTATTTGGTTCACCGTAATGGCACGGAGATAAATCTTGTAGACATATTCGTCTAGTTCTATTTTTGTTTTTCGTAATAATTAAATATTCAAAATGGCCGATTTGAAATGGCGAAACTCTGCCATGAAATTTAAGCGTTATTTTCATGTATAATATTGTGTCAAGAGAACTCAAACAACAGTATGTGTGTTGACCTTGTTAACAATTTTAATTGATAAAAAGGACTTTAGAATATAAAATATGCTACGCGTAATTGATGTGTAGCGTTTAGACTTAAAAAATGCCTGGATAATAAAATGTCAAATTTTTCAGGTCTAAATATTTGTACTACCCTGATGATAGCTGTGAAAGGCGAGTTCTAACAACTGCCACTTTAACAGCCTTAAAATAAAATATGCAGAAAGACATGAAAATCGCGGGGGGGAATATGGAAATAATGTCGGTGGCCATTATAAATTTAGTTTCATGTTCAGGGCCGTAACTGTCAAAGTAGGAAATACCTTTCATTTCCAGGGACTCGTGTAACCTTCAAACTTAATTTGAAGTAAATTATTCCCAATCTGCCTTGTGATAATATTATTGGATTTTTTTATTTAAGTAATAAAGTCAACCTATGTTTCCGTTTATTATACAAATCTATTTTCTGATGGGTTTCAAGGCTGCAAATGACCGCATAAATGACACAAAGTTGTGTATATACATTGTTTCATTTCAAATAATGGAACAGTGACATTACTACTGCACATCGCAGTATTATTGACAACGGAATATAAACTCGGAGAAACAACATCTTTAACCGATCATCAACATCTCAAGGCTACCGGGATGTATCACAGTTGACTGGAAGGGGCTCAACATGGTAGGGTTCCCTCTGTCTGAATTTTTGTCTGCGCCACTTCTGTCACCAATTGAACTATACAGGAGCCAATTTGTAAAACTTGGAGCCAACTAAGAGCCATATAGTTAGTTCACAGATGACTATTTGAAGCAAAAAATAAAATATCTTACGCCAAATATTTTCACCAAATTTTGTTTATTTGTCGCAATTGTAGACGACAGTGGGAACCATGCAAGGCGAGCATAATAACAATGTAAATATTGGCAACTTAAGATGATGATTTCCTGATAAATGATGTATAATACGACTCCCCACCACCATAGCAGAGCTGGTGTTTCACTGATAAATGATGTCCAATCTCGCCTATAAGACGACCACCTACTTTGTTCCTGAAATCTGTGTTTTGGCATGCACTCGCATATAAGACAGATTGATAAAATGGACACCAGACCATATATAAATTATATGTTTGTCCAATGCAAGTAAAGGCTTCTTTCTCAAAAGTAATTATTACCATTTAACACATTTAAAAAAAGATTTTAAAATTGTTTTTTGTTTTTTAGCTTATAAGACAAGAAACCACTTTGTGTTTTTACGTTTATTTATCGTCGCTACCGGTTGCCCATATGAGCGACGCCTCCTGAAGAGATTAGTTATTTTGGAGGATAGTGCATGATACAGACAGACCCATTCCAGAATCTCCTCTGGTTCTTTTACGTGCACGGTGTAAAGCACTGACACAATACCTCGGTTTAACGTCCCATCTGAAAGACTGTTAATTTGATTAGGGTCAGACGGGGGATCGAACCTGCGATCCCTGGATTACCAGTCCAGCGTGTTACCACTGGACTACATATCCGTCTTAAGTGTTTTGGAAACCACTTTGATGCCATAATCTTGTCTTATAGGCGAGTTTGGACAGTAAACATTTAACATTTTCAGGATGACGATAGCCTTCTTTGCAATCTCTGGATTGGACATGCTTGATGCCCTGGATGTGATAGACAATGACAGGGAGAAGATTATAGATTGGATTTACTCATTACAAGTACTGCCAAGCAGAGATGGTAACTACTTACTACAGCTGTTCTACTAACCTGAAGTTCTTAGCGTTCCATTTTGCAGGGATCATTTTAGAGGGCGATGTGGGCGAAATTGTCGCCCTAGGGACCCTGACTTCGCCCACTTCTCCCCAAAATATTTTTTGGTTTTTACGATTTTCAAACATAATTGTGTCTAGTAAGATACACTGGCCCATTATAAAGCACTCCTTCTATTCAAATGTTGTATTTAATGGTTGTACTGTGCATTTTAACCCTATTTTGCAGAAGTATATTAAAGAACACTATTTAAGGAAGCGACCACATGCTTTCTCACTTCTCCCAAAAATTGTGACCTAGAATGAACCCTTATTTTGTCCATCTAAGGGCTCATCCTAGATCAGAATGTTTGAGAGAAATACGCCCTTAAATGGGATTATTTTTATAAAATGTGGTTAAATAAACCCAATATGACCATTAAATACAAGGATAGAAGGAGTGCTTTATAATGGGCCAGTGTATCTTACTATCTAGAGTGCTTTACTGGACAAGATTTTGTGTGAAAGTTTTTGTTTTCTTAAGGAGAAGTGGTGCCTGTCTGGGGGGCGAAATCAGGGTCCCTATGGGCAACTATTTTGACCAGATCACCCATTAGGACGAGTCGTGAATCTGTAATATCTGGTTTCAACAATAACTCTCTGGATGTACCCAGTCATGAATCATTGAAGCAAGTATTTAGCACAATGACTGCTCTATAAATACTTTGATTCAAACAAGAATTAGCTGATGGATCTGTAGTCCAGTTGTTAACATGTTGGACTGGTAATCCAGGGGTCACAGGTTCGATCCACCATCTGACCCTAATAAAATTAACAGTCTCTCAGATTGGACTTTACACCGAGGTCTCATGTCGGTGCTTTATAAGATCCAGAGAAGACTCCAAAAGAAGACGATAAATAAATGTAAAACACACGAGAAATAGCTGGTATATCGCAGTAGCACTCGGAGAGAGGTGCACCTCCCTCCCCCGCTGGTATTGTAACACCACGAATGATTTACTGATAAAAAGGTGGGATAAGTGCATTGCATATTTTGTTGTTGCAAAGGAATTCACTGGCACCCATTTGATACTAAGCAAGGTCAATTGATGAAACTGCACAGAGATATTGGTGATTATGAGTGTTTTGTGTGCATCTGTCCAGTACTTGGAAATAATTTCAAGCCTGTTTTTGACAATTTCTATAGTTTATACAAATTTAGTTTAGCTCGATTGCGAAACAAGTTCTTACAACTTAAATTAAAATTAAAAAATTTAAATTATAAATTCAATTTAAATGCCTTGCCTAATGGCACAATTGTAACGGCTCCAGCGGGTCTCGAATTCCGGACCTTTCGCACCTGAAGCGAAAGCGCATCCACTGCGCTATCATGACTTCCACATTCAATTTCTGTGAAGAGATATATAGAATTATATTCTTGGATGACGCTAGTACTTGTACAAGGAAGTCGTGATAGCGCAGTGGATGCGCGTTCGCTTCAGGTGCGAAAGGTCCGGAGTTCGAGCCCCGCTGGAGCTGTTACGATTGTGCCCTTAGGCAAGGCATTTAAATTCCACAATGACTTCTCTCTCCTTCATGACGATGGATTCCATCAGGAATGAGGTCTCGAGGGTGATTAATATAAGTTGAAAGAACTTGTTTCGCAATTGAGCTAAAATAAATTTGTATAAACTAAGGAACTAGAGATTTAAATAACTACCTTCCGCTTGCATTTTACAGTTTATATGACGTTTTACAATTTTATATTCATTATTGAATAATTCTACTTGTATTTCAGAAAGCAATACCAACCATTGTGGATTTAGAGGATCGTCAACCATGGGAAATCCATATGGTATTGAACAGGTAACACATTTGTTTCTCAGTGATCATTCTAGAGAGCGATGTGGGCGAAATAGTCGCCCTAGGGACCCTGACTTCGCCCTCTGGGGGCCCCACTTCTCCCTAAAAAAAAAGTATATTAAAGAACACCATTTAATGATGCGATCATGCGCTTTCTCACTTCTCCCAAAAATTCTGACCTAGAATGAACCCTGGTGTCTATCGTCAACCAATAGAAATCTGTATGGTACTGTAAAACACTATTTTTTGCGTCCGCCTCCGTGGTTGAGTGGTTACGGTCGCTGACTTGTATACCACTGTAACCTATCATCATGATGGTCATCATGTCACGGGTTCGAGCACCGCTCAGGCCATGTCTCATTTATATGAAAAAGTTGGCAGTACTGGTTAACTGCTGGAGCCTGCCCAGGAAAGGTGTTAGGTAAACTGCCCGCCGGCGATATAGCCCAAAATGGTGCTGCTGCATGCGTAAAACCCGAACTAACAAACTATTATTTCGCAGTTTTAAATTAAATCACAGAGTTTTTAACTCGTGCATTCGTTTTGAACTTGTGCATTCGTTTTGAACTCGTGCATTCATTTTAACTTGTGCATTCGTTTTTTAACTCGTGCATTCGTTTTTTAACTTGTGCATTCGTTTTTGACTCGTGCATTCATTTTTAACTCGTGCATTCGTTTTAGCTCGTGCATTCGTTTTTAACTTGTGCATTCGTTTTTAAGTCGTGCATTCATTTTTAACTCGTGCATTCATTTTTAACTTGTGCATTCGTTTTTAGCTCGTGCATTCATTTTTAACACTAATAATGTTTACCGGAAATAATTTGTGGCTATACATGTAAGTCGTAGATCGATAAAAATACTTGCCAATCAGTTCATTCTTAAAAATTCATAACTATAATGTCGGTGTTAAAAATATGTTTATATGACTGAGCAGGTATAATATATCAACAGCTGTTCCCAGACTATGCATACACATCCGAGTACTAATTCTCAACATCAACACCCTTCCACTGACCTTCACCGTAAAATTTGGCAATTCTTTGGACCAGTACTTCAACAGTCAATCATGCATGGTGAGACACCCTTGGGACGGTGGCCCTGTACTTTTTATGTGTAGTATTCTTGTTCCGGGATGACTTTAGAGCTTTTATATATATAATACACAGAGGGACTTACTTAGGGACCGCCATATGAACATTTTACAGCGCGAAATGAAGAATAAAGTTAGTTGAATAAATAATTACTTACACCGGTAGATATGGCAATGACATCAACATTTTAGAATGCATCACCTGATTGAGGACTTTAAGAATTTGTATTTTGTTCTTGTAGACCAGCGATCGGTGCATTCCATTTTGTTCTTGTAGACCAGCGATCGGTGCATTCCATGTTGTTCTCTTTTTTTATTTTATACTTTATTTATATTACAACGATTGCGAAGCAAGTTTTAACAACTTATATTAATCACTCTCGTTGGCTCGGATGAAAGCGTATATGTGGTCATTCATGTGGGAGGAAACCGGAGTACCCGGAGAAAACCCACCTGTCCGATCTGGCGACCATCGTGCCATCTCGCATACTATCCTGTCCGAGGATCGAACCCGGACATTTTGTTCTTGTAGAGCAGCGATCGGTGCATTCCATTTTGTTCTTGTAGACCAGCGATCGGTGCATTCCATTTTGTTCTTGTAGACCAGCGATCGATGCATTCCATTTTGTTCTTGTAGACCAGCGATCGGTGCATTCCATTTTGTTCTTGTAGACCAGCGATTGGTGCATTCCATTTTGTTCTTGTAGACCAGCGATCGATGCATTCCATTTTGTTCTTGTAGACCAGCGATCGGTACATTCCATTTTGTTCTTGTAGACCAGCGATCGGTACATTCCATTTTGTTCTTGTAGACCAGGGATCGGTGCATTCCATTTTGTTCTTGTAGACCAGCGATCGATGCATTCCATTTTGTTCTTGTAGACCAGCGATCAGTGCATTCCATTTGATGGCAGTCATATTGCCATGACATACACAGCCCTAGCAACACTCGTTATACTTGGCGACGATCTATCCATGGTCAACAGAGAAGCCATTCTTTTAGCTCTTCTGAATCTGCAATTAGAAAATGGCAGGTAAGTTACAGGTGTCATTCTAGAGGGCAACTGGGCGAAATAGTCGCCCTAGGTCCCTGACTTCACCCCTTTGAAGCCCCACTTCTCCATTAAATTTATTTTACAATTTTCATACAAAATGTTGTCCAGTAAGATTCACTGGTGCATTATAAAGAACTGCTTCTATTCATATGTTCTATTTAATGCTGATAGTGCCTATTTTGATGAAGTATATTAATTAAAACATTTAAAGATGCAATCTCGCACTTTCTCCCAAATATTCTGACCGAGAATGAGCCCTGTATCACAGGAATTATGTTATTTTACTGTTCCAGTTTCCGCCCAGTGTGGTAACCAGCGGAGAATGACATGCGTTTTGTATACTGTGCATCATGTATATTACTGTTCCAGTTTCCACCCAGTGTCGGAACCAGCGGAGAATGACATGCGTTTTGTATACTGTGCATCATGTATATTACTGTTCCAGTTTCCGCCCAGTGTGGGGACCAGCGGAGAATGACATGCGTTTTGTATACTGTGCATCGTGTATATTACTGTTCCAGTTTCCGCCCCGTCTCGGAACCAGCGGAGAATGACATGCGTTTTGTATACTGTGCATCATGTATATTACTGTTCCAGTTTCCGCCCCGTCTCGGAACCAGCGGAGAATGACATGCGTTTTGTATACTGTGCATCGTGTATATGTTACATGTTGGATGACTGGAGTGGTATGGATGTAGACAAGGCAGCTCAATATATCAAGCAGAGTCTCGTATGTATACAGCTCCCAGATAAACTCAAACTCTTCATGGTTTTATCATCTCCGTCAATGGAGTCGTGATAGCGCAGTGGTAGTGCGTTCGCTTCATGTGCGAATGGCCTGGAGTTTGCGCCCCGCTTGAGCCGTTAAGATTGTGCCCTTAGGCAAGGCATTTAAATTCCACATGATTCTCTCTCCCTCGTGGCGATGGATTATATCAGGAATGAGGTCTCGAGAGTGATTAATATAAGTTGTAAGAACTTGTTTTGCAATCGAGCTAAAATAAATTTGTATAAGTCAAATGTCAATGGAGTTGGATATAAGTTAGTGTGTGTTCATCCACCTGGAACCATATTCTAATTACGGTATAGCAGATTTAGCTGATACTTCTATCAGAGGAAGATTTTCACCAAATTTCATCAGAATTAACCCATGAACACCAGAATCATTGTCCTGCTTTTTATGCATTACTTCTTAGATAGACTTAAGTAACAATGGTAGAACGTATTTCAGTTTTATTCACTTCTTGCGCTATCACGACTTCGTGATAGCGCAGTGGATGCGCGTTCGCTTCAGGTCCGGAGTTCGAGCCCCGCTGAAGCCGTTAGGATTGTGCCCTTAGGCAAGGCATTTAAATTCCACGTTGCCTCTTCTCTCTCCCTCGTGGCCATGGATTCCATCAGGAATGAGGTATCTCGAGTGATTAATATAAGTTATAAGAACTTGTTTCGCAATCAAGCTAAAATACATTTGTATACACTGAATAGTTTTATTCACTCAGGAATGCTTGCCAGCATATATTAACAGGATTAACATGAAAACATGTCAAGTATTTTTCCCTATGAATTTGGTTCAATTTGCCGAATAAATTTGCCGGAATGTGCAAACAACATATATCCAGATCTATGTTGTCTGCTATTCAAAGTGTTTTAGCTCCACAATCCGAATAGCAAACAGCATAGAGCCTGATCAGGCAGCAAATTCTGTGCTGGCTGTATGCTGTAAAGCGACTAGTCTGATTGGCAGGTTACAGGTTAAAATGATAAATTGCTTGCATAAGTTGTTCTAATGCATTACATTTTATTAATTCTCAGATTAAGTGTTTGTAATAAGTGTTTGATCGTTTCCAGCACATGTCATGATAATTTACTCACATGAGAATTTCTGTCAACAGTTGGTGTAGAGGTTTTTTCTAGAGCGGAATTGCAGGGCGCCCCAACCTGCCTTTATTAGCCCCACCCTTTTGCCTTTGGAGAATTAAATTTCTTTAAATTTTGTTTTTATATAAGCATCAACAGGTGAGTTACTTCAGGCGGACACGCCCATACTTGTCTGCCCGTTTCACCCATATGTACTGCCTCTTTGATTAATCAGCGTAAGTTAACACACTTTTCTAGGAACTAACCTCAAAATACCCCCTCCTGCACCTCAAAATGCACCCTGTCCCTTTTCTGACCCACCCTGCCCATTTTTCCACTCTAAAATAAACCCTGTGTGTTATCATTTTGTACTAATTGAATCGGTACTTTACATGAATGTTTGTATGCAAAGTAGTGTATGAATATTTTAACTGCATCGACAGAATTACCGTACTCTTGTCGACAGAATTACTCGTAAACATGCGGTTTATTACTCGTGACTACGGTACAACTGATAACATTTGTGCATGATTTCACATTGATCTGTCCCATCTAAATTGATATTTGGTGCAAACTATGATAACGGCGTTTTATTCTTTGAAATATGAATATTGTTAGATAATGTATTTTCTTTATCCAGTCATATGAAGGTGCCGTAGGACAAGGTCCATGCCTAGAAGCTCATGGTAGGTGTTATCTCGTACATATCATGGATTCACTTATCTCCAGAAGAGAGTTTTTTAAATAACTTGGCCCAAACTGTAGCCAAGGTGAGATGGAATGTTATGCGTATTACCCATGACCATTGCTCAAAGGTCAAGGTTCACACTCGGCGGTCAAGGGTTCAAGGAGAGAAACTGAATTATTGTACATACAGTCTTACATCCGTTATGTCGAATTCTCCGGTTATCTCGAAGTTGATTTACTTTTACATTCTGTGATTCCTTTGGGTGGCTGCTTAAGATAGGTTTGACTGTACAGTCAAACCTGTGTTAGTAGTCACCTCTATTAAGCAACCAACCTGTATTAAGCAGCCACTTTCCAGATAACCAATACATTGTTTTATTATACATTTGACCTCTATTAAGCAGCCACCTGTGTTAAGCAGCCACTTTCTGTGATCCTTGGCTGGTTGCTTAATACAGGTTTGACTGTATATCATAATGGTATTAAGTCAACTTGGCCTATATTGCTTGAAAATCTCTGGAACCGTGTTGGTCAATTTTTTATGAAACCGATCTGCCTATCCTAGGTTCCAGTCTGTCGATTTTCACTAATTTAATTCTGGCAAAATGACAGCCTGGGGAAACTCGATTTCCGAGCGTAGCGCAACCTACATTACACCCGTATTTTCTAGGGTGTTGATTGAAGAAAGACAACTATTTTCGGAAATCACCAAACAGCCACGGTTATACATGATCATTATCGAAAATACACGAATTCTCCCGTAGCATTATTTAATTGCAAAATTGTGACAACATATAATTTCACGTTCCTGCGTTATATCGATGAGATGGCGAATTTTAACTATTACGTTTATGTGGTAACGGATCGATTCAGCGTAATTGAACTAAGGACGACTTCAGTCTTGAGTAAATATGTCAAATCAGACGCACATTGTACTTTTTAAAACTATTTATCAGTCCGTTGACCCGTAAACAATGGCGACCAATTATAAAGTTTGATCAATATTGCAGTGCCTCGCTTTCGACTAATAGGCTTTATGATAATCAATGTTTACACGGAATATGCACCAAGTTTCCCCAGGCATTGATATTATCAGAAACTCAATACGGCACAATGAATGGTCTTGGTGTTTAAAATATATTTATATGACTGACCAGGCAAAATATATCCACGCTTGTTCCCATGCTATGATCTGCCCTGTACCCTGGATAAGTGACAACATTTCCGTTTTGTTTTCACTAGGTGGATCAACATTCTGTGCTGTAGCATCACTAGTTTTAATGAACAAATTAGAGAGTACATTAAATAACAAAGAACTGAAACATTTAAAGAGATGGTGTGTATTCCGACAGCAGTCAGGGTTCCAAGGACGGCCAAATAAACCAGTGGACACATGCTACTCGTTCTGGGTTGGTGCAACGTTACAGGTAGGCGTGGTTTCGAGAATTTAATTCCAGGACATACCATGCAAAGATTTTTTTCCACATGTATTTTTCCATTCTCAGTTTAGCGGCCTCTGTGGAGAATGGTTATGGGCTTTATGGCCAATTGACTTCAACCACTTGCCACTCACCACTGCAGGTTCGAATCCCACACAGGCAGGCAAATTTCTTTCATGTCAGGAAGCTATCCAGCTGGCTTGCAGTAAGTTGGTGGTTCTACCAGGGTGCCCTACCTGTGCCTGAAACACGTCTCAAAGGGGCCATCCAGGGTCTTCCTTCACCAATAATAGCTGGAGAGCCGTCATATTATCTCAGTTTCAATTTAATTAGACCCAGGACATAGTCCACATAGGGCTATTGTATTGGTGAAGGAACTCACTCCACTACTTCTCCCTCTAGGTTCTAATCCTGCTGGGAATGTGAGGAAGCTGGCTTCCAGAAAGTCTGGTTCTACCCGGGTGCCTGAGAGAGTGATCAGAGGGGCACCAACATAGCTGGAGAGTCCCTATATAACCATTAAACCACGTAAACAAACAATTTTGTAAACTGACTAGCTAGTATGACCAGTTTCACAAATATGCTGATAATTTGTATACAGTCAAACATGTGTCAGTGGTCACCTATTAAGCAGCCAACCTGACAGGTTTGACTGTATGTTAATCTCTATTTCTGTGTGGCGAGTGATTTCATTGTACTCTATTTCTGTGATTAGATATGTGGTGGGTGCATGGATATGTGGTGGGTGATTGCATTGTACTATATTTCTGTGATTGGATATGTGGTGGGTGCATGGATTGTACTATATTTCTGTGATTGGATATGTGGTGGGTGCATGGATTGTACTATATTTCTGTCATTGGATATGTGGTGGGTGCATGGATTGTACTATATTTCTGTGATTGGATATGTGGTGGGTGCATGTATTGTACTATATTTCTGTCATTGGATATGTGGTGGGTGCATGGATTGTACTATATTTCTGTGATTGGATGTGTGGTGGGTGCATGGATTGTACTATATTTCTGTGATTGGATATGTGGTGGGTGCATGGATTGTACTATATTTCTGTGATTGGATATGTGGTGGGTGCATGGATTGTACTATATTTCTGTGATTGGATATGTGGTGGGTGCATGGATTGTACTATATTTCTGTGATTGGATATGTGGCAGGTGATTGCATTGTACTATATTTCTGTGATTGGATATGTGGTGGGTGCATGGATAAGTGGTGGGTGATTGGCATTGTACTATATTTCTGTGATTGGATATGTGGTGGGTGCATGGATAAGTGGTGGGTGATTGGCATTGTACTATATTTCTGTGATTGGATATGTGGTGGGTGCATAGATATATGGTGGGTGCATGGATATGTGGTGGGTGCATGGATATGTGGTGGGTGCATGGATATATGGTGGGTGCATGGATATGTGGTGGATGCATGGATATGTGGTGGGTGCATGGATATGTGGCGTGTGATTGCATTGTACTATATTTCTGTGATTGGATATGTGGTGGGTGCATGGATATGTGGCGTGTGATTGCATTGTACTATATTTCTGTGATTGGATATGTGGTGGGTGCAAGATATGGTGGGTGCATGGATATGTGGTGGGTGCATGGATATGTGGTGGGTGCATGGATATATGGTGGGTGCATGGATATGTGGTGGATGCATGGATATGTGGTGGGTGCATGGATATGTGGCGTGTGATTGCATTGTACTATATTTCTGTGATTGGATATGTGGTGGGTGCATGGATATGTGGCGTGTGATTGCATTGTACTATATTTCTGTGATTGGATATGTGGTGGGTGCATGGATATGTGGTGGGTGCATGGATATATGGTGGGTGCATGGATATGTGGTGGATGCATGGATATGTGGTGGGTGCATGGATATGTGGTGGGTGCATGGATATGTGGTGGGTGCATGGATATATGGTGGGTGCATGGATATGTGGTGGGTGCATGGATATGTGGTGGGTGCATGGATATGTGGTGGGTGATTGCATTGTACTATATTTCTGTGATTGGATATGTGGTGGGTGATTGCATTGTACTATATTTCTGTGATTGGATATGTGGTGGGTGCATGGATATGTGGCGTGTGATTGCATTGTACTATATTTCTGTGATTGGATATGTGGTGGGTGCATGGATATGTGGCGTGTGATTGCATTGTACTATATTTCTGTGATTGGATATGTGGTGGGTGCATGGATATGTGGCGTGTGATTGCATTGTACTATATTTCTGTGATTGGATATGTGGTGGGTGCATGGATATGTGGCGTGTGATTGCATTGTACTATATTTCTGTGATTGGATATGTGGTGGGTGCATGGATATGTGGCGTGTGATTGCATTGTACTATATTTCTGTGATTGGATATGTGGTGGGTGCATGGATATGTGGCGTGTGATTGCATTGTACTATATTTCTGTGATTGGATATGTGGTGGGTGCATGGATATGTGGTGGGTGACTGCATTGTACTGTGATGTGTCATCGATAAGATAACTTGGGGCATACATGGCCTTCTTGTCTTACAGCTGCTTGACTGCTACAACTTCGTGAACTGTCAATGTAACAGAGCATTCCTGATGGACACACAGCAACATATAACAGGGGGCTTCTCAAAATGGCCAAGTCATAATCCAGGTATGAAACCGAGTCAGATTACAGGGGGCTTCTCAAAATGGCCAAGTCATAATCCAGGTATGTAACTGAGTCAGATTACAGGGGGCTTCTCAAAATGGCCACGTCATAATCCAGGTATGTAACTGAGTCAGATTACAGGGGGCTTCTCAAAATGGCCACATCATAATCCAGGTATGTAACTGAGTCAGATTACAGGGGGCTTCTCAAAATGGCCACGTCATAATTCAGGTATGTAACTGAGTCAGATTACAGGGGGCTTCTCAAAATGGCCAAGTCATAATCCAGGTATGTAACCGACAGTCACACACAGCAACATATTACAGGGGGCTTCTCAAAATTGCCAGGTCATAATCCAGGTATGTAACCGACAGTCACACACAGCAACATATTACAGGGGGCTTCTCAAAATGACCAAGTCACGAGTTAACTCTGAGCCAAGTGACTGACACCGATAAATGAGACCTCGATCTATACAATGTAGCCCCCATCTGAAAGACTGTTAATATTCATACGGGGGGATGAAACCCGCGATCCCTGGATTTGCACTGGACCGTGTAGTCTACTTGGCGTTGACATATGAGTGAATATAAATGCCAATATAGATCAAATGAGTCATACTGTTGGAAAACCAAGAAAAATAACAAGAACACTCGGAACTTGTTAGCAGGTAATGATATGGAAATGTCCTAGAATAGCAGTTTTTTTTTTTTTGGTAATCCAGGGATCGCAGGTTTGATACCCGCCTGACCCTAATAAAATTAACAGTCTTTCAGATGGGACAATAAACCAAGGTCTTGTGTCGGTGCTTTACACTGTGCACGTAAAAGAACCCGGGGAGACTCTGGAATGGGTCTCTGTATCATTGCACTATCGTCCAAAAATCTAAAATGACTAATCTCTTCAGGAGGCGTCGCTCATATGGGCAATTGGTAGCGACGATAAATAAACGCAAAACATACATGCACAAAGTTTCAACTCGCCAATACCTATGCTACAGATAAATTGCATAAAATAACAATTGACTGGAACTTTGGAACTATATCAAATTCAGAAAAATCAGGAAAGGAAAGGGACGTATATAATGTTGCGATAATGTGTAATAATTTATGAAAATTCAAATGTGTTTGCCATTTGACCCCTGGTGGTTTTCTAAAATTAATAAATCGTATTTGTCTATCAGTTATTTATTGTCCAATAAAACATGGTTTGGAGTTCTGACGCGTAGGAATTAAACTTGCAGGCATAAGTGGTTAATTCCGGCGCTATGAACACCATGCTATGTTTAATTAGACTATAAATAACACAAATTTAAATATTATACAAATATTATTTCGATTCTTAAAAAAGTTTTATCTAAAAAGCACAAAAATAGTCTTGTGTTACTTTTTAGAAAGCGTAAATGACGTCACAAAAATGACATCACACGCCAAGCCATGGTTTATTGCAGATCTAACTCTTTGCACGCTAGCGGTGAAGCTAACAATCAAATAGGTCATGCAATTTCATCAGAATTGTGCCATAACGATACAATTCTAATGAAATTCCATAACATATTCCCAGAGTTTTCAGTTACAAATAAGACCAATTAATATATATTCTAACACGACCCAGCTAATAACCTACATACTTATAGAGTAAAATCTACCTCGGGTTATTCTGCGATATACCTACCTTGAACTATGCTGCGCGCGCACCGTGTTTTGGCTATTCCATTTATGCAATGCGTGTAAAGTTTTATGAATGAAAGTCACGTGATGTTTGTAAATACTACCGTGGGAATTCGCGGAAGTGAGCTATTTTTAGAATCAGATAATCTCTTGTCCGTTTTCTGTTAAGTACCGGTAACATTTCAGTTACTATTCTGTACAGTTTTATTTGACAAAATAAATAAAATTATTGATCAGTTACACTTTTGATCATTTATGCACTAGATTGATATTTTCCATAAAAAATAACGTCATCACCGCTTAGGTGGGAGGAAATTTCGAAAGCCAAATGCACGGTGTTTGAAGAAAATACTCCTTTGATTGATTCTCGTTTAAAATATTAGAAGTAAGTCGTGTTAGAATCGAAATAATAAGTATCAACCGTGGTATATCGCAGAATATCCCTCGTTTGTCGTTCTTATGTGTAGAAATATATCACTCAGGCTTTCGTGATATATTTCTACGCATAAGAACTTCACTCGGGTTATTCTTCGATATACCACGGTTGATATTTATTATTTCTTAATTTAATGAATTTCCGTCTGCTATAAATATTTGAACTATTTATAGCCTTGATTTTACCCAGCATGCCAATAGTTAAGCAAGATAGTTTATACAAATTTATTAAGTTCTTATAACTTATATTAATCACTCTCAATACTCATTCCTGATGGAATCCATCACCACGAGGGAGAGAGAAGAGGCAACATGGAATTTAAATGTCTTGCCTAAGGGCACAATCGTAACTGCTCCAGCGGGGCTCAAACTTCGGACCTATCGCACATGAAGCAAACGCGCAACCACTGAGCTATCACAACTTGCAAGCACGGTAAGATCCTTCTTTCATATACAGACAACATGGTGAGTCATGTATCGAGTTTGATACCAACATAGCATGAACATAAACTAAATCATTTATTCTTACAGATGCACTGCATGCATATTTTGGAGTGTGCGGTCTATCTCTGATGGGTGAAGCGGGTCTCCAGCCGATGCATGCTGCTCTCAACATTAGTCAGCGTGCCGCCGATCACATGATTACAGTACAACAAAAATGGGCGCACCCATCCTGATGTCGTTTTTCATCAATTTATTTACCTAATTGTAATGTGAACGGGGCATTGTTATCTTCATGATTGAAAGAAAGGGAAAGCTAATCTACTGGTAATTGCAATGTGAACGGGGCATTTATACTATATGGTTGAAAGAAAGGTAATCTACCAGTAATTGTAATGTGAACTGGGCATTTATAGCTCTATGGTTCAAAGAAAGCTAATCTACCGGTAATTGTAATGTGAACTGGGCATTTATAGCTCTGGTTCAAAGAAAGCTAATCTACTGGTGATTGTAATGTGAACAGGGCATTTATAGCGCTATGGTTCAAAGAAAGCTAATCTACCAGTAATTGTAATGTGAACAGGGCATTTATAGCTCTATGGTTCAAAGAAAGCTAATCTACCGGTAATTGTAATGTGAACAGAGCATTTATAGCTCTATGGTTCAAAGAAAGCTAATCTACCGGTAATTGTAATGTGAACGGAGCATTTATAGCGCTATGATTGAAAGAAAGGAAAAGCTAATCTACCGGTAATTGTAATGTGAACAGGGCATTTATAGCTCTATGATTGAAAGGAAAAGCTAATCTACCGGTAATTGTAATGTGAACAGGCATTTATAGCTCTATGGTTCAAAGAAAGGAAAAACTAATCTACCGGTAATTGTAATTGTGGCTGCGAGAAGAACGTGGTAGTCGTGGCTGCAAGGACAAATGGGAGAATAATGTGTCTGTCTGTATATCCGGACCACTGTGTCTGTCTGTATATCTGGACCACTGTGTCTGTCTGTATATCCGGACCAGTGTGTCTGTCTGTATATCCGGACCACTGTGTCTGTCTGTATATCCAGACCACTGTGTCTGTCTGTATATCCGGACCACTGTGTCTGTCTGTATATCCGGACCACTGTCTGTCTGTATATCCGGACCACTGTGTCTGTCTGTATATCCGGACCACTGTCTGTCTGTATATCCGGACCACTGTGTCTGTCTGTATATCCGGACCACTGTGTCTGTCTGTATATCCAGACCACTGTGTCTGTCTGTATATCCGGACCACTGTGTCTGTCTGTATATCCGGACCACTGTGTCTGTCTGTATATCCGGACCACTGTCTGTCTGTATATCCGGACCACTCATTCTTGTGCAGTTACTATTTGTTACATTGGATTCTTCACAAATTGTTATATGAAGTTCACTAATGAGGGATCTTGCTGGCTTTTCTATTACCTCCATTGGCAGATAAAGTCTGATTTATCCCGAAATGTATAGCGGTCCTTCTGTTGGAATTCAGATGTTGCATTATGATAAATGTGATTCTATCCTAATCATGTTAATTAATTGATAAAACAAATTTACAGACAAGTACCAATTCTATATACTGTAAGAAATCTCTCGTGATATAGTAACATACTAGTTATAAGATGAGAAAGTGGTTGAAAATTGATAGCATGATGTGCAAAGGAAATAACGATAAAAACAGAGGAAACCACGTTAGATGACCTACATACTTTTAGAGAGTATCCAGGGGCAGTAACTGACCGATGTATATCAGTTATGGCCAATTGTTGAAAACATAGATTTGACAGTCAAATCTGTGTTAAGCAGCCAGCCACTGGAATCGCAGAAAGTGGCTGCTTAGCACAGGTGGCTGCTTAATAGAGGTCAAATGGATTACCTATGTCTGCTTTCTAATTTATTGACCCATAATTATGAAGCTACCCATTTTTAAGAAGTATATATTTCAAAGTCATCAAATCAATAAATACGTGTTCTGCCAACTCGTCCTCAAATCATACCTGGATGTCCAACCAAACTAAAAATCTTTTAGTTGCAACTTTGTATGTTTCATCAGGGTTCATTCTAGGTCAGAATTTTTGGGAGAAGTGAGAAAGCATGTGCTCGCTTCCTTAAATGGCGTTCTTTAATATACTTCTGCAAAATAGGGTTAAAATGCACAGTACAACATTTGAATAGAAGGAGTGCTTTATAATGGGCCAGTGTATCTTACTAGACACAATTTTGTTTGAAAATCGTAAAACCAAAAAATATATAACATTTTTTTAGGGAGAAGTGGGGCCCCCAGAGGGCGAAGTCAGGGTCCCTAGGCCGACAATTTCGCCCTCTAGAATGATCCCTGTTTCATTAATGTCAAACCCCTTATGGTGAACCTAGACATCTTTTCCTGGGCAGGCTTAGCCGACCTAAGCGGTTAACAAGTAATAAGCTATGTGTGTGAGGTGCCGTGTTCAACGACACTACATACGTGGCCTGATCGAGTATCGAACCTGGAACCATACGATTCCAAATCTGACGCTCTTATCAGTGAACACCACATCCATTGTATTGTACAATGGCAGATAAACTTGCATCTCGTTTAGTCCATCATTCATCTTAAAAAATCCACCGACACTTTGTTTATAAAATACCGAAAAAAATGTACATAAATTTAATGCAAGCACATTAACATTTAATTGTCCAGTTACGCAATTCCATTATATAAATGTACTACTTTAATATATTGACTTGTAACATTATTGACTTGTTATTATTATACATTATTGAAGGGATGAACATACTCGTTACATAGATAAATATTAATCCTTTTCAACACCATAGACCTCTAAATAGGCTTATATAAAGTGTAGATACAGATGAGCCGGCTCATGAATAGCCGTCTAGTCAGGATAGGCACTTTTTGCCAGTAATATTACTATTTTTAGACAAAATTACTCATTTTGATAAATGAACTGGTCCAAATGTAATTTGTTTTAATATTAATTTATTGGTCTTAGAATATCATGCACCATTCCATGCATGTCAGTTACTTTGGTGTTGAATGGGTTAATAGTTTTCTATTACTGGTCTGTTAGTGATATAGGAGCTTATAAATGTATACAGTCAAACCCACAGGCATCAGACACACAAAAAAGGCAACCAACGAAATTGAAACGTGCATGCAGAAACATCGACGAGAAACTAGGTAAAAACGACCGGAAGACCTTATTCTATCAACAAATACTTTTTATTTCATGGAGATCGGACAAATAACACCAGAATGGCACAATGTTTCATCGTGAACAGCAGAACATGCAATGTTGTCGGGTTTTTTTTAGCAACATCTACTCACAATAAAGGAATTTGTCAGTGTGGTGCACGATGAATATTGTGTGCTAATATCACATCAGAGAAGTTATGGCCAAACTTATATTTTGAGAGCGAGGTGCAGAGGAAGGAAGACATCAAGCAATGACATTAACTCATTGTTTCTCACTTAAAAATTCTAGCTAAAACTACCATTACTCCATTCTAACTTTCCAATGTGTCCATCATTTCATCATCAAAGTCATCGGGGTTAATTACAATGTTGCTATTATCACCCATTGTATTAAACTTGTCAGTTACCAACACATCCTTTGTTTCCTTGCATGTGGATATGCTATCATCTTCATCATTGTCATGTGCATTTTCCTTATCGTGTATATTCTCTGCATTCACATTTAACTTGGCACCTTTCTTATCAATGGTTACTGAAATGTCTTGATTATTAATGCAATCACTGTGTAAACCATTCAGTTTCTCCTTTAGCATGACATTGACTTGATCCTGTTTTTCGATTACTTCTGACATTTCTTGAGTATCCATACTTTCACTAGTTGTTGGCTCAACACCCTTCAAATCACTTTTTACATCTTGATTTTCAATAATTACTGACATTTCTTCTGAATTTGCAGCTTCATTATGCATTTCACTGTCTTGGTCATCGTTTGATATGCCTTTAGTTTCCGAATCTTCAAGTAACCCGGACCCTAAAATAAGTCCAGTGTCATTACCGCTGGCTGGTCCTGTGTGCCAGTTCTGTGCGTTTTGTGCACATTTATCAGCAACAATAATATTTTGGCTTGGGCCTTTGTTTAAAACTTCTGACATTTCACTGTCCAGATTTGTTGAGGTTTCACCATTCATTCTAGATTCCTCCGTATCTAGCGTAATTTCAGCAACCTCTACATTAGACTTGTCACCAATGCTCTCATCAGCTTTTGATAATGTTGCATCATTTATGTCAGTTGTTTGCGAAGATGACAACCTGGTCCCTGTCAAAGATAACAAATAAACACGTTAGCATCATTTACAAGCAAAACAAGACAGTCACTGGGGGGCTATCCATAAAACAACCTTTAATTTGTGGACCATGATGTATACTGTCTTCTTGTCAAGTTTAATCAGTACTTCCACTGGTTTCAGAAAGGTAAAAATAGTAGCATTACATGCAGCTTGCCAGTGTCTATGCTATTACCATACATGTAGGTGTGTTGTCCGTTTGTCAATATATTGCTTCAAATAACTTCTAATCTGAACCGGCTTTAAACGATTTAATCAAACGATACCTGAAGTATCTAGGCATTTGCCCAAAGTTTTAAACTAAAGGTAAAAGAATCAATTTATGCACAAACTGAGTAAAAAGCCGTCATTCATGCAAATGTTTAACGCTTGGCCGATTTAAGCTACCGTATTTTCCATGCCATAAGTCAAATTGTGGCTTGAAAATGCTGATTTTTAGCTGGATACGTCGAGGTGAACTTATAAACAACAATGGTTTTCTCTCTCATTTTTGAATGAAACCAAGCTAAATTGGTTTAAACATATTTATTCGTTCATTATGTACAGTACATATCTATTGTATAGCTATACAAACGAAAATGGATTTAATCGGAAGCTTAAAGCTTATTGTGATTATCTCCATTTGGTTGACTTTATTCCATCACAAATCATAAAACAATATATACTGATGCACAATAATCATTTGTGAAGTTTGCTAAGGTTTATAATGTAAATAATTGTCTAAGCAAATCATTGTATTAAATCAAATAAAACGTAACATAAATATATTTCCTACAAATAAGAAACAATTTCATCTTTTTTTTGGATGAGAAAAAGGTGGACTTATGGCCGGGGATATATCACAATAACTGCCGAAATACCACCCAGAACTGTTGCATTTCAAATTCATTACATCGCGATGATCGACGTCAAAGCCATGAAATTGTAATAACGCCTGAGCATTGAGAAATAGAATAATTTGAATTATACTGTGATACTCGCCGAGTCAAGCGATAAAATAGTGAAAAACTATGAAAAACCATCTCCCAAGTGTGAAATCTGAGAAAATAGAACATAATTTATGTTTATGAACGTCGCTGTACACCAGCATAATAATGAAGCTTGTGAAATATGTGACCATGATGCTCATGTTTCACGTGTACCGGCCTACCTGGAGTCACTTTCTTTAGACGTCGTTCCATGGCCAACTGTTTGTTCTTCTCAATCCGCTTCTGCTGCTCTGGCGTGAATTCCTAGGTAGTAAATGTATACAAATTTATTTTAGCTAGATTGCGAAACAAGTTCTTACAACTTATATTAATCACTCTCGAGACCTCATTCCTGATGGAATTCATCGCCACGAGTGAGAGAAGAGGCAACGTGGAATTTAAATGCCTTCCGTGAGGGCACAATCGTAACGACTCCAGCGGGGCTCGAACTCCGGACCTGAAGTGATCGTGCATCCATTGCGCTATCACGACTTCCACTTCCTAGGTAGTACAAGGAAATCTCAATGAATGCATAGTAAGGATGTGCGATATACCGTTATTACGGACATAAATGCAGTTCGAGCCCCGCCTTAGGCAAGGAATTTAAATTCCACGTTGCCTCTTCGCTCTCCCTTGTTGCGATGGATTCCATCAGGAATGAGGTCTCGAGAGTGATAAATATAAGTTGTAAGAACTTGTTTCGTAATCGAGCTAAAATAAATTTGTATAAACTAATGCATATCTACATAATATTGTACATGTACTCTGTGCTGTTTGATTTAAAGTGGTTCAAACTGCACTCCACTTTTCATTTCAGTAAATCCTAGTGTACCAGTTTACTAGTCAAACGAAAATGCCTTTGGGAAATTACCATTTATAAATTACCTCCCTTTACGGGTATTTTTGTAACAAAATGGCCAATAACTTGTGGCTTACTAGAGTTAACATTAGGATAAATTTGCATATGAATTATAGTACATACAGTATATATTTAATTTCATGCAATCATTTAAAGGTCTGACCCTAATAAAATTAACAGTCTTTCAGATGCGACTTTAAACCGAGGTCTCGTGTCAGTGCTGTACACTGTGCATGTAAAAGAACCAGAGAAGACTCTGGAATGGGTCTCTGTCTGTATCATTGCTCATAATATTTGCAACCGGTAGCGACAATAAATAAACATAAAACACACACATTTAAAGGCAGATGTTTACCGTAAACGCCATGACCAGTTGTTAACTCAGACTAAGCCATAATGACCATACAAGCAAACATGTGAAAAATATTAATACAATACCGCATGATAGTTAGCTGCTTTCTGTACTGGAGTGTCAGGCACACTGTTCTCTGCTTGTCTATCATATTCACTCGGAGGTCGTGAAATGTGTGCCACATCTGCGGTGTGCTGGGATGACTCTGGCTTGGCTTGCGATGCTGTTTGCTCGGACTCTTCTCTCAGTAAATCATCCCACATATCTTCTACTCTCGCTTCACCCTGTGCAAAGTAATCTATACTTCATTACTAAAGTCGGTCCAACCAAAATATACTCTATACTTCATTACTAAAGTTAGTCCAACCAAAATATACTCTATACTTCATTACTAAAGTTGGTCCAACAAATAACCATTTAGGTTTGGTAGCGATAATTTCCTCCTAGTACAAAACGTGCATAAATAAGCTCTGATCATAGGCTGGGAACCGATCATTGCCTCCCAGTGGAATACATGCACAAATAAGCTGGGAACCGATCATTGCCTCCCAGTGGAATACATGCACAAATAGGCTGGGAACCGATCATTGCCTCCCAGTGGAATACATGCACAAATAGGCTGGGAACCGATCATTGCCTCCCAGTGGAATACATGCACAAATAGGCTGGGAACCGATCATTGCCTCCCAGTGGAATACATGCACAAATAGGCTGGGAACCGATCATTGCCTCCCAGTGGAATACATGCACAAATAGGCTGGGAACCGATCATTGCCTCCCAGTGGAATACATGCACAAATAGGCTGGGAACCGATCATTGCCTCCCAGTGGAATACATGCACAAATAGGCTGGGAACCGATCATTGCCTCCCAGTGGAATACATGCACAAATAGGCTGGGAACCGATCATTGCCTCCCAGTGGAATACATGCACAAATAGGCTGGGAACCGATCATTGCCTCCCAGTGGAATACATGCACAAATAGGCTGGGAACCGATCATTGCCTCCCAGTGGAATACATGCACAAATAGGCTGGGAACCGATCATTGCCTCCCAGTGGAATACATGCACAAATAAGCTGGGAACCGATCATTGCCTCCCAGTGGAATACATGCACAAATAGGCTGGGAACCGATCATTGCCTCCCAGTGGAATACATGCAAAAACTGGGAACCGATCATTGCCTCCCAGTGGAATACATGCACAAATAGGCTGGGAACCGATCATTGCCTCCCAGTGGAATACATGCACAAATAGGCTGGGAACCGATCATTGCCTCCCAGTGGAATACATGCACAAATAGGCTGGGAACCGATCATTGCCTCCCAGTGGAATACATGCACAAATAGGCTGGGAACCGATCATTGCCTCCCAGTGGAATACATGCACAAATAGGCTGGGAACCGATCATTGCCTCCCAGTGGAATACATGCACAAATAGGCTGGGAACCGATCATTGCCTCCCAGTGGAATACATGCACAAATAGGCTGGGAACCGATCATTGCCTCCCAGTGGAATACATGCACAAATAGGCTGGGAACCGATCATTGCCTCCCAGTGGAATACATGCACAAATAGGCTGGGAACCGATCATTGCCTCCCAGTGGAATACATGCACAAATAGGCTGGGAACCGATCATTGCCTCCCAGTGGAATACATGCACAAATAGGCTGGGAACCGATCATTGCCTCCCAGTGGAATACATGCACAAATAGGCTGGGAACCGATCATTGCCTCCCAGTGGAATACATGCACAAATAGGCTGGGAACCGATCATTGCCTCCCAGTGGAATACATGCACAAATAGGCTGGGAACCGATCATTGCCTCCCAGTGGAATACATGCACAAATAGGCTGGGAACCGATCATTGCCCCCCAGTGGAATACATGCACAAATAGGCTGGGAACCGATCATTGCCTCCCAGTGGAATACATGCACAAATAGGCTGGGAACCGATCATTGCCTCCCAGTGGAATACATGCACAAATAGGCTGAACACCGATCATTGCCTCCCAGTGGAATACATGCACAAATAGGCTGGGAACCGATCATTGCCTCCCAGTGGAATACATGCACAAATAGGCTGGACACCGATCATTGCCCCCCAGTGGAATACATGCACAAATAGGCTGGGAACCGATCATTGCCTCCCAGTGGAATACATGCACAAATAGGCTGGACACCGATCATTGCCCCCCAGTGGAATACATGCACAAATAGGCTGGACACCGATCATTGCCCCCCCCAGTGGAATACATGCACAAATAGGCTGGACACCGATCATTGCCTCCCAGTGGAATACATGCACAAATAGGCTGGACACCGATCATTGCCTCCCAGTGGAATACATGCACAAATAGGCTGGGAACCGATCATTGCCTCCCAGTGGAATACATGCACAAATAGGCTGGGAAACGATCATTGCCTCCCAGTGGAATACATGCACAAATAAGCTGGAAACCGATCATTGCCTCCCATTGGAATACATGCACAAATAAGCTGGGAACCAATCATTGCCTCCCAGTGGAATACATTCACAAATAGGCTGGACACCGATCATTGCCCCCCAGTGGAATACATGCACAAATAGGCTGGACACCGATCATTGCCCCCCCCAGTGGAATACATGCACAAATAGGCTGGGAACCGATCATTGCCTCCCAGTGGAATACATGCACAAATAGGCTGGGAACCGATCATTGCCTCCCAATGGAATACATGCACAAATAGGCTGGACACTAATCATTGCCTCCCAGTGGAATACATGCACAAATAGGCTGGGAACCGATCATTCCCTCCCAAAAATATTACTTTGAGAACAGTGGAAATCGATTGTTTAACAGATTTGCCACTTTCGTACTTGATCTATTAGTATACAAGTGGCTGTTCGGTTTAAAGCTGGTAATTCACAGTTGAAATATAAATTGAATAAAGTTTGCGTAGGACAAAATTTGTGACCGGTTTACATAAAAAAGTTTCCAGTTTGCAAAGGGTTATTAAAAATGAATAAAGAAGGGAACACATTGAGACCAAGAAAATTGTCGGGTATGGAGAGATGGACGGATGGAGGATTGGACTGATGGAGGTGTGGTGGGATGGAGGAGTGGACGGATGGAGGTGTGGTGGGATGGAGGTGTGGACAGATGGAGGTGTGGTGGGATGGAGGTGTGGATGGATGGAGGAGTGGACGGATGGAGATGTTGTGGGATGGAGATGTTGTGGGATGGAGGTGTGGTGGGATGGAGGTGTGGTGGGATGGAGATGTGGTGGGATGGAGGTGTGGTGGGATGGAGGTGTGGACGGATGGAGATGTGGTGGGATGGAGGTGTGGTGGGATGGAGGTGTGGACGGATGTAGGTGTGGTGGGATGATGGAGGTGTGGATGGATGGAAGTGTGGACAGAATGATGCAGGTGTGGATGGATGCAGGTGTGGTGGGATGCAGGTATAAACGGATGGAGGTGTGGACGGATGGAGGTATGAACAGATGGCAGGGT
The DNA here is from genome assembly GCA_014843695.1 of Archivesica marissinica. Taxonomy (NCBI): domain Eukaryota; kingdom Metazoa; phylum Mollusca; class Bivalvia; order Venerida; family Vesicomyidae; genus Archivesica; species Archivesica marissinica. Next base: position 65,525,647 of record CM026399.1, on the reverse strand, counting down.
TCATTCTAGGTCAGAATTTTTGGGAGAAGTGAGAAAGCGTGTGATCGCTTCCTTAAATGGTGTTCTTTAATATACTTCTGCAAAATAGGGTTAAAACGCAGTACAACCATCAAATACAACATTTGAATAGAAGGAGTGCTTTATAATGGGCCAGTGTATCTTACTAGTCACAATTTTGTTTGAAAATCGTAAACAAAAAATATATTTCTTTTTTTTTTAAGGGAGAAGTGGGGCCCCCCAGAGGGCGAAGTCAGGGTCCCTAGGGCGACAATTTCGCCCACATCGCCCTCTAAACTGATCCCTGAGATGGAGGTGTGGACGGATGGAGGGGTTTCACAACACAAACCTGTTTGTTCTCCTCTGGCTCTCCGTCTCCACTCTTTGCATCGTCATCCTCGCGATCTGACCCAACAAAGTCGTTATCCAGGATTGGCATGTCTAGTCGTATCTTCTTCACACACGTCTGTACCTCCTTTTTGCTGCCAAGTTTCTCCATCCTCTCAGTAATTTCATCAAACGGCATCTTGGGAAACAAACGATGAGCCCAATGTTCCATCTGACGCATTATCACGGCAAGGTCTTCCCTCTATAAATTTATTTTAAAGTCCCTTAATGAGAAACAAACAGTGAGCCCAATGCTGCATTATCAATGCAAGGTCTTCAGTCTATAAATTTATTTTAAAGTCCCATATTGAGAAACAAACAGTGAGCCCAATGCTCCATTATCACGGCAAGGTCTTCCCTCTATAAATTTATTTTAGAGTCCCACAATGAGAAACAAAAAGTGAGCCCAATGCTCCATTATCAATGCAAGGTCTTCAGTCAATAAAATAAAGCCCCATATCGAGAAACAAACAGTGAGCCCAATGCTCCATTATCAATGTACGGTCTTCTGTCTCAATTACTTTTTATCTTTGTTTAAATAATATTTTAAGATGCAAATTTAACATTCGAAGGCCACTGCTAGTTTCTTGTATAATATGTGGATATTATATTGGAAGAACACTCGTTCTGTTAAAATTGTAGTAACTTTAAGCTGCTCATTCTCCGCCCAGCTTTAATAGTTCTGTAGATATTCCACCACAAGTAGACTGTATGTGCTTCTAAAAGGTCATCGACTTATGGCAGTCGCACAAAGAAATCTGAAAATGGTATGCCGTACGAGTGAGGTGGACTTATTGCCAGGTATATGGTATGAGTGGTCAACATTTGGCCAGGTATATAGGGTACGAGTGAGGTGGACTTATTACCAGGTATAAAAAAAACTATATGGTATGAGTGGTCAACATTTGGCCAGGTATATAGGGTACGAGTAAGGTGGACTTATTACCAGGTATATGGTATGAATGGTCAACATTTGGCCAGGTATATAGGGTACGAGTGAGGGGGACTTATTACCAGGTATATGGTATGAGTGGTCAACATTTGGCCAGGTATATAGGGTACGAGTAAGGTGGACTTATTACCAGGTATATGGTATGAGTGGTCAACATTTGGCCAGGTATATAGGGTACGAGTGAGGTGGACTTATTACCAGGTATAAAAAAAACTATATGGTATGAGTGGTCAACATTTGGCCAGGTATATAGGGTACGAGTGAGGGGGACTTATTACCAGGTATATGGTATGAGTGGTCAACATTTGGCCAGGTATATAGGGTACGAGTGAGGGGGACTTATTACCAGGTATATGGTATGAGTGGTCAACATTTGGCCAGGTATATAGGGTACGAGTGAGGTGGACTTATTACCAGGTATATGGTATGAGTGGTCAACATTTGGCCAGGTTATATAGGGTACGAGTGAGGGGGACTTATTACCAGGTATATGGTATGAGTGGTCAACATTTGGCCAGGTATATAGGGTACGAGTGAGGTGGACTTATTACCAGGTATATGGTATGAGTGGTCAACATTTGGCCAGGTATATACAGTACGAGTGAGGTGGACGTGTAGTTAGTTTATACAAATTTATTTTCGCTCGATTGCGAAACAAGTTATTTCAACTTATATAAATCACTCTCGAGACCGCATTCCTGATGGAATCCATCGCCACGAGGGAGAGAGAAGAGGCAACGTGGAATTTAAATGCCTTGCCTAAGGGCACAATCGTAACGTGTAGTTAGTTGTGTAGGTACATGTAACATTGCTTACCTCATGTCCTTTGCCTTTAAAGTTAACATTTTGAAACTGGTTGGTCAGTATGGGGATTCCACGCGCTCCAGTCAACCTAAAACAAGACCAGTACATGATCAGGCTTGTATTCTCAATAGCACCTCATGCAACCCGACACTACAACACAAACGTTTACTGTGACTCAATCTCATGCAACCCGACACAACCTTTACTATGAACAAATAGCACCTCATGCAACCCGACACAACCTTTACTATGAACAAATAGCACCTCATGCAACCCGACACAACCTTTACTATGAACAAATAGCACCTCATGCAACCCGACACAACCTTTACTATGAATAAATAGCACTTCATGCAACCCGACACAACCTTTACTATGAACAAATAGCACCTCATGCAACCCGACACAACCTTTACTATGAATAAATAGCACCTCATGCAACCCGACACAACCTTTACTATGAACAAATAGCACCTCATGCAACCCGACACAACCTTTACTATGAATAAATAGCACCTTGTGCAACCCGACACAACCTTTACTATGAATAAATAGCACCTCATGCAACCCGACACAACCTTTACTATGAATAAATAGCACCTCATGCAACCTGACACAACCTTTACTATGAATAAATAGCAACTCATGCAACCCGACACAACCTTTACTATGAATAAATAGCACCTCATGCAACCCGACACAACCTTTACTATAAATAAATAGCACCTCATGCAACCCGACACAACCTTTACTATGAATAAATAGCACCTCATGCAACCCGAAACACAACCTACTACAATAAACCTTTACTTCGGGAAGGGTCATAACTAATGTTGCTAGAACTTGTGGCCCGCTTGTTTTCTTTTCTTTACATTGTGATGTTTTGCACTATATATGTATATACAGGTATATGTAAAACGAATCGAGCAATAAAATATAATTAAACATGTAGTATACTGTGAAAAGTTGATACAAGGGTGAACTGAGATATGTGTGACATTGGGATGTACAGGGTGAACTGTGATATGTGTGACATTGGGTTGTACAGGGTGATGTGTGACATTGGGTTGTACAGGGTGAACTGTGATATTTGTGACGTGTGACATTGGGTTGTACAGGGTGAACTGTGATATTTGTGACGTGTGACATTGGGTTGTACAGGGTGAACTGTGATATGTGTGATGTGTGACATTGGTTTGTACAGGGTGAACAGTGATATTTGGGTAGTGTGTAACATGTGTAACATTGGGTTGTACAGGGTGAACTGTGATATTTGTGACGTGTGACATTGGGTTGTACAGGGTGACATGTGATATTTGGGTAGTGTGTAACATTGGGTTGGTTTGGGCGAACAGGGACATATATGTCTATGCGCAGTGAATGTGACATCGGGTTGTACAGGGTGAACTGTGATGGGAGGAGGGAGGTGATACATTAACAATAGGTTAAATCTTAAGTTGCTGACATTCCAGCTACAATCGACTGGTGCCTCAAACCTTCCCCAAGCAAGCTGAATAGTTCTTCAAGGTAGACACTCTTGTTGGAATTTGAACCTACAGAAGCGCGGGACAAAGTACCTTCAAAGTTTGTAGTAAACAAACGTGACCGCTCGGACCAGCAAGCAGCAGGGTTCATTCTAGGGTAGAATTTTGGGGAGAAGTGAGAAAACGCGTGATCGCTTCCTTAACCCTTTCAACACCACAGACCTCTAAATAGGCTTACAAAAAGTGTAGATCCAGATGAGCCGGCTCGTGACGAGCCGTCTCATCAGGATCTGCACTTTTTGCCAGTGATATGACTATTTTTAGACATAATTACCCATTTTGATAAATGAACTTGTCCAAATGTGATTTTCTGATTCATTTATTGGTTTATGAATATCATGGACAAGTCCATGTGAGTTACTTGGTGTTGAAAGGATTAAATGGTGTTCTTTAATATACTTCTGCAAAATAGGGTTAAAATGCACAGTACAACCATAAAATACAATATTTGAATAGAGGGAGTGCTTTATAGTGGGGCCAGTGTATCTTACTAGACAAAATTTTGTTTGAAAATCGTAAAAACCAAAACATAATTATTTTTTTTAGGGAGAAGTGAGGCCCCCAGAGGTCGAAGTCAGGGTCCCTAGGGCGACTATTCCGCCCACATCTCCCTCTAGAATGATCCCTGAAGCAGGCATCAGTTACTTTGCTAATCTTTCCATTTGATATACAACAGTCAATATTAACTCACCGTGTAGATGATATTACATGTACAATGATTATAAATAGCAGGCCACAATGACATACAAGGGCTCAGGTTAGACCCATATACATGGGAGAAGTGAGAAAGTGCACATTGTTTCATTCGCCCATGTCGCCCTCTAGAATGATCCCTGCATGTGTACAAAACTCATCGGAGGTATTTATCCTTACCTTGTTGGGTCTAACTTCGGTTGTGGTTGTCTCACAACTTTTTTTGCAGCACCTTTAGACAGATCCTTCAGTCTGGCCAAAACCTCGGCATTTTCTACAAAATAAGATGGTATTTGTTTCATTTTACAATAGCCCCACCAGTGAAGCACCAATAAATTAACATACCTGTTCTCTGGGTGGTCGTCACATATACAAATGTACATTTTTTTAGCACAACCTGTGATGTCAAATATATGGCTTCAAATATTTAGTGAACTAGTCATACCTGTGTTACTGTATCAGGGTTCATTCTAGGCCAGAATGTGTGGGAGAAGTGAGAAAGCATGCGATCGCGTGCTTAAATGGTGTTATTTAGTAAATTTCAACAAAATATGGTTAAAATGCACAGTATGACCATTAAATACAACATTTGAATAGAATGATTGCTTTATAATGAGCCAACGTATCTTACTGGACAAAATTTTGTATGAAAATTGTAAAAAAAAGGGGCAAAGTCGACTATTTCGCCCACATCACCCTCTAGAATGATCCCTGCTGTATTAAGCAGCCAGTTTCTAAATATGTTATTTTATTATATATTTGACCTCTATTAAGCAGCCACCTGTGCTAAGCAGCCACTTTCTGTGATTCCCTTGGCTGGCTGTTTAAGACAGGTTTGACTATATATCGCTCTTACATTGTAGTTGGTTCCAAGTTTTTCAAATTGGCTTCAGTTTTTTTCCATTGGCGACAGAAGTGGCGCGGACAAAACTGGAGACAGAGGGAACCCATCTAGTATTATACAAAGTGCTTAGCTGTGTAGTTTTTAATTATAAATAAAATAATTATAAAGATACAGATGTGAGTCTTGCCAGTCCGAATAACCTGTGGTTGCTAAAAGTTCTCGCATAATCTGGACTAATATACAGTAATTATACCTTCATCCTCATTGTCCTGTGATTGTGTTGCATCTGGAAGGTCTGGTAAAACTCCTGTTGCTCCAATATCGTCATCATCATTATCATCAAATATTTCTGCCATATCCAAATCTGTCGACTCCATCTTGTGTCCTTACCTTTATTACATAAAAATTAAAATTAGCAAAACAATATAAATAAGGAACATTATTATTATCGCATTACACCAGGATTGTACAGCACTCTTTTCATACAGAAATTATACGTTCAAAAGTGCTTTTATTATAATTAATTTAGCATAGTAAGACTATTTTTCAACATTCATTACAATAGTCAACAATTTGGTAGGAATAAAAAAAATTTTAAAAAAGTTTTTAGTAGGGAAGATTATAACTGCCTTTGTCAATTATGAACAAATTATGTTGCGCCAAAAAAAAGAGAAAAATCACAAAACTGAGTGCCAGTATTTGTTTTTTGGTCGCAACTGAAAGTGCGAAAGGCGAAAATATGGTCAAAATGAAATTTTACATCAGGATCCTTGTGTGTAATAACGGATGAATCTCATAAACGTGGAACAGTGAGAGACTATTATGTCATTATTTATTAGTAAATATATTGGTGTTGCAGACAACATATAATTATATGTCACTTTTGGAAAAAGCTTGCAGATTTCTTTAAAAAATATTATTTATATGGGGACATGAATGGTAATAGTGAAATTAGTGAAAAATGGTGTAGGTTTGAGGTTTCCATTGTTTATTTTGTCACAGGTTGAGTTTTTGTATATTCGTGATTATATAATGCATGCACGCTTGAAACTGCGTTACACAGCATCCGCCTTATAAACATGAATATACAAAAATAAATCAACCCGTGACAATTTTACTTGTTTGATCTGCATTATTATCAGCGAAAATAATCGCCGTAAAAGTTATTGTTACTTTACATTGCCAGTAAAACATGGACTACAACATTTTACCTCGAGAATATGGAACCACTATGTCACCACAACTACAGAAGGCGATTATACCCAAAATATAACTTCTTTTGAACCTACCTAGACATGCGTTATCCGTCAAATTACACACCCACCCTCCCTCCCCTCCCAAACGAATATTGAACAGTTGAAAATAAACCCACCCATGACTATGGCATGACTGGCGGGACTAGAGGATTTCTCATGACTGGAGATATTTGTCTGGATAATGATGTTCTGAGAATACACCTACCCCTTCCTATTACCTATTATAAAGAGGGCCTGAATTTCAACGTACGTGTACCCTAGCTGATTCGTAAAATACAATAACAATATATACACAATTTGTTTATCGCGCGTTTTTTTGTGATCATAATAAATTCAAATCATGATAATTGATCATATTTTTCTATGCGCCGGTAAACGGTATCGGATCAATAATGCTATTTTACGTACCTGATCTTTCCCCCTCTCTTCTTCATCTTGTTCTTCTTCCACCTCCTCCAGTAATGTACAAAACCCACAAATCTGGAGCATTGTCTTAGACGTATGCCAACATCTAATGTTTGCATTGCTTTGTATACCAGTCTTCTTCTTGTCTTAAATCCCACAATTAGAATGATGCACCCGGGAAAAATCCGGTACTTTTCAATTAGAGATAGTTTTTGAACGTAACTTTTTTTAGTTTATCTGAAACATTTGTTTGTCTGGGACCAAATAGAACATGTGTACATAATTACGTAATGGCTATATTATTTAAATTAGTCTAGTCTTCTGACATGCAGTTGGTGACATCGTGTTCGTGATCGTAGCTAGATCTCCGTCAAGGTATCTGCATGGTTGGTTAGCAACTGTTGATTTATTCGGGTAATTACAGTCGATAATGAATGATGTTAGGACTCGTTTTTAGCAGAGCTATTTCCATGACTGATCTCCACGTGAGTGTACGTCAGTTAATCAGAAATACTTTGTGTTAGTCTATGAGACAGCTAGACCGCAATCCTGCGTGTTAGACAGTTAATCAGCAACATGGAGTGTTGGTCAGTTAGTCGGCAATACTGAGCGTAAGGTAGCTCTTAGACTAACTATTATTAGTCAAGAGTAGTTCTCCTAAATATATTATATACATTACTTATATATTCCTTTGGGCGTTGCTCAAATTGTGCTATATGTGCTACGTTTCTTTTCAATGTACATGTACTTTGCTCTATTTTAGTTTCACCTCAGCATGCTGGCTTGTTGTTACTTTGTAAGGATATAGGCTGGGCATGGTGGTAATGTCGTGACTCTGCTGTTAGGTGTGAAATAATGTGGTGGATTGCAGCCACATGCTTATTTACCATTTAATAGAACAGAGTAGGCCGGTTTGTTTTTCGTCTACTTTCTAAGGAGTTCCATTTCATATCATTCATTATATTAGTGACTGTGCCCAGGGTCTTGCTGTATGTGTTGGTGACAAAGCGTGCAGCCTGTTTTTAACATTTTCAACTGTGTCATTGTCTTTCTGTGTGTATGGATTCCATACTGATGAGCAGTATTCTATTGTAGGTCTGACAATAGAGTTGTAAGCAGCTTGTTTAGTTGTTTTGCGTGCTGAGTGAAAAGTCCGTTATAAGAAGCCTAAGCTATGACTGGATTTACGGGTTATTTTATTTATGTGCGGAGTCCATGAGAGATTGGATGACATTTCTACACCAAGGTAAGTTGCTTGGGATACGGTAGATACAGTTTGTTTGTGCAGGATATATACTGTTGTGATCTTTCGTTTTGATCTTGTGACATGCATGATATGGTCTTTACTGATGTTATTATAATTATGACATGTATTCTCTCTTAGCTGCTTTTAATTGTTGCACTTGTTTATATTTATTTGTCGGAATAATAGCTAATGTTTATTGTTTGTCATAGTCGATGTAAAAAAGAAGAAGATTGAATCTTGTATCTTAGCTTGGATCAGGACTGAGAATGGTAATCGTAGTTGTCTGACTACATCTAGTTGGGCCGGTGAATGTTAACGTATGGTTCGATCATATATTGAACTATGAATTATACATATAATGACTTAGTAATAAACAAGTAGCTGTTTGATCTTATTATAGGAGAAGTGCATAGCGATTCTAAAAGGATCAAGATTAGGCTGCATGACATCCAGATGAAGATGGTGATATATCACCATTGTGCAAGTAATACGAGCAAATAATACAAAATGGTAGAAGTATGGATATGTCGATTTTTGGGGAGGGTAGATTATTAATGTTGGTATAGTTTGTTGTTCAACTCATCTAGCATGGGTTCCAGTCTGTCGATTTTTCAGTTTTTAACTTCTGGCAAAATGACGTTGATATGATCAGAATCTCAATACAGCCCAATTAATAGTATCAGTGTTACAATATATTTATTTGACTGACCAGGCAACATATATCGATGCCTGTTGCCAGGCTACAACTCATTTTGCATTTTACCATATATATGATGAATGTTTACCTATATATGTGAGACCTAGTTAATGCGAAAAGGCACCTTCTTCTTCTTTTCCGTATTTTCTTTCCCCTTATGGGAACACCAAGTACTAGTACTTGTATATAGATTAACGGTTAAAAGTTGATTTACTATGTAGTCATAATTTAAAAAAACATTATAAAAACTATAAAAGCCATAAAAGCCTCCACACATGCTTCAAACATTCAAAGTATATTTACACAGTTATTGGAGTATTAGAGCACGTTGCATATGGAGTTTGTGACACAACTCGGAGGACATCCTTGTTACAGCATTAATATATTCAGGTTTAGTTATAACATTCTTGTAGTTAGTGCAGTCGATTATAAGACTTGTGATTGCATGTTTGTCACAGAAGAGTTTGTTGTATATATGCGCTCCTATGATGGATACCACTAGTTGTTTCAATTTGGCAAATCCCTCCTTACGAGTATGATGCAGCACTGGACAGGTGGTTATCATGCACCTATGTATGTCACTGCAAGTATTGCAGCATAGAAATGGAAAGCCCTGAACTATTTTTTTAAAACATTAATCGTCTAGAATTGATGTATGTATGTTCCATTAATGTCAAGCACCTTGCAGGGACCTAGCCATTTCCTGGGCAGGCTAAGCCGACCTAAGCAGTTAACCAGTACTAAGCAATGTGTGTACGGTGACTTGCTCAATGACACTACATACGTGACCTGATCGAGTATAAAACCATTGTACCACGGACGCCATGCAGTTTATTTAAAGCGTGTCTCATTCATTCAAGATTATCCTTTATTTTGCATTATTGTCAGGGTCTGTCTGTGTTGTTAATAATTGAAAAGTAAAATAGGTTTAAACTAAAGCGTGCCGCAAGTCAGATGGCCATGAGGACGAATAGACGGATATAGTAGAGAGACAGACATACATGGAACGCAAGGCAGACGACCATGAAACAAACACAATAATTTATAGAAATTACGACACCGTTTCCTACATATTCGCCCCATATAAATATGAACGAAGGCAGATTTCATTATATTTACAGTTGCGAGCTGGAGGAAAATGTTGAAATTAAAATGTAGGTCGTGTAAATAAGTTTTTCTCAATATGTACTTTCAAATGATGGAGAAATTTAGAACTGAACCGTACCCCATTTAAACATAATCAACTCGTACCCTAATCTACTCGTACTTATTTATTAAGGACTAAACTACTACGCAGTTTTGGGTTTGCCGTTTTGTTTGCTGACTCAATTGAAATGTAGACCTGTAATCCATTTGTAGAGAACAAGTCGGGGGGGGGGTGTACATCGCGATGCCTCTCGTCCGATCTGTATGTATGAATGTCAAACTACTTGCGGGACCTAGACATGGTTGTAAATCCTAGACAGACTTAGCCGACCTAAGCAGCTAACCAGTAGTAGTACTAATCAATGTGTGTGAGGTGCCTTCAATGGTTCCAGAGTAGAGGTCTGCAATTACTGATGATGACTTCCACAACAGTCTGTCTGTGTTTTCCACTTATAAAGGTCCCACTATGTAAATGAATGAATGAATGGTGTTTAACGGCGCATCGACATCTAAGGTCATGTAGCGCGCATTAAAGTTATGTTTATTGTCGAGTGTATGAAATAAAATTCTATATAAGTATATGCATTACGTAAAAATTAATACTAAGAAGTTATAAAGACGTAAGATTAATTACAGGTAATATATGAATGAATGATTACTCCCACTATGTAGTATGGAACACTGTTACAAGTTTCAAAACCGAACTAGATAAAGTCTGGAAGAAAATTTGATTTGACACTAGTGAAATCTACTAAGTTACTACACCGGAACCGGAAGATCACGAGAACCTGACTACGAGGGGTACAATAAGCCATTAGGGCTTAATTATTTACCCTATCACCAAAAGGTAAATGGAGCATTATCGTACAGGTTTGATCCCCTGTCTGACCCTAATAAAATTAAAAGTTTATTTCAGATGGGACAACCGAGGTCTCGTGTCGGTACTGTACACCGTGCACGTAAAACAACCAGAGGAGACTCTGGGATGGGTCTCTGTCTGTATCATTGCACTATCTTCCAAAAATCTAAAATTACTAATCTCGTCAGGAGGCGTCGCTCATATGGATAACCGGTAGCGATGATTAATAAACGTAAAGCACACACACGCATTATCGTACATAATCAATCTGTTGTGGTAGAGAAGACCATCCACATATCCTTGGTAGAAACCGGTATTCAATTCAAGCGATTGACAACTTTCTCACATATCATCATTTATCCCCGATGGGACATATCCTGATAGGGAATGAACATGCGGCCCTGATGATAGCGGTGAATGGCGAGTAGGAAGTGAACATGCGGCCCTGATGATAGCGGTGAATGGCGAGTAGGGAGTGAACGTGCGGCCCTGATGATAGCGGTGAATGGCGAGTAGGAAGTGAACATGCGGCCCTGATGATAGCGGTGAATGGCGAGTAGGAAGTGAACATGCGGCCCTGATGATAGCGGTGAATGGCGAGTAGGGAGTGAACGTGCGGCCCTGATGATAGCGGTGAATGGCGAGTAGGGAGTGAACATGTGGCCCTGATGATAGCGGTGAATGGCGAGTAGGGAGTGAACATGCGGCCCTGATGATAGCGCTCGGTGAATGGCGAGTAGAGAGTGAACATGCAGCCCTGATGATAGCGGTGAATGGCGAGTAGGGAGTGAACATGCGGCCCTGATGATAGCGGTGCATGGCGAGTAGGAAGTGAACATGTGGCCCTGATGATAGCGGTGAATGGCGAGTAGGAAGTGAACATGCGGCCCTGATGATAGCGGTGAATGGCGAGTAGGGAGTGAACGTGCGGCCCTGGTGATAGCGGTGAATGGCGAGTAGGGAGTGAACATGTGGCCCTGATGATAGCGGTGAATGGCGAGTAGGGAGTGAACATGCGGCCCTGATGATAGCGCTCGGTGAATGGCGAGTAGAGAGTGAACATGCAGCCTGATGATAGCGGTGAATGGCGAGTAGGGAGTGAACATGCAGCCCTGATGATAGCGGTGAATGGCGAGTAGGGAGTGAACATGCAGCCCTGATGATAGCGGTGAATGGCGAGTAGGGGGTGAACATGCGGCCCTGATGATAGCGGTGAATGGCGAGTAGGGGGTGAACATGTGGCCCTGATGGTAGCGATGAATGGCGAGTAGGGAATGAACATGCAGCCCTGATGATAGCGGTGAATGGCGAGTAGGGATTGAACATGCGACCCTGATGATAGCGGTGAATGGCGAGTAGGGATTGAACATGCGGCCCTGATGATAGCGGTGAAGCTAGATACTGCATGTAGTACTAGTAGGTGCAAGGGGAGGACACTATAATGTATGTGCTAGGATACTGCATGTAGTACCAGTAGGTGCAAGGGGAGGACACTATAATGTATGTGCTAGGATACTGCATGTAGTACCAGTAGGTGCAAGGGGAGGACACTCTGTAATGTATGTGCTAGGATACTGCATGTAGTACTAGTAGGTGCAAGGGGAGGACACTCTGTAATGTTGCAAGAAACTTGTGTCCAACCCTTTTGCTTTTTGATATGCATATTCTTTCATTTAACTTTTATCACTCTCCCTCGCTCCCTCCCTCTCTACCTATCCCTTACATTTATCTCTCTCTTCCATTTACCCATCATGAGGATAAGGGCCTCCCTTTATCCATCTCTCCATTTATTCCTCACTCCACCATGCATTTATCTCAAACCTCTCCTTTTTTATCCTCCTCCCTCTTTTATCCCATCTGCACCCTCCGTCATCCATATCTCCTCCTTCATACCCTTTCTTCTTCCTTCCTACCTTTATCCTTATTACCCCGCTCACTTTATCTCACCCTCTCCTCCCCCACCCTATATCTCTCTCTATCCCTGCTCCCTTTATCTAACCCTCTCCACCCCCAACCTATATCTCTCTCTATCCCTGCTCCCTTTATCTAACCCTCTCCTCCCCAACCCTATATCTCCCTCTATCCCAGCTCCCTTTATCTGTTTCCCCTCCCACACTCTATATCTCCCTCTCTCCCCCTCCCATTATCTGTTTCCCCACCCACACCCTATATCTCTCTCTATCCCCGCTCCCTTTATCTCACCCTCTCCTCCCCACACCCTATATCTCCCTCTATCCCAGCTCCCTTTATCTGTTTCCCCTCCCACACTCTATATCTCCCTCTCTCCCCCTCCCATTATCTGTTTCCCCACCCACACCCTATATCTCCCTCTATCCCCCTCCCATTATCTGTTTCCCCACCCACACCCTATATCTCCCTCTATCCCCCTCCCTTTATCTGTTTCCCCTCCCACACTCTATATCTCCCTCTCTCCTCCCTCCCGTTATCTGTTTCCCCTCCCACACCCTATATCTCTCCTCCCTCCATTATCTGTTTCCCTTCCCACACCCTATATATCCCTCTCTCCTCCCTCCCATTATCTGTTTCCCCTCCCAGACCCTATATCTCTGTCTCTCCTCCCTCCCTTTATCTATTTCCCCTCCCACACCCTATATCTCCCTCTCTCCATCCTCACACATGACCTTGAACATATGAACTGTACCTGTGCCATTTTGTGAAACTGTTCTACCAGAACGGCCATCATGGCCGACACACTCTCGTCGATCAAACTCTGTAAGTATGCCACAGCCTCTTCGTCCGTCAGGTGCAACACAAACTTATCCTGCACCTGAAAGTATACATGAGATTATCATTGACATGGCCAATATGCCACACCCTCTACTCAATAGTGTCGGGTATTTTCTAGAGCGTAATGGCAGGGGCGGGGCGCCCTGCCCTTTAAAAAAAAAAATTTTTTGTTATGTATGTCTTCGGGCAGACAGACCTATAAAACATAGAACTCGTCGTCCTCCCTTTCACCAACATATACTGCCTTACTGCCTCCTTCATCAATCACCGTAAGTTAGCAAAATATTCTAGGGCCTAACCCCAAAATATCCTGCCGCGTACTTCATCGCGCTCAAATTGCACCCTGCCTATTTTCTGACCCACCCTGCCTATTTTCTGACCCACCCTGCCATTTTTTTCATTCTAGAATAAACTCTAAAAATAGTGTAAATGCTATGTGTAAAAATGACAAAGTTTACTATAGCAAGGGCAATAACTATACTGCATGTGCAGCAGGACACAATGTTAATCAATAGCCATGTACGACGACCTTAATAAATATAATAGTTTATACACATTTATTTTAGCTCGATTGCGAAACAAGTTCTTACAACTTATGTTAACCACTCTCGAGACCTCATTCCTGATGGAATCCATCACCACGAGGGAGAGAGAAGAGGCAACGTGGAATTTAAATGCCTTGCCTAAGGGCACAATTGTAACGGCTCCAGCGGGGCTCGAACTCCGGACCTTTCGCACCTGAAGAAAACGTGCATCCATTGCGCTATTCAATAAATATAATAGCAATAGCTACACTGACTGCAAGTCAAAACTAATGAAATGAGACTACAGAGGTCATTGTATGTGATTCAAACCCGTCTGTATCACTGAGTAACAAAACTGTACAGAGAAATAAAGCCCCTAATGACCTTAAAATATCTTGAACCGAACGTTTAAGTACCTTCAGTATGCCTCCTAAAAGGTACTATATCTTTAGAATGCTTCCTAAAGGTTTATGTACCTTCAAAATGCTTCCTAATAGTTTATATACCTTCAAAATGCTTCCTAATAGTTTATATACCTTCAAAATGCTTCCTAAAGGTTTATTTACCTTCAAAATGCTTCCTAGCAGTTTATGTACCTTCAAAATGCTTGCTAACAGTTTATTTACCTTCAAAATGCTTCCTAGCAGTTTATGTACCTTCAAAATGCTTCCTAATAGTTTATATACCTTTAAAATGCTTCCTAAAGTTCAAAATGCTTCCTAACAGTTGATGTACCTTCAAAAAGCTTCCTAAAAGTGTATATACCATTAAAATGCTTCCTAGAGGTTTATATACCTTCAGTATGCTTCCTAGAGGTTTATATACCTTCAGTATGCTTCCTAGAGGTTTATATACCTTCAGTATGCTTCCTAGAGGTTTATATACCTTCAGTATGCTTCCTAGAGGTTTATATACCTCATAGCTCCTGGTTTATACTTAGTATGCTTCCTAGAGGTTTTATATACCTTCAGTATGCTTCCTAGAGGTTTTATATACCTTCAGTATGCTTCCTAGAGGTTTTATATACCTTCAGTATGCTTCCTAGAGGTTTTATATACCTTCAGTATGCTTCCTAGAGGTTTTATATACCTTCAGTATGCTTCCTAGAGGTTTTATATACCTTCAGTATGCTTCCTAGAGGTTTTATATACCTTCAGTATGCTTCCTAGAGGTTTATATACCTTCAGTATGCTTCCTAGAGGTTTTATATACCTTCAGTATGCTTCCTAGAGGTTTTATATACCTTCAGTATGCTTCCTAGAGGTTTTATATACCTTCAGTATGCTTCCTAGAGGTTTATATACCTTCAGTATGCTTCCTAGAGGTTTATATACCTTCAGTATGCTTCCTAGAGGTTTATATACCTTCAGTATGCTTCCTAGAGGTTTTATATACCTTCAGTATGCTTCCTAGAGGTTTATATACTTCAGTATGCTTCCTAGAGGTTTATATACCTTCAGTATGCTTCCTAGAGGTTTATATACCTTCAGTATGCTTCCTAGAGGTTTATATACCTTCAGTATGCTTCCTAGAGGTTTATATACCTTCAGTATGCTTCCTAGAGGTTTATATACCTTCAGTCTGCCTTCCAAAAGCTAATTGTTTATAGCAACAAATGAATTAATAATACCTTTTTCACTGTTTTATCTGGTTCCAATGCAATATCTGGAATGTTGGCATCCACCATCAGTGAGAATAAGTTAAGGATCAAGTTAGCAGACCTGAAAGGATCAAGTTAACAGACCTGAAAGGATCAAGTTAACAAACCTGAAAGGATCAAGTTAACAGACCTGAAAGGATCAAGTTAACAGATCTGAAAGGATCAAGTTAACAGACCTGAATGGATCAAGTTAACAGACCTGAATGGATCAAGTTAACAGACCTGAATGGATCAAGTTAACAGACCTGAAAGGATCAAGTTAACAGACCTGAAAGGATCAAGTTAACAGATCTGAAAGGATCAAGTTAACAGACCTGAATGGATCAAGTTAGCAGACATGAAAAACAAGTTCCATCATGAATATAACAATGTTGTTATTTAGCAGAAATGGAAATATTTAATGTCGCTCTTTCATCACCATATTTTACATGTTACCAAATAGTGTATTTTATTACAAAAAACAGAGCAAATATTATTGTTTTATTAACCCTTTGCACACTAGCGACAGATAAAATCACTTTTGTAAACAGTATAGAACAAGATCAGACGGCACAAAATGTTCCGTCTGATCAGGCCAGGCTCTATGCTGTTTGCTATTCGGATAGTGAAACACTTGGCTGAATAGCAAACAACATAGTTCCTGATCAGATGTGGCGCTACGCCACGGCTGATCTGGATCTATGTTGTTTGCAAATGTGATTTTATTTACTCAGCAGGCATAGGGTTAATCTATACCTTCTAAGAGCAAGAAATGCTGTATAACAATGTTGTTTGAAGTCTTTGAAATGATCGGAGGCATTGCCGCCCATTGCTTCAACCATCTCCTTGCTTAACTTCATCGGTGGAGGCAGTGGCTTAGGATCCCGACCAAGAATATAACCAAAGTCAACATGAAACAATTTCCCTGCAAATAAACATTATTCACATTTTAATTTAACACCTTAATTCAAATTTTTTTTAAAAAGTTAATTATATTTATTTAACGCCCCTACCGGTTGCCCATTTGAGCTGTTAAAACTTGTTTCGCAATCGTTGTAAAATAAATAAAGTTTAAACTTTAAACTGTTAATCATGACTTCCACAAAGATCAAAGTACAAGTTAACAAACAAACAATGCAACAAATATCCAGCATATCTGACTGAAGGTTGCAATTGTGTGAGGTGTATTGCAGCTATATGTACCTGAGCTTGTAAGTAGTAAGTTATCGAGATGTCGATCTCCCACTCCAAGGAGGAACGTCACTACACAATAGCTAGCTGAAAAACATAAAGTTCAAAAATTCCTATACACTCTTTCACAGCCAAAGTCGTATAAAGCGACTTTGCAAAAAGCAGAGAACCCGATCAGACAGGACAGAATGTGCCAGCTGTATGCTGATTGCTCTTCTGACGCACATGTCCGAATAGCAAATAACATAGATCCTGATCAGACACGGTGATGCACCGCAGCTGATCTAGATCTATGTTGTTTGCCCATTGAATTTCAGAAAGAGCTAAAGCAACACTATAAAGAATAAAAAATATATAATTTAAATTAGCAAATTGATGCATTCTTCTATTATAATTGAATAATTACTTTCAGTCAGTAAACTTTGTGTTTTTTACAATATAACAAACTGAAAGTGAAAGTACAACTTTCCTGAATCGGTTTCGCGACGCTTTGCATACAAGCAAAACTCCCAGCTCTCTATCGACAATCGAAACAAACATCTAAGACAGCCGTTATTACATCTGTTATTGCATGTGCGACAAACAATTCACGTATGTGACGGAGCTATATTTATTTGTCTGGTTTCTGAGGAAATACAGGTATTTGGATTTTTAGAACATAGTAATTGGAAATTATATTCTGGTGCTTTCTACACATTATTCCACAAAACTGGAATAATTTCTGTGTTTCCTCACTACCAAATTATTCATTATGCCTACATACTGTAAGGTACCAATTGGGTTGACCATGACCCTTCAGTAACCTCTGACCTAACAGAAAAACATTGACCTTAAAAATGTCTCAAATACAAAGCCATAAAATTAGGGATGGCAACGAATATTCGAATATTTGCTTGGATGTCCGAATATCCGAATACTATTCCAGTTTGAGTGATTTTGAGTTTTTGATTGAATTATATCGAATATCGAATACCTTCCCCATCGAATATTCGATTAGTAAAATTGCTATTCGTTGCCATCCCTACATAAAATAAAAAGCACATACCACAACTTTTAATGTAGTTGTCCATGACCTCTGGCTGGATCCCATATGGGGCGCCTTCACATGGCCCCTGTTTCCTGAAATAGTTCTGTATGGAGCCCTCCTTAATCAGTACCTCAGCCACGGACAGCGATTCTATGTACTGCACAAAACCTGAACATATATAATAATGCAGTTACTTCATGATAATTGGGAAACTAGGTTTGGGTAGACAAATTTATTTTAGCACGATTTTGAAAGTTGTGAGTTCAAGACCAGCACAACTTCCCGAACCCCAGTCAGGCACCTCTACCAAACTGAGCAGACAATGCCAGGGACTCGCACAACTTCCCGAACCCCAGTCAGGCACCTCTACCAAACTGAGCAGACAATGTCAGGGACTAGCACAACTTCCCGACCGAACCCCAGTCAGGCACCTCTACCAAACTGAGCAGACAATGTCAGGGACTAGTACAACTTCCCGACCGAACCCCAGCCAGGCACCTTTACCTAACTGAGCAGACAATGTCAGGGACTAGCACAACTTCCCGAACCCTAGTCAGGCACCTCTACCAACCTGAGCAGACAATGTCAGGGACTCGCACAACTTCCCGAACCCTAGTCAGGCACCTCTACCAAACTGAGCAGACAATGCCAGGGACTAGCACAACTTCCCGACCGAACCCCAGTCAGGCACCTCTACCAAACTGAGCAGACAATGTCAGGGGCTAGCACAACTTCCCGACCGAACCCCAGTCAGGCACCTCTACCTAACTGAGCAGACAATGTCAGGGACTAGCACAACTTCCCGAACCCTAGTCAGGCACCTCTACCAACCTGAGCAGACAATGTCAGGGACTCGCACAACTTCCCGAACCCTAGTCAGGCACCTCTACCAAACTGAGCAGACAATGTCAGGGACTCGAACAACTTCCCGAACCCTAGTCAGGCACCTCTACCAAACTGAGCAGACAATGTCAGGGACTCGCACAACTTCCCGAACCATAGTCAGGCACTTCTACCAAACTGAGCAGACAATGCCAGGGACTAGCACAACTTCCCGACCGAACCCCAGTCAGGCACCTCTACCAACCTGAGCAGACAATGTCAGAGACTGAATATACTGAGAGAAACACTTAAAGCATGGATTATTGACAGGATTATGATCCAGAGACGGTGATGGATTCCATCAGGAATGAGTTCTCCAGAGCGATTACACTAATGTTGAAATAACTTGTTTTGCAACCAAGCTAAATTAATTTTAATAAACTGTAAACAGGTGAATGATAGTTTATTTTTTATTAAATTGCCAAACATGCCATAGTAAACAATTTCTCAATCCATTGTCAATACACCTGACATTGTTGGGGGCGATAGCCGTAAGACAATCGGTAGCATGGGGGCGATAGCCGTAAGACTATTGGTAGCATGGGGGCGATAGCATTTTGGGGGCTATTGCTCCCATGCTACCCGATCCATAGAAATACCGAGACACCCATATTCCAAAACATACCGAAAGACACCGAACAACAGTATATAACAACCTTATAAGAACGAATTAGAATGTCTGTAGCTTTTATTGTGATTTATTTTAATGTTATGAGTGTATTTCGGCGATTTCATTTTCAGTGGAAACTAAAATTTCAATCGAGATTCAAGATGGCGTCGTTTCAGAGTCAGGAACGCTCGGAATTGCGTTACTGCGATGAAGTCTGAGGGCCAGGAATTTAAACGCGAAATCTTAAGTTGGTTCCCCGTTTTCATATCTCCTCAACTGGAGCAGACGGGCTACCTGTTAACAAACCTGAAATTTACGATTTTTTTAATATGCAGACTATATATATATTTTCGCGTTTAAATGGGCTGGCGAAAGCCTTGATAAATGAATGAGCCAACAAGTGAATGTTACCATGCTTCGTGCTAGTGGCAAGAACCTTGTATGGAGTCAACTTTAAATCCAAATTTTCTTGTCTCAGCAGCTGAAATAGAAGTAGAGGAGGTTGCTATAACTATGCAATAAACACGCGTAGTCGTAATTCATACATACAGTCAAATCAGTGGAATTTAAATGTATTGCCTAAGGGCACAATCGTAACGGCTCCAGCATCACAGTAAAAAGTAATATTTGGAAAACATGCCAGGAAACGAATATGCTTTTGTGAAATTACCATTTGTAAATTACCTCCCTTTATAGATATTTTTTAACAAAATCACAAATAACTCTGTAAATGGCAGTTTACTAAAGTTAACACAAGGCTAAATTTGCATAGTAATTATAGTATTATTTTTCCAACTCAAGAAAAAAACCGCATATAGAGACTTTAACTGGGAACATCATATTGGATATACCGTACAAACACAGTTAGTTCCTCCTTATGCCGTAATACAAAATCACAGCATTTGGAAAAAACAACAGAATTTTGATGTTTTATTTCCTTTTTTTCCCCTCTATATTACTCCTTGTCCGATACTATATGATATAATTATAAAAAAAAGTCTTATTTATGAATTGCAATGCTATATTTGACCAGATTACCGTAAACGGTTTATTATACATACCCTGTCCATAAGTGTAAACATCTGTAACATAAGTTGATCTTGTCTGAGATCATCTCCGTGTTTAAATATAATAACATAGTCTTTGTCATCTACAGTATGGAACGTCAGTCTACATGGCATCAGGTTGCTCTGAAACAAACATGGAACAGTGTATATTGGAAGATGTGGAAGATATCAAACATACCCAGAAATCAAAGAATATGTATATATTGCAATACAGGCATGATAGAAAGTGAATATCATTTCCTTCTTATATGTCCGAAATTTAGAGATCTTAGACAGAAATATCTAAAACATTATTACTATACATGGCCAACTATTAATAAATTCACTAATTTAATGTCACAAAAATCAAAAACCATTGGTAGAAATTTAGCAAAATACATATATTTCGCAAATGTATATAGAAACTAAAATTAGTATAAGCAGAGAGTATATTAACATCTTGCTCTTTTGTAAATCCATGTCGTTACCTACATGTATACATGTACTTGCTATATACATTGTATGAATGTTTAATGCAATAAAGGTATTGTTGTTGTTGTTGTATATTCAAAAGTAACTTGTACCATGCGTAGTCATAAATTCATACATACAGCCAAACCTGTGTTAGTGGTGACCTCTATTAAGGTATATTTAAGGTCAACCTGTATTAAGCAGCCAGTTTCCAAATATGTTGTTTTATTATACATTTGCCATGGAAGTCGTGATAGCGCAGTGGATGCGAGTTCGCTTCAGGTGCGAACGGTCCAGAGTTCGAGCCCACTGGAGCCATTACGATTGTGCCCTTAGGCAAGGCATTTATATTCCATGTTGCCTCTTCTCTCTCCCTCGTGGCGATGGATTCCATCAGGAATGAGGTCTCGAGAGTGATTAATATAAGTTCAAAGAACTTGTTTCGCAATCGAGCTAACATTGTGACAGCTATGTTGATACAACTTCAAGCCAGCTTGACTATAAGCCTTTAATGAGGGCCACATGGAAGACTGATTTATGTCTAATGTGGAAGACTGATGTATATCTAAGGAACACATGGAAGACTGGCTTATGTCTAAGGACCACATGGAAGACTGGCTAATGTCTAATGTGGAAGACTGATGTATATCTAAGGAACACATGGAAGACTGGCTTATGTCTAAGGACCACATGGAAGACTGGCTAATGTCTAATGTGGAAGACTGATGTATATCTAAGGACCACATGGAAGACTGGCTAATGTCTAATGTGGAAGACTGATGTATATCTAAGGAACATGTAGAAGACTGGCTTATGTCTAAGGAACATGTAGAAGACTGATGTATATCTAAGGAACACATGGAAGACTGGCTTATGTCTAAGGACCACATGGAAGACTGGCTAATGTCTAATGTGGAAGACTGATGTATATCTAAGGACCACATGGAAGACTGGCTAATGTCTAATGTGGAAGACTGATGTATATCTAAGGACCACATGGAAGACTGGCTAATGTCTAATGTGGAAGACTGATGTATATCTAAGGACCACATGGAAGACTGGCTAATGTCTAATGTGGAAGACTGATGTATATATAAGGAACATGTAGAAGACTGGCTTATGTCTAAGGAACATGTAGAAGACTGGCTTATGTCTAAGGAACATGTAGAAGACTGGCTTATGTCTAAGGAACATGTAGAAGACTGATGTATATCTAAGGAACACATGGAAGACTGGCTAATGTCTAAGGAACATGTAGAAGACTGGCTAATGTCTAAATACCACGTGGAAGACTGGCTTATGTCTAAGGACCACATGGAAGACTGGCGTATGTCTAAGGACCACATGGAAGACTGGCTTATGTCTAAGGACCACATGGAAGACTGGCGTATGTCTAAGGACCGCATGGAAGACTGATGTATATCTAAGGAACATGTAGAAGACTGGCTAATGTCTAAATACCACGTGGAAGACTGGCTTATGTCTAAGGACCGCATGTAAGACTGGCTAATGTCTAAGGACCACATGGAAGACTGGCTAATGTCTAAGGACCGCATGTAAGACTGGCTTATGTCTAAGGACCGCATGTAAGACTGGCTTATGTCTAAGGACCGCATGTAAGACTGGCTTATGTCTAAGGACCGCATGTAAGACTGGCTTATGTCTAAGGACCGCATGTAAGACTGGCTAATGTCTAAGGACCGCATGTAAGACTGGCTAATGTCTAAGGACCACATGGAAGACTGGCTTATGTCTAAGGACCACATGGAATACTGGCTTATGTCTAAGGACATGGAAGACCAAGTGGACATATATCTAGCATATATCTAGGGACCACGTGGAAGACTCGCCGAAGACCAACAAATAAAACAAATGATTTAAAATAATTGGACACAAAAACAACAAGAAAATAAAATGTTTAATATAACACAATTAATGGCAAGTACGCACTTACCTTAAACAACGTAGCAGATTGCGGGTGTATTGCATTCACTTTAATCTCTGAGTCAAGTGGGAGGGGTAATGACAGGTACACACTTACCTTAAACAACGTAGCAGATTGCGGATCTATTGCATTCACTTTAATCTCTGGGTCAAGTGGGAGGGGTAATGCTTCAAAGTCAGAAAAATTGATCTTGCACACTTCCGAGTCTTGTAGTAAAGCCTGTAACTTCTCAATCTGTAAATACAATCATGAAAACTATCTAATGTAGCCAATGTGTCCAAATATGAATAGATTGTTCAGAGACTAGTACGGGCTTTGCGGTGACTGAGTAGTCAAATACATCAAATTGACTGCCTGTAACAGTTGGTTTTTTTTAAACTTAATTTATTTTACGATTGCGAAGCAAGTTCTAACAACTTATATTAATCACTCTCGTTGGCGCGGATGAAAGCGTATATGTGGTCATTCATGTGGGAGGAAACCAGAGTACCCGGAGAAAACCCACCTGTCCGATCTGGCGGCCACAGTACCATCTCACATTCTTCCTGGTCTGAGAATCGAACACGGGTTGCATTGGTGAGAAGCGAGCGTGCTAACCACTGCGCTAATCGGACAGCCACAGTTGTATGTTTGATTCTCACAATGGATGTTAAATTTAATCACTTAAAACAGAAACCAACAGAATAAAATAGATATACCCCATCAAATATCTTCGCCAACAGAAAGTAGAAAACATTTATTTCAGACACATATTTAAGTCGCAAAGAATTTTTCTGAAATTAATTGAATTTTCCCATTACATGCATCTAATTGTGAATTGGGTGTGTGTGTGTTTTACGTTTATTTATCGTCACTAGTGGTTACCCATATGAGCAACGCTCCTGAAAAGATTAGTCTTTTTAGATTTTGGAGAATAGTGCAATGATACCGACAGAGACCCATTCCAGAATCTCCTCTGGTTCTTTTACGTGCACAGTGTAAAGCACCGACACGAGACCTCGGTTTAACGTTTCATCTGAAAGACTGTTAATTTTATTAGGGTCTGACGGGGGATCGAACCTGCGATCCCTGGATTACCAGTCCAGCGTGTTACCACTGGATTACAGATCCGTCTGTTAATCTGTGAATAATTGGGTACTAGTCACACACATTAAGAGTTAATTGATTTGGAAATAGTTCTCTGAGACTGAGGGCATATAAACAAACAAACCAAGCAGCAGCTACACCTCCATGGTCGAGGGGTTACGGTCGCTGACTTGTATACCACTGTAACCTATCATCACTGATGGTCACGGGTACGAGCCCCGCTCAGACCATGGCTCTTCACATATGAAAAAGTTGGCAGTTTCCTACGGAGGTTGAGGGCATATAAACAAACGAAACAAGCAGCAGCTGTGTGGGTTACTGGACGTCATGACACAATCTCTCTACCTGCTGGATCACAGACAAACACTGACCTTTTTCTTCCGGTTTCCACTCTCACGGGTGACCATCTTTACGAGGTTCACGAGTTTGTCCATGAATGTTTGCTGTCGTATCAACATCGCTCTCCTGTGACGACAATCCATCCCTCCCTACAACACAACACAACATGATATGCACAACTAGTTTTGGTACTGTTAATTTATACAAATTTATCTTAGCTCGATTGCGAAACAAGTTCTTTCAACTTATATTAATCACTCTCGAGACCTCATTCCTGATGGAACCCATCGCCACGAGGGAGAGAGAAGAGGCAACATGGAATTTAAATGCCTTGACTAAGGGCACAATCATAGGCTCCATGGGCTCAACTCCAGACCTTTCGCACCTGAAGCGAACGCGCATCCACTGCGCTATCACGACTTCCACGACTTTGGTACTGTTAATTAACATGACGCCAATGAGACTATAGCTCCTCCTACTAGTCACATGATCAGGCGGTATCTCGGACCTCGACAAGCAAACAGACAAAATGACGAACGATTTAGCGAGTTCATCTAGTAGTTTTGGTGAGCATTTTTTAGCATATCAATGTACATTACGACAACGAATACAGGCGAGGAGATTTGCTAGTGATTCATACATTTGTTTTGTACAATTATATCATCAGGCTTAGTCAACGTTCGGACCGAGACGTACCATAGCTAGAGGAAGAGTGATCCGCCTCACAAAGTGACCATCTCAGTGAGCCAGCCAGTCATACATTACTGATAACCCCGACAAGATGGTCACTAGTACCGCACTAAATCGTTTAAACACGGTATAGTACAGGGGTAGAATACCTTCACTAGTACCGCACTAAATTGTTTGAACACGGTATAGTACCGGGAGGGACAGGGGTAGAATACCTTCACTAGTACAGCACTAAATCGTTTAAACACGGTATGGTACCGGGGGGACAGGGGTAGAATACCTTCACTAGTACAGCACTAAATCGTTTGAACACGGTATAGTACCCGGGGTAGAATACCGTCACTAGTACAGCACTAAATCGTTTGAACACGGTATAGTACCCGGGGGGACAGGGGTAGAATACCTTCACTAGTACCGCACTAAATCGTTTGAACACGGTATAGTACAGGGGGGACAGGGGTAGAATACCTTCACTAGCACCGCACTGAATCGTTTGAACACGGTATAGTACATGTCCTTGGTCTTCAGGTCCTTCTCCGACTCATGGTCTTCACTCTCCACCATCAGATACCTGTACGAGAGATGAGAGAGCGCAATAGAGTAATAAATAAAACAATTTTTCCATCGTTTTTAAAATGTCACAATCCGTGGATAAAATGCTAGAAAAAATCTAGCAAATAATTTATGATAGCATTTGCCTGACTTACAATGTTGCTATTTATTATAATAGTTTGACTGACTTACAATGTTGCTATTTATTATAATAGTTTGACTGACTTACAATGTTACTATATATTATAATAGTTTGACTGACTTACAATGTTGCTATTTATTATAATAGTTTGACTGACTTACAATGTTGCTATATATTATAATAGTTTGCCTGACTTACAATGTTGCTATTTATTATAATAGTTTGCCAGACTTACAATGTTGCTATTTATTATAATAGTTTGCCAGACTTACAATGTTGCTATTTATTATAATAGTTTGATTGACTTACAATGTTACTATTTATTATAATAGTTTTTAAATGATTTACATGTTGCTATTTATTAAAAATTGACTGATTACAATTGTATTTTTTTAAATATTTTCCCCAGATAAAAATTGTTACTATTTATTATAATAGTTTGCCAAAAAACTTAAAATTTTATATTTATAATTGTTTGCCCGGGAATTAAAATTTGTGTTTTATTATAATATTTTCCCGGGACTTACAAGGGAAACGGATCGCAGTGTCAAATCAAAAAGGGGCCATCAAAGCGAAAACCCCGCGGGGGTTTAAAACCCGTTTGGCCCGGAAAGCCCACTCGAGGGGTGGGGGCCCCTTTTGGGCGGGCCGATATAGACCATGCAACACCGGGTTTTTTTCCCGAAAAGTGACGGCACAACTTTTTGCAGTGGGGGGGCGATTTTTTTGGTTTACAGTCCGCGATAAAATTTGTCAAATACCGGGGCCCTTAAGCGAATTTTTGGCAGAAAAAATTTTTCCGGAAATTTTTTGTGGCGGGGAAAAATTTCTAGCGGCCCGGGGGTTTTTGAAAGGCAGTTCTTTTCAATCAATTTATCACTACGGGTCCCAGGTTTTGGGGGGAAACCTAGGTGCCCTTTTTTGACGTACCAAGCAGGCCAAAGAAAACTTTTGCTAATTCTTTACATTTTAAACATGCATTTCCCTCCCTTGACCAGGTTCTTTCTTCGGAAGGGAATAACCGGGCAGGGGGTTTCGCAGTTGTTTTAAACCTAAAATAAATTTTCAAACATTTTTGCTATTTAAAGGAAGTGAAAAATTTAGGGCCGAAAGGGTGTGAAATAGGATCTTCGTGGTTTTCCCTCCTTTTGTTTGGCTTAAAATTTAAAAAATGGGCAATTTAAACTCCCCTTGGGTTTTGGGGTGTGTGTGTGTGGGTTTTGGGGGTTTGGGGGTTTTTTAATTCCCAACTGGTCCCCCCATGCTGGGGGCCCGTTACTGGAAAAACCGGGATTTTCAACGCTCAGCTATGGTGGGTTTTTCCCCGGGGTTTAGAACCTAGGGGAGCATTCAGGCCCTTATTTCCCCAATTCTGGAATTTTCCCCCTAGACAATGGTGGGAAAAGGAAAAAAAAAAAATGATTTTTGGGGTTGTCGTAATGGGGTTTATATATGATTGTTTCCCCTACATCACAATACAAAAGTAATGAAACTATCTCCCGGGGTTTTTAAAATGTTTTTTTTCCTATTTGGAGCAAATTAAGTCTTTAAAATTAATAGTTTGAATGATTTTAAAATGTTTATTTATTAAATTTTGTTTGCCAAAATTACAAGGGTTTAAATTTATTAAAATTTATTTGGCGACTTCCCAATTTTGTTTTTATTTAAAATTTTGGGAGACTTAAAGGGGGGGTATTTTTATAATAGTTTGCCGACTTAAAAGTTGTTATTTATTTATATTTTCCCAAGCCCTTTAAAAATTTTGTTTTTTAATTATAAATAGTTTGGACTTACAAGTTTTTTTTTATTATAAAGTTTGCCCTACTTAAAATTTTGGGCCCCCTTTTAAATAATAGTTTGCCGGATTTCACTTAAGAAAAAGAAAAATTTTTGCTAATTTTAAATTTGGTAAATTTTTTTTTTAAAAACCAAAAGAAGGAAATTGTTTATAAATTTAGTTGGGGCCGGATTTATTAAAAGGGAAAAATTGGGTTTTTTAGAATTTTAGGATTTGGTATATTTTAAAATTTAACCCCAAAAAGAAAGAAAGTTTCCCAGATTTAAATTGGGTTTTTTATTTTCTTTCCTTACCAGAAGAAAAGTTTTTTTAAATTTAGTTTGGGAGATTTCCTTACAAAAAGAAAAGTTTGCTTAAAATTTAGATTGGGGGCAAAATTTCCTTCCCAAGAAGAAAATAGTTTGCTAGTTAGTTTGTGGTTATTTCACTTACCAGAAGAAATTTTTGCTAGATTTAAAATTGTGGTATTTTTCCCTTTTAAAAAAGAAAAAAATAGTTTGAAAATTTTGTTGGGAATTTTTCCTTTTCCCGGGGGAAGAAATATTTTGGTTTAGTTTAGTTGGGGAATTTTTCATTTTAAAAGGAAAAAAAGTTTGCAAAGTTTTAGATTGTGGAATTTTTCCAATTACCAGAAAAAATATTTGTGGTTTTAGTTTGTGGTATTTTTTCACTACAAAAGAAATGTTTCCTAGTTTTTAGAGGGGTTTTAATATTTCATTCCCGGGGAAGAAAATTTGCTAGTTTGTTTGGTGGATTTTTAACTTCCCAGGAAAAAATATTTTGCAAAGGATTTAGTTTTGTGGTTTTATTTCACTTACAAAAAACAAATTTTTGGCTTTTTTTAGTTTGGGGAAATTTTTAATTACCAGAAAAAAAATTGTTTGTGGGTTTTTGAGGGGGGTTTTTTCATTTACAAGAAGAAATTTTTTGCTAGATTTAGAGTGGAAATTTCATTACCAGGAGAAATATTTTGCTAGTTTTAGATTGTGGTATTTCATTTACGGGGAAGAAAAAGTTTGCTAGATTTAGTTTGGGGTATTTTAAATTACCAGAAAAAAATAGTTTCCCTAGATTTAGATTTGGCATATTTAATTTCCCAGAAGGGGATGTTTCCCGTTTTAGATTGTAAAAAATTTCACTTCCCTGAAGAATAGTTTGCTAGTTTTAGTTTGTGGTTATTTTACTTACCGGGAAGAAATGGGTTTTAAATTTAGATTGTGGCGTTTTCACTTACCAGAAAAATAGTTTGCAGTTTTAGATTGGGCAGTTTTCCACTTACCAAAAAGAAATAGTTTGCTAGTTTTGATTGGGGTATATTTAATTTAAACCAGAAGAAAATAGTTTGTTTAGATTTGGGATTGTGGCATTTTTCATTTCCCAGAAGAGATAGTTTGAGGATTTAGATTGGGGTTTATATTTCACTTACCGAAAAAAAGTTTCCCTAGTTTTAGTTGTGGTATTTTTCACTTACCAAAAGGGAAATTTTTGCAAAAATTTAGATTGTGGCAGTTTTCCCCTTACCAGAAGAAATTTTTTGGGCTAAAATTTGTTTGTGGAAGATTTCATTTCCCGAAGAATATTTTTGTGGTTTTAAAATTGTGGCAGATTTCATTCCAAGAAAAAATATTTGAAGTTTGATTGGGGTTTAAATTTCACTTAAAAGGAAGAATAGTTTGCAGATTTAGATTGGGTATATTTCTTTTAAACCAGAAAAAATGGGTTTGTTTAGATTTAGATTTTTGGTATTTTTCCCTTACAGAAGAAATAGTTTGCTAGATTTAGATTGGGGGATTTTTCACTTAAACCAAAAGAAATATTTTGAAGATTAGTTGTGGTATATTTCACTTCCCAGAAGAAATAATTTCAAAATTTAATTGTGAATTTTTTTAACTTACCGAAGAAATAGTTTGCTGATTTGGTTTGGGTGACGGTCTGAGAGCAGGAAAGTGGAAAGGCCCAAATCGAAAGCTTTATAGCTTTTCTTTTAGACAAACAAGGGGGCTCTCGGAAAAACATCTGGAAAAAATGAACGGTAATTTCCCCCCATTCAACACCAAGTAACTGACTTTGGAAATGGGATGATTTTTAAACCAAAACATTAAATAAGGGGGAAATTTTTAAAATTTTTTCCCCCATTTCTTTTATAAAAAAGGGGTAATTTTTGTCTAAAAATAGTAATTTTATTTGGAAAAAAAGGGGCAGACCCTGTTTGAGACGGCCCCCGTTACGAGCCGGTTTCATCTGGATCTAAAATTTTGGGAAGCCTTTGAGGGGCCCTTGGTTGTTGAAGGGTTATAAATTTTCCAATGTTTTTCGTATCCATGGTTCAAATATTTAGGTAAAACTAATGGCAGAAAATTTTTAAAAAATTTGGCCCCAAATTTTTTCAATGGGACAGACAGGTTCGCCTGGGGTTAGGGTTTAAAGCCCGGTTTTGGGATCCACTGAAACCTATCATAAATGAGGTCACGGGTTCGAGCCTCCCAAGGGCTTTTGCTCATTTATTGAAAAATTTTGGAATTTTCTTCCCGGGGGTTTTGGTGTGCACCCAAGTACGGGTTTTAACCGCTGGGCCCTCCCCGGGAAAAAGGTTTTGTTGGGTTTAAAAGGCCCCCCAGCGATTACCCCGAAAGGGTGCGAGAGGCTTTTAAAACCAAAATTTAAAATAAAAAAATATAAATATATAAATCAATTGTCGACAGGAATAAATTAAACTTGAAAACCCGGGGTTATGTGGGAATTTCCGTCTCTATCATTTACCCCAAGAGTTGGGCCCCCAAAAAAACCCCTTTTAAAAACAATGCTGTGGGGCATCCTTTGGCCAGTGGTAGAGGCCCGGATTTGGGAATTTCGATCGGCCCTAGGTTGTTTACTCGACCCCCCAAAGATGAAATAACATTGGGGCAAGGCACCTAAAACCCACTTTGGTTTGGGACGGGTTTAGCCATTAGGTCGGCTAAGTTTGCCCGGGAAAAACCTATCTAGCCCCCCGAAAGGGGTTTGACTTAAGGGAAAACAACAAACGCGGGGTCTCCGTACGAAAAAAATGGGGAAATGCCTGCGGGGCAGAAATGTAAACAAGTTGTTAGGGGAAAAATCATTTAGTAAAACGGGGTTTTCTTTTCCCTGAGAAAAAAGGGCCTTTGCAAAACATGGATCAAAAGTTGGTACGGTAAAACCTTTTTAAAGGGCCATCCAGCCAAGGGAATCACAGAAAATGGCTGCTTAGTACAGGTGGCTTCATAATAGAGCACAAACGTATAATAAAACATAGGAATCTGGAAATTGGCTGCTTAATACAGGTTGGCTTCTTTATAGGTGACCACTAATTCAGGTTTGACTGTATAACTGAATACAGAAATAGATGAACGATTCGAGAGAATGAAGCGAATAAAAGCTGGTTCCACACTTGCTTGCATGCCTGTAGAGTATACTTTAGATTTTTCAGTTTTGTACCTCTTTCTCGAGTTTGGATTCAGGACTTTCTGCAACTTTCGAGTCGGTTCCCAGTTCGTCCAGGAGAGAATCATGCGATGTTGCCTTTGTCAAAACAGGAACTGGGTACCTTCAATTATAAACAATTCCGAAACTATTGTTTTGGAGAAGGCTAAACATTAACCCTATACAACCTAATACATCTCTCCCTCGTGCCAATGGATTCCATCAGGAATGAGGTCTGGAGAGTGATTAATATGTAAGAACTTGTTTCGCAATCCTGATGCAATCCATTGCCACGAGAGAAAGAGAAGAGGCAATGTGGAATATAAATGCATTGCCTAAGGGCACAATCATAACGGCTACAGCTGAGCGAGAACGCGGGGCCTTTCGCATCTGAAACGAATGCAGTACCACTACACTATCACGACTTACATTTCCATATTTTGACAAGCAATGCTGCTAAAGTTGCTACAGGGCAGATATTTGGCTTGTATGACCGATTCTAAATCCAAAGTGTTCAAAAACTGGTTCTTAAATTAGAACTAAATGGAACTGCTGGATGGCGTAATGGAATACGGCTAATTGTTCTTGGAAACCATTAAAACAACAACCTGTCACATGTAGCAACCCAGTATGTCATAAACAACAGATTAAATTTACGATTAACCAATTAATTAATTTTAATGGCTTGATTATGATTGTCGATGCAAGTCTACGGTAAATATTTTCATCTTCTGATTTAAATGATATTTAGTTATATTCTGTTTATATAAATCTTACTACCAAAGTGAAAAGAGAACGACTCCTCTTGACATTAGAAACCTATTTGCACAAGAGTTTAATTTTTTATATGTTTACCTGAAAGAAAAGAAAAAGCTAACATCGTTACTACGACAATTTCATAATAGCTTATAGTTCATCATCAGCCTATTAGAATAACCTAATAGCTTTGGTTCATTATTAGAAATTCTTATCAGGCCGGATGTATGGTTAGCATTATATAAATGTCCTAATATCCTCGCTTCATATTTCGTTTCTTTGTAATCTGGATGATGGGTTGTTAAAAAAATAATAAGACTTTGATACTTCTTCTAAAATACTAGACTTCTAAAAGTTTATTGTAATGATTTATAAAATAATTATGTTAAACAAAGTTCCTGACTTCATGGTAATAAAAACCAGTTCATCCTCTTTCAATGCATATTATAAATTGCAATGTTATTGAAATCTGTTTGAATATATTGAACTGTTTTGATATAATGTGTACATACTGTATATATTGATATAAAAATAAACGAAGCCGCTGAGCTTCACAAAAAAAAAGAAGAAAAAAAAGATTTAAATGATATTCATACCATGATATCCATCGAGATGAAATATTTATTATGTTATACTGAACAATGGCTTTATGTTGTTTGGTAATCCTGTCCGCAGATGAGATTTGACAGCAACCTTGACCGTAATGTGCAATCATTAACAACAACGCTGCTGTACCCTACATTACTTAAAGTACGATAAAACTAAACGGTATACGAACTTAAACGGTATTATGAACTATGTTGACTGATAAAATAATTATCGGTATTTACATTTTTCTGTTTTACCAAACAATTTTCAACAAAACATTCTTCGAGACTACATGAAAACAAGATGGTGGCATAACAAATAAAATCACATTGAAATTAAACGGTAAAGTCGGAGTAGCGGGATTTTGTTCCGAGTGAGGCTATTCCAGATGTGAGGCATTGCCATGAGACATTGAAAAATGTCGCCCGCTCGGGTATGGCAAATTTTACATGGGGTAGTCACGAGAGGTATAACAACTTTGCTTGTATTCAGTGTAATACAGTCATCTCGTAAATTCTTATATGACCACACGTTTAATAACACCTGGAAGAATTCTGATTGGACGCAGCATGACACTGACAGCTTGCAATACACATTGTTTGTGTTGATACTTTATTTGTTGAAAATCAACTGCTTAATCAATAAAATGCTAGCGGAATACAGTGATTAACAATAAAAATGTTGTGTCGATTATTTGCATGAAGTTATTTGATTATCGGGGATTATACGGTTTATAATGTTGCTATTAAGAGAGACTTGTCATAAAATGTGGTATAAATTCACAACTCACCTACGATCCTATATATCTACCAGAGTTGATGGATGATTATATATAATAAGTCGGCTATAACTTATTCTGTACCAAAGTAATATTTTCCGCTTAATGGCTGTAGATGATAATATGGTATTTAACCCTTTCCCTCATAGAAGCACCTCCTGACGCCAGTACAACATAATTTGACAAAGTAGTAGCCAAACCAATGTTCATAATAAAGGCAAAATCTCATGTAGTCTCAGTAATATCTATGGAGGTGGGATAGATATGGCGACTACTTATCCACTGCATGATAGCTAAATGGCTGTCGCTTGTATGGAGATATAATAATATATTAACCTAAATCTCTATGTAGTCCCAGTAATATCTATGGAGGTGTGATAGATATGGCGATTACTTATCCACTGCATGCTAGCTAAATGGCTGTCGCTTATATGGAGATATAATAATATATTAACCTAAATCTCTATGTAGTCCCAGTAATATCTATGGAGGTGGGATAGATATGGCGACTACTTATCCACTGCACGATAGCTAAATGGCTGTCATCTGTATGGAGATATAATAGTTTATCAACCTAAATCTCTATGTAGTCCCAGTAATATCTTTTAACACATTATCTTACATGAAATTTTACTGAGTGTCAGAATGTTTCTAATAACAGCATACTTATCAGCCTGAATGTTTCAGATAACAGCGTACTTACAGGGTTTATTCTAGGTCAGAATTTTTGGGAGAAGTGAGAAAGCGCGTGATCGCTTCCTTAAATGGTGTTCTTTAATATACTTCTGCAAAATAGGGTTAAAATGCACAGAACAACCATTAAATACAACATTTGAATAGAAGGAGTGCTTTATAATGGGCCAGTGTATATTACTAGACAAAATTTTGTTCATCTCAAAAACCAAAAAATAAATTTAAAACAATTTTTTTTTTAGGGAAAAGTGGGACCCCAAAGAGTGCGAAGTCAGGGTCCCTAGGGCGACTTCGCCCACATCGCCCTCTAGAATGATCCCTGTACTTATCAGCCTGAATGTTTCTGATAACAGTATACTTATCAGCCTGAATGTTTCAGATAACAGCGTACTTATCAGCCTGAATGCTTCAGATAACAGCATACTTATCAACATGAATGTTTCAGATAACAGCATACTTATCAGCCTGAATGTTTCAGATAACAGCGTACTTATCAGCCTGAATGCTTCAGATAACAGCATACTTATCAACATGAATGTTTCAGATAACAGCGTACTTATCAACATGAATGTTTCAGATAACAGCATACTTATCAACATGAATGTTTCAGATAACAGCGTACTTATCAACATGAATGTTTCAGATAACAGCATACTTATCAACATGAATGTTTCAGATAACAGCGTACTTATCAACATGAATGTTTCAGATAACAGCATACTTATCAACATGAATGTTTCAGATAACAGCGTACTTATCAACATGAATGTTTCTGATAACAGCGTACTTATCAACATGAATGTTTCAGATAACAGCGTACTTATCAACATGAATGTTTCAGATAACAGCGTACTTATCAACATGAATGTTTCAGATAACAGCGTACTTATCAACATGAATGTTTCTGATAACAGCGTACTTATCAACATGAATGTTTCAGATAACAGCATACTTATCAACATGAATGTTTCAGATAACAGCGTACTTATCAACATGAATGTTTCAGATAACAGCATACTTATCAGCCAGAATGTTTCAGATAACAGCATACTTATCAATATGAATGTTTCAGATAACAGCATACTTATCAGCCTGAATGTTTCAGATAACAGCGTACTTATCAACATGAATGTTTCAGATAACAGCGTACTTATCAACATGAATGTTTCAGATAACAGCATACTTATCAACATGAATGTTTCAGATAACAGCGTACTTATCAACATGAATGTTTCAGATAACAGCATACTATCAACATGAATGTTTCAGATAACAGCGTACTTATCAACATGAATGTTTCAGATAACAGCATACTTATCAACATGAATGTTTCAGATAACAGCATACTTATCAACATGAATGTTTCAGATAACAGCATACTTATCAACATGAATGTTTCTGATAACAGCATACTTATCAACATGAATGTTTCTGATAACAGCATACTTATCAGCCTGAATGTTTCAGATAACAGCATACTTATCAACATGAATGTTTCTGATAACAGCATACTTATCAACATGAATGTTTCTGATAACAGCATACTTATCAGGTTGATTCGGTGAATCTTCCTGGGAGACGGAATCCTTCCTCACGGGTGTTGTGTCCATGTCATCCTTTATCTGCTCGAAGTTCTCATACTTCAACGCCTGTACAAGTTGTAGTAGATACAACAGCAAGTCCTGGAACAAGTCAAAATAATTTCCAGGAAATTAAGAAAAGCTCGTGTATTGATAGAAAGCTCGAGTATTTATCATAAATGAGGCCACAAAGTATGTTACTACACTTTCAAGATGGCCGCTGTGATTACAAGTATTGTGCGAAAAAATTCAGCTACTTGTTGCAAGAGATGAAGTTGACCTTGATAACGGTCAAGGTCAAGATTTATACATGTCAATGTGGTGCATTAATGAGTATGAGTGTGGTCCCGGGTTCGATACTTGGTCAGGCCACGTATGTAGTGTCATTGAGCACGGCACCTCACACACATTGCTTAGTACTGGTTAACCACTTAGGTCGGCTAAGCTTGCCCAGGAAAACATGTCTACGTCCCCGCAATGGGTTTGACATTAATGGAACATACATACACACATGAGTATATCAGCTGAACGTTTCAAGAGATGGATCAGTAATGGGCTTTTATAAGTTGTGTGCTTTTTTATAAGTTATATACTTTGAATGAGGTGTTGATGAAGGCAGTGGGAGGGAGCTACATTGAGCAGGATGTGCAGAACGTATGGCCAACCGAGTCCCAAGTTGTTTCAATATAACAGCCAAGAATTGATCCAAGAGTTATGTAACTTGTTTATTTAAGTTGGTTAAATGAGTGAACCTTGTGTGAATATTTACAGACGGATCTGTAGTCCAGTGGTAACACGCTAGACTGGTAATCCAGGGATCGCAGGTTCGATCCCCCATCTGACCCTAATAAAAATAATTGTCTTTCAGATGGGACTTTAAACCGAGGTCTCGTGTTGGTGCTTTACACCATGCACGTAAAAGAACCAGAGGAGACTCTGGAATGGGTCTCTGTCTGTATCATTGCACTATCCTCCAAAAATCTAAAATGACTAATCTCTTCAGGAGGCGTCGCTCATATGGGCAACCGGTAGCGATGATAAATAAACGTAAAACACACACACTGTGAAGTTTCATTTAAATATGTGCACTGGTTACAGGTATCAAGTTATAAATGGTTCATATTGATAGTAAGATGCATGGAAAACTATTTAAACTTTATTTAGTTTACAACGATTGTGAACCAAGCTGCAAAAACCTATATTAATTACTCTCATTGGCGCGGATGACCGGGCAGTTGTGGTCATTCATGTGGGAGGAAGTACCTGGAGAAAACCCACCTGTCCGATCTGGCGACCACCGTACCATCTCACATACTTCCCGGTCGGAGGATCGAACCCTGGTTGCATTGGTGAGAAGCGAGCGTGCTAACCACTGCACTGATCAGACAGCCAAAACTGTATAACTGCAACCCGAGCTGTTTATTGACTAGCTATAAAATGACACATACCTCATCATCAGCTTGTCTGAGTCGGGTCACTGCGTATTTCCGGACTGCTGGGTGGGAGAATGTGGGTGTGAGCAGCTCCAGCGCATCCTCCACATCCATAGGGTTCCATGCACCTAACAACTCCAGAGCCTGCTTAACCTCCTGGGACTGGCTCCAATTCACACACTTTAAAAACTTGGTTAAGGCCTGAAAGTATTTCAACACTTGGTTATGGCCACAGGCAGTAAGTAATGTTTAGTAAACATTACTTACTATATGACCATAGGGCAAAAAAATAATATTTGTGTCTTGTGTTATGGCCTAACAATATTGTAAAACTTGGTTACACCCTATAATTGTTTGTTATAGTGTCAGCCACAAGAGCAGAAGCAAACAGAGGAGCAGGAGTGTATGTCCGACACCCAGATGGACACACACAGTCAGTTGCTCTACCTACTGGAGTACACTGCAGCAACTATGGGGCAGAAGTACAGGCCCTTGAAACAGCAGCATCTCTAGTACACAACACTGTGGAGTGTGCCCAGGTTGTCTTCCTGACTGATGCGCTCTCAGTTCTGGATGCCCTGTCTAACAACAAAGAACCCCACCTGATGGAAGCCCTTCGAACAGTCAGCGTAACTAAAAGAACTGTCCTCCAGTGGGTACCTGCACACATAGGCATCCCTGGCAATGAAGCCGCTGACCAGCTTGCCAAGCAAGGTTCTACCGAGGCAACCAGACAAAGATTTGACTTACAAGGAGAAATGCACCAT
Organism: Archivesica marissinica; assembly: GCA_014843695.1. Classification (NCBI taxonomy): domain Eukaryota; kingdom Metazoa; phylum Mollusca; class Bivalvia; order Venerida; family Vesicomyidae; genus Archivesica; species Archivesica marissinica. The sequence continues at coordinate 65,488,091 of CM026399.1, read as the reverse complement.
AATCAAATCTGCATCAGCCAACAGTCGAGAAGGATGACTACCACCTTCTCACCAGACAGGAGCAAGTCACGATATTCCGGCTTAGAACAGGGCACAACCGCCTGAACTTCCATATGTGTCGGAAGCTTGGACTAGCTCCATCAACTGCCTGCAGCTGCAACGTAGGGGACCAGACTGCAGAACACATCCTCCAGGAGTGTCCCAATCTTCATGGGCTGAGGAAAACAACCTGGCCAACAGATACTTCTCTCCAGACGAAGTTACATGGCTGCCGGGAGGATCTGAGGAGGACGGCCCATTTCGTGTTTGCTGCCGGCTTGTCCATGTGAATCGCGAACGACAAGAAGAAGAAGAAGTGTCACCCCTATTGAAAGGGCCAGCCATTTCTGACTTATGAGACACCTCTTATGGACATTAGTACTTCCCGAATCCTATCCTTGTATGCCAGGCTGACAGGCAATCGGTGACCATTATTTAACTAGAAGGCGGCTCATCAACCGGCCATATCAGAATGAACCCCCGACGAGGTTCGAACCTTCAACCTCTGTAGACGGTTGCCATAACCACGTGTTTGCTATATATCTTGAGGTAATTATCTGTCACCTATATATCGTGGAAGTCATGATAGCGCAGTGGTATGCCATTCGCTTCAGGTGCGAAAGGCCTGGAGTTCGAGCCCAGCTGTAGTCATTACAATTGTGTCCTTAGGCATGTCACTTAAATTCCACATTGCGTCTTCTATCTCCCTCGTGGCGATAGATTCCATCAGGAATGAGGTCTCAAGAGTGTTTCGCTATCGAGCTAATATAAATTTATATAAACTAACCTATATTTGTTAGCTCTATATAATATAAACTGGGATGTTGCTTGGAAATGGTTATATTTCTTATATTATCTTGGATGCATCAGGATATTTGTGCATTGATTCATTGAGTACTACAACTGTGCTTGCAATGTTTCTAATGCACGTATAGTTCAGCTGCAAGTACTCAACTGACAATTAACAGGGTTATTTGTGCATTTATATTATACTGTTTGTACATACATATTAATAATGATTTGTAAATATGTTATGCTCTTCAGAAATGGAGGAAATAAAAGTATCTATCCATCCATCCATCCAAACCCACCCACCCATAACGCCCAACAACAGCCTCTATCGACCAACCACAATATTCTTCTAACCAACCACAGCGTACAATTACAACGTCTCTATCACCCAACTACAGTCCCTACAACCTAAGCACATAGCCTACCAACCAATTACAACGTCTCTACCACCCAACTACAGTCCCTACAACCTAAGCACATAGCCTACCACCCAACTACAGTCCCTACAACCAAAGCACATAGCCTACCACCCAACTACAGTCACTACAACCTAAGCACATAGCCTACCAACCAACTACAGTCACTACAACCTAAGCACATAGCCTACCACCCAACTACAGTCACTACAACCTAAGCACATAGCCTACCAACCAACTACAGTCACTACAACCTAAGCACATAGCCTACCACCCAACTACAGTCACTACAACCTAAGCGCATAGCCTACCACCCAACTACAGTCACTACAACCTAAGCACATAGCCTACCACCCAACTACAGTCACTACAACCTAAGCACATAGCCTACCACCCAACTAGTCACTACAACCTAAGCACATAGCCTACCACCCAACTACAGTCACTACAACCTAAGCACATAGCCTACCACCCAACTACAGTCACTACAACCTAAGCACATAGCCTACCAACCAACTACAGTCACTACAACCTAAGCACATAGCCTACCACCCAACTACAGTCACTACAACCTAAGCACATAGCCTACCACCCAACTACAGTCACTACAACCTAAGCACATAGCCTACCACCCAACTAGTCACTACAACCTAAGCACATAGCCTACCACCCAACTACAGTCACTACAACCTAAGCACATAGCCTACCACCCAACTACAGTCACTACAACCTAAGCACATAGCCTACCAACCAACTACAGTCCCTACAACCTAAGCACATAGCCTACCAACCAATTACAACGTCTCTACCACCCAACTACAGTCCCTACAACCTAAGCACATAGCCTACCAACCAATTACAACGTCTCTACCACCCAACTACAGTCCCTACAACCTAAGCACATAGCCTACCAACCAATTACAACGTCTCTACCACCCAACTACAGTCCCTACAACCTAAGCACATAGCCTACCAACCAATTACAACGTCTCTACCACCCAACTACAGTCCCTACAACCTAAGCACACAGCCTACCAACCAATTACAGTCTGTACTGATCAAACAACACCCTCTACTGCCCATTCCCTCTACTAAACAAGTCTCCATCGTTGATTTGCTCCCCGTGAGCAAACTTACCTTCTTCTGTGAGGACAAATAAAATCTGTACTTCCACACCAGATCTTGTTCCTCTGAAGTTAACTGTTTATTTGGCGGGTAGCCAACGATTGTCTGAAATAACAATCATTACGTTTACCTCAGAGTGAATTCAAACAGAGCCTGGTTCTTTCACCACAGAGTGAATTCAAACAGAGCCTGGTTCTTTCACCACAGAGTGAATTCAAACAGAGCCTGGTTCTTTCACCACAGAGTGAATTCAAACAGAGCCTGGTTCTTTCACCTCAGAGTGAATTCAAACAGAGCCTGGTTCTTTCACCTCACAGTGAATTCAAACAGAGCCTGGTTGGTACTTTCACCTCAGAGTGAATTCAAACAGAGCCTGGTTCTTTCACCTCAGAGTGAATTCAAACAGAGCCTGGATACGTTTAAACTTGATTTATTTTACAACGATTGCGAAGCAAGTTTTAACAACTTATATTAATCACTCTCGTTGGTGCAGATGAAACCGTATATGTGGTCTTTAGTGTGGGAGGAAACTGGAGTACCCGGAGAAAACACACCTGTCCGATCTGGCGACCACAGTACCATCTCACATACTACTTGGTCCGAGGACTGAACCCGGGTTGCATTGGTGAGAAGCGAGCGCACTAACCACTGCGCTAATCGGACAGGTGCCTCAGAGTGAGTTCAAACAGAGCCGGGTTCTTTCAAACAGAACCTGGTTCTTTAACATTAAACAGAAGTTCAAACAGAGCAGGCACACCTCAGAGTGAGTTGCAATAGAGCCTGGTTTTTCACCTCAAGGTGACATTGTTTGTTATACTGAGAATCTGTTGCCTGGCTGCAAAACAGGGATTGGTTGCTTAACCCTTTCAACCCCACAGGCCTCTAAATAGGCTTATGAAAAGTGTAGATCCAGATGAGCCGGCTCGTAACGAGCCGTCTCATCAGGATCTGCACTTTTTTGCCAGTAATAATTATTACTATTTTTAGATAAAATTACCCACTTTGATAAATGAACTGATCCAAATGTAATTTTGTTATTAATTTATTGGTCTAAAAATATCATGGACCAGTCCATGTCAGTTACTTGGGGTTGAATGGGTTAATAGAGGTGACATTAACACATGTTTGACTGTATTACAACATACCTAATGTGGCAAATTCTTCAACAATAAACCTCTATTTTGCAGCCACCTTAATTAAGCAGCCAGTTTTCATCATTCCATTGGCTGGCTGCTAAAGATAGGTTTGAATGCATGGTACAATACGAAGGAATCTGAAAACAAGCTTACAATAAACCTCTATTTTGGAGCCACCTTAATTAAACAGCCAGTTTTCATCATTCCCTTGGCTGGCTGCTAAAGACAGGTTTGAATGCATGGTACAATACGAAGGAATCTGAATACAAGCTTACAATAAACCTCTATTTTGCAGCCACCTTAATTAAGCAGCCAGTTTTCATCACTCCCTTGGCTGGCTGCTAAAGACAGGTTTGAATGCATGGTACAATACGAAGGAATCTGAAAACAAGCTTACAATAAACCTCTATTTTGCAGCCACCTTAATTAAGCAGCCAGTTTTCATCACTCCCTTGGCTGGCTGCTAAAAGACAGGTTTGAATGCATGGTACAATACGAAGGAATCTGAAAACAAACGTACAAAAATAAATAATTTTCCTTACATTGAGAAAATCTCTGATCTTGGCATCCGGCTTCATGTCCTTGTCTGTGGGTCCGCTACGAACACTGCGGGCCAGCTTGTGATGCTTGATCTCCACAAGGTTCTCCAGGCAGATCTCCGGGTCCGGTACGATCACAATATCACCATGGGTAGTAAATATGTACGGGTCATCACCACCCTGCAAATATCAAACTTGTTTGATGTGCAATAATCAATGTACATACCCATGCGCAGTAAATTGAACCTGCAGGCCAAAATAATGAAATGTATCACACTGACCTTTAGTTTATACAAATTTATTTTAGCTCAATTGCGAAACAAGTTATTTCAACTTATATAAATAACTTTCGAGACCACATTCCTGATGGAATCCATCGCCACGAGGGAGAGAGAACAGGCAACGTGGAATTTAAATGCCTTGCCTAAGGGCACAATCGTAACGGCTCCAGTGGGGCTCGAACTCCAGACCTTTCGCACCTGAAGCGAACGCGCATCCACTGCGCTATCACGACTTCCACTGCCACTGACATCACACTGACCTTTGACCTACATGTACTTAGGTGTTGTATGTAACATAATTCACATGATAATCACTCTAGGCAGTTACGTCGGACGGATGAACAGACGGATGGACAGATATTATATGCAACATGTAGACATTTTATACTGAACATTTGTGCCGAATTATTTCTAAAGAACAGGACATCAACTATGGTAGATCAGATCAAACCTGATTTATAGAATATTATGTTATTATTATTATATTTCGGGTTTTACGCCTGCATCAGCACCATTTCATGCTATATCACCGGCGGGCAGTTTACTTAACAACACCTTTCCTGGGCAGGCTCCAGCGGTTAACCAGTACTTGGGTGCACCAACCTCCGTAAGAAACTGCCAACTTTTTCATATAAATGAGACACGGTCTGAGCGGGGCTCGAACCCGTGACCATCAGTGATGATAGGTTACAGTGGTATACAAGTCAGCGACCGTAACCACTCGACCACGGAGGCGGACGATTTATATAATATATGCATACAATAAAAAGAAAGTTTGGTGTGACCTTTATCTTTGATTGAGAGAATCGGGTCTTAAACGCGACACATTCTCCTCATAGGGTGATCAGTAATGCCAAGAACAACATAGAAATAGACAAAACAAGGTGGGATGCATGAATACTCATACATGTACTAATAACCGCCATTCAGACAGTACACACCAGACAAGGTGGGATGCATGAATACTCATACATGTACTAATAACCACCATTCAGACAGTACACACTAGACAAGGTGGGATGCATGAATACTCATACATGTACTAATAACCACCATTCAGACAGTACACACTAGACAAGGTGGGATGCATGAATACTCATACATGTACTAATAACCACCATTCAGACAGTACACACTAGACAAGGTGGGATGCATGAATACTCATACATGTACTAATAACCACCATTCAGACAGTACACACCAGACAAGGTGGGATGGATGCATGAATACTCATACATGTACTAATAACCACCATTCAGACAGTACACACTAGACAAGGTGGGATGCATGAATACTCATACATGTACTAATAACCACCATTCAGACAGTACACACAAGACAAGGTGGGATGCATGAATACTCATACATGTACTAATAACCACCATTCAGACAGTACACACTAGACAAGGTGGGATGCATGAATACTCATACATGTACTAATAACCACCATTCAGACAGTACACACCAGACAAGGTGGGATGCATGAATACTCATACATGTACTAATAACCGCCATTCAGACAGTACACACTAGACAAGGTGGGATGGATGCATGAATACTCATAGATGTACTAATAACCACCATTCAGACAGTACACACCAGACAAGGTGGGATGGATGCATGAATACTCATACATGTACTAATAACCACCATTCAGACAGTACACACCAGACAAGGTGGGATGCATGAATACTCATACATGTACTAATAACCACCATTCAGACAGTACACACCAGACAAGGTGGGATGGACCGATTCAAACAAAACTGTTTCAATATAAGTACATGAACTTGTTACTGTACTTATGTTTTCTATAACTTGACCCAATGACCTACATATCTAACAGAAATGACAAATCATTAACAAAAGGAATGGCCGCTCAGGGTTCCCTCTGTCTGAATTTTTGTCTGCACCACTTTAGTCGCCAATGTGAAAAACACTGGAGCCAAAATAAAAATAAATAAATAACATTTTTAAAAAAATGTTTCGCCAAATATTATCGCGAATTCACAAAATTTAGCGCCAGTATTATTTTTTTGTCGCAATTGGCGACATTTGCGAACGATACGGGGAATGCTGGCAGCTGTCATATAGATGAAAATAATCACAAATCTAGTGAAAATGGACTTGTTGCAGATGGACAAACAAACAAGATGTGACGGTTGCACTACTCCTCCGATACATTAACTAAAACTTGCCTACCTTCTCAAAATAAACAAGAGCATATTCGGCTTCCTGGAAGTGTATGTGAGGAAACTCTATCATAAGGTACATGAAGTTGGAGTCCCTCTTTTGTCGTTCGTTAACCATCTCAATTTCCCGGAATGTCAATCTGTCTAACCAATCCACCTTGACCATGTGACCATCTCGATGTCGCTTGCTCAGCTACAACAGTTAGGTCAACAATACATACATTACAGATACATATAGGTCAACAATACACACATAACAGATACATATAGGTCAACAATACACACATTACAGATACATATAGGTCAACAATACACACATAACAGATACATATAGGTCAACAATACATACATAACAGATACATATAGGTCAACAATACACACATTACAGATACATATAGGTCAACAATACACACATTACAGATACATATAGGTCAACAATACACACATCAAGGTTACATTTAGGTCATCAATACACACATTACAGACACATTTAGGTCATCAATACACATTACAGACACATTTAGGTCATCAATACACATTACAGACACATTTAGGTCATCAATAAACATTACAGATACATTTAGGTCATCAATAAACATTACAGACACATTTAGGTCATCACAACACATTACAGATACATTTAGGTCATCAATACACATTACAGACACATTTAGGTCATCACTACACATTACAGACACATTTAGGTCATCAATGCACATTACAGATACATTTAGGTCATCAATACACATTACAGATACATTTAGGTCATCAATACACATTACAGATACATTTAGGTCATCAATACAGATTACAGATACATTTAGGTCATCAATACAGATTACAGATACATTTAGGTCATCAATACAGATTACAGATACATTTAGGTCATCAATACAGATTACAGATACATTTAGGTCATCAATACAGATTACAGATACATTTAGGTCATCAATACATATTACAGATACATTTAGGTCATCAATACATATTACAGATACATTTAGGTCATCAATGCAGATTACAGATAAATTACGGTTATCAATACAGATTACAGATACATTTAGGTCATCAATACACACATTGTAGTAAGTTAGGCCATCAAGACACATTACGGTAGTTAAAGAACACCTCAGACATCCGCCTAGATAAAGACACACCTGAAAACGTCCGAATATCCGAATAATATTCCAGTATTCAAATATTCAGGAAAAATTATTATATTTCCATGAAATCAGATACATCGTTTTCTTTTGAAACCATCATAAAAACCTTCCAATACAAAAGAAATCGCCCAAGGATGTGTGAATAAACCATGTTGTGGTCGCATCCATGGCAGGTGTTAATAGACACTCTGCCATGTAATCGGATAATTACAGTAGGTGCTAAGGTACGTAGTGTTTAATTATGATGTCAAAACTGTTTAGACGAGAAAATTCCTTTGAAATATTAGACACTTTGCAACAACATCCACCCCATGTATCTTAAATTTTTAATTAACTGCTCAATATTACCAAAAAGTACTATTTAAAGTACGGTTTTTATGATATTGTCCTCAAAATTCCGCCTGCTCAGTCACACGTTTGTAAAGGCTGGCATTACAAGAAGAATAATTATGACGTTTACACTTTAAACAGAAAGCAGAATAATTTGGCAATTTTTATAAGAGTTTGAGTGATTTTTAGTTTTTAATAGAATTATATCGAATATTCAAATATCTTCCCGACTGAATATTCGAATAGCAAAATCACTATTCGTTGCCATCCATACTAAACAGAGAACAATACCGGATCCACTATCTTCATACTCTCAACCTAGCAGGGATCAATGTTTCTGGATAGCATAAAACACTTCACCCACTATGCTCATAAACATTGGTCAAAAATGATTAACACTTGAAACATTCACTTGGTACAATACTTAAACATGAAAGTGGAAGTCATGATAGCTCAGTGGTAGCGTGTTCGCTTCATGTGCGAAAGGCCCGGAGTTCGAGCCCCACTGGAACCGTTATGATTATGCCCTTAGGCAAGGCATTTAAATTCCACATGCCTCTTCTCTCTCCCTCGTGGCGATGGATTCCATCAGGAATGAGGTCTCCAGAGTGATTAAGTTATAAGAACTTGTTTCGCAATCAAGCTAAAATAAATTTGTATAAACTAAAACATGATAAAAGTTTATTTCATTTCAGCACTAGTTGGCTAGACAATGTACGCGGAGAAACTGAGAAAGTTATGTATCCGGATTAGTGTAGGAGCTACCTTCGCTAGGCGACTCATCTTGTCTCCGCTGTCCCGTGACTTCCCCGGAGTGGTTGATTGACCCTTTGGATCAGCCTCTACATCCGGCCAAACCTTCAAATCATGCATTCCTTGACGAAATGTTCTACAAAATGAAAAACAACAGTCGCAAATGTCGCTCCCCAGAATCAACAGCTATTGTTACGCGCCAACCGGGGTCAATCTAGTGAGCAGACGGAAGGACAGGACGTGGGCTGGACACAGCGGATAATTGAGTCAATGATGACAACGATGTTATGTTCTTTCTATCTTCGTTTACTCTATGGGCAACTGATACGCATAGACGTGACTGTTAACGATCACTATACAATATACGATATACAATATGCAATATACGACATCACCAACTGGCCAGGAAACCCGAATTATACATCAAATGACACTAAGATAGCAACGCACCAATGTTAAAACGTCGTCTGCTACGCTATACGGACAGGCAAGGATTCCTGGCTATTTCGGAGTATTGGAGGCCAAGAATGACATTCTGCCTCGTATTTATACTAACACACAATGCGACGTGTGGGTGCACACTGTGGAATCCACACGTCGCAGTGCATGCGCGTGCCCCACATGTCGCATTACGTCACACACAAATTTCGTAGTACCACAGGTACTCGCAACTATAAACTAAAATAGAACTGTTGTGTCAACTAAACACTGCATACATATCAATAACATACATAAACTTATAAAGAGGCTCCCCAAAACTTACATTTAGACAAATTAGCCCACTATGTATGCCACATACAAGCGATACGCCTTGTTTACAAAAGCAGTGTATAGAACACTGTCGCGTAGCGTCTAATACACCGTGTACATTCAAGATGGCGGCATACATGCTAAACAAAATACAGTTGGGTCTAAACTTCAAATTACACCCATTTACATACATCAATCGCTTAACAGGAATATACAGTACCACGGATAGGATTAACTACACCAGGGATGCACCTAAACAGAACAATAGCTGAGGATTATCATATCGAAAACAGTGAGAATACACGAAACTGGACGTCATGTAAAACATGGCGGTAGATTCAACTGGCGTGATATTCGAATGCGATCTGTTGTTCTGTTTGTTTCATAGAGCAACGGTCAAATTCCTATAGCGCTGCCAGTAAACATGCAGCACCACACTCCATGGAAATACACCTGGTGAACATAAAGCTCAGAGGGTAAGCTAACACCTAGGGTGTTACACTATTATGAGCTATTACCGATTTAATGGTACATGTATATATGTAGGACTTACTTTTATAAGCTAAGCTGAAATTGGTGTATAAATATTAGGGATGGCAACGAATATTCAAATATTCGCTCGAACGTCCGAATACTAGAATAGTATTCTTCGAATATTCGGAAACAAATATTATATTGTCCTCAAAAATGCAACCCGCTCAGTCACACATTTGGAAATGCTTGAATCGCTCTGAGAATAAGAAAACTGCTAGGTGTAAGAAAGTTGAAGAAGATGACGTTTACGCGTAAAACAGAAATTAGGTTAGTTTGGCAATTTTTATAAGAGTTTGAGTTTTTGATAGAATTCTATCGAATATTCGAATACCTTCCCGACCGAATATTCGAATAGTTTAATTGCTATTCGTTGCCATCCCTAATAGATATACATGTAACTAGTGGAATTGTGATAGCTGCGATTGGCAACAGATCATATTGTGACTGGCAACAGATCACATTGTGACTGGCAACAGATCATATTGTGCCCATCACCAGATCATATTGTGACTGGCAACAGATCATATTGTGACTGGCAACAGATCATATTGTGACTGGCAACAGATCATATTGTGACCGGCAACCAATCATATCGTGACCAACACCAGATCATATTGTAACCAACACAAGATCATATTGTGACTGGCAACAGATCATATTGTGACTGACAACATATTGTGACTGACAACAACTCATATTGTGACTGACAACAGATCATATTATGACTGACAACAGCTGATATTGTGACTGACAACAGCTGATATTGTGAAGAAAATGTAAAATGTTCGATTCTCTTCATGTGTAGAAGCTTACCCTTTCTTTCCAAACATGGAGATGACAGTTCCCCCAACAGGAATAACTTTATCTGTTCCATAAATGTCCCAGATCGTGAGGGCCAGGACAGCATCTCTAGGTAAGTCCGAGTATTTGATTGGCAGCTTCAACCATTCATTCCAACTGAAATTAAATATTGCATTCAGGGGCGGTCCAGGATTTCAAGAGACACAAATATTGTTTGGTTACTAGTCATTATTCAGGTCCATGTTGCACCCCATAAAACGCCTAAATTCAATACAGTTAAACCTGTGTTAGTGGTCAACTCCATTAAGCAGCCAACCTGTATTAAGCATCCAGTTAACATATTCCCAATGTGTTGTTTTATTATACATTTTACCTCTATTAAGCAGCCACCTGCGCTAAGCAGCCACTTTCTGTGATTCCCTTGGCTGGCTGCTTAAGACAGGTTTAACTGTACTTGCATTCTTATTATATTCATAAACAACACACCATGTGGTTGGACAGGTTAATTAGGGTAATGATTGGGTAATTTGTCTACCCTAGATGCCCGACTTCTTCCTACTTTGAGCTCAGGACAACAGTATAACTCTCCCGTACCGTAAGCCTCTCATTATTTGAAACTTGATACTTGTTTATTTGCTTAACCCATTCAACACCAAGTAACTGACATGGACTGGTCCATGATATTTTTAGACCAATAAATTAATAACAAAATTACATTTGGATCAGTTCATTTATCAAAATGGGTAATTTTTTCTCTAAAAATAGTTATATTACTTGAAAAATGTGCAGATCCTGATGAGACAGCTCGTCACGAGCCGGCTCATCTGGATCTACACTTTTTTATAAGCCAATTTAGAGGTCTGTGGTGTTGAAAGGGTTAAACGCCTATTTCTACATATAAATACAATTGCATAGTACAATAATGAATTAAAAGATATTAAAACAGTACATCAACCCAGACAGAAACATTAAATAACCAGTCATCAATGAAGAAATCACATTAGAATATTCAGAATAATGCGTAGTAGTCTCTGAAGAAGTGAGTTTTCAATTGTTTCTTGAATAGGTTAACTGACTCACTTGGTCTAAGGCTCAAAGGCAGTTCATTCCAAAGCTTGGGTCCAACAGTACTAAAACTTCTGTCACTGAAGGTCTTTTTCTTATTATAAGGAACAAGGTAGCATCCTACTGATGATTCAGAGGATCGTAGTGAGCATTTTGAGACTTTACTGGACAAAAGTTCAATAAGGTATTGAGGAGCATTTCCAACAGTTAGAAGGTCAGGCTAAAGCATTGGTGGACAGTCACACTTGACTGAGGACAGTCACACTTGACTGAGTCAATAAAGTTCTCTCCCTTGCATAGACCAATCTTCTCACTATTCCCGTGGTCTAGTTTAACCCATTTCATTCTGGATACATTGAAAGGCGTTTGCAAACAACATAGATCCAGATCATCCACAGCGTGATGCTGCATGCTGATCAGGATCTATGTTGTTTGCTACATAGCAATGTGTCTTAGCAAGATCATCTGAACAGCATAGAGCCTGATCAGACGGAACTTTCCATGGTGGCTGATCTGGCTCTATGTTCTTCGCAAATACCGTTTGAACGGTATCCAGAATCAAATGGATTGAGCCCCGTCTTACGTTGCACAATATTTCTAACACTCAGTGAAACCCGATATAACCAGCAACTCACAAGTTAACTATCTCATTATGCATGATGTATAACATTAAATTGGACTTTTCAAAACGTCTATATTCTAGTTTGAGTTAGTTTATACAAATTTATTAGTTCGATCGCGAAACAAGTTCTAACAACTTATATTAATCATTCTCGAGACCTCATTCCTGATGGAATCCATCGCCACGAGGGAAAGAAAATTTAAATGCCTTGCCTAAGGGCACAATCGTAACGGCTCCAGCGGGGCTCAAACTTCCACTAGTTTGAGTTAGATGAGGAACCATCTTGTTTATTGTTATAAAATAAAGACAGGTCTACAAACTTTCAACAAACAAGATTTCAATGGTGGGGTACACATGGCCTGAAGGGGGGTTGGGTAAACATACATAGGAATACATTTTGAATTTTTTACACATACTAATTGTCAAAAATCTTAAAGAAAATTGCAAAGGGATGGAATTGTTAGGATTAAGTAATTTTGGTGTTTATTGAAGAGTATTAAAATAGGTTGATATATTATTATATCTCCATACAAACAACAGCCATTTAGCTATCATGCAGTGGATAAGTAGTCGCCATATCTGTCCCACCTCCATAGATATTACTGGGACTACATAGAGATTTAGGTTAATATACTATTATATCTCCATACAAACGACAGCCATTTAGCTATCATACAGTGGATAAGTAGTCGCCATATCTATCCCACCTCCATAGATATTACTGGGACTACATAGAGATTTAGGTTAATATACTATTATATCTCCATACAAACGACAGCCATTTAGCTATCATGCAGTGGATAAGTAGTCGCCATATCTATCCCACCTCCATAGATATTACTGGGACTACATGAGATTTAGGTTAATATACTATTATATCTCCATACAAACGACAGCCATTTAGCTATCATGCAGTGGATAAGTAGTCGCCATATCTATCCCACCTCCATAGATATTACTGGGACTGCATAGAGATTTAGGTTAATATACTATTATATCTCCATACAAACGACAGCCATTTAGCTATCATCAGTGGATAAGTAGTCGCCATATCTATCCCACCTCCATAGATATTACTGGGACTACATAGAGATTTAGGTTAATATACTATTATATCTCCATACAAACGACAGCCATTTAGCTATCATGCAGTGGATAAGTAGTCGCCATATCTATCCCACCTCCATAGATATTACTGGGACTACATAGAGATTTAGGTTAATATACTATTATATCTCCATACAAACAACAGCCATTTAGCTATCATGCAGTGGATAAGTGGTTGTAATATCTATCCCACCTCCATAGATATAACTGGGACTATATAGAGATTTAGGTTAATATACTATTATATCTCCATACAAACGACAGCCATTTAGCTATCATACAGTGGATAAGTAGTCGCCATATCTATCCCACCTCTATAGATATTACTGGGACTACATGAGATTCTGACCGTTATTATGAACATTGGTTTGGCTACTATATTGCCAATGTATGTTGTATTGGTAATGGCGTCAAGAGGTGCTTCTATGGGGGAAAGGGTTAAGTACAACTTTTGAATAGAAGGGACACTATCTAATGGGCAAGTGTAGCTTACTGGACAAAATAATGTAAGAAAATTAAGAAACATGTTTTAAGAGAGAAAGTGGGGTTCCCAAGGGGGACGAAGTCAGGGTCCCTATTTTCGCCCAAGTCGCCGTCTATAATGAGTCCTAATAATGCTTACTTCCATCTGGTACTAAAGGCTTTGTATGCCGTCTGACATGGTAGAGATATCTGTGCTCCGTTACTGTATACCTGGCATGAGACATATAGATCCGAGCAATCTGAACAGTAGGCTCCAGAGTAGCGCAACATCGGGTCATTAAGTAGATCATTGTAGTTTGGTCGTTCTCTCTCGCCTTCTAATGTACCGCTGTAATGACAAGAAATATTCAACAATGTAATGACTATCGCCGCCATGTTGACTGTTAACCATTTGATCCCAATATAGGGGTCACTCCCTATAAAGTTTAATCTATCAATTTATTAGTTTAAACTTTATTTATTTTACAACGATTGCGGAACAAGCTTTAACAACTTATATTAACCACTCTCGTTGATGCGGATGAAAGCTTAAATGTGGCAATTCATGTGGAGGGGAACCAGAGTAGAAAACCCACCTGTCCGATCTGGCGACAACCGTACCATCTCACATACTTCCCGGTCGGGGTATCGAACCCTGATTGCATTGGTGAGAAGCGAGGATGCTAACCACTGCGCTAATCTGACATCTGATATCGAGTTATTGAGTTGACACATCTGCTAAAACTTCCGAGAATTTAAACAGTTGTTCCTGACAAATCGTGATATTGACAACAGATCAGACAGCTTCTTGCATACATGTAAGGTAGAAAAGGGCATTTCAACAACTAGAAAACATAATATGTAAAATATGTACACGCGACACATTTCAAACCACCTGTTGTTTTCAGCTTGCATTGTGTGCATTCATTGTGTGCATTGTGTGCATTCATTGTGTGCATTGTGTGCATTGATTGTGTGCATTGTGTGCATTGATTGTGTGCATTGTGTGCATTGTGTGCACAATTCTGTTATACAAGCCAGCAAGAAATGAATAATTAATTTATGCAATCTACATGTATAGTATATCTGCAATGTCTTTCAATATACACAGAGAGATTAATTATAGATAGCTTCATAGTTTTAACACAAATTCAATGATGGTGAATTTCGAGTTGTTTCTTCATGCCTGAAATCTCATCTATTTCAATGATTTATGATTATATTGGACATCAATGAGAGACATTAGTGAGTTACTGCCCCTGAATACTCATGAAAGTAGATTGGTCCTCTTAGTTGGCTTCCTTTGTTTTTATCGTTGATTCCTTGGCACCACATGATATCTGTTTCATTAGTTTTCTTATCTTATAATTATTAAATTACTAAATCTCGACAGATATCCTACAGCCTATCCAATGGTTATTTTACTGTAGAAATTGATTATAAATTAATTAACATGCTATTGATAAAATCACATTTATCATACTGCAACATATGGTTAGAGAACACCAATAAAAACAAAGGCTTTCAACTAAAAGGACCAATACATATTTCGGGTTAAATCGGACTTTATCTGTCAAGGGAGGTAATCGAAAACCCAGTAATGTCTCTCATTGTTCAAAATGTTATTATAAACTTTTAGCAATACAAAGCATATTTAATGTTCCATTTATGTCAATCCCCGTAAACACTAACCTCACCCGGACCTAGGCATATTTTCTTGGCAGGCTTAGCCGACACACAGTTAACCAGTACAAAACAATGCGTCTCGGGTGCAGCAACTGCCTTACTTAAGGATACTAAATTTAGATACATATGTGCCATGGATGAGAATAGAACCTGGAGCTAGTCCAAGCTTCCGACACATATGGAAGTTCAGGCGGTTGTGCCCTGTTCTAAGCCGGAATATCGTGACTTGCTCCTGTCTGGTGAGAAGGTGGTAGTCATCCTTCTCGACTGTTGGCTGATGCAGATTTGATTATGGTGCATTTCTCCTTGTAAGTCAAATCTTTGTCTGGTTGCCTCTCGGTAGAACCTTGCTTGGCAAGCTGGTCAGCGGCTTCATTGCCAGGGATGCCTATGTGTGCAGGTACCCACTGGAGGACAGTTCTTTTAGTTACGCTGACTGTTCGAAGGGCTTCCATCAGGTGGGGTTCTTTGTTGTTAGACAGGGCATCCAGAACTGAGAGCGCATCAGTCAGGAAGACAACCTGGGCACACTCCACAGTGTTGTGTACTAGAGATGCTGCTGTTTCAAGGGCCTGTACTTCTGCCCCATAGTTGCTGCAGTGTACTCCAGTAGGTAGAGCAACTGACTGTGTGTGTCCATCTGGGTGTCGGACATACACTCCTGCTCCTCTGTTTGCTTCTGCTCTTGTGGCTGACACTATAACAAACAATTATAGGGTGTAACCAAGTTTTACAATATTGTTAGGCCATAACACAAGACACAAATATTATTTTTTTGCCCTATGGTCATATAGTAAGTAATGTTTACTAAACATTACTTACTGCCTGTGGCCATAACCAAGTGTTGAAATACTTTCAGGCCTTAACCAAGTTTTTAAAGTGTGTGAATTGGAGCCAGTCCCAGGAGGTTAAGCAGGCTCTGGAGTTGTTAGGTGCATGGAACCCTATGGATGTGGAGGATGCGCTGGAGCTGCTCACACCCACATTCTCCCACCCAGCAGTCCGGAAATACGCAGTGACCCGACTCAGACAAGCTGATGATGAGGTATGTGTCATTTTATAGCTAGTCAATAAACAGCTCGGGTTGCAGTTATACAGTTTTGGCTGTCTGATCAGTGCAGTGGTTAGCACGCTCGCTTCTCACCAATGCAACCAGGGTTCGATCCTCCGACCGGGAAGTATGTGAGATGGTACGGTGGTCGCCAGATCGGACAGGTGGGTTTTCTCCAGGTACTTCCTCCCACATGAATGACCACAACTGCCCGGTCATCCGCGCCAATGAGAGTAATTAATATAGGTTTTTGCAGCTTGGTTCACAATCGTTGTAAACTAAATAAAGTTTAAATAGTTTTCCATGCATCTTACTATCAATATGAACCATTTATAACTTGATACCTGTAACCAGTGCACATATTTAAATGAAACTTCACAGTGTGTGTGTTTTACGTTTATTTATCATCGCTACCGGTTGCCCATATGAGCGACGCCTCCTGAAGAGATTAGTCATTTTAGATTTTTGGAGGATAGTGCAATGATACAGACAGAGACCCATTCCAGAGTCTCCTCTGGTTCTTTTACGTGCATGGTGTAAAGCACCAACACGAGACCTCGGTTTAAAGTCCCATCTGAAAGACAATTATTTTTATTAGGGTCAGATGGGGGATCGAACCTGCGATCCCTGGATTACCAGTCTAGCGTGTTACCACTGGACTACAGATCCGTCTGTAAATATTCACACAAGGTTCACTCATTTAACCAACTTAAATAAACAAGTTACATAACTCTTGGATCAATTCTTGGCTGTTATATTGAAACAACTTGGGACTCGGTTGGCCATACGTTCTGCACATCCTGCTCAATGTAGCTCCCTCCCACTGCCTTCATCAACACCTCATTCAAAGTATATAACTTATAAAAAAGCACACAACTTATAAAAGCCCATTACTGATCCATCTCTTGAAACGTTCAGCTGATATACTCATGTGTGTATGTATGTTCCATTAATGTCAAACCCATTGCGGGGACGTAGACATGTTTTCCTGGGCAAGCTTAGCCGACCTAAGTGGTTAACCAGTACTAAGCAATGTGTGTGAGGTGCCGTGCTCAATGACACTACATACGTGGCCTGACCAAGTATCGAACCCGGGACCACACTCATACTCATTAATGCACCACATTGACATGTATAAATCTTGACCTTGACCGTTATCAAGGTCAACTTCATCTCTTGCAACAAGTAGCTGAATTTTTTCGCACAATACTTGTAATCACAGCGGCCATCTTGAAAGTGTAGTAACATACTTTGTGGCCTCATTTATGATAAATACTCGAGCTTTCTATCAATACACGAGCTTTTCTTAATTTCCTGGAAATTATTTTGACTTGTTCCAGGACTTGCTGTTGTATCTACTACAACTTGTACAGGCGTTGAAGTATGAGAACTTCGAGCAGATAAAGGATGACATGGACACAACACCCGTGAGGAAGGATTCCGTCTCCCAGGAAGATTCACCGAATCAACCTGATAAGTATGCTGTTATCAGAAACATTCATGTTGATAAGTATGCTGTTATCAGAAACATTCATGTTGATAAGTATGCTGTTATCTGAAACATTCAGGCTGATAAGTATGCTGTTATCAGAAACATTCATGTTGATAAGTATGCTGTTATCAGAAACATTCATGTTGATAAGTATGCTGTTATCTGAAACATTCATGTTGATAAGTATGCTGTTATCTGAAACATTCATGTTGATAAGTATGCTGTTATCTGAAACATTCATGTTGATAAGTACGCTGTTATCTGAAACATTCATGTTGATAGTACGCTGTTATCTGAAACATTCATGTTGATAAGTATGCTGTTATCTGAAACATTCATGTTGATAAGTACGCTGTTATCAGAAACATTCATGTTGATAAGTACGCTGTTATCTGAAACATTCATGTTGATAAGTACGCTGTTATCTGAAACATTCATGTTGATAAGTACGCTGTTATCTGAAACATTCATGTTGATAAGTACGCTGTTATCAGAAACATTCATGTTGATAAGTACGCTGTTATCTGAAACATTCATGTTGATAAGTATGCTGTTATCTGAAACATTCATGTTGATAAGTACGCTGTTATCTGAAACATTCATGTTGATAAGTATGCTGTTATCTGAAACATTCATGTTGATAAGTACGCTGTTATCTGAAACATTCATGTTGATAAGTATGCTGTTATCTGAAACATTCATGTTGATAAGTACGCTGTTATCTGAAACATTCATGTTGATAAGTATGCTGTTATCTGAAACATTCATGTTGATAAGTACGCTGTTATCTGAAACATTCATGTTGATAAGTATGCTGTTATCTGAAACATTCATGTTGATAAGTACGCTGTTATCTGAAACATTCATGTTGATAAGTATGCTGTTATCTGAAACATTCATGTTGATAAGTACGCTGTTATCTGAAACATTCATGTTGATAAGTATGCTGTTATCTGAAACATTCATGTTGATAAGTACGCTGTTATCTGAAACATTCATGTTGATAAGTATGCTGTTATCTGAAGCATTCAGGCTGATAAGTACGCTGTTATCTGAAACATTCAGGCTGATAAGTATGCTGTTATCTGAAACATTCATGTTGATAAGTATGCTGTTATCTGAAGCATTCAGGCTGATAAGTACGCTGTTATCTGAAACATTCAGGCTGATAAGTATACTGTTATCAGAAACATTCAGGCTGATAAGTACAGGGATCATTCTAGAGGGCGATGTGGGCGAAGTCGCCCTAGGGACCCTGACTTCGCACTCTTTGGGGTCCCACTTTTCCCTAAAAAAAAAATTGTTTTAAATTTATTTTTTGGTTTTTGAGATGAACAAAATTTTGTCTAGTAATATACACTGGCCCATTATAAAGCACTCCTTCTATTCAAATGTTGTATTTAATGGTTGTTCTGTGCATTTTAACCCTATTTTGCAGAAGTATATTAAAGAACACCATTTAAGGAAGCGATCACGCGCTTTCTCACTTCTCCCAAAAATTCTGACCTAGAATAAACCCTGTAAGTACGCTGTTATCTGAAACATTCAGGCTGATAAGTATGCTGTTATTAGAAACATTCTGACACTCAGTAAAATTTCATGTAAGATAATGTGTTAAAAGATATTACTGGGACTACATAGAGATTTAGGTTGATAAACTATTATATCTCCATACAGATGACAGCCATTTAGCTATCGTGCAGTGGATAAGTAGTCGCCATATCTATCCCACCTCCATAGATATTACTGGGACTACATAGAGATTTAGGTTAATATATTATTATATCTCCATATAAGCGACAGCCATTTAGCTAGCATGCAGTGGATAAGTAATCGCCATATCTATCACACCTCCATAGATATTACTGGGACTACATAGAGATTTAGGTTAATATATTATTATATCTCCATACAAGCGACAGCCATTTAGCTATCATGCAGTGGATAAGTAGTCGCCATATCTATCCCACCTCCATAGATATTACTGAGACTACATGAGATTTTGCCTTTATTATGAACATTGGTTTGGCTACTACTTTGTCAAATTATGTTGTACTGGCGTCAGGAGGTGCTTCTATGAGGGAAAGGGTTAAATACCATATTATCATCTACAGCCATTAAGCGGAAAATATTACTTTGGTACAGAATAAGTTATAGCCGACTTATTATATATAATCATCCATCAACTCTGGTAGATATATAGGATCGTAGGTGAGTTGTGAATTTATACCACATTTTATGACAAGTCTCTCTTAATAGCAACATTATAAACCGTATAATCCCCGATAATCAAATAACTTCATGCAAATAATCGACACAACATTTTTATTGTTAATCACTGTATTCCGCTAGCATTTTATTGATTAAGCAGTTGATTTTCAACAAATAAAGTATCAACACAAACAATGTGTATTGCAAGCTGTCAGTGTCATGCTGCGTCCAATCAGAATTCTTCCAGGTGTTATTAAACGTGTGGTCATATAAGAATTTACGAGATGACTGTATTACACTGAATACAAGCAAAGTTGTTATACCTCTCGTGACTACCCCATGTAAAATTTGCCATACCCGAGCGGGCGACATTTTTCAATGTCTCATGGCAATGCCTCACATCTGGAATAGCCTCACTCGGAACAAAATCCCGCTACTCCGACTTTACCGTTTAATTTCAATGTGATTTTATTTGTTATGCCACCATCTTGTTTTCATGTAGTCTCGAAGAATGTTTTGTTGAAAATTGTTTGGTAAAACAGAAAAATGTAAATACCGATAATTATTTTATCAGTCAACATAGTTCATAATACCGTTTAAGTTCGTATACCGTTTAGTTTTATCGTACTTTAAGTAATGTAGGGTACAGCAGCGTTGTTGTTAATGATTGCACATTACGGTCAAGGTTGCTGTCAAATCTCATCTGCGGACAGGATTACCAAACAACATAAAGCCATTGTTCAGTATAACATAATAAATATTTCATCTCGATGGATATCATGGTATGAATATCATTTAAATCTTTTTTTTCTTCTTTTTTTTTGTGAAGCTCAGCGGCTTCGTTTATTTTTATATCAATATATACAGTATGTACACATTATATCAAAACAGTTCAATATATTCAAACAGATTTCAATAACATTGCAATTTATAATATGCATTGAAAGAGGATGAACTGGTTTTTATTACCATGAAGTCAGGAACTTTGTTTAACATAATTATTTTATAAATCATTACAATAAACTTTTAGAAGTCTAGTATTTTAGAAGAAGTATCAAAGTCTTATTATTTTTTTAACAACCCATCATCCAGATTACAAAGAAACGAAATATGAAGCGAGGATATTAGGACATTTATATAATGCTAACCATACATCCGGCCTGATAAGAATTTCTAATAATGAACCAAAGCTATTAGGTTATTCTAATAGGCTGATGATGAACTATAAGCTATTATGAAATTGTCGTAGTAACGATGTTAGCTTTTTCTTTTCTTTCAGGTAAACATATAAAAAATTAAACTCTTGTGCAAATAGGTTTCTAATGTCAAGAGGAGTCGTTCTCTTTTCACTTTGGTAGTAAGATTTATATAAACAGAATATAACTAAATATCATTTAAATCAGAAGATGAAAATATTTACCGTAGACTTGCATCGACAATCATAATCAAGCCATTAAAATTAATTAATTGGTTAATCGTAAATTTAATCTGTTGTTTATGACATACTGGGTTGCTACATGTGACAGGTTGTTGTTTTAATGGTTTCCAAGAACAATTAGCCGTATTCCATTACGCCATCCAGCAGTTCCATTTAGTTCTAATTTAAGAACCAGTTTTTGAACACTTTGGATTTAGAATCGGTCATACAAGCCAAATATCTGCCCTGTAGCAACTTTAGCAGCATTGCTTGTCAAAATATGGAAATGTAAGTCGTGATAGTGTAGTGGTACTGCATTCGTTTCAGATGCGAAAGGCCCCGCGTTCTCGCTCAGCTGTAGCCGTTATGATTGTGCCCTTAGGCAATGCATTTATATTCCACATTGCCTCTTCTCTTTCTCTCGTGGCAATGGATTGCATCAGGATTGCGAAACAAGTTCTTACATATTAATCACTCTCCAGACCTCATTCCTGATGGAATCCATTGGCACGAGGGAGAGATGTATTAGGTTGTATAGGGTTAATGTTTAGCCTTCTCCAAAACAATAGTTTCGGAATTGTTTATAATTGAAGGTACCCAGTTCCTGTTTTGACAAAGGCAACATCGCATGATTCTCTCCTGGACGAACTGGGAACCGACTCGAAAGTTGCAGAAAGTCCTGAATCCAAACTCGAGAAAGAGGTACAAAACTGAAAAATCTAAAGTATACTCTACAGGCATGCAAGCAAGTGTGGAACCAGCTTTTATTCGCTTCATTCTCTCGAATCGTTCCTCTATTTCTGTATTCAGTTATACAGTCAAACCTGAATTAGTGGTCACCTATAAAGAAGCCAACCTGTATTAAGCAGCCAATTTCCAGATTCCTATGTTTTATTATACGTTTGTGCTCTATTATGAAGCCACCTGTACTAAGCAGCCATTTTCTGTGATTCCCTTGGCTGGATGCTTAACACAGGTTTGACTGTACAAGCGTTTGTATCCATGAATGTTGCACTGGCATTTATTTCTCAGGTAATAGAACCTCGTTGTACTAAATGATGACCTCTAACAACTTGTGTACATTTCTGCACGCAGGCATCCCGATTTATGCGTACGTGAGACACGCGTTATGTATGTTCCATTAATGTCAAACCCCTTGCGGG
The DNA here is from genome assembly GCA_014843695.1 of Archivesica marissinica. NCBI lineage: Eukaryota > Metazoa > Mollusca > Bivalvia > Venerida > Vesicomyidae > Archivesica > Archivesica marissinica. The sequence goes on along the minus strand of CM026399.1, from coordinate 65,464,964 downwards.
GACGTAGATATGTTTTCCTGGGCAAGCTTAGCCGACCTAAGTGGCTAACCAGTACTAAGCAATGTGTTTGAGGTGCCTTGCTCAATGTGATTACATACGTGGCCTGATCGAGTATCGAACCTAGGACCGATCGATTCCAAATCCGACGCTCTACCACTGGACCACGGATGCCACACAGCATTGTGTTAGAGAGGTTTGTGGGGGAGCTAACTCTTGGCTAACTGACTAGCAGACGGAACTAACATTCTCCACATAACAGGGTTACATATGTCTGAATTTATTCCTGTCGACAATTGATTTATATATTCTATATTTATTTATTTATATTTCGGGTTTTACGCCTGCATCAGCACCATTTCGGGCTATATCGCTGGTGGGCAGTTTACCTAACAACACCTTTCCTGGGCAGGCTCCAGCGGTTAACCAGTACTTGGGTGCACCAACCTCCGCAAGAAACTGCCAAGTTTTTCATATAAATGAGACACGGCCTGAGCATGGCTCGAACCCGTGACCATCAGTGATGATAGGTTACAGTGGTATACAAGTCAGCGACCTTAACCACTCAACCACAGAGGCGAACCTGTCTGTCGACAATTGAAAAAATTTGAGCCAATTTGAAAAATTTGCTGCCATATAGTTTAGCCATAAATATTTGAAGCCATGGATACGAAAATCATATGGAAAGTTTATGATTAACCCTTTCAACACCACAGGCCTCTCAATAGGCTTACAAAAAGTGTAGATCCAGATGAGCCGGCTCGTAACGAGCCGTCTCATCAGGATCTGCACTTTTTGCCAGTAATATTACTATTTTTAGACAAAAATTACCCATTTTGATAAATGAAATGGTCCAAATGTAATTTTCTTATTTAATGTATTGGTTTGAAAATATCATGCACCAGTCCATGTCAGTTACTTGGTGTTCAATGGGTTAAATTACCGTTAAGCATTTTTGCCAGATGTTTGCCGAGAGACACACTTGTTTGTCTACAGATATAGCTATGATATGATATCTTTCAGATGGACCTTGCCACTTTCCTGATCTCTAGAGCCAGTCACAATCTAAATCTAGCAAACTATTTCTTCTGGTAAGTGAAATATGTCACAATCTAAATTTAGCAAATTATTTCTTCTGGTAAGTGAAATATACCACAATCTAAATCTAGCAAACTATTTCTTCTGGTAAGTGAAATATACCACAATCTAAATCTAGCAAACTATTTCTTCTGGTAAGTGAAATATACCACAATCTAAATCTAGCAAACTATTTCTTCTGGTAAATGAAATATACCACAATCTAAATCTAGCAAACTATTTCTTCTTGTAAGTGAAATATACCACAATCTAAATCTAGCAAACTATTTCTTCTGGTAAGTGAAATCTGCCACAATCTAAATCTAGCAAACTATTTCTTCTGGTAAGTGAAATCTGCCACAATCTAAATCTAGCAAACTATTTCTTCTGGTAAGTGAAATCTGCCACAATCTAAATTTAGCAAACTATTTCTTCTGGTAAGTGAAATATACCACAATCTAAATCTAGCAAACTATTTCTTCAGGTAAGTGAAATATACCACAATCTAAATCTAGCAAACTATCTCTTCTGGTAAATGAAATATGCCACAATCTAAATCTAGCAAACTATTTCTTCTGGTAAGTGAAATATACCACAATCTAAATCTAGCAAACTATTTCTTCTGGTAAGTGAAATCTGCCACAATCTAAATCTAGCAAACTATTTCTTCTGGTAAGTGAAATCTGCCACAATCTAAATTTAGCAAACTATTTCTTCTGGTAAGTGAAATATACCACAATCTAAATCTAGCAAACTATTTCTTCAGGTAAGTGAAATATACCACAATCTAAATCTAGCAAACTATCTCTTCTGGTAAATGAAATATGCCACAATCTAAATCTAGCAAACTATTTCTTCTGGTAAGTGAAATATACCACAATCTAAATCTAGCAAACTATTTCTTCTTGTAAGTGAAATATACCACAATCTAAATCTAGCAAACTATTTCTCCTGGTAAGTGAAATATACCACAATCTAAATCTAGCAAACTATTTCTTCTTGTAAGTGAAATATACCACAGTCTAAATCTAGCAAACTATTTCTTCTGGTAAGTGAAATATACCACAATCTAAATCTAGCAAACTATTTCTTCTTGTAAGTGAAATATACCACAATCTAAATCTAGCAAACTATTTCTCCTGGTAAGTGAAATATACCACAATCTAAATCTAGCAAACTATTTCTTCTTGTAAGTGAAATATACCACAGTCTAAATCTAGCAAACTATTTCTTCTGGTAAGTGAAATATACCACAATCTAAATCTAGCAAACTATTTCTTCTTGTAAGTGAAATATACCACAATCTAAATCTTAGCAAACTATTTCTCCTGGTAAGTGAAATATACCACAATCTAAATCTAGCAAACTATTTCTCCTGGTAAGTGAAATATACCACAATCTAAATCTAGCAAACTATTTCTTCTTGTAAGTGAAATATACCACAATCTAAATCTAGCAAACTATTTCTTCTGGTAAGTGAAATATACCACAATCTAAATCTAGCAAACTATTTCTTCTTGTAAGTGAAATCTGCCACAATCTAAATCTAGCAAACTATTTCTTCTTGTAAGTGAAATCTGCCACAATCTAAATTTAGCAAACTATTTCTTCTGGTAAGAGAAATATACCACAATCTAAATCTAGCAAACTATTTCTTCTGGTAAGTGAAATATACCACAATCTAAATCTAGCAAACTATTTCTCCTGGTAAGTGAAATCTGCCACAATCTAAATTTAGCAAACTATTTCTTCTGGTAAGTGAAATATACCACAATCTAAATCTAGCAAACTGTTTCTTCTGGTAAGTGAAATCTGCAAACTAGTGTAATAAAGACCAGCATTGTAAGTCAGTCAAACTATTATAATAAATAGTAACATTGTAAGTCAGTCAAACTATTATAATATATAGCAACATTGTAAGTCTGGCAAACTATTATAATAAATAACAACATTGTAAGTCAGGCAAACTATTATAATAAATAGCAACATTGTAAGTCAGTCAAACTATTATAATATATAACAACATTGTAAGTCTGGCAAACTATTATAATAAATAGTAACATTGTAAGTCTGGCAAACTATTATAATAAATAGCAACATTTGTGGTTTTTTGTTGTGTGTTTTTTTTTTGTGTGTAAGTCAGTCAAACTATTATTTTAAGACTCGCTCCATATAGGGAAACAAAACATTTAAACAACACGCAGATAGTTTCATTACTTAGTATTGTGATGTAGGCATGAACAATCATATATAAACACATTACTGACACCAATAATCAGTTTTCTTGCCTACACATTGTCAATATAGGTAATTACAAGAATTGGGAAAATAAGGCCGTGAAGTGCTCCGCTAGGTTCTACCGGGAAACCCGGTACCATAGCTGAAGCGTGTGGAAAATCCTGTTAGCCGAGGATCGCCCAGCAGCATGTGGACCAGTGGTAGTAAACCTCTAAGCAACACACACACACACACACACATATCAAGGTTACGTTAATATTGCTATTTTTATCATTGTAAGCCAAACATAAATGAGGAACACACACGAAAGATACCTAGTGCTACGACTGTACGAGCATACTTTTGCACTTCCTTTACTAGCAATAATGTTAGAATTGATTTTAGGTGACACAACATGCAGAAACGCCCCTGCCAGGTTATTCATTACCGAAAGTAACGAACCATGGTCAAGGGAGAGAACTGCATGTTGAAAATGTAAAGAATTAGCAATAGTTACTGGTCCTGCTTGGTACAGTATACAAAGTCAGCCTAGGTTCTCCCAAAACTCTGGGACCGTAGTGATGACTTGATTGAAAAGAAGCTGCCTGGACAACCCTCGGCCGCTAGAATTTTTCCGCCACAATAAATTGCCGAAAATTTATCTGCCAAAAATTCGCTTAAGGGCCCAGGTATTTGACAATTTCATCGCGGACTGTATCCAAGAAGAAATCGCACCCCACTGCAGATAAGTGTGTGCCGTCACTACGGTAAAAACCTGGTGTTGCATGGTCTATATCGACTGCCACAAAATGGCCACCAACCGTCGACGTTACGTACTGCCTGCCAAAGCGGTTAACCCTGCGGCGTTTTCGCTCGATGGCCTTATTGATTTTGACACTGCGATCAGGTGACATTGTAAGTCTGGCAAACTATTATAATAAATAGCAACATTGTAAGTCTGGCAAACTATTATAATAAATAGTAACATTGTAAGTCTGGCAAACTATTATAATAAATAGTAACATTGTAAGTCTGGCAAACTATTATAATAAATAGCAACATTGTAAGTCAGTCAATTATAATAAATAGCAACATTGTAAGTCAGTCAAACTATTATAATAAATAGTAACATTGTAAGTCAATCAAACTATTATAATAAATAGCAACATTGTAAGTCTGGCAAACTATTATAATAAATAGCAACATTGTAAGTCTGGCAAACTATTATAATAAATAGCAACATTGTAAGTCAGGCAAACTATTATAATATATAGCAACATTGTAAGTCAGTCAAACTATTATAATAAATAGCAACATTGTAAGTCAGTCAAACTATTATAATATATAGTAACATTGTAAGTCAGTCAAACTATTATAATAAATAGCAACATTGTAAGTCAGTCAAACTATTATAATAAATAGCAACATTGTAAGTCAGGCAAATGCTATCATAAATTATTTGCTAGATTTTTTCTAGCATTTTATCCACGGATTGTGACATTTTAAAAACGATGGAAAAATTGTTTTATTTATTACTCTATTGCGCTCTCTCATCTCTCGTACAGGTATCTGATGGTGGAGAGTGAAGACCATGAGTCGGAGAAGGACCTGAAGACCAAGGACATGTACTATACCGTGTTCAAACGATTCAGTGCGGTGCTAGTGAAGGTATTCTACCCCTGTCCCCCCTGTACTATACCGTGTTCAAACGATTTAGTGCGGTACTAGTGAAGGTATTCTACCCCTGTCCCCCCGGGTACTATACCGTGTTCAAACGATTTAGTGCTGTACTAGTGACGGTATTCTACCCCGGGTACTATACCGTGTTCAAACGATTTAGTGCTGTACTAGTGAAGGTATTCTACCCCTGTCCCCCCGGTACCATACCGTGTTTAAACGATTTAGTGCTGTACTAGTGAAGGTATTCTACCCCTGTCCCTCCCGGTACTATACCGTGTTCAAACAATTTAGTGTGGTACTAGTGAAGGTATTCTACCCCTGTACTATACCGTGTTTAAACGATTTAGTGCGGTACTAGTGACCATCTTGTCGGGGTTATCAGTAATGTATGACTGGCTGGCTCACTGAGATGGTCACTTTGTGAGGCGGATCACTCTTCCTCTAGCTATGGTACGTCTCAGTCCGAACGTTGACTAAGCCTGATGATATAATTGTACAAAACAAATGTATGAATCACTAGCAAATCTCCTCGCCTGTATTCGTTGTCGTAATGTACATTGATATGCTAAAAAATGCTCACCAAAACTACTAGATGAACTCGCTAAATCGTTCGTCATTTTGTCTGTTTGCTTGTCGAGGTCCGAGATACCGCCTGATCATGTGACTAGTAGGAGGAGCTATAGTCTCATTGGCGTCATGTTAATTAACAGTACCAAAGTCGTGGAAGTCGTGATAGCGCAGTGGATGCGCGTTCGCTTCAGGTGCGAAAGGTCTGGAGCCATTATGATTGTGCCCTTAGTCAAGGCATTTAAATTCCATGTTGCCTCTTCTCTCTCCTTCGTGGCGATGGGTTCCATCAGGAATGAGGTCTCGAGAGAGATTAATATAAGTTGAAAGAACTTGTTTCGCAATCGAGCTAAGATAAATTTGTATAAATTAACAGTACCAAAACTAGTTGTGCATATCATGTTGTGTTGTGTTGTAGGGAGGGATGGATTGTCGTCACAGGAGAGCGATGTTGATACGACAGCAAACATTCATGGACAAACTCGTGAACCTCGTAAAGATGGTCACCCGTGAGAGTGGAAACCGGAAGAAAAAGGTCAGTGTTTGTCTGTGATCCAGCAGGTAGAGAGATTGTGTCATGACGTCCAGTAACCCACACAGCTGCTGCTTGTTTCGTTTGTTTATATGCCCTCAACCTCCGTAGGAAACTGCCAACTTTTTCATATGTGAAGAGCCATGGTCTGAGCGGGGCTCGTACCCGTGACCATCAGTGATGATAGGTTACAGTGGTATACAAGTCAGCGACCGTAACCCCTCGACCATGGAGGTGTAGCTGCTGCTTGGTTTGTTTGTTTATATGCCCTCAGTCTCAGAGAACTATTTCCAAATCAATTAACTCTTAATGTGTGTGACTAGTACCCAATTATTCACAGATTAACAGACGGATCTGTAATCCAGTGGTAACACGCTGGACTGGTAATCCAGGGATCGCAGGTTCGATCCCCCGTCAGACCCTAATAAAATTAACAGTCTTTCAGATGAAACGTTAAACCGAGGTCTCGTGTCGGTGCTTTACACTGTGCACGTAAAAGAACCAGAGGAGATTCTGGAATGGGTCTCTGTCGGTATCATTGCACTATTCTCCAAAATCTAAAAAGACTAATCTTTTCAGGAGCGTTGCTCATATGGGTAACCACTAGTGACGATAAATAAACGTAAAACACACACACACCCAATTCACAATTAGATGCATGTAATGGGAAAATTCAATTAATTTCAGAAAAATTCTTTGCGACTTAAATATGTGTCTGAAATAAATGTTTTCTACTTTCTGTTGGCGAAGATATTTGATGGGGTATATCTATTTTATTCTGTTGGTTTCTGTTTTAAGTGATTAAATTTAACATCCATTGTGAGAATCAAACATACAACTGTGGCTGTCCGATTAGCGCAGTGGTTAGCACGCTCGCTTCTCACCAATGCAACCCGTGTTCGATTCTCAGACCAGGAAGAATGTGAGATGGTACTGTGGCCGCCAGATCGGACAGGTGGGTTTTCTCCGGGTACTCTGGTTTCCTCCCACATGAATGACCACATATACGCTTTCATCCGCGCCAACGAGAGTGATTAATATAAGTTGTTAGAACTTGCTTCGCAATCGTAAAATAAATTAAGTTTAAAAAAAACCAACTGTTACAGGCAGTCAATTTGATGTATTTGACTACTCAGTCACCGCAAAGCCCGTACTAGTCTCTGAACAATCTATTCATATTTGGACACATTGGCTACATTAGATAGTTTTCATGATTGTATTTACAGATTGAGAAGTTACAGGCTTTACTACAAGACTCGGAAGTGTGCAAGATCAATTTTTCTGACTTTGAAGCATTACCCCTCCCACTTGACCCAGAGATTAAAGTGAATGCAATAGATCCGCAATCTGCTACGTTGTTTAAGGTAAGTGTGTACCTGTCATTACCCCTCCCACTTGACTCAGAGATTAAAGTGAATGCAATACACCCGCAATCTGCTACGTTGTTTAAGGTAAGTGCGTACTTGCCATTAATTGTGTTATATTAAACATTTTATTTTCTTGTTGTTTTTGTGTCCAATTATTTTAAATCATTTGTTTTATTTGTTGGTCTTCGGCGAGTCTTCCACGTGGTCCCTAGATATATGCTAGATATATGTCCACTTGGTCTTCCATGTCCTTAGACATAAGCCAGTATTCCATGTGGTCCTTAGACATAAGCCAGTCTTCCATGTGGTCCTTAGACATTAGCCAGTCTTACATGCGGTCCTTAGACATTAGCCAGTCTTACATGCGGTCCTTAGACATAAGCCAGTCTTACATGCGGTCCTTAGACATAAGCCAGTCTTACATGCGGTCCTTAGACATAAGCCAGTCTTACATGCGGTCCTTAGACATAAGCCAGTCTTACATGCGGTCCTTAGACATTAGCCAGTCTTCCATGTGGTCCTTAGACATTAGCCAGTCTTACATGCGGTCCTTAGACATAAGCCAGTCTTCCACGTGGTATTTAGACATTAGCCAGTCTTCTACATGTTCCTTAGATATACATCAGTCTTCCATGCGGTCCTTAGACATACGCCAGTCTTCCATGTGGTCCTTAGACATAAGCCAGTCTTCCATGTGGTCCTTAGACATACGCCAGTCTTCCATGTGGTCCTTAGACATAAGCCAGTCTTCCACGTGGTATTTAGACATTAGCCAGTCTTCTACATGTTCCTTAGACATTAGCCAGTCTTCCATGTGTTCCTTAGATATACATCAGTCTTCTACATGTTCCTTAGACATAAGCCAGTCTTCTACATGTTCCTTAGACATAAGCCAGTCTTCTACATGTTCCTTAGACATAAGCCAGTCTTCTACATGTTCCTTATATATACATCAGTCTTCCACATTAGACATTAGCCAGTCTTCCATGTGGTCCTTAGATATACATCAGTCTTCCACATTAGACATTAGCCAGTCTTCCATGTGGTCCTTAGATATACATCAGTCTTCCACATTAGACATTAGCCAGTCTTCCATGTTCCTTAGATATACATAAGCCAGTCTTCCATGTGTTCCTTAGATATACATCAGTCTTCTACATGTTCCTTAGACATAAGCCAGTCTTCTACATGTTCCTTAGATATACATCAGTCTTCCACATTAGACATTAGCCAGTCTTCCATGTGGTCCTTAGATATACATCAGTCTTCCACATTAGACATTAGCCAGTCTTCCATGTGGTCCTTAGACATAAGCCAGTCTTCCATGTGTTCCTTAGATATACATCAGTCTTCCACATTAGACATTAGCCAGTCTTCCATGTGGTCCTTAGACATAAGCCAGTCTTCCATGTGTTCCTTAGATATACATCAGTCTTCCACATTAGACATAAATCAGTCTTCCATGTGGCCCTCATTAAAGGCTTATAGTCAAGCTGGCTTGAAGTTGTATCAACATAGCTGTCACAATGTTAGCTCGATTGCGAAACAAGTTCTTTGAACTTATATTAATCACTCTCGAGACCTCATTCCTGATGGAATCCATCGCCACGAGGGAGAGAGAAGAGGCAACATGGAATATAAATGCCTTGCCTAAGGGCACAATCGTAATGGCTCCAGTGGGCTCGAACTCTGGACCGTTCGCACCTGAAGCGAACTCGCATCCACTGCGCTATCACGACTTCCATGGCAAATGTATAATAAAACAACATATTTGGAAACTGGCTGCTTAATACAGGTTGACCTTAAATATACCTTAATAGAGGTCACCACTAACACAGGTTTGGCTGTATGTATGAATTTATGACTACGCATGGTACAAGTTACTTTTGAATATACAACAACAACAACAATACCTTTATTGCATTAAACATTCATACAATGTATATAGCAAGTACATGTATACATGTAGGTAACGACATGGATTTACAAAAGAGCAAGATGTTAATATACTCTCTGCTTATACTAATTTTAGTTTCTATATACATTTGCGAAATATATGTATTTTGCTAAATTTCTACCAATGGTTTTTGATTTTTGTGACATTAAATTAGTGAATTTATTAATAGTTGGCCATGTATAGTAATAATGTTTTAGATATTTCTGTCTAAGATCTCTAAATTTCGGACATATAAGAAGGAAATGATATTCACTTTCTATCATGCCTGTATTGCAATATATACATATTCTTTGATTTCTGGGTATGTTTTGATATCTTCCACATCTTCCAATATACACTGTTCCATGTTTGTTTCAGAGCAACCTGATGCCATGTAGACTGACGTTCCATACTGTAGATGACAAAGACTATGTTATTATATTTAAACACGGAGATGATCTCAGACAAGATCAACTTATGTTACAGATGTTTACACTTATGGACAGGGTATGTATAATAAACCGTTTACGGTAATCTGGTCAAATATAGCATTGCAATTCATAAATAAGACTTTTTTTTATAATTATATCATATAGTATCGGACAAGGAGTAATATAGAGGGGAAAAAAAGGAAATAAAACATCAAAATTCTGTTGTTTTTTCCAAATGCTGTGATTTTGTATTACGGCATAAGGAGGAACTAACTGTGTTTGTACGGTATATCCAATATGATGTTCCCAGTTAAAGTCTCTATATGCGGTTTTTTTCTTGAGTTGGAAAAATAATACTATAATTACTATGCAAATTTAGCCTTGTGTTAACTTTAGTAAACTGCCATTTACAGAGTTATTTGTGATTTTGTTAAAAAATATCTATAAAGGGAGGTAATTTACAAATGGTAATTTCACAAAAGCATATTCGTTTCCTGGCATGTTTTCCAAATATTACTTTTTACTGTGATGCTGGAGCCGTTACGATTGTGCCCTTAGGCAATACATTTAAATTCCACTGATTTGACTGTATGTATGAATTACGACTACGCGTGTTTATTGCATAGTTATAGCAACCTCCTCTACTTCTATTTCAGCTGCTGAGACAAGAAAATTTGGATTTAAAGTTGACTCCATACAAGGTTCTTGCCACTAGCACGAAGCATGGTAACATTCACTTGTTGGCTCATTCATTTATCAAGGCTTTCGCCAGCCCATTTAAACGCGAAAATATATATATAGTCTGCATATTAAAAAAATCGTAAATTTCAGGTTTGTTAACAGGTAGCCCGTCTGCTCCAGTTGAGGAGATATGAAAACGGGGAACCAACTTAAGATTTCGCGTTTAAATTCCTGGCCCTCAGACTTCATCGCAGTAACGCAATTCCGAGCGTTCCTGACTCTGAAACGACGCCATCTTGAATCTCGATTGAAATTTTAGTTTCCACTGAAAATGAAATCGCCGAAATACACTCATAACATTAAAATAAATCACAATAAAAGCTACAGACATTCTAATTCGTTCTTATAAGGTTGTTATATACTGTTGTTCGGTGTCTTTCGGTATGTTTTGGAATATGGGTGTCTCGGTATTTCTATGGATCGGGTAGCATGGGAGCAATAGCCCCCAAAATGCTATCGCCCCCATGCTACCAATAGTCTTACGGCTATCGCCCCCATGCTACCGATTGTCTTACGGCTATCGCCCCCAACAATGTCAGGTGTATTGACAATGGATTGAGAAATTGTTTACTATGGCATGTTTGGCAATTTAATAAAAAATAAACTATCATTCACCTGTTTACAGTTTATTAAAATTAATTTAGCTTGGTTGCAAAACAAGTTATTTCAACATTAGTGTAATCGCTCTGGAGAACTCATTCCTGATGGAATCCATCACCGTCTCTGGATCATAATCCTGTCAATAATCCATGCTTTAAGTGTTTCTCTCAGTATATTCAGTCTCTGACATTGTCTGCTCAGGTTGGTAGAGGTGCCTGACTGGGGTTCGGTCGGGAAGTTGTGCTAGTCCCTGGCATTGTCTGCTCAGTTTGGTAGAGGTGCCTGACTGGGGTTCGGGAAGTTGTGCGAGTCCCTGACATTGTCTGCTCAGTTTGGTAGAGGTGCCTGACTGGGGTTCGGGAAGTTGTGCTAGTCCCTGACATTGTCTGCTCAGTTTGGTAGAGGTGCCTGACTGGGGTTCGGGAAGTTGTGCGAGTCCCTGGCATTGTCTGCTCAGTTTGGTAGAGGTGCCTGACTGGGGTTCGGGAAGTTGTGCTGGTCCCTGACATTGTCTGCTCAGTT